>CM037882.1:0-1200000 GCA_021292165.1 Shinisaurus crocodilurus | reverse complement strand
GGGCACCAGGTTGGGGGAGACCGGTTTAGAGTCTTAATGTTTTCTAAGTTATACAGTGAGAATGAATTATTGAATTATCTTTATGACCACTTGTCTCATTCTGACTAGAGAATTTGGGTCTTTTGTAAAATTATTAAGACATGGGAGTTGGGGGCAGTCGAATAGTTAGGGAGCACTGCATGGTGCAGAAGGCCTATTCAACCAAGATGGCCCCAACCAGCTCCTCTCCTCTTTGGTTTAATAGCCACTACCCACATGTTCTGAAAACTTCCCCTTGTAATAATGAGAGCTAAAAACCAGGTACAGTCATGCCTTGGATTGAGAGCATAATTCGTTCCGGAAACGTGCTTGTTTTTGTTTTGTTTTGTTTTGTTTTTAATTAAATTTTTAATTTTTCACATCTTACAACTACTAATGAATACAACAACAAAAAATACAACATAAACATTGTGCACCCCCCCACCTCTTGGGACCAAGTTATATTTCTCACCCCAATTTTTTTGTGTGTGTGTGTGTATGTATATATACAAGCTATTATTCTATATTCCAAAAATATAACAAATCTTGACAAGGCTTGTTCCCCCTCCCCTTTACCAACACATAATCCAAAAATTTGCCCCAAATGTTCACAAAGGTGTCTTTCTCCAATTGTCCTTTTTGACACTTAATATTACAAGTTAATTTATCATTTAACGCGATATCCCATACCTCTGTATACCATTCATTAATTGAAAACACATGTTGAACCTTCCAATTCCTAGCTATCATTAATTTTGCTGCTGTTAACAAATTCACAATCAATTCTTTTGTATTTTTTAAACAAACTAACTTTTCTGTAATTGTTAACAATGCTAATTTTGGGCAGACTTCTAATTCCATTCCAATTATTTCTGATATTTCTGCAAATACTTTCTGCCAAAATTCCAGAACATTTTTACAGCTCCACCACATGTGGGCATACGTACCTTTTACATTACATCCTCTCCAACACAATGCGGAGCAATTTTTATCTATCCGATTTAATCTTACTGGAGTTAAATACCATCTCCATACCACTTTATAAAAGTTCTCTTACAATACGTCTATCCCAAATATTTTTCCAACTTTGTTTCGATATTTCCTCATCCGGAAACGTGCTTGTAATCCAAAACACTCTTATATCAAAACGAAATCCCCCCAAAAAAATTTGTACAGAGATTTTTAATTTAAGCCGTACTACAGTACTTGTATTGCAAGACATCGCTTGTATATCAAGTAAAAAAATAATTAAATAAATATTTAAAAAATTGCTTGTCTTGCAAAACGCTCTCAAACCAAGTTACTTGCAATCCAAGGTATTACTGTAAATACAAGCAGAGAATCCAAGGTTCTGCCCAAGGCTTACATTCCATCCTATAAAGGCCAGATTCTGCACTAATAAAGGCCATGTGCCCTTGTCAGATCACCTGTTGGAGAAGAGGAGATCTCTGAATGTCATGAAGTGTGCCTGCAATGTGTGGTTGTGATAGCTTGGCTATGAAGAGGCTAGTTGATAAGAGTACAAGAGTACCTTGTGTGTGGTGTACCTGCTTGCCTTGACCTTTTTGTTGATTCTTCACCTTTCATTGAAATGGTGGTGACATTGAATGTTACATGGTGGCCTTAAAAATACGCCAAGGCTCATTTGAGCACCAGCATCTCCATCCAAGAGGGGGAGGGGGCCCTGCAAATTTAATTTGCCTCCAGAAAGTCTTCTGCCTGGAGGAAGAGCATTGACTATGCAGCTAGCAGAACAGGCAGAAAGGGAGAGCAAAGCAGGACAGAAAGGGGCTGCAGTGGGTTGGGAACAAGGAGTGGGAAAGCGATGTGTGCTGTCCATAGGAAGGGAAAATCTTTCCTGACTTAAAGTGTTCTCTCTGTCTGCCCCTTTCACCTGGCTCTCTACCCTGTTCAATATCCTCTCCCTCCCCACCCTCCCATACCCTAATATTGGCTATTCTAGCTCTGCCTCAGGACGGACCTTGACATGCCGAAAGCAGGATTCCTGGATGCCAGCACTAATAGCTGCCTAGAGAGACCCTCGTTGCCCACTTTGGGGCACTCTGACCCAGCATCCCAACCCTCGGAGACCAGCTTTCCAGGAAAGAGTGGGGAAGCCCAGACGCTGCTAAGAAGCTCTGACCAGGCTTTTCGGACAGAGTTTAACTTAATGTATGCCTTCTCCCCTTTGAATGCTATGCCCCGGGTGGATGGATTGTTACGAGAATCTCCTCAGATGGCCGACGGGAAGCTTCTGAATCCAGATAGGGGCTGCTGCAGTTCTCCTGCAGAAGGATACTTTGGCAGACACGAGCAGGCACTTCTTAAAGAAGCAGCACATGGATCCCTGGCCCTCTGTGGTGAGAGAACTTGTGAAGGAACTAAATCCATCCCCCAGAACCCTCCGCAGAGGAAAAAGGCAAGTATGTGACAGGAAGGAAATAAACAGAATGGGCTGAGGGTGCGGCAGTAACTACTGAGAAAAGGGAAGCCCTGAAGTGGGTTGAATGTGAAGAAGGGTGCTGAGAGAAATGCAAGCTCATCGCACTGGATAGGAGGGAACAGCTGGAGACATCTGTCAGAAGTGGAGGCAGTATGAAAGATAGATCATTGCCGTGAGGTTCAGAGAAGACATTGTAACGATGTACAGTGTCTGTTCTTAAAGGGCCATTTTAGCTCTGTTTTGTGTTGTGCTTTGCTCTTGGACTTCCCGCCATCATAGGAAGCATCACTGGTTTGGCTGCACTTTTTTTGATCCAGGCTAACCTGGAGCCTAAAAGCAAATGACTGGCTGCTATGCAAACTCTAGATCTGGTTCTGTGGCTGCTAACTGACTATAGGCTGGAGAGCAGATTCCTTGCTTGTGCAGGAAGCCCACAATGCATACAGCGCACAAGGCCTTGCAAGGCCTATCTAAGTCCACACGTGAGCTTAAAGCCATATTGCAGTCCAGCTCTCGGTAGCTGGCTGTTCCCTGTCTGTGAGTGACTTGTAGTTAAGAGTTTCTGCCCTGTTTCCTGACTTGTCATCAAACACGCCTAGGCTGATGATAGTCTTTCTCCCGTAGGTCTCTCTGCTGGAGTACCGGAAGCGAAAGCAAGAAGCCAAGGAGGGTGGGGATTCTGCTCGATGCACAGGGACACCTACCCGACTGGGTGGCAGCTGCTCTGGAGCAGATATGGATGTTAGTGTTGTGCCGGGCTCGGGAGGCCGCACACTGTCCTCCCCACAACATGGCTTCTCCCCCTCGCATTCCTCCCTGTCTCATCTAGAGGAAGTCAGCCCACCAGAACCAAGAGGGACCACACACTGCAAATCCCAGGATAGCATCAGCAGTCGGTGGTGAGTGTTAGTCTGCTGTTGAGTCTCAGGAAGGAAAATGTGCAAAAGTCATGTCCTCTTTCTAGGAGTTCCTCAGAAAGGCCGGTTTTGGGTTCCTTGTCCTACAGGCGGGGAGCGCAGCACTTGTGTCAAGTATACCACCCTGACAAGATGATGTTTGTGTTCTGTGCCCCAATCTTCCCTTCTTGGCTCTTTTTATAGAGCAGAAAGAGAAATATGCAGGTAAACAAGTATCATCTCTCTCTGCTGGTTCCTCTTTTTTTGTGAGAAAATTATTCAAGCAGAAACCTGGTAGTTTCCAGCAACGGGGTGTTGTTGTTTCTAACCTCTGTGGCCGTAATGGAAATTTTGAAAGTGAATGGGGAGCTTCAGGGTAGATATGCTGGAATTTTACAGTAGAGATCTCCCTGCTTTGGGAAACATTGCTCAAAGGAAAGGTCCTTCACTAACAGCTGGCTATTTCCATATTTGTATCCCAATGTTTGGGGGAGTTGCTCCAGCCCCATGTTCATTTTGGTCGCCTTTTTAGGTATATAGCAGCTTAAAGAAGAAAGTTGTATCAAGGGATACCAAAGGAACCTTGATAAGGGACTTAGAGGGCAGAGAGAGCACTTTTTACAGCTCTGTTTCTCTGGGCCCCTATTTGCTCCTTTCCATACCTCCTGCTGCAGAGTAGACCCCTCCAGCTGCAAGCAGGGATGACATCTCCGCACCACTGCCCTGTGCTCTGGGCAGATCGGGCACCCCTGCCTCCTGCTCAAGAGTAGACCTCTTGGACAGGAGGTGGGAATCCGCTCCACAGCACTGCCCCGAGCACAGGGCAGCAGGAGTGGTTCAGGCACCCTGCCTCCTGCTCCAGAGGTCTCTTCTGGAGCAGGAGGTGGGGGTGCCCAATCAACTCCCCCGTTTTCCCTGTCGCGCTTCATGGCACGAGCCCTGTTTGTGCAATAGGGACTCTTCACAGCTGCAGCGAGCCGAAATCAGTTCAGCTGTCAGAGAGAGGAGACTCGTTCCTCCCCACAGTGTCCCCTGGGATACTACCTGGAGGAACGAGGGGGGAGGGAAGGAGGGAAGTACCCACGATGAGTCCAATCATCTGTCAGACTCATCATGGGTACTTCGCAAAATAACCAACCCACTGTGGCTTATTGCCAGGGTGGGTTGTCATGTCATGTGAACTAGGCCAAACTGACATTGAACCGGGAGGTTCCATTTAATTATCATAGCGAATGGCCGTAATTCTACTCTCAAAGGACTTGCAGAACTTGGCTTTCCAAGCTGTGGAATTATGTTTTTTGTTTTTAGTTGCCATATATTGATATTGCTGCCATAAGCAAGCTGTAGTGTGAGCAGTATCTCAGTTCAGTGGTTCCCGGTGCTGTGTTCTTTGCAAATAAAAAAATATATATTTTGATATCTGTTGAAGCTCTTTTGAAGCTCAAATGTTGGTTGGCTTTTTTTTTTTTTATTCTCCTCCCATCTCTAGTGGGCAGTCCTGGGGCAGAGCTGCTTTTGGAGATTGGAGTCCTGAACACTCCAGCTTGTTGGTTTCATCCTGAGGAGCTACCTCTGTCATTGCACGCAGCTAGCTGATCTTTTCTGCTTCAAACGCTGTACACGGGGGACAGGCGGGGACTTCAGATCGCATGGCACGTTTACACAAAAGTCTGCACATCTTTGCTGCCTTATACTGTATCTACACACAGTTTTCATATTAAAATAAATGAAGTCTCTATCTCCTTCAGTTGCCAAAAAACCTGCCTGTACAATTTTAGCAGATGTGCTGCTGCTCTGTTAACTCCATCTTGCAGGAAACTGTCTTCAGCCAATCAATAGCAGCAATGAAGGTGTGAATTCACCCCTCCCATGTAGCCATTGACTACTGTGAGGTGTGAGCTCCACTGCTTCTTCCCCCTTCATGGGGTGTGGCCGCTTTTCCAGCCAGTTCATTTTTAAGAACTAACGAAGGGAGGGATAACAGTATGTAAAGTTGTCGGTAACACTTGGGACACTAATACTGATTGTGCCATAAAAACACAAAAGTCTGCACATTGTGCAGAACAGATTGTGCCATAAGGGTGGGGTTTGAGGTACCAGTCAGGAACACTTCCTAAAATTCGCTTACAAACATAATTATGAAACTATGCTAAAGTTTCCGGAAGGATCAAAATGTGCCTGTCATAATTAGTCTAGCACTTCCAGTGTATAAAATGCTTTACAACCCGCCACTTGTAACCACCTTGTGAATGAGGTCAAGTCACAGATGTTCCCATTTTACTTATAGTGAAATGAAACTGAAAAACAGTGACCCACCCAGAGCCATCTCAGTGAGTCCAGTTCTTACTGGCTTAAAAAGGGTTCTATGTGGGAAAATCCGTAACAGTTCTGTTAGAAATGAACATTTTCCAATTTGAAATTAACTTGGTGAGCTATCATGGTGGAAAAGAGCCCTTTGTTTTCTGCACCCCAACAAAACTCGTACTGGAGACTCTCTGGTACAATCCTAGAGGGCCGAAAAGATCTCCATTTAGTGCCTATATGTGCTGATCCAGAGCAAACAATCCTAATCAATTCTGCAGCCATAACCACCTCCAAGATCCTTTCAGTGGGAAAGGGGAGTGATTTAATTGGACGGGCCTAATATGAGTCCTGAGCAGCAATTGTTGAGATGTTCATGTACATTATGTATTATTTAATTATTATATTTATATCCTGCCTTTTTTCCTGCAAGGAACCCATGTTGTGTGCTTGGGACTCTTACCCCAGGGTACTTGCCATCTGTTCTCTTGAGTGACACTAGAGGTAGTCTGCAGTGTTGCCACTTAATTAATTTTTTGGTTCATCTCTAATTAATCCTCTAGCCATTGTGAGGCAGGTCTCGCTCAGCCCTAGAAGGAAAAAAAATGGCACTTGGCTCAGTGTGTCAGGTACAGTGTGCACAAGCTTCAAGGTGTGTGCTGTTCAAACTGCATGATGTCTGTGAGAAGGGGCAACAAGGCAGGTCCCCTCCAGACTGCAAGGGAACCTCCTGGCATAGTTTTGTTTTTGTTTTTAAATATTTAAAAAAATTCTGTCCTGCCTTTCTTGAGCACTTCAAGAAATCTTAACATACAATGAAAGCTTCAACAATAAAATATTGGCACAGATGGCTGACATTCCCATTCTCTCTCCCTTGTGTCCTACCATAGGATGGTGCCCACCTCGGTGGAGCGTCTCAGAGAAGGTTGTGGCATTCTGGAGAAGGTTTTACGCAGCAGTGCTAAAATATGTCAGAGAGGAGAGCCCTCGCCCACTCGGGACAGCGTAGGGGAGAGAGAAGCAGGTAAGTGGGCATGTACAGGAAGCTGCCCTTGGCGCTGTGGCAAGTGGGATTGGGTCTCCTTGGGAAGGCAGAAGCCACAGGCATGGCACCTCCTATGGAGTGGTGACGCCCATTGCCACTTGTGCCTTATGGGATTTCCACCCCACTTTGAACAGGCTGGCATCACTTCAGACAAGTGAAGCCTTTCCTACTAGGTTTGTTTTAGGAATAGGGATCTAAGTCTTTATATTCTGAATACTTTCCACAAGTGCTTACACTTTTACACATTAAAAGGAGGTCTATCAGGCAGAGGATGGACAGCCAGCTGTTGGGGAGGCTTTTCCTCTGGATTCCCCACATCAAGCAAGGAGTCGGACTAAATGGCCTGCAAAGCCCCTTCCAACTCTGTTTCTATGAAAGACCATTTTTCCTTCAACTTTTCTCTTCCAGCTTTTCAGGTTTTCTCAGGGGTTTTTTGCTATTTGCCCAGGCTTCAGGTTTCCTAGGTTTGGGACTCTTCAGGGAGACTTTCCCACCCCATCTCTGCTACAGAGTTCATCTCGCTCTCCTGATCCAGGAACATGCATTGCTAGTACTGACCTCTCTGCTCTGCCTTCTAGATCCTGTGGAAGGAGACTCAACAGACCCGCTCAGCTCTTCCCTCAAGGCACCAGCCGTTTACAGTCCTTCTCGATACAGCTACCAGGTACAGGAGGCAACATCCCCCTCATGTCATGGTCTCTGTGCAGCTAACTCTCTGGCTCTGACACAATCTGGCCTTTTCTTAAGTAGGGAGGTGGGGCAACTGGGGTAGAGCTGAACAGTATGTATTGATTTGTGTCTACTTCTGCTCCTTCCCTTTCAGCTCTTGCAATCCGACAGCCCACGGGCAGAGTCACAGACCCTCCTTCAGAGTTCCTCCCCGTACCGAGGACACCCGATCCCATCACCTGGATACAGCTACCGGTCCCAGTCCCAGAGAACAGGGCACCGTCCATCTCTCAGTTCCTCGGAATCCTCCCTTTCCTCCACCCCCTCAGTCTCCACGGACTCCTCAGCTCTGTTTGCAGGGAATTCTGGGTATTATAGCAGCCAGCCGCATTCTGGCAGTGGTGTCCTGAAGAAGAGCTGTCCCGCAACCACTGCTCCCAGTCCTGCCCAGACAGCAGCCGCAGACTGTTTGCCCTCCTCTGAATCAGGGTCTCATCCCTGCATGGGAACTGCTGGCTGCACGTCTTCTTCATCTAGGTCCTCACAGTCAGACTTGCGGACTATCAACCCTCCCGCTTCTGGGCAACCTGCTCCCTATCAGAGCTCCAGAGCCGCAGCACTTTCCAACTCGCAGCACTACTCGCACCGAGGGGGAGGAGGCAGCATCCATCAGTACAGACTGCAGCAACTTCCAGGGTCAGGCGTAAAGACTCAGACAGGCCTTTCTTAGGGCAGGACAGAATGGCCCACTGTTCCTTCCGGCAGCAGCTCATGAGGGAGTGATGCTGGAATGGCGAAAGGCTAGAGGCCAGGGCTCTGGGATGTACAAGCATGAGAGAGCACTGCCAGCCACCCCTGGCTTTGGAAAGAGGAGAAGGCAGTGAGAGGCGGTGGTGGCAGCAGCAGAGCCTGTAGCAAAGCATCTCCCTGGTGCCTGGGTATGTTGTAGAAAGCAAATGGTGCTGAATGGCATGGCCTCTATCTCCTACCTGTGCCCTTAGCTGTAGTCACCTGGGCAGGTAGGAAAGTTTGAATATGAAACCAGTGCAAATCAGAAAAATAGGGGAGGGGAAAATGGGGGGAGGGGGGCATTACTCTAAATCCCAAAGTGCTCTCTGCAGGGTTGGGTTCCCAGAATATTCTGGGTCAGGGAGGGTGGGGGTGTAGTCCATTCAGATCATTCCAGTTGCAAATAAGAGCATTTATGGTGTGTCCAGGCTCTGGGCAGAGAGCCGTGGGATGGGGCCGGTAGCAGTGTGTGTGTGTGTGTGTGTGTGTATGTGTGTGTGTGCATGGGGGGGCAGGGTGTGCAAGCAGGTGTTGCTGCAAACAGTCCCTATGCCATGTCACCAAAGAGGGCCCTGAGCAAGCAGTACGCCATGACACTGCCAAGAACGGTGTGATAAAATCATTCAAGATGGCAGTGGGAACATAGTGGCTTGTCACAGGATGGCTTGACTGGTGCACCTGTCCTGGAGTCTTGTGTAGTCTGCAGATGATGAGAGAAGTGCCGATGCTGCTGCTGCTGCTGTTGTCATCAAAAGTATCATCGGTGCTTGAGAGACGCCTGCTACCGCCCCCCGGAGGTCCAAGAGCGGTGCCAGACCCGCTGGAAACTGCCCAATTCCATACCATTGCCAGCTTTTCTCACTTGTTTACTATCAAGCGTGTGTTTTTATTTATCTAATTTTATATTCAGTTATAACCATAGTAGGTTAGCAAATATCAGGCAGGTCTAACCCCAGTGCTGCCATGGACCTTCCCCCATCCTTCTTGGACAAGATAATGCTGTGAGCATGTCTTCCCTCATTTCTCAGATGCACAGTCTCTCTTTTTGGTTTTTCTTTTTGGGTTTTAATTAGGACTGTTACAAGTTTCTCTAACTCACTGAAATCAGGTGTTCATTCAACTTAGGGGAGACTTTTAAAATTATCAAAGCAGAGAAGAAGAAGATGATGAAACGTTTCCTCAAAGTGTCTGGCTGTGAGCGTGTTGGGGATGGAACTTGTCACCCAGAAAGCGGGTGTCCTATATACTGTATAAAAGGGTGTCAGCTTCACTGGGCTTTGCAGCCTCCCTTTCCGTCATGCTGAGCATGCCTCATGGGGGGGTGAGCATTGCAAGAGATGATTCTGGAGAGTGGCAGACAAAGACGAAGCCCTCCTTCATGTGTGTGCAGGGTGCTGGGAAGGAGCCGCCCTTGAAGTGGGATGGGGGGCTGCAGCACTGTCCTCAAGTGGAGTTGTACACTGTGCTGTAACATTTGAACTTTCACAAGAGATGTAATAATTTTGATAATAAAATACTTAACTTGAAAGTCACCATTTATGTGCTCTTTTCCTGAGTTCTTGGCTGATTTTAATGCACAACCATGCAGGTTGTGAGGTCCAAGATTCCTGCCCTCACTGGAGACAATCTTTTTAAAATGAAGGATGTGTATGCCAAAGGCTCTGAGGTTTACGAGAGGGGTCTTGAAGAGGCTTCCAATGGATTATGCACAGTTCTTGTGTCTAGATAATACTAATCAATATCACAATACACATGTATTCTGTTCATTTTCCTTTTGTACTACTCTGCTCTTCTGAATTAGGCAGAAATACTTAACCTAGCTTGTGTGGCACTATTTTACCACCCCTTATTTTAATGTGGAATTTGTTTTTTATATATATATTTATTTTCTGCATTAGCCAATAGTTTCTGCTTCATCTGTTTTGACTTTCCTGCTTTAGGTCTTCCTGGTGTGAACCAAGATTTAGGGATTGGTTCAATCCCCACGATAGGTACAGGCATTTTCGTCCCATGCTTATACCCCACACTTCACATGAGTTCCAGAGCAAATTTTGGGGTCCACTCGAACTCTGCAAACCAAAGACTAGATTTTTACTGTTGGCATGAAGGTGTTTAGAGGCAGGATTGCAGCTCAGTAGTAGAGCACATGCTTTGCGTGCAAAAGGACCCCAATTCTGGCATCTCCAGGTAGAACTGGGAAAGACTTCTCAAACCCTGGAGAGCCGCTGCCATTCACTGTAGGCAATATGGAGCTAGATGGACCAACAGTCTGACATGATATAAGGCAGCTTCTGTCTTCAGGCAAGATGTAACTGCTTTGTTTTTTTTGTTTTTAGGGACTTTGTTGGCCCTATGTTACTGCACAACAGCATGGGCACCTGTAATCACACTTCCAGTGTGAAGAGGGACAACCAGAGAGAGGGCCTTCTTGGTGGTATCACCCTAGTTGTGGAAAGCTCTCTCTAGAGAGGATTGCCTGGCACCTCCCTTACTGTCCTTTCTGTGCCAGGAAAAGACCTCTTTCTTAAGCTATTGAGATACTACTTTAATCCTGTTGACTCACGCTGTTTTTATTATTTTCCAGCTTTTAGTTTATTAGGTTCTTTATTTACATTTCAATCATTTTGTAAGCCACCTTGGGAATATGATTGAAGGGCAGTATAAAAAATATTTACAATACTCTCCATCTATACCCAGGCATTGGGAGATGAACAAAGGGAAGAGAGATGTTATCAGCAAATGGATGGCATCAAATGCCTTGTCTCCATACAACTTCACTTAGCAGTCTCATATACATATTGAACAGGAGTAGAGACAGAATGGTACCCTGTGGAATCTGGAAAATCCTGCAGAGCCAATGAGCAATTATCCATCACCATGCTCTGGGACCTTGGTGAGGCAGCAAAATTCACATTCGGATTGGCGGTGCTTTGATTAGTTTAAGTGCCCAGAGTTCATACTTGATACCATGAATTTAGAAAGGCAAGCTCAGCATCCAGTATTTTAAAAGCAGAATGCGTTGTACATTCTGGGCCCCACTGACTGTTTTTAGCCGAGATGCTAATTTTTCCACTCCTAATTGTCCCAAAGGAGGGTCTTTGAAGTGTCTTTGGCTGGGATAGTCTTACTGTTTGAAGAATTTGGATTGGAGTAGGATTATAATGCTCAAATGGCAAATGTGTGTATCTGTTCAAATTTTGACCGGAGATCCTTTTTTGGCTGCACTAGGGGATGCCAGAGGGGAATGGCCAGGATTTTTCTTTGCTGAGCAACAGTTGCTGCTCTGCATTTCTGAAGGAGTGGGTTGGAATCTGTTGCTTTGTATTATCTGCTAAAAATTGTGTTATCTTCTGGGCGTTTTGTTTGCCTAAGGCCAATCACAAGGTTTCTATACTTAATTGTGCTGTAGGTACAGCTATTGTGTAACTTGCAGTCCTATGAACACTTATTTGAGAGTAAGCCTCATTGAACACAGTAGGACTTTCTTCTAGTAAACATGCATAGGATTGTGCTGAGACTGCTGCATAGTTTCACCAAGTCTTTTTTGGCATCAACAGTACTCAGTAATGTTAAAGTTGGGCTTTAATAAAATATTGGAAGGGACCATTGCACATGCTTTAAGTGTAGACAGTCCCAGGTTCAGTATTTCCAACTGAAAGGATCGTCCCTGACTGAGACCTTGGACAAACATTGCCAGGCTGAATATCCATTGCTGGACTAGATGGAGCAGGGGTCTGACTCGATATAAGGCAGCTTCAAATGTTGCCACCATGACAATTGCTGCTTGAACTAATGGTGTGGATGTGTATGCTGACAGTCTGAGCTGAACTGTTATATCAAGTTATGTTATTGTGGCTGATGGTAGGCTACAATCAAGGACAGGTTCTCTCTGTGAGTGCAAATAGATAGGCATCCTCTTTGCAACTGTAGGAAAACCCAGTAAACATTTGTTGTCTCTTGGAGTCCTGCCCTCCCCTTTGCCCAGTTGATCAGGACCATGTTTTCTGGATGATAGCGATGCATCTGTGCTTTCCTCACACCTGTCAGCTTCAGCACATGGTCGATCAGGGAATCCCAGGGCATTCTTAACACACTCTTTTAGGATGAAGTTACTGACCACATATTGACAGAGAGGGGAAAGAATGCTAGATGTGTTCTTGATCAGGGCAGAGTGGTGGATTACATCAAACATGGCTGCTTAACTATTAGAGGTGGACTTTTGCTCCAGCAGTCAGTTTAGAAATCACTGGAGGTTAAAAGGTTTTCATAAAGAGACGGGGCCATGAGTCTGGTGTTGTGGAACCAACATGGTAATTAAATCCTGGACTAAATTCTCAAAAGCTTGGCTGGTATGGCCAGTGCATGTTTAATATTATGTTGTGCAGGTATGTTCTCTGGGAACTTAGCAACTACTGATCAGCTCTGTGCCTCTTCTGCAGTTTCAGGATCCACAGGGCCTGTGGGTCACGCTGGCTCAGCTTGTCTGAGCGTGGAAAGCTAAGCAGGGTCAGGCCTGGTTATTATTGGATGGGAGACCCCTCCTCTAGTTTCCTGCATTGAGCAGGGGGTTGGACTCGAGGGCCTTGTAGGCCCCTTGCAACTCTATGATCCTATGATATCCTATCACCCCCTCTAATAGCAAACTCATGTGGTTCAGTGCCGACAGAACTGGAGCCAAAACGGAACAACTGAGAAATGAGGAAGGTTTCAGCATGTTTGAGGGGACCCCAAGGTTTGCAGAAGTACAAAAAAACTTGGGGGGAAACTCTAGGGGGGCAAAAAAAAACCAGCCCAACAAGGATTGAGCATGTTTGGAAGCCATTAAACATTGAGGTGGGGAAAGGAAGGGAGTAAGGGGAATGGAATGGAGAAAAAGGGGTGAGGGAATTGAAGGGAGCATTCTAGAGACAGGCAATGACCCCCTGACTGGAACCCTTAACAGAACTGCACTCCTCTCGAAAGGATACACTGCAACATTTTGTTGCAGATCCAACTTGTCCAGTCCATGATCTGAGTTACAGTGTGCATGCCTGCCAGCTTTTAGCCTGCATGCAGTCTCTGGTCCTTACTGTCAACTATCCTAGTTGTAAGCAGAACCTCTTCCTTGGCTCAGCAGCATAAATGCCTTATTACCCATTAGTCCCTCTGCGAGGGACTACAGTGTCTGATTATACCTGGGAAGTCATGTCCAGAATATTCTACACCTGATGCCCTGTGCTTGCTACTAGTGTGTGCCCTTGGCACCAGCAGCATTATGATCAACAATCTCCATAGTTACGTTGGCAGAGTTGCCATGGAGACAGCTGAAGAAAGCCAGCGGCAGGCACCAGCTCAAGGTGTAGCAGTGAGTCACCATGGAGAGAGCAGCAGCAGCAGGAGCATCCTGAGGAAGAAAAATGGGATGTGTTCAGTAGCTAAACTGGGCTGATTCTTGATGGAAATGGAGGCTGTTCGGTCTAAAATGTAGGCTTCTCTTCATTTTCTAGAGCACAAGGGGACACACCTGTGAAGTCCCATAGGATGATCAGTTCTCATTCTAAGGGTAGGGCCCAGAGGGAAATCCTTCATGGGAACTTCACGGTTTCTCCTTCCGTGTGCATTGATGTCAAGGGACAACTAGCATGGGGCAGCCCACTTCAAAGGCCACCCAACATGCCAAAACATGCATTCTGCACATGACGGAAATGAAGTGGTAGAATTCTGAGCTGTGCCACTCCAGACAACAGACGGGGAAGGTTCACATTTTTGGGAGGCAAAAGCCCTCTGTGTGTGGCTTTGAACTAGCGCATGAAAAAGAGAGAGACATTCAGGACCGACCCTACTATTAAAGAGAGTGAGAAGGCCACCTCAGGCAGCACTTGCTGGGGGCTAGGGAGGAGCAGCCCTGGGATAGAGCTGGCTGTGCTACGCAGCCTGCCCTGCATCCCCCAAGGGAGCCTGCCGCCTCGAGTCTGGCTCATTCCCAGTGTTGAAGTAAGAGTCTACTACCATTACAGCCAGCTTCTATATGTGGAATGGAGGGGACCATCGAGCAGCAAAACATCTTGGGCCAGCCCTGGTTATCTTAAAACTTTCTCCCTGATACGCTAATTCATTACAAACAGTGTTGTGGTCCCCCTCCGTCAACCACTTCATGCTGCAGGAGGTGAAACTTGGGACACTGGTGCAGCTTCTGACATGGGGGGGGGGGGCTCTTGCAGTGAGTTCTGCACATGCATGCCAGAATCCTCTGAAACATTCTAGGAAGATTCCTAGTATGCAAGGAATGCTGCCACCCTGCCCCAGTGAGGGCAGCAAAAAAGGGTTGAGCCAACCCTTTCTATGCAGTGGGGAAATGTTTAGTATGTAACGTAACATGCAGTGGTAGAGATTCTCCCCCTTTCTTATTAACAATGTGTGTACCTAGCCTTCTCCAACCTAGCACCCTCCAGATGTGTTGAACTACAACTCCCATCAACCCCAGCCAGAATGGCCCTTTTTTAACTAACAAAACCTGAGAATAGAGAAAATGGAAATTAGGATTGAGCTCCAGTTTCTAGAGGTTCCCTAGCATTGCCTTGCATCTGTGGATGTATTTCCCCACTTGAAAGTTTCCTTGGTAGTTCTGATGGCTGGGGATGATGGGAGTTGTAGTCCCACACATCTGGAGGGTGCCAGGCTAGGGAAGGCTGTTTAACCATTCTATCTCCATACATGCCTTACCACTGATGATCTGAGTGAGGAGGCCCTGCTACATCTATTTGCGTAGCTGGGAAATACTGCAATGCCTAGCATAAAGTATTTTCAGCAGTGGCCCTGGAGCTATGGAACTACTGCTCTGGTAGGAAAACTGAGCTCTAAAGGCTTTAAACAAAACTTTTGCTGATTTGGTTTTACCGTGTGTTTTAGGCTTCCAGGGATTTTCAGAATGCAGTTGTGTCGTTTCCTTGCGATCTTGTGCTTTTACATTTGTCCACACAGTTTCATACAAGACGAGCCAATCCTGCCTGCCCTCAAAAGCTAACAAGAGTGGTTTTCAAGTGTTCTGCATTCACACATGACATGGCCCATGATAATGCATCATAAAGGGATGCTTCTGATGATGAGGCTTCCCATTGGGATGTTCAAATGGTTTCACAGTACATTCTCCCATCATTCTTGCAACAACCCTGTAAGGTTGGTCTTACACACATCGTGCATTGGGGGCTGAGGCTTGCCTGAGGCCACTCAGTTTGTTCATAGTCTTCTCACCACCATTGTCGCCTGCTGCTGTTGCTCCTCATTCCCTTTCTCAGCATTGCTACCGCTTGCTTGCTTGATAGGCAGAGCGCCAGTGAGCAAGTAGGCAGCGGCATTTCCTGCTCAATGCCGCCGCCGTCATCTGGGCCAGAATGAGAGGCAGGTGAACAAGCAGGTTGCAATTGTGAAGAGGAGCAACTCCAGGGAGCTTTAGTCAGTAGACCCCGCAGGGGTGTGGGTCCTTAGCAGGTGCCCAACTATGCCTACCCTTGTCAGTGGCCCTGTTTGAACCAAAGGCTTTCTGCATTGACTGAGAGTAGGATCAAAATGTCACACGTGGGAGTGTAATTGCAGACTGATCAATGTGAAATGAAACAGGCCTTGAGGGTTGCACCTGCAGCGCGGTGATCAGTGAGATCCCCAGATTCCTTCCCAAGACTGTGCCCCCCCTCCCCTTAAGCACCTACCTGTGTGTGGAAGGTTGCAACTTTGACTTTGCTCCAAGCCCAGGTAAGCAGATGCACGGCTCCTCTGGGGGGTTTTCAGGCTGGAGTTTCTGTCCAATGCGAAGCACCTTTGGTTTAACTTGCCTGCTTGTTCTTTATTTGAGACCTTCCTTAAAGACTGAGAGATGAATGCAGTTGGAATGAAATGTGGTATGCCTGTTCAGAAGAGAAATCCCAATTTCAACTATTTCTAGCCAAAGCGGGGAGAGAAAAGTGAGATGCAAAGTACATAGTAAGGTATCTTCTCCCTCTTGAGCATCAGAAACCCAAGATTCACGGGGTGGGGGAGTGTCAACACTTCTTCATGTCCTCCAGATGTTTTGGATTACATCTCCCAGCATTCCTGACAATTGGCCATGCCCGCTGGAGCTGATGGGAGTTGAAATCCAAAATATCTGGAGGGCACCAGGTTGTCAAAGGGCTGCCATACACCTTCCTATCATGTCAATGGCCCACATTCTTCTCCCTGCCTAGCCTTGTGTGGGGACGACACTTGATGCCTTCTCTTCCCATCTGCAGTAGACCACTGAGGGGTGGACAAAGGCACAGTATACCCCAGCTTTCCCCAACCTGGTGCCCTCTGGATGTTTTAGACTTCAACTCTCATCAGCCTCGGTTAGCATTGTCAATTATAAGAAATGCTGGGAGTTGTTGTTCAAAACATCTGGAGAACACCAGGTTGGAGAAAGCTGGTAGACACTGTCAGGCAGTAAGACCAGGTGGCTGATTCCTTTACTGTAGAGGTGGGTGGGGAGCTGGATGGCCCCCTACCAGGCCCTCTGCAGGCCAGATGGCATCAAAGGGCAGGGCCAGAGACCCTGATGTCATCTGGCCCATAGGGGGCCTAGTTGGGAGGAGGAGGGGCATGCAGGGGAATTCCTGCTGTTATCTCTCATCACTGATCAGAGATAACAGCAGGGATTCCTCCAGGGCGGGCTTGGAGCTCTTTGGGCCTCCACAGACCAGATGGGGAACCTTGGCGGGTCTGTATTTGATGTGTATTTGTCATTTTATTGCCCATTCATCCAGTTTGGAGAGGTCCTTTTAGAGCTCTTTGCTGTTTGTTTGTTTGTTTATTTGACTTTTCACTGTTCTGACTAACTTAGTATCATCTGCAAACTTGGCCACCGTGCTGCTCACTCCCAATTCTCTCCACTGGGAGAGACAAGAATGTAGGCTGTGTGGATCTACATGCATAGTGAAGTTGCCAGTTTATGAAGCGGCTACATTTTGATTCCCATTTCGAGTGTTGCTATGATATTGCCGAAACCAGGTTGAGTAGTGGCAATTAGTAAATGTAGGTCTAAAGTTGTGGGCAGGGTGATATTTGGATCCACTCAACGCATCCAGGACACAATGTACTGGTTGTGTCACCCTCCTATAATGTCCATGTGGGGGCAGTGGGATTTCCTCGTGCAGCCCCTTTCAAAGGCATTACACTGCCAGCTCTGATCAAGCATATATTCATTTCCCCCCACATACACACACACCTCTCTAAATGTCCCCCACCCCTTCCCACAACCCTCTCAAATCCATGGGATTAAAGAGGTGCCTGCAAAGGTCCGCAAGTACTTGGTACTGATGCTACATCCCCAAATCCCAAGGCAGAAAACATCCATTGCTTTCCATTGATGCAACAGGGTTCTGGTCCAATCCAATCCTTCTTGAATTTTATGTTTTCCAGTTAAGGTTTTGTGAAACACTGTATCAAACTTTTTTTTTTGTACTAAAATACAGATATATATTACAGCTACTGTATTCCCTTTCCCAGTGCCCACCAGTCTTTCCATTTCCATCGAGAGCACGTGTTGCTTAATGTGTACACACACGCATCTTGCCCTCCGCCCACCCCCAATGCAGGGTAAACTTGCTCCAGTGGCTCATCATGGTATCTTAAAGAGCCCTGGTGGCTTGTGGAGCTGCAGGCTAGAGCTGCTCCTTTGTTCCAAGCTGCTTAATCCTTTACCAGGATATTTGGGACTTTCCTAGAATGAATGACAGGAAAGTGGCACTGAGATCTGTGAATGCTATGGGGTCTGTGTGCCCAGGCCTACAAGGTGGAAAAGCCTTGATCTAGTTTGGCTATCCACCCCCTCCCCTTGGTAATGATTCCCTTATATTATGGAGATCATTCTGAGTTTTATAGCGCAATCCTGTCTGTGTTTACTCCAAAGTTAGTCCCACTGGATTCAATGAAAAGGACTCCCAATAAAGTGTGTCAAAGACTGCGGCCTGTGGCACAATTAGGTAATTTTAGACTCCGGATTTAACAGGCTTACGGGGTGGGGGGTCTCTTTAGATGGCAACATGTGTTACTTTACTTCACTTCAAAGTGTGGTAAGCCAGGCCTGCTGCATTTGGGGGCCCTCCTGCTCATTCTGCTGAGTGGGGCCCTGGGTTTACTGCCCCAAAGTCCTGTCACTGACTGCCGTTTTTAATGAGTGGACTCTGAACAGTTGAGATCACATGTATTTTTGGTCTCTCTTCACTTCTCATAAATTGGCTGTGGCTATTGAGGGGGAGGGAGGTTTGCTCCCCACAGAGGCTTTTCAGTACCTCAGTGAGCTAGCTAATTCCCTTGGCACTTTCGAGTTGCACTACCGTATTTGGTAGCTGGTTATCAGTGGACTTGAATTTAAAGAGATGCAGGAGTGCAACCCTCTGGCTCATTGGCAACTTCCGGGTAGCCGCTTAGTGTTTCAGTTTGGCAAACATAGTGACATGGTATGCTGCAATCACTGTGATGTGCTAGGCCTCCCACACTGATGAAGCGCTCTAGTTTATCAGTCCTTAATGGGCTTCTTTCTGGGCCAAACTAGATGTGTTCTTAACTGTTAAACTGTTTCTTTTGAGCAACTGTGTGTATGTGTGTGGGAGAAAAATCCAGCCAGGATTCCAACTGTCATTTCCCAGATGAAAATCACACCTCCCCTCCCCCAAAGCTATTTACCCTGTGGGAGAACATTTCCCCTTGTGGGGCAAGTAGCAGCTTCATGAGGAAAACACTCCGATAGCGCCACAGTCCCAATTCAAATCCCCCCACCCTGCTCAGCTACTATTAAATGGTGGGAGATCTGTGCCTTTGGTAAAAAAAAAAAGTGCCATCCGTTGTACCCCCGTCCTTAATGCTACAGTAGGGTTTTGGTTTGGGTTGTTTTTGTTTTGTTTTGTTTTGCCCATGGGCTCCCTTGTGCTCTCTTCACTTGGGGGTTCAGGCTTTTGGCCCACTTCTCAAGATCGGCCCTACCAATAGGCAGGATGGGGCGGCCACCCTCAAACAACCAATTTTGGAGTCCTGTAAAAGGGCAGGAAATTTTCAGCTTTTCGGTTTATATTTTTACTACCACGAAGGATGCCATTTGGATTTTCTGTCTTGGGCGCCAAAATGTCTTAGGCTGTCTCCGCATTCCCTTCTTGTTTTTCTTTCTGTTATCTGGCCTCCTTTTATCCTCCTCCTCCTCCTCCTCCTCCTCCTCCTCCTCCCCCCTTTCTGGCTACCTCTGTCTACGGAGCAGATTCTGCTTTTTCAGGGCCTTGGTTATCTTCAGCTCTGAGGAAAGGTATTCCTGGGGCTGTTGCCAAGGCTGCTTGCTTCATGGTCAGACTGGCTTTATCATGTCAATAGCTGCTGCTGGTGGGAGCTGTGAGAAAGGAAGCAGGGAGGCTTTGCACAGGCTGAACCGGGGTGTCTGTATCCACTTTGGTACAAGACAAGGTTTGGCCACACCCTAGTCTGGAAGTCCCTCTGGTATGAAGCCTAGTTCCGATTCAGCTGGTATGTAGTTTGAGGCGTAGCTCTGGCCTGAAGCCTAGTTTTGATTCAAGTGGCGGTGGCAGCACATTTATAGCCTTGATGGCTGTACTGGGTGGGGCAAAATGGTTGCCCCTGTGGAACTTTCTCCCTAATCAGGTCAAGCTGTGGGGGGCTGGCTTAGCTGCTACACTGCTCTCTGGAGGGGGGCACACTTGTCCAAACATTTAGGACAATGTCTTTCTGCCCTAGTTCTCAGCATCAATGAGAGTGTGGGAGTGCAAACGGGGATGGGGTGGGCAGTTCTGGGAGGGGGGGGATAGGTCTTTTACTGACATTTGCCTCTCATGACGCCTAGCCCACAACACAGGGTACTGAGGAAGCTAATTTCGGCGGGGGGGGGGCACCCACAAGGCCCACCTTCTCTTGCCTATAAGGCTATATATCTCAGGGAGTGGAGGTGAATTCTGTTCTGCCCTGTCTCCTACCCTTCACCCATACTTCCCCTTCTTGCAATGTTGCTTCCGCTCAGGGAGAAGAAGCACCACATGTTCGAGGGAAATAGTATTTGGCACAGCCTTGGAACTGAGCTGCGGCCACAGCCTGGCAGGGCATCTCAGCCCCGCCAGCAGGCCAGAGGAAGGCCTTGCTCCCACCATCGCCTCACGGCAGGCTCCTTCTTCTGCTTGCTCTCATCGTGTTCGTGGGGCCTGGCCGGGGCTTACATTCAGTGTTAGAGGAGCCACCCTGCAGGCTGAGAATGTGTAGCACCCCACGGTGAGCAGAGAAAAGCCAGATGACCAGCCCCCTCCCTCCTCCCCTTCTCTGGACGCTTCAAGGTACGGCTCCATTACCTGGGCAGAATGAGTGGAGAATGCAAAGTTCTGGTGGCTGAAATCCCCACAGGGAAGGGGGGATTCGAGCTCACCGTACCCTGTTCAGAGACGATTTAATTTACACACAAAAGTATCAAATGGGCCAGTCTCAGGTGCTGGGCGGCCCTCGATGGGCATAAGGGTGGTCCAAGTTGCTGAAAATGGGGGAAGAGGAGGCAAAGAGGTGGCCCTGGCAGCGTCTGTGGCAGCAGTAGCATCTTGGCACCAGCGCTTGGGAAGAAGGGCATGGGGGTGGGGGCATACTGGAAGCTTTTCCTGGAAAGCTTGGAATCCCGTCGGAAAGAACATGTTAAAAATTCCAGGGATGTCATTCCTTTTCAGCGCAAAATAGGGAGTGTGCATGTTTCCTTTCCTCCAACGCAGTAAGTTTAGGGTAGGTCAGGTTATCTGTGTCCATCTTCTGTCCATCAGAAGCCAATCAGCAGAGGGGGCAGGAGCCAAAGCCGGCGAATCATGTGGGATGGGTGCGTCTCCAGAAGTGGCGCGCAGGTGAGGTCCGCAAATTCTGCGACTTTGGGGTTGGATGGTTTTTCCCAGTTGGCAGCGGCAAAGGAAAGATGGTGAGGGAGGTGGGCAGGGAGGGATGAGTTTAGTCCAGGTACCAATTAAGAGTGGGGGCCTCCTGCCTCTTCTACATTATATCCTCTGTGGAGAAAATGCACAGTGTCAGCAATGCATGTGTGTGCTCCATGCAAGATTGAGCAACAGTTAGTGATAGGCAGTGCTTTGTATACCCTGCACAGGGGTGGGGTGAACAGCTGAAATTCTGCATCCACAAAACCCAGATGATCCTGCATCAAGAAAAGCTGAAATCTGTGGACAGGACATTTATGCAAGTTCGTATTTGCTAATTTTACATGATCTTGCTTCTAGCCAGTCATGTGAAGAGGCCAGGACAGTCTTCCCCAATGAGATGCCCTTCAGATGACAATGGACTGCAACTCCCATCATCCCTGACAATTGGCTGTGCCAGCCGGGGCTGATGGGAGGTGAAGTCCAAACCATCTAGAAGGCACCAGGCTGGGGAAGGCTGATATGATCCACTCACAGCTGGGGCAAGAGGCTGATTGGTGTGGGGTCATTTGTTGCTCTCAGGTCTTTCCTGTTTGGACTGTTCTGAGTCTGAGTTTGGCTCCTTTTCCTGTGGGATGCCAGCTCAGTGCTTGGCCACCTGAGGCCCTCTGCCATTCTACCTGACTGTTATATCCTGCCGAGGAGGACTGACTTATCCTAAGCTAGCCCATTTGATACCATGGACAGAGCCCGGTTCTGCATCATCACCCTAACTGTGCAGTCTCGAAGAACCTATACCATCTGTCTCGAGGTGGAAACAGAACCATGCTTCTTCTTCGTGGTCTCTGTGCATCACATACACATGGGCTCTGCGCCTGCGCTGAGACCGTTTTGGGAAAGTTCTATAGCTGAAGAAAATTGGGCGGGAGCCCCTCCGATATCGCGCATGACCGCCATTGCGTTTGGTCGTTTTGGATAGTTCTCTGCGTTTTTCGCAGCGTTTACTTCGGCTGAGGTTCTTTCTACTTATCAAACTATTCTTCAATGTTTTCCTAACCTTTCTCTCATATAGAATAATAATAATAATAATAATAATAATAATAATAATTATATATTATTATTATTATTATTATTATTATTATTATTATTTTCCTCTCAACTTCTTCTCTTTCAACTAATACTACCGCCTCCATGCGGCCTGTTAAGGCACCCTTTAGGAAGTGTATGAGGTGCAGCTCTAAATTGCCGCCGGCAGACAGGCCATTCCCTTTGTCTCGTGTGCCTGGGAGAATCACATATCGTTGAGAGCTGGCATCATTGCCAAGCTTTTACTAGGCAAGCCAGAAAGCATAGAGCGGACAAGCTTAAAGCCATTCTTCGGCATAAAGCTCTTGCCACAACGACAACAATGGCTTCTGCTTCTCCTTCGAGGCCTCAGACTCCGCCCTCTTATACAGTTACCTCAGAGAGTCTGTGCTGGCTAAAAAATCGTCTAAGCAGACTCACAAATCAAAGGGTGAAGAGCGTAAACGAAAGAAAGAAGAGGCTAAAAGGAGTAAAAAATAAGGCATCGGTTACTCCATTGCCTGCTTCCTCACTGGCACCCGCCTCGGGCTTGAGCGGTCCAGTCGTATCGAAGCCCTTGACATCGAGGGTCGGGCTCGAGAGACCTACGGCTCCGACTTCAATGGAAGCGGTACAGAAAGAAAGCAAGGCTTTCGCATTATCACCACAGGATCCCTTGGCACAGTCAGAAAGAGCCAACGTGCATGGCATGCAGGTTTTGGTTAGGTGGAGAGCTTAAGTGAGTTCAGGTGTAGGCACATAGGATCTCCTTTCCAACGTTCTACTGAATGTGCGGACATTTGGGGCCGGGGTGGGGTTGGAGGGCATATGGATGTTGAGGGCAGGCCCAGAGAGTGTGGGTCCTGTGCCGCTCCCCACTCTATGCATACGTTATGGAGGCTGGGGGGTGAACTTTGCCACTTTGCTTTTTTTGGTTAGGGTTTAAACTCGCCCTCCTGCTGTAGCAGAGTTGAGGACATGTAGAATAACAGGGAAGCAGAATTAAGGCAGGGGTTGGCTTGTCCCTACATGGCCATAGCGTTCCTAGCCAAATAGAAGATGTAGAAATGTGGGGTTAGGAGGCTGTGGAACTCTCTCCCCAGTGACCTCCGCCATGCCCCCTCCTTGATGAGCTTCCGCCGTTCATTAAAAACATGGCTTTTCAGGCGGGAATATGGGGTGGGTTAGGATTTTAACATTTTATACTGTCTTTAAGTGTATTTTATTCTGTTTTGTTCCATTGTATGCTGTACATCGCCTAGAGTGGCTGGGTACCGGCTAGGTGGGCGATCTAGAAATACAATCAATCAATCAATCAATAAAAATTCTCTGGGCACATTGGCACGTCACACTAACCCACCTTGGCAACAAGACATGGTTGGTTGGTTGTTGTGCAAACAACCCACAGTGAGCCCCAACACATGATCAGGCTCAACGTGGGAGCTTTTTCTCCTTTTAAACTTGTTTTTTTCTTTTAAATGTGCCTTTAAGGCATGTGTGATTTACGCTGTGAAGAAGGTTTGGGAGGGATTTACACCCCCTTTGCTGCAAGATCCTCAACTTGCCCCCCCCTTTAGTTGCCACCGTGGTGTAGATTTTGCTCTTTGTCCTGAGCCTCTAAATCCCCCCAAACACCCCCTTCTCAGCAAAAGATTCCTCGTGCCTTTGGTTTCTCTTGACAGCTCGCCTTCTGCAAGCTGTCAAGAGGAACCAAAGGGGTGGGGAAAATACATTTGGAGCCTTGTCTGGGGCAATATCCAGGGAGGGAACCTGCTGCCACTTGGCAGCAGCCCCCCCCCCCCTGGACATTGCCCTAGCCGAGGCTTCAAATCCCCACAGTTGCATTACTGTGAAAGATCACAGTTGTACAACTGCACTAAAAAAGTTGTTGTTTTTTTTTAAATGCTGGGCAGCCATGGATGGCCCCTCCAAGGTGTCACTTGGCCACTCTGAAGGGACTGCTCATCGCTGTCAAAAGGGGGATTATAAAAGCCAGCTTGACAGTCGGCTTTCACAATCTCAAAAAAGAAAAGAAAAGAAAAGAAAAGTTTAAAAGGGTAAAAAAAAGCTATAGCAAGCCCCAAAGGCTCACAGCAGCGGGGAGGGAGGAAGCCAGTGCTAGCTGCCCCCAAGTGTCACTTGGGCACTTTGGGGATGGCTGGCTGGCACTGCCACTCGCCTGGGAGCCCAATGGCAAGGGGTGGCAAGGGCATTTTGCTGCTCTTGCCATGGGGCTCACTAGCCAATTTCCCATCCCCATGATGGGGTTGGTCGTCCGGGTTTGGACAACACAACAACCCTTCGTGGGTACAACAATCCCTAGAACAAGCTATGGATTGCTGGGGCGCCTTGTTGCCCACGCTCAAGCCACCCTGGGGAAATCGGCGCAGGTTCGCATGACATGACAACCCATCGTGGGGTAGCAACCCACAATGGGCTGTTGTGTCATGCGAACCCAAGTCTCTCTGTGTGGGAGGAAGATAGAAACCAGGTGTCCAGAATAACCTTTGTGTGGGTGCTGCAAATGCAGGAGGCCTTCCAGAGCCATGAGGAGGAGGAGGAGAGCATGAGTGAAGCACAGTGGGTTTCTCTAGCTCAGCCTTCCCCAACCTGGTGCCCTCCAGATGTTTTGGACTTCAACTCTCATCAGCCCCAAGCGCCATAGCCAACAGTCAGGAATCCCGGGAGTTGTCGTCTAAAACATTGGGAGGGCACCAGGTTGGGGAAGAGCTAGTCTAGCGTACCATGCTCTAAAGGCCCTGGGCTGGCCACGATTACTGGAGATGGATTGACCAGGAAGCACTGGGACGTGGGAGCTGTAAACTGCAGCCAGGTAGGATGGTGGCCCCTGGGCTGGATTAGTTTGTCTTGGCAGAGCATGAGGAACCATGGGAATCAAAGGTTTCTGCCACACAGTCCAGAAATCTGGCTACTTGTGACTTCATTTCCCCAGATAGAGGAAGGGGCAGGCAGGGGTTGAGACAGTCTGAGACATAGGTGAATATATGCATGTATTCCCTCCCTCTCACTCCCTCTCAGACGCACTAGACAAACAGTGGCATAATCTTCTAACACAAATACACACATGTGAACAGGGACATGACAGAACTAATCTCTCTTTCATTCTCTCTCTCTCTCTCTCTCTCTCTCTCTCTCTCTCTCTCTCTCTCTCATTCTTTCTAAGAAGACAAACAGTAGCAGAATGTCCTCCTAACACAATATGCACATGTGAACAGGGACAGGACAGAACTAGACTAGGCCTCCACTAACAAGGGTAGGACAGACTAGGCCACACCAACACAAAGAACTTACCGCAGTGCCAACAAAATCTGTTGAAAATATAAAAAGAGAAAATCAGGATTGAGCTCCGGTTTCCAGAGGTTCCCTGGCATTGTCTTAAGGCTGTGGATGCATTTCCCCACTCAAACGTTTCCTTGGTGGTTCTAGTGGCCATGTGGAACGTGATTGTGCAAATGTCCCAGTACTCCCTGCAGGTTGCCTGTGACATGAACCTTGGCCAGTGGCACAATTTCCCTGCTGTGTCTGTGCCACTCTGTGTCTTTCAGCCTAGCCCTGTGCCATAATTATTCAGAAGCAGCTACCACAGGTTTCAATGGAGTGGACCCCTTATAGATTTCATAGATCATAGAGTTGGAAGGAGCCTACAAGGCTATGGAGTCCAGCCCCCTGCTCAATGCAGGAAACTAGAGGAGGGGTCTCCCATCCAAGTAATCACCAGGCCTGACCCTGCTTAGCAAATGTGTTTTTAATACTGCAGTCCTTGTTTTAGTTGAGTAGCCTTTCAATACTTTATTGGCTGTGCACCTCTTTTGCTCTACACCTCCAGAACAGAAGTGTGCATCTAGTTCTTTAAAAAGAAAGGGGGGGAGCAGTGGCAAAACTATCCCCTCCTTTCACTTCAGCAATGCACCATTGTTTCATTAAATATGTTCTTCTCTCTTAATTGTATTTAGTTCTTTTAGAAATTCTGTGCTTTCTCTCTTTCTAGCACTGGAGTGCACATCTGCTGGGTTGTTTTTAAGGGAGCCCAGTGGCAAGACAGCTCTCTCCACCACTGCCTAAAATCTATTACAAGTAGAGTGGATAAGGTTGCCAACTCTTTAAGCAGCTCATGTAGCTCTGAGTTTAATAGCAATTGGATCTGCAGGAGTCTGGAGCTAAAGCTTTGCAAAGTCTGCAGTTTGTCATTATCTCCAGCCAATTACTGCAGATTGAACTGCTGTTAAAGGCACAGTGGCAGGCACTGGTTGAAAAACTGGCAACTGTAAGACTGGATTTTGTGTTATTTTATTTGAAAAAAGGGTTCACACAAGTTTCTCAAAAACCTAACGTGTGGCTGGAGCATGCCTTTGTTATTTGGATGTTGCCGGGCAAGGTTCTTACTTTTATGGGCTATCAGGTCGTCCAAACCACGACAAAAATCTTTGTTCTGGCACACAGCCTGGGAAGAGGATAGGTCATAGGTGTGTTACTGCACATTCTTTCAGCTCCAGATAGGCTGGGAAAGGAATCTCTCTCTGCTTCTCTCTGCACATCAACAAGAGTGGGGGAGGGATTTGCTTGGCTCTTGGTTCCCTCCGAGCATCGCTTCCTGCTGCTCCAGCATTTGGATTCTTGCTGGCGTGGCTGCCTTTTCTTAATTTAAACAGATGGACAAAACCCAGAGGCCAGGAGATTTATTCTGATTAATTACATTTCCAATTAGGCACCTTAGGCTTCCCTGGCTTCTGTCCAAGCCTCGTCAAGGCCTGGGGCAGCAGCACAAGCAAAGGCTGGACGTGGCTCCATTTCCCCCTCTGAGGCTGAGAGAGGATGCCTGACCCCAAGTCACCCAGTGAGCTTCATGCCTGTGTGGGGATTTGAACCTGGGTCTCCCCAGTCATAATCCAACACCCTAACCACTAACTACAAAGCAGGGGGTTGGACTCGATAGCCTTGTAGGCTCCTTCGAACTCTATGATCTATGAAATCTATGAAACTACACCGCATGAGACAGCAACCTTGCTGAAGCCAGTCTTGGTCTTGTCAGGGAGACCATGTGGCAATGTAATAAATAAATAATAAATGTGGCAATGTAATAAATCCATTCCTAGGCTGATGCAAGGTTTTCCATCTCCTGGCTTAGATGTGAACTCTTCTCCTTTAAGAGTGGGGTGCAGGGCCCAGGGGCCATATCTGGCCTGCGTGGGGTCCCATGCTTGCCCTGTGGGGTTCCCCAGAGTGCCATGCCCCCTTTTCCTTGGCCCCGCCCCTGACCACTGATTGATTGGTGGCTTCCTGGCTTTTTGCACATCTTCCCCCATTCTAAAAGGTTGAAATGCCTCTCCTAAGGCTTAGTTACTGGCAGCAAGAGCTTTAAGCTACAAGATGCTGGCATTTTAGGTATATCTGGCCCTGCCCCTTTTGCCTTGTCCACCACTGGAATGCAGCCCCTAATTTCTCTGAAATTGAATTCAGCTGCTGGGCTGAAAGTGGCTCAACACCCCTGTTTAAGGGCAGCGAGCTGCTCCGTTCTCCTGCAAGTATAAAAACATAAGAAGGGCCCTGCTGGATCAGACCAAAGGTCTTATCTATTCCAGCATTCTGTTCTCTCCCCGTGGCCAGTCAGTTGCCCCATCAGGAAACCCATAAGCAGGTCATGAGTGCAAGAGCACCCTCCTCCTCATGGTCCCCACCAAATGGTGCTCAAAGGCATGCTCCCCCTCTGGTCCTGGAAGTAGAATATAGCCCTCATGACTAGTAGCCACTGAAAGCCTTATCCTCCATGGGAAAATGCATCCATTTGTCTTTCTAGCTGCTGAAGGTGTGTGAGACGAGGAAGCACACACCCATCACTACCTGAGCTCTGGGATGGCAGGAAGCTATCATGGTGTAACTTCTTCCTCCCACAGGTTCCCTGCAGGAGCTACTCCCCCAACTCCAGGGTGGGGAGAAGCATGTGATGAAAATTGACATGCAATCTGCTTCTATTTAATGTTTTAGGTGCCTCACTTTTTGAAGACTAAGTTTGAGCTGCTATATATGCTCTGCATCCAACAACAACAACAACAATAAAAACTTCATCCCACCCCAAAAAAACCCATGTCTGTGATCTGAATAGATTATGCAGATTAAACAAACATGCCTCTGGTTGCTTATTTTTCATAGAGCTTCTTTTGCTATTTATAGGGAAGAACACTGAGTAGGTGGTACATGCTTGTGTGTGTGTGTGTGTGTGTGTGTGTGTGTGTCTGTCTGTCTGTCTGTCTGTCTCTGTGTCTGCCTGCCTGTCTGCCTGTCTGTGTGCATGTGCATGGGGGGGACCTCTTCACACATACTGCTGGCTTCTGAGATGTCACTAGTCACTGTCTGTAGGTCTTTAAGGTTCTCTACAGCCACAAGAGGCAAAAAAAGTCTGTGTGTGTAATGTAATTTTCAGCATAGTGAATTCTGCGCCAGATAACCATTTCCAAACTTGTGCAGCAACCTTTGGGATGTATGGAATATATACAACCCTGACTGTTACCATTTTGTACTCAGTTGTTGTTTTTAAAACAAAAAAACTCATCATACATAAAAAAATTTCAGTCTCATTGGGTGGAGTGGTAAAATCCTCATGAGTGCTGAGCTTTACATGGACAGGGTGAGGAAGATGCTCTTAAAGTCTGGAGGGCAACTCGTGGCCCTCCAGATGTTGTTGGGCTATAACTCCCATAATTCCTCACCATTGGCTATGCTTGCTAGGGGTGAAAGGACCACAAGTTGCCCATCCCTTTCTAAGACCTACAGCAGGAATGGTCCTACATTTGTGTATGTATGTATGTATGTATGTACGCATTTATTTTATATCCTGCCTTTCCGCCAAAAAAAAAATGCTGCTCAATGCAGCTAACAATAAAATACAGATTAAAAACGAAATCTTATTTGAAATGTAACATGAAAACAAATAAATTTAAAAACACAACGTGCTCTACCATTAGGCAGAGTGAGGCAACCACCTGAGGTGGCAGCTGCAGGGGACAGTGGTGGCAGCCTCATGGGTCTTCCCCCTGATGATCCCCCGGCTGTTCCCCTCTCTTGGAATGCAGAGCTGTGTATGCCACACAAGCTCTCCTGGCCTGCCTGAACCAGCCTGCTGCCTCACGTGTGGTGGAGTATGCCAGTCCAGTGTCGGTCTTGAAATAAGATTCCACTGCCATCTAGTCAACTCCTGCATGTGGATGGGATGAGATGCCACCTTGTCCTTTGCCCGAGGCAGCAAAAGGTCTTGGGCCAGATGTGAAACCTACAGAAAAGCTTTTTCCATTGAGAACATCTGTCCACCTGTCCACTTCAGAATCTGGTTCAATGTTTCATGCGGCCAATCACTCCTATCCAGCATCAGGTGGGCGGGGAAGAGAGGAGGGACGGTGGGTCAGTGCATGTTTTGCTTTCAGAAGATCCCAGGTTCAACCCCGAGCTCCTCCAGTGGTGCCAGATTTAAGGAGCCTCTGGGCAAGGTACCTTCACTGCCCGCTCTGTGCCACCGTGGTGGTCCCCTCTTCAGTTGAGCTTATGGTCAAGGGAGCAATTGCGCAGCTCCAGCCACCTCGTACTCCCTAACTCAGATGCTGAAAAGAGAAGCACTGGGTGAGGCCCATCAGCTGCTGCCCCTACCCTCTTTATTTCCCCAGGGCACATGTACAAGTGCCAGTGTGGTGTAGTGGTGAGAGTGTTGGACTGGACTCGGGAGATCCGGGTTCTAGTCCCCGCTCGGCCATGAAACTCACTGGGTGACTTTGGGCCAGTCACTGCCTCTCAGCCTAACCTACCTCATAGGGTTGTTGTGAGGATAACATGGAGAGGAGGAGGATTATGTAAGCCGCCTTGGGTTCCTTGCAGGAAAAAAGGCGGGGTATAAATATAATAAATAAATAAATAAAAATACATGAGGGGTGGATCCCAGAGGCACTGGGAGTAATGAAGGTGCTGGTGGCTGTAGCTGCCTCTCTGAGCTTCTCTTTTCCGTGCAGACCACTGATTTTTAATTGTTATTTTTTTAAGTTAAGGGATGCTGGTGTACTGTCAGCTGCTGTGGCCCTCCATACCATTTGCCTGAGTGAAAGTATCTCACATATTGGGGCTGGGAAGGACCTCTACCAAAGACCTTGGCAAACCATTGCCAATCAGAGATAATAACAACAACAACAACAATATAAAATAATAATAATGGTCTAGATAAGGGCTCTCCAACCTTGGGTCCCCAGATGTTGCTGGCCTTCAGCTCCCAGCATACCCAGCCAGCATGGCTAATAGCAAGGGATTCTGGGAGCTGTAGTCCAGGTTGAAGAGCCCTGGTCTAGATGGAAAAATAATCCAGACTGGTATAAAAACAGCTTCCTGCGTTTAGGAATATGAATAAGAAGTCTGTCTGTCTTCAACCAAAAAAGCACCACTTCTGCAAATAGCATCAGTTACGCCAATTGGGCCACTAGGATATATTTATGTAGCTTGTACTTAGCAGTGGCACGGCAATTTGCAATATCTATTGCCTTTTGCTCCAGTTGGGCCACTTTACAAAGGAAATAAGGACTAGGACTCTTACAGCGCAATCTTATGCATGTTTACCTAGAAGTCCCACCGTGTTCAATGGGACCTACTTCCAGATAAGCGTGTGTAGGATTGCAGCTTAAAATATCAGGAGGCAAGTGGGGCTGGAAATGCGATGGGAGGCAGACTGGGGCCCCCCGCAGAGGAAAGCTCCATCCAAAGTCCCTCCGGTTTCTAACAATGCAGCCTTAGCCTCAGTCCTAGTCATGAGGACTAGCGCCTTATTTTTTCACCTACATGAAACTCCCATTCCACAGAGTTCTGTGACACCTCCCCAATTGTGTGTTCAATGTTGATATGCGTCCATGCGATTTTCTAGACCACCTCCCATTGAAGCATGGATTTTGCACTCAGGAGAGCATAAAGGCAGCCTAGAGTGGTTATTTCCCAGCCAGCTGACCCTCTCTAGCTGATAGCTGCTTTACAGCCTGAGGAGCGCGTGGGGTGGGCAGCCAGAGGCTCTGTCATGTTGATGTATGTGCCTGTGGAGTGGGAGGCAGCACTCACCTTTGTTCTCTGTTTTCAGCTCCTCGTGAAGCAGGTCGTTCTGCCGGTTGCCGAGGACAAAGGCCAGGAAGGAGAGGATGAGGGCATTCAAGATGCCGATGATGGCTAGGATGTAAGCCCAGCGCACAGAGCAGTCGCCCAGCGAGTATTTCCCCGTCTTCTCCCCACACATGTCCCTGACGGTCTCTGAATCCCAGCCATCTGGGAATATCATGCAGCCCAGCACCAGGCAGAGAGCTGGACGGACAGAGAAACGGGGAAGAAGGCATGTGGTTAGCACAGCAGGGTTGAGAACAGTTGCCATACACCAGATGTGGGGGACCCCTTTCAGCCCGTAGGCCAAATTCCATTTGGGAGAACCTCTCAAGAGCTGCATCCCAGTGGTGGGTGTGGCCAAAAGCAGAGGCGCAGGGCCAAAAATAGCAGCATATTGTCACTTAAAACTCTTACTGCCCGTAGCTAAGCCTTAGGAGAGGCATTTCAACCATTTAAAATGCAGGGGGGGGGGGACTGCACAAAAACCAGGAAACCACCAAACAATTGGTGGTTGGGGGAAGGGGGTGGCTCCCAGGAGTCCTGGATTTGGCCCCTGGCACTGCAGCTCTGCACTCCTACTCTGCACCTTGTAGGCTGGAAAGGATTCAGGAACACTATAAGGGTGACTAAGGGTCTAGCAGCTCTGGGTATACTTTGGTCTAAATAAAATCCAAAATATGTGCTTAAAGTAACCCAAATTCTGCCCTCAAAAAGAAACTGAGTTCTCCCCCCCCCAAGTCCAAATTATGTACATGAAATGCATCTGCCGTGCAAGTCTATGTTGATTCTGCTCCTGCTAGCCAGGGGGAAGGGCAAGGAGGTTTGCAGAACATTCCCATCCCACTACATCTTAATCATTGGGAGCCCAGCTCAGCCCCTATTCTGTGTACTCAGGCATAGCTTACATAGTTTTCAGGTTGTAGCTTTGCATCCATAGGGACTAGAAACTTAAAAAAAAAAAAGATGGAAGCTTAGCCTCTCAGTATGCTGCATGTGCTGTGGAATACACACCAAAGCCTTAATCTAAATGGCAACATATACGATAAAAGAATTAGGTGTGTTTAGCTGTTTATTATTTAGCTATTAGGCAGATCAGATTAAGGTGACAGTTGTTTTTTTTTAATATTTAAAACAGGGATGGGGAACCTGTGGTCCTGTACATGTTGGTCTACAACTCCCACCATCCTTCACCATTGGCCATGCTGGCTGTGGCTGCTGGGAGTTGGAGTCCAGCAACACCTGGAGGGTCACAGCACAGGTCTCCCACCGTTGCTTTCAGTATAGGATATTCTGACATCAGGCTCCCTCCGGAGGGTGCTTTTGACTAATGATGTGCTCTCTCCCTTTCCTGCTGCACATGATTCTATAGCCTGAGGCTTTGCATGACAGCCTCCAAAAGGTTCCTTTTCCTTCCTTAGTATCAAGGTGCTTGACTGACTCCTTTCATTCTCCGCCGTCAAACTACATCCCGAAGGAGCAAGAAGTCTGTAGGTGTCCCCAAGAGCCTGCTGCCTCATGACTTTTTTTAATACCAGACTGTGTACTGCTGATACACTGTGAGGTTTCGGCCACGTACATCGCTCCGTCTACCACCCCGTTTGCAACACAACATTAGCTGTGGAATCCCTGCCTGGCCTGAATGAGGAGGGAGGAACAGGGCTGGCTGGGAGCATATTAAATCTGCATTAAGGGGGGGGAATGCTCATTCCTTAGAATCAGACAGGTTTGTGACTCATCCCAGCTATTCTTACCTTGAGCAGATGCTTATATATATATACACTCAGGTACAACACAGAGTGAGGGGAGGAGGGGAATCTCTTAAAATCTCTGCCAAGGAGGATGGGGCGGAGGTGGAGAAGACGAGATGACAGCCAGAGTTTGATTTCTTTTATCCTTTGCTGCAGCTCTCTTTCTTTCTGATCGTCTGTGTTTTTCCGCTACAGACGACATCAACAACAGCAAATGGTCTACTCCAGTTCTTCCTTGTGCAAAGTGGACTACCTGAGAGACCCACAGTGTATTTTCTCTACTGCACATGCCTGTATCCTTACGGTTGTCTTTGTTTTACTGACAAAGAATTTTATGTGTACCTTTAATGTCTGTGGCAGTTGCAAGAGAAGAGAGGGGTAGGGGGTATAGATTCTCTCAATAAAATAAATAAATATGAGGGGAGGCAGCAGTTGTTCCTCGAGGAGGAGGAGGAGGATTGGGTTGGATTCAGAAATGTTCTTCTGCATGCAGAAGGCTACCGCTTGCAGAACAGGACTTCCCACATTCTCTCCTCCCTCCTGCAGCCCCCTGCACCTGCACGTGACTGCTAGCTGCACAGCAGGCCCCTTTACAAATTAGTGTGCATTGGCTTCAGCCACATGGAAAACGCGGCCCTCTGTAGCTACCAGCCACACAGTAAGCTCAATGTTGCCATGCTCTTGCACCTATTCAGAAAAGTTGTGGTGAGAGGAGGCCTGAGGGGCCAGGGAATCATGGAAAAATAGCCAGAGAAGTATAGGCTATCTGTATTTACATACTTAACCCGGGATCAGGTTATCTCCAGGACCCACTGCGCCCACCTGAAGCTACGTTGCTCTCAGCCAGCCCCTAAGATCTGATTGACAGGGCTAGAGACAGGGCCTTCTCAGTGGTATTTCCTCGCTAGGGGGGACTCGCTCTCTATTGTTCTGTTGCTGCACCCCGCTTCTGAGAGGTGAAGAGTTTCAGGGGCTCCAGCACTTTCTTAGACTTCAGTTTCCCAAGAAGCTACCCCCCACGCCTGGTAGAACAAAAGCTACCAATTCAAGAGCTGCTGAGTGGGAGGGAGGGGAAATCCTGAATCACTTCGTAATTGGAGGCACTGGCTGGGTTCCCAGGACACTTTAAGCCTACAGAGGCTCTGAAGCCTCTGTGGGCTTCACTGTTGCCCCCGGGCCCCGGCTGTGCTGGACTAATGATTGGGTGGCAGTGAGAATCCAGAGGTACTGGATTCCTCCCTCAGTCCTCCCATCGGTATCCCAGGGGACACCGCAGGAGCAAAGGGGGAGAGGAGTAGGGATGAAAGCAGCCCAGAAGTGCCCACGTGGCACTCTCCCACCGCTGTCAAGGCTCCCCTTGCGGGGCACGGTGGCGGCCTTAGCTCAGAGGTGGGGGTGCCCAGCAAGGGGGAAGGGACGAGGCACGTTCTTCTGGTCCTACCCGGGAGTAGGCCCATGAGAACGGACCTCCTCCTGCCTGCCGCGTGCTCATGGGCCTACTCCTGGGTAGACCCAGGAGAATCGCTCCCCCCATACTCCCGATTCTGCTTGCCAGTGCCGCACACGACGCTAGCAAGCACCATCGCCTCCCCCCCCCCCGACCTGCCCAGTGAGAAGTTCTCTCGCTGAGCGGGTTGTGGGGGGAGTGCCTCCTTTCCCCCATGCTGGTCAGCACAATCGCCTGGCAATCATGCTGCCCGGTGGTGCTGGTGGGCTGCTTTCCCCCATGGCCTCCTCCCAGGGCGACCACGAGGGAAAGCCCCTCCTTTCCCTCCCGCCAGGCAGCACGGTCGCCTTGCGATTGCGCAGCCTGGCAGGGGGGAAAGGTGGGGCTTTCTCCCCCCCCCGGCTTGCCCCCCCCACTCTCGTTCAGTGTGGCACCTGTGGGCACCCCGCCAAGTGAGTGAGGAGGAAACGGCAGGCGGAGCCAGCGGGGAACAAGAGCGAGCTTCACCTGAAGCAAACTCCTATTCCCCCGCTGGCTTCGCATGCTGTTTCAGGACCGTCAGGGAACAGGAGGGGAGCTTCAACCAGCTGGCAGAAGCCCCCTCCTGTTTCCCGCCACTGCTGCTACGTATCTCCGCTTCCCTGAGTGGGGAGGATGCATGCGGTGGGGTCTGCCGCGCGTGCCTCCTTCCCGCCACTGCTGCGTGCGTGTCTCCTCTTCCCCCGACTGGGGCTCGGGGAAGAGGAGGTGTGCAGCGGAGGCAGACCTGGCAGCTTCCCCTTGCACTCCTGCTGATGCAGGACATCAGCAGCTCCTCACGGGGAAGCTGATGACAGCCGCGCCAAGTGCTCTTTGGGCACTTGGCCGGCAGCCCTTGTTTGCCGCTCTGGCCCAGGGGCTTTGGGCCTTTTTGGCTTGTAAGAGGGTTAGTGTGTCGTCCAGGATCGGAGGACACACTAACCCTGCTAGGGTTTTCTAAACCCTAGAACAAGCCATGGCTTAGCAGGGTAGTTAAGGAGACTCTCCTTAACCGTTCTGACTAAGCCTTCCCGGGGTTCGCACGACGCACTAAGTCTCAGTAGCAAATTACCTACTGCGGCTTAGCGTGTCATGTGAGCCCAGTCACTGAGTTACACGCGATCCCTGAAAGGTAATTTAGACTGACCCCAAGCACAAAACATTATGAAGACTAGCCGAGCCTCCCATTTTTCTTAGGAGGCAAAGAAACCATTATTAGCTACTGTTTTCTATTTATTGCAGGCTTTCAAACTGCGTTTTCCTTATTATATATGTAAAATACTACAAGCTTGAAAACAAAGTTAAGAAATAAAAAAATACACGTATTAAAACATTTTTTTCATTACATCATTTTTTCCCTTACATATTGTGCTACCCCCCAACAGCCCTGACTTTCCCACTGATGAGTTGGGAAGTCTGCAGGGGGCTTATGTTCACTTGTGCACAAGCAGAAGCCTTACATGACCGGGACCCCATTTTATCAGGGTTCCTGACTGTGCAAAGAGTTCTACTCACGTTCAAGAGAATGCGAATAGAAGCCCTCTGCAGAGTTCCCTGTTCAACATGTTCGGGACTTAGAGGGTGGAGTGGGGCGTGCAAGAACACTGGGGTTGGGGCCAGCACACACGGTCCTACTTCTACCTGTATTCATGTACCCTATTAGGGCATAACGCAAGAACGGGACAAGAGAAAGCAGTCTGAAAGCCTGCAATAAACAGGAAGCAGTAACTAATAGAACCTGTTACTTCGCTGCATAGGAACAAAAGTATCCCTCAAAAAACAAAAAAATTAAAATAATTCAACATTGCAGATTCAGATTCAAGCAGACACATTTCAAATACGTCTACAATTTCATTTCAGTTCTAATACACACACACACCACACACACACAATAAGCAACCCACATCTCTCTCTCTCTCTGCCTGTTGGGTCTGAACATTTCACGTGGTTATGCCCTGTTGATGAACTTGAAGGTAATCATTACAAAGTGTGGACTTGGCAAATTCAATCTACTCTGGTTTGTTGCTGTTAAACCCTCTAAATCTACCAAAGACTAAGAATGGCAAAGACTGTAAAATAAATACATAAATCCAAATCAGGAGAGTGTACATTCTAATTTGTGTAAGGACATTAAGGTTAGAAGAATGGACCTGTGAATTTCCTCTCCTTCCCTAGCCCCCCCCCAATCTGCATATTAATTTCAGCTCCATTATGGATTGGCATTTTATGGATGAAGATGACCCTAAATTAGGGTGGACACTTATGAATCTGCAAAAAGAGGAAATGCATCACCCCCCAAAAAGAGGACAGCGATTTGTATAAAACTTGCATGTGCTAATTCAGATATGTAGATGCGGATTTAGAAATAATTATTATAATTTAAATAGAAATGCAGTACACGTCACCATAGCGTGGAAATCTGTGACCAGGTGATCTCTGTGTGTGTGCCTGCTGTTCAGGTGCCAACTGCGGATGGGCAACAGTTCTTACGATTCTTTAGCTTTAACCCAGAACTGGACAACGCAGCCTTTCAAAGAGAGGATGGTTCTCTGGCAGCCCTTCAAATAGAGGACTGTCCTCTGTAAAAGAGGACACATGGTCACCCTATACCCCCCCCAGTCCCCTGCCTCTCTAGGCCCACTTGTGACTCCCCAGAGGGAACTGACACAATCTATAACCCCCCAAGTGCTAGAGTCAGCCTCTGCCCTTTCTCTCCCCGCCCCCATGTCCCTGCAGGTGCTGATCTTGTTGGCGCACGGGCCTGAGTTCATCTCCTAATCGTATTATGTGCAGCTCAGCTGAGCCATAATATCAATCTCAGGGCTTATCCGGAGAGGCTCTTAGAGCCCCTCCTGTTCCGGACTGTGTGTTTCAGGCTGTGCCATACCAGAACATTAGCAACCTCTCAGTGGCTCTGCCTTACATGCTGGCCTGGAGAAGGTTCCCGGATTTATAAAACAACAGGATTACGAACATTTAGGATATCAAAATAAAAAGAAACACGCCACTAAAATAAAGGCCATACTTATCCCTATGCGCGCAAGGAGGGCTGTCACTGTTTCCCTCCCCCTTTTCTCGGGAGAGTTTCCACACCTTTAAAAGTTGCAGGATGTCCAGAAATCTGACTGGTGAAACTTTTCTTGGCATGGATGGGCCTGCAGTGATCAGAGAATGGCACCTACTGAATTTCTGGCCAGGTGTGCCACTTTCAAAGGCACTGCAGCTCTGTAGGCCTGTCCTTACTCTAACCCGGCCTCCCCTGACCTGGTACTTCCCCAATGGCCATGCTGGCTAGGAATGATGGGAGTTGCAGTCCAACACATCAGGAGGGCAGTAGGTAGGGGAATGCCGACTTAACCTATATTGCCTTTCAGAAGATTGGGGAATGGAATTAGAGGTCTGCCCAAAATTAGCATTGTTAACAATAACAGAGAAATTAGTTTGTTTAAAAAATACTAAAGAACTGATTGTGAATTTGTTAACAGCAGCTAAATTAATGACAGCTGGGAAATGGAAAGTTCAACATGTCTTTTCAGTTACTGAGTGGTATAAAGAGGTATGGGATATCGCGCTAAATGATAAATTAACTTGTAATATTAAGTGTCAAAAAGGACAACTGGAGAAAGATACTTTTGTGAACATTTGGGGTAAATTTTTGGATTATGTGTTGGTGAAGGGGAAGGGGAACGAACCTTGTCAAGATTTGTTACTTTTTTGGAATATAGAATAATATCTTATATTTATATATAAATATTTTGGGGGAGAAATATAACTTGGTCCCAAGAGGTGGGGGGAGCACAATGTTTATGTTGTATTTTTTTTTTCATTATTAGTTGTATGATTGGAAAAATTCAATAAAACATATTTTTTTTAAAAAAGAAGATTTTTGGGCTTGGATGAACTAACGGGAGGGCGGGATAACAGAAGAGAGAATCCCAGGAGCAGGTAGCAGCAGTGTCCAAATATATCGCACCAACGTTCAACAGTTGGACTCCTAGTCTTTCCAGCCTCTCATCATACCAAAGCCAATAACTCTGCTCAGACCATCTTTGTTACCCTTTTTGTTTGGGATCCACTCCTCTTTCAGGTTTTCTTAGACACCTTCCCTGGTTTCCCTGTTCTCTTTCTCTCCCCCGCACCCATCTCAGGCATTCTGATCCAACACAATCGTGCATTGTCTTTGTACACGCTCCCAAATTATGCCTTCTTTATTACATTTATACCCTGCCTTTCCTTCACGGCAAAACTCAAGATGGAATACACAGGGGGGTTCCAAGGGGGTCTTCCATCCTCGCACTGACCCAACCCAGATCTGCTTAGCTTCAGCAAGGTTGCTGCAGCCTGGCCCTTCCAACATTGCTTTGGCCTCCCCCGGGGCCCATGAAATCTTCCATTCTCTTAATGCAAGGCTTCTAGTAAAGGTCCGCTTGGGACTACAGGTCAGCTTGGGACCAAAATACAAAGGTCAGCTTGTATTACGGTCCTGTTTCAGGAACTGTTGTAAACCTCCCAGAGACCTTTGGCTATTGGGTGGTATAAACCTAACTAAATAAATAAAATAAAAAGCTCAAACCCTGTCTGGAACTGCTGTCCCCTATTCCGAAGAGTGTACAGTCATGCTATGCTTTGCTCAGTGAGGAATAAAATGCACTCTGTTCCTACTCAGTCTCAGAGGCCCCCTTTTAATTTTTATTTCATATGTTGTAGGGCTGAGTGGTAGTACTGAAATGAGCCCTGATGAGTCTCAGCTCAAATGAAGCCGGCTCCTCAGACACTGCCCCGTTTGCTGTATTTCCCCCCTGCCTGCTGCTCATCGATGTGCAGCTGCTGTATCTCTGGCAGGTGAAGTTGTTCCATCAGGAATTCCATTCTCCCCTTGCACTCAATCCTGCAAAACTCCAACCCAGTCACGGCTGACTTTGCGGTAGTCTGCAAGAACTTAACCATCAACAGAAACAAGCTGCAGACAGAAGAGGCTGAACACCATGTGCCCTCACTCACAACCATCTATTTCCATCTCCACCTCCTCCTCCTAATAAAAGCCTTAAATACCCAGCCTGAAAAAGAACTTGTCTATTTCAAAAGAATGCATGATGCTTCTTTTATACCAGGGGTGCACAACTCACAGGCTGCATGTGGACCTCCCAAGGTCTTAACTGCAGCCTGCCACCGCATTCCCTCCCTGCAGTGATCTTTGCACAGATTGCTCTTTCTCTACTGCTGCTAGCAGCAAGGAAAGAGGTGCTTTGTATTAGGATCAGACTTAGGGGTGTGTGCGTGCGTGCGCAGCTCCCAATCCCCAAGCCAGCATCACGTACAGCCCTCAGGGCCAAAAAGGTTGGGCACCCCTGTTTTATACTGATTGAGTCAGACCACTTGCTTAGCCCAGCAGAGGTGGTGTTAGGGGATGGCCCACTAGGGATGGAGCCCCAAATCTTTCATTTGGAGCCCCCAAACTCTGGGAGACCATCTGCCCCACCACCCTGCTGTCCATGGGCACTTGCTGAAATAAAGCTACAGGGGCCCTGAGGATATCTGTTGCATCTGATCCCCCTGGATTAGCTGGCATGTGCTTCTTCTCCTGCTCCCCCTCCCTGAATCTTTCTGCCTGAGGTTTTCTTCTGGAATCAAATGCCCTCCTCTCCCCTGTCCATCCCTTTTTACAAACAGGGGTGTCCTTAGGAGACAGGGTCCTTTAAAATCACACACAGATACACACAGAGAGAGACTTTACAGCATATGCAAATTTGTGCATTTCTTTGGCCTGGGCCTGGGCCCCAGATCTTTTCGGTACCTAGCATCGCCGCTGTAGCTCAGTATTGTTTCTGCAGTGACCAGTCATGGCTCTCCAGCAAAGGTTCTTCCCCAGCACCTGCTGCCCAAGATCCTTGGTCAATTGAAGACACTACAGATCGAACATGCAGCCTTCTGCATGCAACGCATGTGCTCTCCCGGTGAGTTATGCCCCACCACCACATGCGACCTTGCCTCTCTTCCCGCTACAGTGCCACCTTGTATATTGTCTATCCATCACTAGACATGCAGTGGGCAAATGGAGAACATTCATGCAAAATAAGCAAATGTGAGTTCCCTTAATACGTGAGGTGTTGTTGTTCTCAACGAGAAAAGTCACGTACTGTGTTGCTGTGAACTTTGGTCTGTTCTGAAAAAGGACTTATTTTACTGATCCTGCGACTATTCTTGACGACGAGGTACAGTGATCCCTTTTTTTTTTTTAACCAACCCCTCGTCAACACCTTTGGCTTGACTTCTTGATGATTCAGCGCACTGAGCTGTTTGCGGAGAGCTGTTTACAAATGACTAAATAGATCTAAACCACCACCACCCAGCACACACACACACCTTTGGGTGTGTGTGAATGGCATTAGCCGATTTAGAATCCAGAGCTACAAGCATCACACGGGGATTATTTTTCCCAATTGTGCATCTCTTTTGCAGTTCCTTCGGTTTCCCGTTTCTTCTCAAGCTTGGTTCTCAGTTGGAGGGGGTGGGGAGAGACAAAATGAATTATGTGCAGTGCACCCGGACTGGCTATAGCCAGTATGGTGTCCTGGAAAACACTTTCCCAGTTCCCTGCAGTAACGAGTGACATTTACACACACAGAAGAACAGAAGTAATGTGGAACCATTGGCTGCTCTTGGCATAGGTGGCAGGGAGACAGCAGCTGGGCTCAGGAGGGTGGGGGGGGGGAGATGGAGGGAGGGGGGAGGAAGCTGTGCCTGCGTGCCTCAGCCCCCCTCCCACTCCTTCAATGAGCATATGGGTGACTAAAAATTCACCAACAGCCGTGGAAGCTGATGGCAGCAATGGCCACAGATCAGTGTCCAGCAAGCAAGATCTTTGGTTGAACCCTAAAGTGCAAGGTTGCCAGGTTAATTTAAAAATATGGGGTGCGTTAGGATTTTAAAAGATTTTTTATACTGTTTTAACTGTCATGTTTTATTGCATTGTTTTAATTGTACATCGCCCAGGGTAGCCAGGTAACCGGCCAGATGGGCGATTAACAAATGTAATTAATAAATACATACATACATACATACATCTCTAAACTAAAACATGTTTAAAACAGGGGTAGGCAAACACCCGGACACCTTTCTTTCTGCCCTCAAGGTGCCCCATCCCACTTTTATTCTTAAATTAACACACTTTCATACTGGCAGCTGGGAACACTGTGAAATAGGTTCCTGTTGATGCTGAAAATTGTAGCTTCAAAGGAGTTGCTTAGTGTCTTGGGGTTCAGACCCCACTTCTGCCTTGCACTTTTGGGCAGACTACTTGTACTTTTCCATGCCTCCCATGGCAGCCATTTTGTGGTGGTGCCTAGGACAGTTTCCCAAATTCTCAAATATGCCCATGGGCCTAAAAAGAACATAAGAAGAGCCCTGCTGGATCAGGCCAAGGGTCCATCTAGGCCAGCATTCTAGGTTCACACAGCGGCCAACCAGCTGCCCACGGGAAACCCACAGGCAGGACATGAGTGCGACAGCACCCTCCTGCCCATGTGCCCCAGCAAAAAGGTTGCCTACCCCTGCTTTAAAATGTTCAGCCTGTTAAATGACAAGCTATTCCTGTCCCTTCTTGCTCCACACCCCCGCCCCAGTACTCCCCTGAGTCTGTCCACCTTATTTAGATTGGCACGCTGTGTGAGCAGGGATAGTCTCTTCATTTATTTTTGCACAGCAGCTAGTCAATTTTAGGGGCTGTTGATTAATAAATAAGAATACTAGCAATTAAAAAAAGGTCTTTAAAAAAAGGGGGGGGGGACTAGTGACCAGGATCCTTGAGGGAAAAGGTGGACCTCAGGGAAGAATTACCGGTATATGTTGATAGACACGGCACATCCTTTCCCATCACCCCTTCCTGCAGGTGATCCTAAGAGATTTCACAAAGCTCTTCCTCAAATTTATTTTATTTATTATATTTATACCCCACCTTTTTTCCTGCAAGGAACCCAAGGCAGCTTACATAATCCTCCTCCTCCTCCTCCTCCTCCTCCTCTCCACTTTATCCTCACAACAACCCTGTGAGGTAGGTTAGGCTGAGAGTCAGTAGACTGGCCCAAAGTCACCCAGTGAGTTTCATGGCCGAGCTGGGACTAGAACCCGGATCTCCAGAGTCCCAGTCTGACACTCTCATCATTACGCCACACTGGCAAAGACTTGCACTACACAAGGCTCAAGATGAGCCTGGCTGGATTTGGTCCATCTCGAAAGGCCCACGTAAGGCTGGGAGGTTCTGTCCCATCCATGTTGCATTTGAACGCTCTAACCCATCATTCTGTTCCCTTTCTGCATCAATCTGCCATTTCTAATTCCTCTCAAAATAGCATTTAAATCAGTGTTCTCCAACCTTGGGTCCCCAGATGTTTTTGGCCTACAACTCCCAGCATGCCCCAGCCAGCTACGCTGGCTGGGACATGCTGGGAGTTGTAGGCCAAAAACATCTGGGGATCCAAGGTTGGAGAACACTGATTTAAAGTATGTCCTTTCTGTGTATTTTCTCACAGAATATGTATTTAAAATAGATGGGCATCTTTTCTCGAAATACATATTTCAATGCATATCTCTGTACATTCAAACTGCCAAGAACTGAGTCGCAACATTGAGAGGCATCTGTCCATTAGTCCGAGAGGTAAAATTTGCCCATTTTGCTCTGAGAGGTACTGATCAGGATGTTTCATACAGGAATTCATAAAGATCGGATTCCTCAAGCATTTATTATTTATTTAGGGCGCAATATGCTGGCTGGGGCATGCTTGGAGTTGTAGGGCTTTTTTTCTGTCTCAACATGCATAGGATTGCGCCCTTAGGCTGCAATCCTAGACACACTTACCTAGGAGTAAGTCCCATGGGATTTACTTCTGAGTGGATATGCATTGGATTAGACTGTTCAAAAATGTATATCCCATCTTTTGCTTTCTCAAGACATAAATAGTTAACAGTATTTTAAAAGAAAAGGGGAATTCTTATATTGTGCAGCAATACTGTACACACTTACCTAACCACTTCAGGATTTGATTTGATTTTTAATGAAAAGTGACACATACATTTCCCGAAATAAATATGGCTGCTGAAGCAAGTTTTTCCTGGCTGAGATTCAGGCTGGCATGGTGAGAGAAGGATGGAGTGGGCCCTCTGAACAGGCTGGACCCTGGCAATTAATTAACATTACTTAATTAACTTGTGGCTGTGTGCGGGATGCTGGTTAAAGTGTCAGTCTAGACTGGGTTCAAATCCTACCAGCCAGTGACAAAGCTCAGTGGCTGACTCTGGGCCAGTCTCCATCTCTCAGCTTAGGTAACCTACCGCACAGGGTTGTGGTGAGGATAACATTGGGAGGGGAAGGATCATGTACACCAGCCTTCCTGAACCTGGTGCCCTCCAGATGTGCAACTCCCAGAATTCCCAGCCAATGGTCCCTTGGAGGAATGATCCCCTTGGAGGAAAGGTGGGCTAGAAATTAAATAAATAAAGAGCACCAGGACACCCCAATTGCAATATTTTCTAATCTCACTGCAAACCTTGATTTTCGTGTATTCTTACACGTGTATGTCCTGCCTTTTTTTCTCCTTACAAGGAACCCAGGGTGGCTTACATGGTCACCCAGTGAGCTTCATGACCAAGTGGGGACTAGAACCCGGATCTCCCGAGTCCCGGTCCAGCTCTCTCACCACTACACTGCATGGAACGATGGGGAGTGCCTTGTGCCACATCAGGCTATCAGTCCAACGAGCCCATTTCTGTCTACCCAGGTCGGTAGCAGCTCCCGGGGTCTCCCTCAGGCAGGTGTCCCCAGCCTGCTTCTTGCCAGGCACTAAGCCTGAGACCAGAACCGTACATGCGTGAAGCATGTTTGTTTAACAACAAAACAAAACAAAACAAAAATGGCTTATTAATGCCTCAATCGATAGGAGAGGTTTATTTGGTGCATTTGGCTCTGGCTTACACATTATCTATAAATTATAATTGATATTACGGTATGTTGTAATTATTGATTTTGCCTATTCTGCAACTAATTTGAAACGTTATAATGTTAGGAGCTATAATTCCACACACACACTGCTTCCACAAAGAGGCGATGCCAAGCAAAGTCCTCCGGTTGGGGTACCCTGCGTGACCATTCTTCCTTAGGAACGCATTGCCTTCTCTCTCCACCGCCCGGGTGCAGATGTGGGTTCTCCAGAGAGAAACTGCTAGCAGAGGGGCAAAGGAGAACGGGGGTCACCATTCTTCTCTGTTCTGTAGCATCTGAGCTGCCTGGTCACTCATAACCCCCCTCCTTCTGCACAGGTCTTTCTTCGCCTCCCCCCCCCCCACTTACAGTCTCTCTCAGGATTTTGTTCTACTCTTGAAGCTGCAACAACAACAACAACAACAAAACCCAACCAAAAAGAAAACTAATTTACATTCAAATTGCCTGACACACCAAGGCTGAGGCGTCCCTGCTGCAGGTGGGGACCTTTCTACTCGGGAATGTTTGGAATGGTTAATGATATGGAGAGAGGGGAGGCATGAAATGAAGGGTCTCTCCTTCATATCTTCTCTACACACACACACACACACACACACACACACCCTTTTTACCTAGTGTAGAATAGCAGCCAAGCTGTGATATGGCCAGTCCGTATTGATAAGAAGTATCCTCTTACAAATTAGTCTAAAATCCCCATTTAAGGCCATTGTAGGTTCACGCTACACATGACATCCAGGGGTCCTGGGGGCCAGCCCTGCCATTAGGCAGAGTGAGACGGTCACCTCAGGAAGCAGGTGCTGAGAGGAGGAGCGCAGCAGCAAGACGTTGGAGAAGAGAGCAGTGTGTGTGCCACACGGCCTGCTTGCATTCCCTAAGCAAGCCCTCAAGTGTTGCCAGCATCAAAGAAAGATTCACTTGCTAGTCTGGTCAGCTTCTGTACATGGAAAGCGTGCGGGCTGGGGGTGTTGTTGCTGCCTTGTCCTTCATCTCAGCCAGCAAAATGTCTTGGGCCGGTGCTACTCACAGCTTCTACTACTGCTTGAATCGGTGACTGCAGCTTGAGGGTGCAATTTGGATCAGGGCCACAGTGCTGGGAAAGGGGTTTCCCCACCGTGCTGGGGAACTTTCCCCCAGACCATTAGACCAGATTAAATCCCAAGTTACCCCAAGAGGGGAAAATGCCAACACCATAAAAGTACCTTTATGTTTTCCACCAAGTGGCAATTAGCAGCTTGGGAGGGGGATTTTAAACCATGGAAACAGTGCAGGGGGAAAGGATTGCAAAGCCCCCCCTACCCGCAGTGCCGCAGCCCCAACCCCCCACAGCTGCATTTAAAAGTAAAATAAGGTCCACTAAAGATCCACTATTGGCCATGCTGGCTAGGGCTGATGGGATTCGTAGGCCAAAACATCTGGAGGGACACAAGTTGCCCAGCCCTACTTTGACTGGATATGTGTCATGGACCAGCACCCCGAACCATCATCCTCAGAGGATGCCGACCCCTCGTCCTCAGAAGAGGCTTCGTAGTTCGTAGTCAGTAGGAGAAAACTCAGCCATGGGAAGGTATCGGGAGGCTTCGATCTCCCCAGTTCTCCAGAGGAACCCCAGGGGGTGGCTCCCCAGTGTCTAGAGGAGGCTCCATTACTGTCATCAGACTCTGAGGACTGGGGCCATGAAGACCCTGGCATGCCACCACTGCTCCCAGATCGCTGCAGCCCGAGGCTGCTCAAGCAGACCAGGCCCCTTTAAGGATCAAAAGCTCAGTAAATGACCCCTCTATCAGTAAAGATAGAGGTGGAGCTAACCAGCCCAAAGGCAGGTGACTTCCTATGTAAACCTCAGTCTCCCTCCGATCTTTGTTGGAGCAACATATAGATAATCCTGTCTAGCTTCCAACCCCAGCACCACTTGGACCTTTCTGTGGTGCTGATCTCTTTTTGGGATTCTCTGCATGAGGCTTTTAATACACTACTTTACTGAGGCTTCTGCTTCTGGATTCTTTGCTGTATTAAGATTGGCTCCTTTACATGTGTGTTTTGGGGTTTTTTTTCTCTAGCTTTTTTTCTTTCTTTCTGTGAGTGAGGAATCGCGAGCGCACAATAAACGCCTCATGTAGAGAAGCTCCTAGTCTTGTTTCCAGAGAAACCGGGGCCCTGCTCCAGGTCTGATCCGTAGCAGAACCCTACAACCCAGGCCACATCACAGAGCATCATCAGAACCCATGGCCTGAGATGGCACAATATGCTAGCAACTGAACCTGGGGCCGTTTGCAGGCAGAGCATGTATTCTGCTACTAGGCTATGAGGTCATGTTCTGCACATTCAATGTATTTATCATTGCTAGCGGCCATTGATAAACCTACCCTGCAAGAATGTCTGTCTCATCCCTTTTTAAAGCCATCTAAGCTGGTGGCCCCTGATGGCATCTTGTGGTAATGAATTCCACAGATTATTGTGCCCGTGTGCCACAAGCAGAGAGGCAGGTGCATTGCAGGGAAGATGCCTGTGGAGCAAATAGCTCCAGCTGACACAGGGGAGATAAAGAGTCTGTGGGAAAAGAATGAAGCCACTGGGTATCTTTAGCCTAAGGAAAAGCAGATTAAGGGGACCGGGAGAGAGGCTGAAAACAGTCAGTCTCTTTAAACAGATGCCAAAAGAATGCTAAGACTGAAATCCTAGACCTAAACACACACTAGTGTAGAAGCCCCGCTAGAAACAGTGTGACTTACGTCTGGGTAACCATGCATAGGAGTTATGCTGTAAGGCTGTAAGCCTTTGCATATTTGCTTGGCAGCAATTCCCACTGAAATCAGTTCAGCTGACTTTCGGGTTAACATGCAAACATACACTAACGGGTGATGCCTTTGATTCAAACTGGGGAGATCCAGGATCAAATGGGTGAACTTGGGCGGGTCACACTCTGCCTACACCCTACAGCAAGGGTGGGCAACTTGTGGCCCTACAGATGTTTTGACCTTCAACTCCCATCAGCCCTAGCCAGCATAGCCAATAGTGAGGGCTGATGGGAGTTGTAGGCCAAATTGAATTATTTCATGTGCAGAGACCCACACATTGCCCTCCCTTGCCCTATAGCTTCGGCTATTGGGCGGTATAAAAATGTATCAAATAAATAAATAAATAAATAAATAAAGCGTTGTTGCAAGGAGAAAATAGAGGAAGGTAGAGAGAGAACATTTACACTGCCCTGAATTCCTTAGTAGAAGGATGGAAGAAAAGTAGAAGAAAGGAGCTGAGGCTCTACAGCTGCAATCCAAAGCACACTTCTGTGGCTCACGCTGGCTCAGCTTGTCTGAGAGTGGAAAGCTAAGCAGGGTCAGGCCTGGTGATTACTTGGATGGGAGACCCCTCCTCTAGTTTTCTGTACTGAGCAGGGGGTTGGACTTGATGGCCTTGTAGGCCCCTTCCTACTCTATGATCTATGAAAGTGAGCACAACTAGGGTGGCCGCTCACGCATCGGCAAGAAAGAGGGCATAGATTTGTATGAAGTTTGCATGTGCTAATTTATTTCTGTAAGTGCACATGTAGGCTGTGGATCTCCCTGCCGAGGGAGGCTCAATTGGCTCCCTCTCTGCTGTTCTTCTGCTGGCAGGCAAAGGCGTTTTTTTATTCAAGCAGGCCTTTGGCATGTAAGCTGGTCTGTTGGCTTGGATACTGTTTTTATTCTTTTATTGTTGTGTGTGCTTTTAATTGCGTTTTTAATGTATTTGTTTTATTATTATTTTAACCAAGTTTTAATTTTGAAAATTTTGGTTCCTATGACTGTTAGCTGCCCTGAGCGCCATTTTCTTGGTCGAAATGTATTTATTTCTAAATAAATAGAAATAATAACTATAATTTAAATAGAAATACAGTACTTCTGACCATAGTGAGGAAAGGCTGTGGCCAGTGGGTCTGTGTGCCTGCTCAGTCCAGGTGCTCTCTGTGGACGGGCAACTTCAAGGCCCTCCACTGCTCTCCCTTCTGGTGGTTCTTTATCTTTAAAGCAGAATTGGGCCAGACAAACCTTCAAGCAGAGGATGCCTTCATAGCTTCATTAGAGGATTGTCCTCTGTAAAGGAAGATACAAGGCCAGCCTAAGCTCAACTGCAGTCAGTTTAATTTACTTTTGTGTAAATTCATTTAGGATTCATTTAGGATTTGGACAAAGCAGGCCAGGATTTGTGAGCGCATAATGTGTGCAACTTGCATGAAAGAGTGCACAAGATTGCTCTGCCTCCCACAGGGGAGGACAATATGGCCTATTCGCATTTGTGGATTCATTCGCATGGATTGCCTGTCTTAGGCAAAATAAGCAATCAACTCAAAAGCCCAGGTTTAAAACAACAACAACAACAACAACAACAACAATTGGGATGGGCAGAGCCAGGTGCAGAGCTGGCTGTATATTTGGGGCGATGGGGCAATGACCCTCTCCCTCTTCCCCACCCACTTGTGTCAGAGAAATCCCACCACAACCAGGTACATTTGCTCCAATGCAGGGCCTGTAGCTGCCGATTGCCATGCATGATCTTCTATTGCCCTCCTCTAACAAGCTAAGTAGAATATTTAGTATCTGCCTTGCCCTCGGCCCCACCAGCCCCAATGGACACCAGCCACCACTGGCCAGGTGCAAACCTAGGATAGTCTCCTCACCTCCCCACCCTGTGACCCCCTCTTGCAAAATGTGGCCTCGACATCCTGATCCAAAAAGGGGAGGAGAGAGAGAGTTCAGGTCACTGGGAAGGCACACACTCTCCAGGCAAAATGCCTCTTCATCCCATTCTCCATGGTGACGGCATGTGGGCAGCAACATGGGGTGTAGCCTCCCTACTAGGTACTTTGCCCTCTCTTGCCCTCCAATCTCCTGGCATCATGGACAGCACCGAATGGTGCAGCAATGAGGCTGAGATCGACCCCACAGGCCAGGGGTCCCCCAAACGACCACACAGAGAATGGCAGGTGATGGAGGCCGTGGCAGATGGGCCTGGTGCCAGCACCTGAACAGGGCTGGTGCTGTTTGCCATAACATCATTTCTTCTCATATATATAGACCGACCAGCTGTTGCCTGCCGCTGCGCTCGTGTGGATTTTAGGATTTGGTATACCGTAATTGTTTTTAAAAGAAACATGTATGGAAAAGATGCAGTGTCTCTGACTGAAAGTGTAACGTTTAGGCTGGGTGCTGGCAGCAGAAATCTTTTGTGACAGAAATATCTGTTCTTAAAGAAAAATCAGGTTAATCCTGAGAGTCTACAGGTGATGAAGAGTGAGTATGCCAAGTTTGGGGTAGATCCGTCTAAACGTGATGGAGCCTATGCCCCACACATAACAGTCAGTCAGTCATGTAAAATATTTCCCTCCCTTTTCACCCCGTCATGTAAAAAGTTTCCCTCCTTTTTCACCCCCTCAGAGAACATTCTAAATGGCCTAGGGGAGATTTGCATGCCCAGCCCTATTGGCCCCTGCAGGAATTGATATGTATGGGCTATTTGCATAAATGCTGCTATTGGCTCCTGCAGCAAGTTGGCTCCTGCAGCAATTATGAGGTGAGGCCTATTTGCAGAGCTGTAGATATGAGAGTGGGGCGATTTTGCCCCCTTTTTTCACCCACCCACCCACCCCCGTAGGGACGGAATTTCCCAAAATCCTTCCTTAGTGGGGGTCTACGTCATAAGATTAAACGGTTTGAGCTGGGCGTTGATGAGTCAGTCAATCAGTCAGTCAGTCAGTCAGTACACCTTCTTTTATAGATATAGATAGATATAGATATAGATATATAGTCAGGGGGCCACTAACTGGACATGCATAGGGTTAAAGATGCTCATTTGATTATTTTTACTTTAAAAAATATCCTTTTCTACAAGTTGGTGCTTACTCCCAGGTAAATAGGTTTAGCATTAGGGCAGCAGAAGCAAGCTCCATTTTATTCCTGTAGTCTTGAGTTTAAAATGCGAAACTGCACATGCCCAGAGTTTTTCTTTTCTTTTAATCAGGATTGGCAAACTGTATTTTTGTTTGTTTGCTTGCTTGCTTGCTTGTTTGTTTTGCTTTAATGTATCATGTATGTAGAAGCAGTTGTGAAGCATGGAATGAGGGAAAGGGAGAGAAGGGGGATGTGGGTTGTCTGCTTCAGAACTGAAGCAACACACACGGCCATCTAAAGGGAGGGGCAGAAGACCGTTAAGTCCAGGGGCTAAAAATTCTCAGCTGCACCACTGCCAGCACCAGCAATGGAGGTTATTGGGCAGCTGCCCAGAGGATGTGTGGATACTAAAAGGGCCTGCCAAGCCAAGCCTCAGTCCAGGTATCAAATTTGCATCTTCTCATTGCTATCCCGTAGAGCCAAGTCGAAATTGCTCAGGTGTGTTTGTTCTGAGAAAGTTTCTTGAGATCTTTTTTCAAATCCCACCACCGCCCTAAAAGGGTCATTTTGCAGAATACTTTCCAAATATTCTCTGCCATTTCCCCCTACAAGGCCACAGAACAATGCCAGGCCTGGGGCACTGCGGGTGATGCAAAATGGTGTTGCAGCAGCAGCAGCAGCAGCAAAACAAACAAAAAGTAGGAAAAAAGAAACCCACCTGGCGACACGGTGGGTGGGGGATAAGGAGGGCCCAGGGCAGCCATCAGGAATGGACCCCACCAGGGCCCTAGCAACTGCCCAAGGATACCAGATGCTGATGCTGGGCCCATTTACCCGGCCTCCCTCCAATCCCTGAGATCAGCTAGTGCAACCCAGTGTGCCACTCCTCTCAACTTTAGCTGCTCTATAGAAAGAATTATGGCAAGGCTGTGTGAGCCTGGCTTGTCTCCCTCCAAACCTTTACGCCACAAGCTCCCACACCATGCTGGCCCAGCAGCAGCAGGAGGCTGAGAAGGTGATTATACTTGTGGTTGTCCCAGAAAGGCGTTGAGGAAGGAGGAAGCAGGCTTTGAGGCCTGGGGAGCAAAGAGAGATGCACTGCTGGCTCTGTGTCGGTCTCCGTGGGCTGCCGCTTCTCCTCCAGAATCTCTCAAGACTGCTTTAGTGCGGGAAGAGATCCCTCTTGGCTGCCTCTCTCTCCCACCCTCCCATGATCCTTTGCTGCCACCTTCTCCGGTCCTCTTGGCAAATGAGAGAGAAGTGCATCTCTCTCTCTCTCCTCTCTCTCTCTCTCTCTGGCTTTTCTTATCCTGCCTGGCAAAATAAATTAATAGGAGGGGACCGTGTTCTCGATGAGTCAGGCGCAAACAATGGTAGCCGGATTTCAGCAAATTAAAACGGGGAGGTTCTTTACGACGAGACGCCAATCCCCCCCCCCCCCTGTGGCGGAAGGTGCACTTTGCTAATTTGGAGCATCTCCGGAGCCTGCCAGTGTGTGTTCGGAGAATCGCAGCGGGATGCCAGAGCCTGGAAGCAGCTGCACAGAACTGGCAGGGCTGCGCCTGCAGGGATGGCACACAAGTGTCTGGCAACCGAGGCAGCTGCCTGGCATCCCAGGGGGAGCCGCCGCACACGACCGCTGGGATGCGCCTGGCCACCACCCATAGGACACGGCGGGGCGGGCTCAAGGCGTCACACGCTGCAATTTAGGATTGCTTTGAGCAGGAAGGACACCCCATCAAAGTCAGAGTTGCACTTCATTCTGAGTAGAGAAAAGAGAAGCTCCCAAAATGAATGCAATGCAGGAGGAGGAGGAGGAAAGAGAGCAGGGGGAAAGGAAAAGAAAGCAGATATAGTTGAAGTGTCAAAAGACCAAATATGTTCTCGGCCATGAATGATGAAAATCTCATCAGGAACCATCTGTAGAAACCTTCTAAATATACACAGCTCCCCTGATGAAGGGCCATTCGCTGCACAACACACTTTAGGCATTTTGAATAAATCTTTGCGTAGAAAGGAAGGAAGGAAGGAAGGATTTGTCTCTGTGCCCTTCCACACACAGTTTTTGTATTATGTTTGGTACTGAGGCAGTATGTTTGCTTTACCCTCCCAAGCAATTCCTCGTTGTGGGGCATTCCTACTGTCTTTTAAGTTAACATCTCTTAGAGCGCAAACCTAAAGGATCCACACTATTTAGATGTTGTGGAGTTTGGAGTCCTCCGCCTAGCCTATCCAAAGCCCTGCCGGCCGGAGCCAAGCAGGGTGGGTGGAACGAATGGAGGCGTTTTTGTTTAAAAGCATGTTCAGCTAGACCTTGCTGTGGGTGGGGACTGGTGATGGAGAGGCTTGTGGATCCAGCGGATCCACATCTCTCCTCTCCCCTCCCTGCCCACCGTGCCGCCCCCTTTCCTCCCTCCCTGACCTTCTTCTGAGGTCACATTCCATGCACATCAACAGCTTGTGGGCAAAATGAGAGAGGGGGCACCAAAGAGCCAGGTCCACTACTATTAAAGTTGCTGGCAGAGTCGTGTGTTCGTTGACAGTGCTGGGCTGGACCAATCTAGAAAGATGCTGTGTGATTATTGCTATAGGAGGGTCACGTCAGGGCACTCTCCAAGTACCGTACCTCCTCCAGAGCCTTCGTGAGCTGGACTGTTTCCTCCTCACATGATCTTTGTCCTCCCTCCCCTTCCACTGCCCTCTGCACATATTGCCAGACTGGCCTTTTAATCCCGGCTCTATTGGGATGGGGTTAAAACGCATCACGTGGAGGTTTTAGACTTTTTAATGAAACATCTGTTAATTCCGCACCCAGCAACATCTGGAATCCAAACGTCACTTTCTCCCACGGAATGTCGTCTTTCGACAGCTTATGCCGTCTCCGCAAGCCACGGCACCCCGCATGCAGCCCACCCCCACTCTTTTTCTAAGAAGGCTGCTGCCCCCCCCCCAGTCAGGAGCACTCCTTCACAGAGGGGGGGAGGGGAAAGAGATTTCAGTGGGGAAAGAAGAGAGCCACCGCGAAGTTCGGAGACCCGATCTTTGAAAACATTCCAGATTAAATGGCAAAACGCAAACTATTTTAAGAGCATCTGACGTGGTTACTTTTAGGCCTCATCGTAAACGGAGATGTAGGTTCTCTTGAGGAATAAGCGCAAGTGGGGGCTGGCTCCCCCTCCCCAAATGCCACTCCTGCCCATTGGCAAAAAGAAGGCACCTGCCGCTACTCTTTCGTGCTCTCATCTTTCATCAAGGGGAAGGTGTGGGAAGTCGAGGGTGGCCTTCAGGGTAAGATTCCTTTAGAGAACAGGGAAACTGGATATGTCGGGGGCCATTGTAATAACCCAGCCTTCCCCATCCCAGCACCCTCCAGGTGGGCAATGGCTGGGGATGCTGGGAGCTGTAGTCCAACACATCTGAGTTGTAGAACGCTGTAATAATCTATTCCTTTATAAATGAACAGGTTGAGCAGATATCATCGGGGTGCAGAAATAAGCACACAGGTGGTACCAGATGCAGTCCCATCCAGCCCGGTCCCCACTAATCCAAGCCAACTCCAAATCAAGTCTACCAGTAGCCAACTCCCCTTGCCACATACTCTCCACACTGGTGGTTCAATCCTATGCATACCTACTCAGGACTAAGTACTATGAAGTTCATGAACTTATTCCCAGGTAAAGGGGTATATGGGACTGCAGTCTAAAGGTACAATGCTATGCATGTTTAGAGAGAATGTCTCCTAGACAGAGGAGAATATCTCCTAGATAGAGATAGCTAGGCCACCATCATAATCTTATACTGACTAAGGATGCAATTCTATGCATGTTTAGACAGAAAGTCCTGTGGCAGCTGCCCACCTGTTGAAGGCCCCCTGCCCACCAAGCCCCCATCCCCACATAAAGCCCCCCACCTGCTGCCCAAGCCCCCCACCCACCCACCCATTAGCAAAGCCTCACTAATCCTAGGAACAACACTGTATGTTTGACCAGCATGTTTATCCCTCATGTTACAAATGGTGGGCAGAGAGATAGTGTCTTGTCTGGGCCTAACAAGTTAATGGCTGAGATTTGAATGATTGATTTTCCAGCTGATTATTCATGCTTTTAACCACGCTGCCCCAACAGATCTGTGAAAGCTTGTGCTCACTGCGATAGGAGGAGGCACAGGACCCCAATTGGATGTAGCAAACCTAGAGGCAGCATGGTGCAGTGGTTAGAGCAGGCTTGCCCAACCTGGTGCCCTCCAGATGAGCTGGACTGAGTCATGCAGGCTGAGAATGATGGGAGATGCAATCCAAAACATCTGGAGGGTACCAGGTTGGCGAAGGCTGAGCTGGAGCATGGGTCTCCAACCTTTTTGGGTCGTTGCACACATTTGGATTGTTAAGAGTGTCGTAGACACTCTCAGATAAAAATCAGGATGGGCAGCGACTCTGGCAGGCGCCAAGAGAGGTGTCCTCAGGCTAGGACTGGGAAGAACAATTTTCAAACCCCTATGCTGTTATGAAGCATGCTGAGTGACCTTTGGCCAGTCATCATCTCTCTTAGTCCAATCTACCTATCTCACAGGGTTGTTGTGAGGATAAAATGGGAGGACGGGGAGAACCGTGGACACCACCTTGAGTTCCTTTGGAGGAAATGTAGCATACAAATAAGAGAGCCAATGGGAGTCCTAGGAATTCCCCGCTAGCAAACTGTGGGGAGCCAATACAGAGCCAATAAAGATTGTGTGTTCAACTAGGGCCCATCAAGTCAGCTTGAGAGAGAGAGAGAGAGAGGAGGGAAGAGCTGGATTCCTAGAAGTGAATCAATGCATCAGTCCAGTCACCAGGACATGAAGGAACCAATTAAGGGGAGATGTGTACACATCTGAGAATGATTATTTTGCCTTGAGCTACTGAGGACACTGGAAAAAATGACAACGGTGTTTTTCTTTTCCTTCTCAGCCTTCTCGGTGTTAAAGATAGGGTGCTGTCACAGAATTGAGTGTCAGGGCTGAGGCTGAACAAATGAGAACTAAGCAACCGAGGACCCAGAGGGAGGGTCCTCAACTGCAGACTCCAAACCGGCTTTTAGTAGCCACGTGGCAGGAATACATTCAGGAGGCATGGCTTCTACTATCATGGTGCAACAGTGACCACACTGTTGTGTTTTTCTCAAGGTTCTCGTTCGACTTTTTTTAAAAATAGCCCTTCTCTTTCATTTCTGTTATTGCCTGATGTTATTATTATTATTGTTGTTGTTGTTATTATTATTAATAATAATAATAATAATAATAATAAGTATTATTATTATTACTCTTTTTAATATTAATAATATTAATAAGTATTATTAATTTTATTATTAATCTTTGTAAGCCACTCTGGGAGCCTTTTCTGGCTGAGGGGTGGGGTATAAATGCAACAAATAAATAATAGATAAATAAATTGTGACAAAAGTCTTACCAAATCAATCGCAGATATTAAAATCCCCACACACAAAAATCATCCTCTCTCAGCCTATGTATGCCATTGTGAGGTCCTCGGTGCAAAAGGCTGGCTAATATCAGCAGCAGACAATACAATGCAACTGCACTAGACCTGGTCTAATGCTTGGAGATTCCTTAAGCACTGACTTCTGCTCTGTTCCCCACTTCAAACCCGCCACTGTGTACTTCACTGTGGAATTGTGAAAGCAGCAGCTGGTTCCAAGAAATGGTGGGGTCCCCCCCCCCGTTATTGCACTAATTTTCATTATTGAAACCTCATTCATTTCGTTATTCATTTGTTAAAATCACAGACATTTTCATTATTATTTCATTCATTTTCATTATTCCCATTGCTTTCAATGGGAGACCCAGCTGCTCTTCTGCTGCCTGTAATAACACCTGTTTTCCATCCAGTTGGTGTGAAACTTTCAGGCATTCTACCACCCCCAATAACATCAGACCTGCCAAATTTAAGACAGATAGGAAAAAGGGTCCCTATGTAGGCAGATGAAACAGGCAATCAAATCCAAACACGCACACAGAGAGATCATACATTTTACAGAGCAATCCTATGCATGCTTACTCAAATGTAAGTCCTCCCTGCGTTCAGTGGAGTTTACTCCCCGGGGGAAGTGTGTGCATCCAAATGAATGAAGAACACGCCAGGCACACTGACAGGTTGACAGAGATCAGACCATTAACTAATACATCTCTACAAAGAAATGGGAAAGCTGGGTAAACACATTGTGGAATGGATTGAAAATGGTTAAAGGAACTGTTAAAGGAGAGGAGTGGGATCTACTTTTCCACCAGGCAAAGAACACAGAAACTGCAAATGCCAAGCCCCCAAGGAGAAAGAAAGAACTCACACAGGCGAAATATATAATAATAATAAATATACCCTTGTCACACATATGAAGGGGGTCCATGCCATTAAAAAGGCAGCGAATCCACATTTCTGCCCCTGACAACACATACAGCTTCCCCAACATCTACATATTAGGTGTGGATGTTTTCAGGGGAAAAGCCACTGCTGCTCTCAGGCTGCCCTGGGAGCTGGAACCCTGAAGGGGCTTGAGCCTCCCTCTTTTATAGACTTACACACACACACACACACACACACCCTTGCCACTGTGACTGGAGGATTCTGTGCACAAAGAAACCAGTTCCAGAATTTTGGATGCCTTCGCTAAAATGTGATTGAATGAAAGATTGACACTGTAAACTGCCCAATCTCCCTTTTGCCGTTCTGTTCGCTCTCCCTCCCCGATCCCTTCAGCCTCCCTTGGCCTTGGGCCTATTCTGATGGACTGCTTGGGGGAAACTGAAAGATAAAACGGCTCCAAATGAGTACAGTAATACCTTGGATTGCAAGTAACTTGGTCTGAGAGCGTTTTGCAAGACAAGCAAATTTTTTTATATATACATTTTGACTTGATAAACAAGCAAGGTCTTGCAAGACGTAGGGATGTAACCGCTCGCCTGAAGCGGGCATAGCGGGCCGAAATGCCCGCCAGAGACTCGCTTTGATATAAGAGTGTTTTGGATTACAAGCATGGTTCCGGAACGAATTATGCTTGCAATCCAAGGTATTACTGTATATGGCATTCTGAACTGTTTCAGAACTCTGACATTTGTTTCTTTAATAGTAATGAATGAAATTCCATGATCTTTTGAAGCTGCAGTTGGAAGCTCCTGAGAGAAGGTACTGTCAGACTGCCACCTTCACACAATTAAGATTGTAGGGTCAACAATGCCTGATTCGGGTTGCATACATGTCTGTATGTATAATTAAGAGAGTACCTTGAGGATACAGCAGACTAACGGTTATGCCATATGGATGGGGTTGCCACCTTTTTCTCTTGTAGGGCTGCTGTGCCTTTTAACAGATGCATGCCAGGTAGACATTCAACAGGTAAAGAGCCACAACCTATCTATGCCAGGTTAAAGCTGCACCTGTTCAATTTATGTCAGCTGGGCAGCTGTTAAAGGCACAGGAGTAGAGCTGCCAACTTCTAAACCAGCTGCAGTAGCTGTGCCTTCAGCGGCAATTTGATCAGCAGCAACGAGTAAGTTAGAAAGTTACACTCCATGTCTGAAAAGCTTCACTTGTTGATTTCTGTATCTCATCCTGGTGTCAAAGGCACAGCTACAGAGGCCAACCATAAAACTGCCCTGCTGGAAAAAAAGGTGGCAATCCTGTATGCGGAATTTATGTGGCCCAGCTGCAAAATCTGGAACGATGACAACCTCCACAGGACAGCCAAAGTAGTGTAGTGGTTAGAGTGTTAGACTATGACCAGACAGACCCAGGTTCAAATCCCCACTCAGCTACAAAGCTCACTAGGTGACCTGGGCCAGTCACTGTCTCTCAGCTTAGCTTAGCTTACCTCGCAGGCTTGTTATTGTGATGAATAAGGGATGGTTCCATTTATCATCCTGACCTCCCTTTAGAAAGGGTGGAATAAAAATGGAATACATTTAAAAAAACCCGCTGAAAATCAGGCTTTTGTACATGTTTGGGACTGTATAAATAAATCATTATAATCTTCTGAAGAAAACAGAGATGGGTTGGATGGGGCTACAAGTGGGAGGGGCAGCAGTGATGGAATATACTTTTGGATCCTGTGCAGCATCCTTCCCCAATCTGGTGCCCTCCAGATGTTACGTAGGCTGCTCCAAACTACCACCTTGGTCTTAGATTTCATAGATTTCATAGATCATAGAGTTGGAAGGAGCCTACAAGGCTATCGAGTCCAACCCCCTGCTCAGTGCAGGAAACTAGAGGAGGGGTCTCCCATCCAAGTAATAACCAGGCCTGACCCTGCTTAGCTTTCTGATAAACCATGATTTATCAGATCAAGATCAGAGACGGTGTTAGGGGGTGGCCCACTAGGGCTGGAGGAGCCCTGAATTTTTAATTTGGAGCCCTGAATCTCTGGGAGGCCATCTGCCCCACCACCTTGCTGTCCATGGGCACTTGTTGAAATAAGGGTACAGGGCCCTGATGATCTCTGTTGCATCTGATCCCTCTGGATTAGCTGGCTTTTTGCTCACAGGTGCTTCACCTCCTGCTGCTGCACGCCTTTGAATCTTTCTGCCTGATGTTTTTCTTGGACATTAAATGCCCTCCTCTCCCCTGTCCATACATCCCTTTTTACAAGTAGGGGTGTCCTTAGGAGACAGGGTCCTTTAAAGACATTTAAAAGCTGGACAGAGGTGTTGCTAGCTAGTGTGGCGTAGTGGTGAGAGTGTTGGACTGGGGCTCGGGAGATCCGGGTTCTAGTCCCCGCTCAGCCATGAAACTCACTGGGTGACTTTGGGCCAGTCACTGACTCTCAGCCTCACCTACCTCACAGGGTTGTTGTGAGGATAAAATGGAGAGGAGGAGGACTATGTAAGCCACCTTGGGTTCCTTGCAGGAAAAAAGGTGGGGTATAAATATAACAAATAAATAAATAAATAAATTCAAACGATTATCGTGACACTCTTTTGCAGCTTTCTCCAACCTGATGCCCTCCAGAGATGTTGGACAACTCCCATAAAGATTATGGGAACGGTAGTGCAACACCTCTGGAGGGCATCAGCTTAGGGTAGGCTGCTCTTCTGGGTGCACTAGAAGTTTAATTCCTGGAATGTATTCAAGATTAGGGGTTTCTCTACATGAAGCTTTTAACCCGAAAGTATACTGAGGTTTCTGCTTCTGGATTCTTTGCAGGATTAAGATCAGCTCCTTTACATGTGTTTTCCCCCAGGAGTTTTTCTTTCTCTTCCTTTCTATAAGTTCTATCATACAACCACAAGGTGGTGCTGTGGTATAGCAGAATTGCACAAATACACAAGCTTTTAATTCCGGTTCATTCTGCCATTGGAAAGTAATAGCACACTTTCCCCGATCTGAAAAAAAGCCGTGGAAATGGTTGCAAAGCAGGGGAGAGGCCCTGGAGGATGATGACATCATGTAAAGCACCCTCCAACTACTGTGAGGAATCACGAGCGCACAATAAATGCCTCGTGTAGAGAAGCCCTAGGAAGGGTGATCATGACCTTCTTCAATCCACACTGGTTGCTGCCAAAACGTGTATAGCAAAAGTCTGGAAGGACATGAATATACTGATTGTAAAGAACTGGAAGCGTGGCCTGTGGCTTATGCTGGCTCAGCTTGCCTGAGCGTGGAAAGCTAAGCAGGGTCAGACCTGGTTATTATTTGGATGGGAGACCCCTCCTCTAGTTTCCTGCATTGAGCAGGGGGTTGGACTCCATAGCCTTGTAGGCTCCTTCCAACTCTATGATCTATGAAATCTATTTACTTTGGAACGCAGCCGTGATGGTCAAAAATAGCTAGATATGTGAAGTTAAGGGAAGCGAATATTCAGGTGGGCACATTTTATAATGAAAGGTGTTTGTTTATGGTATTTTGGAAACATTCAGGATAGATACATTAATTTTAAAAATGCATCTGTTGAAGTTGAGAAATGTTTGGTTTGTCATAATTATGATGAATGAAGTATTTCTTCATCAGATCCATTTGTTTTTGTCATCTTTGGTCATGTTATTTCCCTTTCAAGATGATGATGATGATGATGATGATGATGATGATGATGATGATGATGAAGAAAAAATAAAATTATGTCCTCCCCCCCCAAAAAAAATTTTTTAGGCAGGTCTGGGATGGGAAGTTGGCCTTGGGTTTGAGAAAAGCTGATTTAAATCCCAGCCTCTGCCATTATGCGACCTTGGTTGTTGCAAGAATAAGGCACAATACAGATTGCAAAGCACTTGGCCAGGGTGGGGTTTGGGCACACACTCTGAGAGTACAACAACAACAACAACAACAACAATACCATCATCTATACTGTAATAAATGTTGTGACTGCTAATGCTCATTATGTGAAGTCTGAGCTCTGAACAGGAAATTGGCACCCCCTTACCTTACCCAAGGCATTAGATCTCTCTGGGTGGCTTGAGACTAGATCATAAACAAAAGTGGCTTTGAAATCTGAGAAAAATCTGCAGCACAGCATTTCCAGGCAATGGCTCCCCCCTCCCTCCCGTCTTCTTCCTCCTTCCCCTTCCCCTTCCTTTTCTTGCTGCAGCTCCCCTGCTCTGCCAGCACTCCTGCTGGGTCCCCAGAGAGCAAGTACATCTACCCCCCCCCCCCAGCATCTCCTTGTCAGTACTGGCTGCTGAGAATAAAGCACAGGCAAGGGCTGATGGAGGCTTTTTGCTGATCCAGTGTTTATTGTGTTTAGCTATAGGATGTGGAGCTGGTTCCTGTGTGTGCGCTGCCGCGGTGGCTACTTCCTCCCGTCTCCAGTGGATATGATGATCCATTTTCTGGATCTGTGTGTGTCTGAGCTCATGCATGTTTGAGAAGCAGGGCTCTAACACCAAGGCCAGCCACAGTGTGGAATACAGCTGGTCAAAGAGCGCAGTGGGATGAAAGCAAAGCCAACCACTAGAAATCCGGGCTAGAATATCTTTGCTCCATATCTCTCCAGCATCTCCCCGCTGCTTCCTCCTCTGAGGTCCAGTTGCCAGCCGCATTCATGCAAGACTTCTAAGCTTCTGCTGCTGCAGAAGGGGCTGACTGACCTCCCTGCATACCTACAATGAAGCAACCCTCTAAAGAAAAAATAATAACAGGACAGCAAAGGAAAGCCTCCAGCAAAGGGGCTGATATGACTCACCTGCTGTTCCTAACATGCTTAGAGGCAGCGGATTCTCTCTGATTACCAAGTGCTGGGGACAAACAAGAAGAGATGGGCCGTAGCTGTGCCTGAGCACCCGCTTTGCATGCAAAATATCCCAGATTCCGTTCCTGGCATCTCCAGGTTGGACTGGGAAAGCTGCCAAGCCCCCAGAGTTGCCGCCAATGGGTGTTACCAGCTGTCCCCAACCTGGCGCCCTCTGGATGTGTTAGACTACAACTCCCATCATCCCCAGCCAACAACACATCTGGAGGGCACCAGGGTGGGCAGACTCCAGGCTTGTTGGATCAGCTGTGTTTTTATAATTAGAAACCCAAGGCCAGAGCCAGATGCAAAAGACATACACTTAGCAGTAAAGAACAGGGTATCTCCCAGCACATTCTGAGCCTGCCCAGGGATTTGTTTTTACACAATGTATTTTCACGGGTAGTGCTAGGAGCCCCTTTGTCTGGAAGCACCCAAAGGCAGCATCCCCTAGCACAGTGTTCTCCAACCTGTGCTGGCTGGGGCATGCTGGGAGTTGTAGGCCAAAAACATCTGGGGACCCAAGGTTGGAGAACACTGCTCTAGCAGTAAGGGTTTCACAGGTTTTGGGGCGTAGGTGCTCAGGTGCGTGAAGCCTTTTTACTGGGCAGGTGTGTGCGTGCGTCAAGAAACAAATGCATTTCCCAAAAGAGCCCTACAAAAGGCACACTGGCCACTGTTCCCCAGAATGCACATAAAGGGTCAAAGGTTGGAGTTGAACCAAGGACCTTCAGAGCGCCACCTCCAAGGCTGCCGGCTGAGCTACTTACTGTCTTTCTTTCAAAGGCTGATACGCATTGATAGATTTCACATCAAAACCGTAACATATAGATCACCCTTCCCTAAACTGGCACCCTCCAGATCTGTTGGACTACAACTTCCATCAACCTCAACAGGACGGCCACGGGACACTCCTGGGGATAATGAGAGCAGTAGTCCAACGGATCTGGAAAGCGCCAGGTTGGGGAAGACTGATAATAGGTCATCAAAAAATAGTTTAAAAAAAACAAAAAACACAGTCTAACACAGGGGTCCTCAAACTTTTTAAACAGGGGGCCAGTTCATTGTCCCTCAGACTGTTGGGGGGGCGGACTATAGTTTGAAAAAAATATGAACGAATGGGTCAAGTAAAGAAAAAGGACCCGGGTCCTTTTTTTTTACTTGATAGGAGTGATTTTTTTCCCCTTAAATGGAAAGTTATTTTATTTATTTATTTCATTTTTATACCGCCCAATAGCCGAAGCTCTCTAGGCGGTTTACAGCAATTAACAAGACAGTCCCTGCCCGCAGGCTTACAATCTAAAAAGACACGACACACAAGGAAAAAGGAATGGGGAGGGAAGAAGAGGGAATATTAATGAATACTCCTGGCAGGGCTGGTGGTATTTACATATATACGGTAGTTGCACAATTGTTTCATGCCTAACACAAATATACTTTTGTTTTTGCCATCACACAAATGAGCATACTCTGCTTCAATCCAAAGCTACATCAGCTCATACATAAGAGGTAAAACACCACCACTAATTTTTCCATATTATGGAAAAGAATTAAAAGAATCGGCGCTTGAAGCGAAAGAGTTAAAAAAAAGTCTGCTTCTGCCAATCGGCCGGCGGGCCGGATAAAAAGGCAAGGCGGGCCGGATGTGGCCCGCGGGCCTTAGTTTGAAGACCCCTGGTCTAACACTAAAAATATTTAAATATTATGACATTAAAACAGCAGCAGTTAAAAATACAGAGTACCACATATTAAAAAGCAGCTTAAGTAACAACAACAACAATTTGAATTGTTTTTATGTTTGTTTATGGTAAACATGCATATGCTGCCCCAGAACAGAAAGTTCTCCTGGTGGCATGCAATAAACAAACAAACAAAAAACAAAAAACGATTCAGATACAAAATAAAATTAAAAGTATCATAAATACAACAAAAAACAATACTTTCAGCAACCCCAGAATTAAAACACAGATTTTAACACTTGTAGGCCCAGACGACATAATTATTTTAAAAGCCTGAGTGCATAGAAAGGTCTTCTCCTTGTGCCAAAAAGATCACAAGGATGGAGCCAGGCGAACCTCTTTGAGGAGGCTTGTTCCATGACTAGGGAGCCATTGCTGAGAAGTCCCTCTCCCTAGTGGTTACCTGTCTCACTAAGAGTAGGGCCTCTGAAAAGATCTTAAGATTTGCGTATGAATATATGGGAAAAGGCAATCTTTCAGGTAACTTGGTCCGTAAATATTAAAAATAGCCCTTTACATTGGGCCCAGAAACCAAAATAAAAGTTTTCAGGGCCCCTTTAAAAAAAGTAGGGCCCTGCGTATCTCCCTAGCAAGAGTGTTCCACAAATATGGGGTCACCATTGAAAAAGCCCTGACTTTTGTGCCCACCAATCTAACAGATCTCAGTGGTGGGTCCATGAGCAGTCACAGCTTGTCCTGCTTCCTTCAGCCATCCTGTCTCTGCCCCCCTCCTCTCTCAGCTCCAACCCCTACGGCAACTTTGCCTTTCCTCACACACAAGTTGTTCTGTCCACATTCTGTTGTCAATATAGTCACTCACCCTGAGCAGTTAGAATGCTTGCGAACATTCCAGGACATCACATGAGCCCAATCAAAAGCTAAGGAGGGGGGGGTGTGAGAGGCAAGGAAGCAGCAAGATTTAGCCTATTTCATGTAAAACATACGTCTATGAGCACACCCATATATAATATATTGCCTTTAATTCAACCTGGGTTGCCATGGACGTATTGGGGGTGTGGTGGGAAGGAACAAGGCAGGCTCGTCCTCCATCCCCTACTACAGCTCAATACCCAGGAGGGCTCGGTGTGCCCCAAACCAGAGAGTTGGTGCACCGCATAATATCCTGCTTCCATCAAAAACTTAGAAAATTCAGCCCCTCTGTTCCACTCAAGCCCTGTGTACTACACAGGGCTTTTTTTCTGGTGGAACTCACCGGAACTGAGTTCCAGCACCTTTTCTTCTATTAATAGCATTACAATTTAATCGCCATCTACTCCCGAGGAAATGTAATCCAAGAGTTCCGGTACCCTTTTCTCCAGAAAAAAAGCACTGGTACTACAGATGCTCAAAACTGGGCTTTCCTCCCGGAGGCCTGGCCTCACCATTTCTGAAATCATTCTTCTGCTCTCTGAGCTTACAAATTGCCTAGGGACAGGGCCGGTGCTAGCATTAGGCCACTAGGCAGCCGCCTAGGGCGCAGGGCTAAAGGGGGTGCCAGAAACGCCTTGAAAAAAAATACAGCGCTCTCAAGTGGGAAGGGGGGGCGCTAAATATCTGATCTTGCCTAGGGCACCAAACTGCCTTGCACCGGTCCTGCCTAGGGACTTCCTTCTGACGAGAGGAATGGGGGGATCCCTCAGCAGCCTTACTTAGGGAAGCTGCTTTATACCGTTAGATTTTTGCCCATCATACCTGGCGCTGCCTACTCTGACTGGCAATGACTCTCCAGAGCAGCTTCCCCCCCCCCCCCGAACCTGGTGCCCTCCACACCTGTTGGACTGCAACTCCCCCAGCCAGCATGACTGAGGGTGATGGGGGTTGTAGTCCAACACGTATGGTGGGCGCCAGGTTGGGGGGGGGAAGGCTGCTTCAGAGTCTCAGCAAGCAGAGAAGGGCCTTTTCCTTGTCAGACCTACTCCCTGACCCCTTTGACTGGAAATGCTGAGGACTGACCCTGTGCAGGCGAAGCAGGTTTGTCTGTTTGTTTTCCTTGATTATCGGGTTATATATCCCACTTCCCTTTGTGCAGTTCAAGGGGGCTAACGAGAGAAATAATAATAAAGTACAATAAAAACTCAACAGAATATCAGAGGTGAGTGGGGAAACAGGAATAGCAAGTCGGCACATAAAAGCAATAAAAAAAAAAATCAGAGAGGCGGGAAAGTTTACACACACAGCACTTCTGGCAAGGCCAGAGAGTCCCGTTGTGGGGAATCGGTGGCCCACCCGTGGTGGCTGGATTCAAACTCCCATCATCCTGCTCCATTGGCCATGCTGGCTGGGGCTGATGGGAGCTTGAGCCCCACAACATTTGGAGGGCCACGGTTTCCCCAGCCCTGTAACTCTAAAGCCTTCCCAAATGGGAAGATTTTCATTCACTCTGGCCGCAATCCTATGCAAGTTTAGACTGGGGGGAAAAGGCCTACAACTCCCAGCATGCCCCAGCCAGCTATGCTGGCAGGGGCATGCTAGGAATTGTAGACCTTTTTTTCAGTCTAAACTTGCATAGGATTGCACCTTCTGGGGTGGTAAGCATGTGCTCTACCACTGAGCTCCGGTTCCTCCCCACTTCTTCTGGATCTGAGTTTTTGACTTTTCCAAAATTTGCCTTGCACTGATGACAGGAAGCTGCCTGGTCAGATCATTCATCCATCTCACTCAGCATCGAAATGTTATTTCTGATATTAAAGATGAAAGCGATGTGACACATACTTCTTCCAAAGATATAAACTCACAGTTTTAAAAGTTTTATTCCGATTTGTATAGTACATGTAATGAAATAGCAGAGCAGGTGATGGATGGGTGTTTTTTTTCCTCCTCAAGTTAATCTTCCGTGTTTAAATTCCTCACAACGGCAGTTTCTCTTTCCTACGTATTGAGGAAATTACGAAAGCAATTACAAATATGAAGGTTGGGAAATCACCTGGTCTGGATGGGTTACTGACTGAGTAGTATAAAAGATTTTCCAGCATTTTGGTTCCAAGGCTTTATAATCTTTATAATTATATTTTTTAATTGGGCTCTCTTTTGTCATCGCTAAATGATGCTTATATCGCTGTGATTCCTTTGCCTGGCAAGGATCATACTTATTGTGCTAACTATCGAACTATTTTGTTAACTAATGTTGATATTAAAATATTAACTGCAATTTTGACCAATAGATTGCAACAAGTTATTTCAATACTAGTTTAACCAGATCAAGCAGGGTTTATTAAAAATAGACAGGGGGTTGATAGATTAGTTGTTGATCTGATTGCATTAAAAACTGATAGAACTAACCTGGCTGCCTTTATTTCTTTGGATGTCAAAAAGGCCTTTGACAAAATTAATTGGAAATTTATCTTTGCTATGTTGAGAAATTTTTGCTTTCCTGTAGAATTTTTGAAATGGGTCAAAATTTTATATTCAACCCCAAGAGCCAGAGTTATGACCAATGGTCTTTTGGGGGGGATTTTTTAATACTTGGGAGAGGTACCAGACAGGGATGTCTACTTTCTCCACTGATATTTATGTTTGGAACCCCTGGCATGTGCTATTAGACAGAATAGTAGTACTCACAGATTTGTGTATGATCGTTGAGAATTCAGAATTATTCTTTATGCTGATGATCTTTTACTGTTTGTTTGGAAACTCCAGTCATCTGCTCCAGCTTTGATGCAGGTGATTAATACTTTTGGAGATTTATCTGGCTATTCCATTAACTGGTCAAAGTCTGAATTGATGCTGATTAGAATTACTTTAACTCTGAGGGCCGGTTCACACGACACGGGAACCGCGGGGGAGCAGAAGCCCCCCACGGTTCCCGTGTCATGCGAACGCCGGCTGGGGGCACCCCCGCGGGATGGCTGCGCGTGGGACGCATGGAAAGTCACCATGGGTGGTAGAGGGGTAAGCCTCTACCGCGTGTGGCCACCCTGCCGTGCGGACAGAGGCGGCAGCCCAGAGCGGCTGGAGCTGCGGCCGCTCTGGCCTGTAGGGGCAAATGGCCCCACTGGGCATGCCAAGCTGCCGCCCCCTAGCGCCGGGAGGCCCACGCTGCAGTGTGGGGACTGCCGGCTCCACGGCGGTCTGCCCACGCATGCGGGGCGCAAGTTGTCTGCGGCGCCCCGCCGGACCCTGCAGACGGCCCCGTGGTGCCTCCCTCGCTCGCCGCCTGGGTTGTATGAACCAGCCCATAGTGTAGTAGCTAATTCACCATTTCGATGGTGCCCAGATCTTATTACTTATTTCGGAATACTTATTCCCAGAGACATATCTCAAATGATCAAGCTCAAATTTGAGTAAGGGCACAATCCTATGTCCCTCCGACCTTGTCTGAGGGGACATGCAATAGGGGCTAGAAGGTCCTGCGACCTCAGAAATCTTTTCCGAGGTCGCAGCGCTGCGGAATGCCCGCCCCCCACCTTGTAGTCGGCACAGCTCTTTCAGCTCCCCTGTGTGCGGGGGGCGTTCCTGGGGGGGGGGATTCCGAGGAATCTAGGCAGCGCCTCAATCTCTCCTCTTTGCGAGGAGAGGAAAAACATCTAGATGGCTGAAATCAGCTGTCTAAATGTTTTTGAGGGCAAGAGGAGTATGAGGATATCCTATCCGCCACGCTCCTCCCACCCTGCACAGGATGCCCGCAATGCTCTGGGCTCAGGAGGGTTGCGAGCACCCTCATTAGACTGCACTGCCAATTAATTAATGAGATCTCATGGGATATAGATACTTAGATGGGTATCCCTTGTTGAGTTTGTGGGGTAAGGTTAATACATTTATGATGAATATTATACCTAGGATTGCTTATGTTTTACGTGGGGTTCCTCTATTTATACCTGGCAAGTATTTTTAAAAATGTGATGCTCTGTTCCATAAATTTCTTTGGGGTCGTCCCCCCCGCCATGTATTTCTTTGAAAAGAATGCAACTTCCAATTAAAGAAGGCAGGTCTGGCATTTCAGATCTTGCTTTATATCACAGGGCTTACTTGTTGACCAGTACTAAATTTTGGTCTTTTCCACTTAGATTAGATTACCTACCTGGGTCAGTTTTGGAATCTTTATGTCTGGATCATCTCTCCAAATGAATGGCATTAGGTTCTTGGCCAACTAAAATGGTTAGGGTTCCTCCTACAATTACAGCAGTCAGAGAGGTGTAGCATATAATCAATTATAGTTTGATCCATTTTCTCATGCTAAATTGACTCTTATGGGGAAACCCAGATTTAAAAATTGGTAAAAAAAATGCTCATATGGTGGATTTGGATGGATAAGTTGATTTTTACCTTGGATCAATTAGTGCAGGGGTCTTCAAACTAAGGCCCGTGGGCCACATCCGGCCCGCCTTGCCTTTTTATCCGGCCCGGCAGCCGATCGGCAGAAGCAGACTTTTTTTTAACTCTTTCGCTTCAAACAATGCTTGAAGCCGATTCTTTTGTCGGCGTTCCGCATCCGGCGTAATTACATAATTTCCTGCCGACACTCGACTCTCTCCCTTTCTCTCTCTCTCGTTCCCCCTCTCCCCTTGTTAACTGTCTTGTTAATTGCTGTAAACCGCCCAGAGAGCTTCGGCTATTGGGCGGTATAAAAATGAAATAAATAAATAAATAAATAAATAAAATAACTTTCCATTTAAGGGGAAAAAAATTCACCCCTATCAAGTAAACAAAAAAAGGACCCGGGTCCTTTTTTTTTTACTTGATCCATTCGTTCATATTTTTTTCAAACTATGGTACGGCCCCTCAACAGTCTGAGGGACAATGAACTGGCCCCCTGTTTAAAAAGTTTGAGGACCCCTGAATTAGTGGATGCTGATGATGTGTTTTTGTCATTCTTGGCTTTGCGTGCCAAAGACGATTTGCCTCCTACAGCTGAATGGCAATACTTGTAATTGCAACATTTGTTAAAATCTAGGTTTGGCCCTGCCACTTTCACAGCTTCAGAATCTCCTTTGCTATTGGAAGCACATTGAGGCTGATAGTTATATGGATTCACAATCCATTTATTTATTTTATTTATTTATTATATTTATTAATCGCCCACCGTGGGCGATGTACAGTTAAAACAATACAATAAAACAATACAATAAAATATAATTAAAACAGTATAAAAAAATTCTTTTAAAATCCTAACCCACCCCATATTCCTGCCTGAACAGCCATGTTTTTAATGCACGGCGGAAGCTCATCACGGAGGGGGCATGGCGAAGGTCACTAGGGAGGCAGTTCCATAACGTGGGGGCCGCCACAGAGAAGGCCCTCTTCCTAGTCCCCACCAGCCTGGCTGCTCTAGCTGATGGGATAAGGAGAAGGCCGTCCATGGCAGATCTTGTTGAGCGGCCTACTTGATGTTGCTGGAGGCGCTCCTTGAGATAAACTGGGCCGGAGCCGTGTAGGGTTGGCTCCATGTTTATAAATATGTATTATCCGTGAATAAATATGATACACAGGGTCTTAAGTAGGACTGGAATGGGGAACTAGACTGTCCTATTCTGCCTAATCAATGGATTGTTGTTTTCACATCTGTGCCAGAAGCACCAATGGATCTTAGGTTGCATCTTATTCAGCAAAAACTTTTGTTTCGTGTTTATTGGATGCCACAACATCTTTTTAACAAGGGTTTGTCTAAGTCGGCTAACTGCTGGAGGTGTAATACTGCTAATGCTTCTCTTACCCATAAGTTTTGGCAATGCCCAATAGTTGCCTCTTTTGGGGAGGAGGTCATAATATGGATAAACTAAGTATTGGAATGCTCTTTAATATTTACTGATGCACATGTTCTCTTAAATTATTTACCTGTTGCTTGTAAGTTAATGCAAGGTCAACGTAAATGGATTTTCCATGCCCTTTTGACAGCTAAAAGACTGATATTACAACACTGGAAAGATAAATGCCCACCTCCTATAACACAATGGATTGAGGATCTAACAACGCTTTCAACATTTGAACAGGTGGTATTTAGACGCCACCTGCGAATGGATAAATATACGGATATTTGGTTTGCCTTTCTTGAAGCTTATGCATAATTGTTTTTATTGATAGCTGTATTTTCATATACACATATATACTCATCGCTACACATTTCATATGCATGTACTGTAAGTGATTCATTTCAATTTATGCAAGAAAATTGTATTTCTTCTTTTTCTTCTTCTTATGCTTTTCACACAATAAAAAATTAATAATAATTTAGAAAGCATTTATTCTGAGTGGCAGTAGTCTTGCACTATTTAAGTGTCTCCCCACTTGCGCCACTTGGGAGCCTTGACCTGAGGACCCCAAAGACTGATCTTGAGGCATGGAAAGCACATGTTCCAACACTGAGCTATGGCTTCTGCCAATTTTTTTAAATTTATTTTTTGGTATTTGTTTATATAACTATAAGCTGTGGCCCTAGGGCCACATGGAATTAAGCCTACGGCCACATATGGCCCTCAGCCGAATTTCAATTGATTGGCGTGCAGTCAATTCAACCTCTGACAAGACACAGTGTTCTCCAACCTTGGGTCCCCAGATGTTTTTGGCCTACAACTCCCAGCATGCCCCAGCCATAGCATAGCTGGCTGGGGCATGCTGGGAGTTGTAGGCCAAAAACATCTGGGGACCCAAGGTTGGAGAACACTGGACAAGAGCGACCTGTCCTCCCCTGGCAGCCTGTTGGATGGGAAGGAAGAGGTAAAAGAAAAGAGGGGGAGGAGAAAGAGAGGAGGAAAAGAAAATGGGGATGGGAGAAAAAGGGGAGTGGGAAGAAGAAAAAGGGTGGTTGGAGAAAGAGAGGGAAAAGGGGGTAGGAGAAAAAGGGAGGGATGGGTGGGGCAAAAGGGGAATGAGAAGAAGAAAAAGTGGGGTGGGAGAAAGAGAGGGGAAAGGGGTGAGGGTGACACATGCACTTTAGGCTCTGACCCTGCCCAGCACTGGCCTTGGCTCCGCCCACCACCGATATGCCGGGCGGGGCCCACATTACCCCAAGGGAATACGGCCCTTGGCAGAAAACTTATATACTTATGTATGTGCCTTTCCTTCATGACCAAGTGACCAGAACCAGCCACCTGGGATTGGGCAGAAGGCCTTGAAAACCAAAGGCTGTGATTTCTGAGCAAGCTAGAACTCGAGCAGCTCCTAGGTAGCATCACAGTTATCTAGAGAGAAACACAGCTGCTGCCTTTCTTCAGTATAACCGTGCCAAGCTATAAGACATGAGACGTGCATATGCCAGGGGTCTAATCACTGCTCCTCTTGCAGCCCCTCGAGCGGCTTCCTCTTCCGTCACCTGCTGCATCTGTGTGCTTGTCCCTAAAGGCTCACAATTAAAGAAGACAAGTGTTGTCTGTGGCGGAAGCGAGGGAGGGTGGGGAAAGCAGGACTGGAGGATGCTGTTTCTTTCAAGACTCTCGCCTTGGATTTCCCATCCGCTCAGCTCACTCTGGGCCCGGGGTGGGGACCCTGTAGCCCTTCAGATGTTGCTGGACTCCAGCTCCCATCATTGGCCATATTGGCCCGGGGCTGATGGGAGTTTGTACAACAACAGCCGGAAGGCCCAGCCCTGCTCTGGGAGGAGGACTCGAAGTTTGGGAGCAAGCCTGGGACACGGCCATCCACCTGATGATTCTCCCTCGCACCCTCCCGGAAGATGTTACAGCGGCCGGTTTTATTAATAGGGAGGATTTTGTGACAGAAAAGAATCTCCAGTTCTATGCTACTGGGGTTTGGGAGAGGGCAGATGGCTGGTGTTTCTATCTGGGATCCAGGAGCATCTTTCCTCTTAATTAGAACCTGCTTCCTTTGGGGGGTGGGGGAGGCAGCGGCGCAGAGCTTCTTAAGCTGGAGTTTTCTGGGAAGCCCTAATTAGAGCCTTCCCTGATTTGTTAGCCACTAATTAGACATCAAAGACTTAAAGTGTTTTCAAACAGAGACAGCGTAGACTTGGATTGAGGTTGCCTGGCATCCTGTTCCCCGGGCCCAGTGTGAAACAGCCTTGAATCCCAGTTCCCTCTCTCAAAATGCTGGTATGTGCCCCCACCCCACTGCCCTTGCTAGAACTATGTTTCTAAACAAAAACGTGTATCAAGGCATGTGCCCCTTTCTTTCTCTTTTCCATCAAGGACAGGAGTTTTTATTTATTCATCTATTTGATTTATATCCCACCCTTCGTCACAAGGAGCCCAGGGCAGCTAACAACCTATATAAAACATAGTACACACCACATGAACAACATTAAAAAAATGACTCTTAAATCTCAAATATATAATCAAATGCAGTAAGACCATCAACACACAATCAGTCAACCAAAAAACAAACAGAGTGCTTGCCTATACTCCCAAAGCCTGCACAAATAATAGGTAAATGACAGCAGAACAACTAAGCCATCCTGATCTTAAAAGTGCAAGTGCTTTAAAGGGAGAAAAGTACAGGCAGTCCCCAGGTTACGAATGAGTTCCGTTCTTAAGAATGTCTTTAAGTCGCATTTTTACGTACATCGGAACAGTATAGTGTAGTATATGGCATTTACGCAAATTGCGTAAATTACATATACTACGCTATACTCTACGACATAGAGCCGGGGAACCCGGAAGCCCATTCGTAAGTACGAGTTGTCCGTAAGTCGGACGTTCTTAACCCGGGGACTGCCTGCCTGTATTATAAAGTGCAAGTGCTATAAATGTTAGTTATTCAAAACACAAGCACCCTTCTTGTCTATCCCTGTTGTAAATCTCACAGACAGCAGAGAACACAAGCCATGCTTTAACCTAAATTGCTACAGCTCTTCATGCCCTTGTTACTCACAGCGGTGGGATCCCTCTCAAGAATCTGTGATGCCCAGTTTTGGGGGGGGTGTTGGGGTGCACTTTTTTAAAAAAAATATTTAGTTATTATAACATGGTAAAACAACATGGTAAAACAAAAACATGGTAAACATGTTTACAACATGGTAAAACAAAAACATACAACTACAGTAAAAAAAGATTTTTTTATTTCTTTCTTTTTTGGGGGGGTGTGCACCTTATGATTTACTGTAGCACTTTTGTGTCAAAAGCGTTTATCGTCAGGCAGGGACTTTGTAGGGCCCAGCAGTCTCCAGCAGCTGGAAGTTTTGGGGGTTGAGAGTGATAGACTAACCTAGTGGCTCCCAACCTTGAGTCCCCAGATGTTGTTGGACTACAACTCCCATCATTCCCAGCCAGCATGGTCCATGGGCAGGGATGATGGGAGTTGTAATCCAACAACATCTGGGGACTCAAGGTTGGGAACCATTAGCTTGCTAACGTTGAATCTGTACTATTGATTATTGTCAGCTGCCTTGAGTGCCATTTTTGGTAGAAAGGCGGGATCTAAATTGAATAAATAAATAAATAAATAAGATGGTCCCCTGTCCCCACCTTTTCCAGCAATGGCCACACCCAGCTTCTCCAGCTTCTGCCACCCCCCTACCCTCCAACTGCTGCTGGACTCTATAGTGAAACATCTTTCATACTGGTGAACAACGCAAAGCTGTGCGTCTCTCTGCAGTCATCAGAATACTGATTGTGGCCTTTTTTTAAAAAAAAAAAGAAAGGTTCAGCAATTTGCTTTAGCGAAAAATGCACAGAAGGAATCAACTAACCAGGGAGGCAATGACAAGAGCAACTCAAAATGTAAGAGACAAGAACATGAAGCTGGAACAGTGAGCTGCAAACATCTCCCTTCCTATTCCTCTCCCCATCATGCATACACACACCTGATTTCTTATATTGTGATGGATTTTAAGTGTAAGCCACTTTGAGCATCAATTTTGACTGAAAAAAAGAGTACAGTAAAGAAGGATCAGGATCCTCCAGCAGAGTGGTCTAAAGCAGGGATAGGCTTCTTGTGACCCTCCAGATGTTTTGGCCTACAACTCCCATCAGCCCTAGCCAACATAACCAATGTTGGCTAGGGCTGATGGGAGTTGTAAGCCAAAATATTTTGGGCCTACAGTTCCCATCATCGCTCACCAACCTAGCCAACCAATGGTGAGCAGTGATGGGAATTGTAGGCCCAAACAACTGGAGGGCCACAAGTTGCCCACCCCTGGTCTAAATGATTCCAGAAATCTAATTGACTGGTGTAATCCTCTTCCACAGTTCCATCAGAACTCCACCAGGAATTTGGTATAAAACCTGGATTCCTGATCCTGAGAACGGCTGTTTTCATTTCTTTAAAAGGGGAAAGTTTCTAGTCATGATACATCTAGAAAGATGCAGATATTATGGAAAGGTACAGGTGTTTAGAAGGGATGGGTAGAGGTTTTAATGGGCTGATTAGCGACAAGTCAGGGCAGACCGAAGACATTTTGCTGTTTGAGGTAGGGCAGCAAATGACCCTGCCCCCAAATCAAGAAACATAGTACCCAAGACCGGTCACATTATTTTGGGATCTGAGGCAAAAAATCTCACAGGCACCCATCCCCGGCAGCAAAAATGCAACAACAATAATAAATTAAATAACTAACTATTTGCTGCTCTTTCTTGACATCCATTATGAGCCAGTGTGGCGTAGTGGTGAGAGTACTGAACTGGGATTTGGGAGATCCAGGTTCTAGTCCCCGCTTGGCCATGAAACTCACTGGGTGACTTTGGGCCAGTTACTGACTCTCAGCCTAACCTACCTCACAGGGTTGTTGTGAGGATAAAATGGAGAGGAGGAGGAGGATTATGTAAGCCGCCTTGGGTTCCTTGCAGGAAAAAAGGCGGGGTATAAATATAATAAATAAATAAACCGCTGTCTGAGGCAGCCACCTCACTCTGGATGGGATCGTGTGATCATGTTCAGCAACAGCGGCTTAAATAAGCCACCATGGTTTGCAGCATGAGCCGGCCACCCACGGACACCCATTCAGTAATCCCAGCCCCGCTTGCAGGTTGCAGTGTCATCCGGACCAGGTGAAGTTGGGTTGTGGCTGTGGTTAACAAACCACCCAGAACCCATGGACTGTTTTAGGTTTGTGGGTGGTTTGTTAACCACACCAACAACCACCCTTGCCAGGTTCAGATGACACAACAACCTACAAATGGGGGTTGGGTTATAGAAAGGGCGCCCGCATGCCACAAACCCATGGTGGTTTATTTGAGCCACCGTGGCTGAAAAAGATCATGTGAACCAGGTCTCTGTGTAATGGTAGAGCTGGCCCGGCTACCTGTCTGTCAGATATGGCCTCGGTTCTTCTATCTGTCTGCTATTTCTCGTTTACCCATGCAACTCTCCTCATATTATGCAAGGGGGAAATCATTCTAGATTCTGTAGTTTCTCAAATACTGAGCTCAGAATAACAATAACGCACGTTTGTGGTGAACAGCTAGTTTTTTGGGAGGGACAATCTGGGAAAGAAGCAAAAGGTGGCAGGCTAAAACTTCAGCCTCCATATCTCTAAACTCCCTCTGCACCCCTCTTTTGCCTCTAAGTAACTTGGCGGGAAGGAGGTGGTACCCTTTGAAGGTGAGCAGGTCCCAATTCCTAATTTAGATTGAGTAACTTCATTTATACAAAATAAACCAATTTTCCTGCATTTTACCTGCATATTTTACTTTGTGGATAATGTCTACATTGCCTTGGAATGGAATGTGGATGTCTGGTGCAGCAGATGAAAAGGGTGAACATTTTGTCTCCACTGTCTTCACTTTGATCATCCCAAGATTGACCGGACTTGTTCCAAGACTTTTGCTCCATGCTCTCCACTCCACAGTCAAATTGCCCTGCCCCAACCCTATCTTCATTTATGCATGTACTAAAAAGGCTCCACAAATTCTCAATCACCCAAATGTTCAGGCTGTGTTTACCTTCTGATGAGCTGGATGATTAACTGATAAATCAGTTAAATCGGCATGTTTAGTTGAGTAATTCATCGTAAATAAAACAGAGCTTTGTGAAGTGACTCTTTGGTGCCAGTGGCATCAAATGCTAACAGTCTGTGTGAACAATCTCTCAGTGCAGGTAATGCATTCAAGATGACATTTTCCTTCTCTAAATAAATAAATTAATTAATTAAAATAATGTGACCATGCTATTTAGCTAAGATAAATGGCTACCTTTGGTAAATATTCTGAAAATATCACTGCCGTTGCAAAACTGCTTTATTAACTGTCATTGCCTCATTAATCTCTTAATTAGTTACAACAAGACAGTTAATGGGCTAAAAAGAGCTCTTATCAGCTGACAATTTTACTTCTGGCATGCCATGCTTTCTCAATGGTTCTCTGATCTATGCCCTAACCAAGTTCCAGCCTTTTGCCCCTTCCCTGCTATGCTAATTCTTTGGCAGCTGAACAGAGTAATTTCCACTATTGTGTTTTATTCTGGAGTCTCCTCTACAGTGGCTGGGGAGGATACTGTTGATTTGGGGGGGGGGGGGAATAAAGTCTATTGGAGAAATCAGGAAGAACCTACAAAGAGGTGATACGCTCTCTGCCATGCCAGGAGCTGCTTCAGAGTAGAATGTTCTAATCTGGAAGCCCTTCTGTGCTCTAATTCTAGCCACGACTTCTTCCTGCCCGCCAAGGGCAACTGAAACAGCATTACAAAAAGGAAAGGTAGCCGTGTTGGCCATTAGAAAAATTACAAAATCCCTATTAGTGTACGTAATATCTTTATTGGACCTACTCAATCTTCATGACAAATGTGCAAGCTTTTGAGATCTCCAGGTTCCTTCACCAGGCAAGATGTTATAAAAAGCAGGTGAGGGAGGGAAGGGGGGGAAGGCTGATTTGGAGTAGAAGTCATGATGCCTGCATGATCACACTGTCCTAGATGGAATGAGGGAGGAGGACTCTGCAGACATTCAAATAAGGCTCCAGCACAGAGGTGCAAACCTCAGGCCTGGGGTCCAGCCCTCTGTGGTTTCCCAGAAGAACATGTCTCCTTCTCTTGGCCCCATCCCTTTCCTCCAACCACTGATTGTTTGGTGGTTTCCTGGCAGTTTCCCCCCATTCTAAAATGCCTCTCCTAAGGCTTAGTTATTGACCGTAAGAGCTTTAAGCTAAAATACATTGATATTTTTGGTATTTTGGCCCTGCCTTTGGTTCTGCTTGTTTTGCCTTCGGCCCCATCCACCACTGGAATACAGTCGCCAGGTCACGTCCCCAGCTTCTCCAAAATGGAAATTTGGCCTTTGGGCTGAAAGAGGTTCAATCCCTGCTGCTCTAGCAGGTGATGTGATGGTTTCAGGTTTCACTTGGAATTTCCCCTAGGACTGCTGGGAGCAAGAAAGGCAGAAAAGTTTGGTCCCCTATTTTTGTGATATATATATATATATATATATATATATATATATATAATCACATCACCTGCATTGCCATGTAGAAAGCACCAACCCAGGCAATCTCTCTTCTTAGGGCTTACAGACCTCCAGCCTCATTGCCATCCTAAGCCTCTCATCACATCAGATAATATGGCCCTAAGAAGGGTATATGGAGGCTGCTGGGGGGGGGGGCAGTTTTGGTGTATGAAGCTGCAACCAAGTTCACTCCAAGTTCAGAAGGGAGTACAGATAGGAAAGGCCATTGTGCAAGAGTCTCGGATCTCCCCTCTGTTCATGGAAGCAGTCAGGTTGTTCCATCAGCCTCTTAAAGATATAACGCCTCCAAACATTCTCTCCACGTTTGGCACAGAGGAGAAGGCAGCTGATCAACTGCTTCTCCACATGTGTACTGTCCAAGCAGAGCTATGCCTAGATATATGGGACTCTGAGGGACTCTAGCAGCAGCACTTAACTTCTGATACACTCGTGGTCCCATCTTCTTCTCTGAGGATGCATCGTACCTGTCCACAACTCCTTCATAGCATGAAGGGACTGCCATACAACGAATACACACCAGGATCTCTGTGCTTGGCTGGGGAGGCTAGAGAAAATGCTCCTCCCCATCATTTAAGGATAGCTCATCATGAGGAGATAAGCTCTGGCCACCATTGTCCCATTCCCAAACTTAGCAAAGACATAATTGTTGACCCACATCAAGCTTTTCTGACAGGCACCGTGGCTCTTTTTAGACAGACTCCTTTCTGCTAATCACACATTAACTCATCACCTCTTCCCTCAGTGCTGAGTTAGGCAACTTGGCTCATTTGAGATTCAGGTCTTTCCTCCTTAGGCTGGGCCCAGCAGCTGGGTCTGAGCCCAGAGCTTAGACAAAGATGCTTGTATAATGAGGGGACAACCTTCCCACCTTCAGTTTGAAGGGGAGATGCTTTCTTTGTCCTTATTTTCATTCTACACCTGCCAAAATCCCTCCTAGTTCAGGACAGCAATTTCCATGTGTTAACATTAGCAGCCATTACATGCTTCTTTACACTTGACTCCAGGTCTGCCCTATCTGCTCAGGAAATGTGGGCCCGCCCATGTCTTTTTGTCATGATCCTGGCTTCGCCTTCCCAGGCATTGCAACCAACCAACATTCTCAACTGTGTTGTCTGCTCTGTTCAATTTAGCCCCTTCAGTACCATGGACAGAGGCACAAGAGGCAGTAAGCCGTTTGACCAGTCCCCAAGATTATGTTGTCTGGCTCCTTGTGGTGAGGATTTGGTCTCTGAGCGCATTTCAAATCATTAAATCGTGGAAGCATTTAAAATTAAAGTCAAAGGAATTTTCTATTTAAGCTGAAGACAGTTCCCAGTAATTTATCTGAGCCCTGGGGAAAGGTATTGGCATGTCAGGGCTTCCTTCCTCCCTGCCCTGAACCCAATTGCAGATGAAATTACACTCAAATTCACATAGCACACCTTGTTCAGTGGCACCGATAGGCAGATAATATCCCATCCCATGGCACACATACACACACACCTGGCCCTACAGGAGGCCCATACATCCTACAATCTAGTCAAGTGATTTTACTCCAATACTTACCACTTAGGCCAGGCCAAACTAGAGCTGTCTCTCTTTGGTTTTCCAGAGAAGGGGTCTATCTATACCTAGAGGATCTAATCCATTGGGCAGTTCCTTGTGGTTGTTACCTTAAGAGGTCTCATTAAACCTTCCGTATTTGGTACCCCGAGACACACACCATATATGTGCCCCCAGTCTAGAGAAGCATTTGAACCTGTTTCCATTGCTAGGCCTCTTCCTGCTCCAGAGAATATGGTACCCCGTTATATGAAAATGCAATGACCAAACCCTCCAAAACAGTTTAATCCACTGTGTGCAGGTGAGTGCCTTCCCTTCTCCCTTGGCCCCATACAGCTAAATGTCCATGTTACTCAAGACCTTCTTCCTTTAGCAAAATAACCCAATCAATACAAACTTCTGGTTATCCAACCCCATTTCTCTTGGCTCCTATGCAACCATTCTGCATTTTGTTCCCCATCCAAGTAAGGGACGCGGCCCCACACTTTCCCATTTTACTTCCACCTTCTTCCCTCTCTGTGGTTGCTTTTGGTGGTGGTGGGGGGAATACTTGGTTTTATGGAGAGGGGAGTTGTGGGAGGGGGATTGGCCCGGTTCTCCTACCTGCCAGTAGCTGCATCCAGGCACAGATCTTGTAGACCGTGGCCGTGTTGCAAAAGAAGAAGAGGGCGAAGCAAGTGATGCAGCCCAGGATCAGCACCATGGAGAGCAGCACGAAGAAGGAGGCCGCCTTGAAGGCGCCCGAGGGGATGCTGCGGAAGTCGGCGAAGGAGCCGTGACAGGTGAGCTCCCGGTTGTTGCCCTCGTTGCCCACGCAGTAGTGGAAGAGGCCGAAGTAGCCCGGCTTGGGCGTGCTGACGCTGTCGCCGATCCAGTAAGGCTGGATGAAGACCACCACGTTGATGATGGCGAAGCAGATGGTGAAGATGGCCCAGAGCACGCCGATGGCCCGCGAGTTCCGCATATAGTTGTCATGGTACAGCTTGGAGGCCTCCTGCGACGGGAGCATCCTGCCGGGCGGCTCCGAGCGCGGGGCCCCGGCGGAGACACACGGAGAGGGGCGCCCGGCGCGGGCGGCGGCACCGGCACCTTCTCCTCACTGGCACAGGGCGACTGGCCCCGGGAGCCCCGCGGCGGCGGCGGCGCCAGCCGAGGGAAAACCCAAGGGGGAGCCGGCGGGAGGCCAGGCCATGGGGCACACGGGGGAGGGGGGAAGGTGGCGGGCAGGGAGCCCTAGAAGACGCGCCGGCTCGCCCGTTGCAGCTCCAGCCGCGACTCCATCTTGGCTGCTGCTGCTGCCGCCGCCTCTTTACTCCTGCTCGCTCGCTCGCTCGCTCGCCTGCCTCCTTGCTGGCCTGCCTGGCTGGCCGAAGCTCGCGCTCGCGGCGAAAAGCGCGTGCGCCAGCGAATGTTGAGCAGCAGCAGCAGGAGCGAGCGGGAGAAAAGAGAGGGTAAGAGAAGGAGGCTTCGCCCCGGCAGCCTCCAGGGGGAGGGAGGCAGGGAGGGAGGAGCAGGGATCGCAACGCACATGCGCCCAGGCAAGAGGGTCAAGAGCGAGGAGGGAAGCCACCACTTCTCCGCATGCGCCCGAAGGGTGGCACCCGGAGCAAGCCGGAGGCACGTGTCCCCTTTCCCTCCCTCTCTTACCTCCGGGGGAAGGAGCTTAACGACTCATCATAATCCCGGGGCGGGGGAGGGGCCTCGACTGGCTCTAGTCTAGAAGTTGGCTTCTGTGTCAGAGCTCAGTCCCAGAAGATGCAAAGCCACGCAAAGATAATTCTCTTGCCAGGTATAGCAAGATCCCGCAAGCTGGCGCCCGCCAGACGTTGTGGACTTTAGTTCCCATCAGCCCCAGACAGCATGGCCAATGGTCAGGAATGCTGGGAGTTGCAGTCCAAAACATCTTGAGGGCACCAGGTTAGGGAAGGTGAAGGTACAGAGTGGCACTCTCTTTCACTACAGTGTAGCCACCATGGCCACCTACTACTACTACATCATTTTAAAAAGTATTTTACAATAGGTTGTATCCAATGTAAGTCCTACTCAGAGTAGACCCATTGAAATAAGTGGGACTTAAGTTTGACTAACACTGAATATAAACACCATGTTTATTGCATGGTGCCCTCCCTCCCTGAAGATGTGGTGAGGTTGGTTTGTTTTTCTAATTCCCATGTGTGGAACTGACATATCAATTGTCCCCATGGGCTTCAAAAGCAAATTCCAGTCAAGCTCAATGGACCACATGAGTTCTCCCATCTGGGACTACAAGGTGGGGTTTCCAGGTCATCAAAGGATAGTTTTCCAGGCTGGGGATCAAATGATGGAGGCTGGCTTTCTCCATTGTGAGCTTCCCAAAGGCACTTGCCTGGTCACTGCTGGGGAAAGAGTGCTGGCCTTAAGGCTGCAATTCTATGCACAGATACCTAGTCCATCTAGCTGAGTATTATCTAGGGTTTCCAATGTAGAGCCTTCCTGGCTTTTATTTTATTTCTTAAAAAAAAGAAAAGAACATAAAGACAATTTTAATCTCTAAATTAGTAATTTCCATCTTCTTCTATTCTAAGAGGAAAAGATAAGATGGGTCAGGATTAACATATATACATAGGAAAGGAACAAAAGATGATTTAATTTGTTAATCAATTATAAGTTTTTATCCTGCTTTCCAGAGGGTGGAAAATGCCTCCCAAAGTGGCCCACAGCAATTAAAATTCAATACACAATGCTGGTGGCAGACACTGTACATAATTGAGGGTGAAAAAGGCCCTGCCCTCAGGAGTACAAACGAAATGACAAGAAGATACATAAGGGAAGAGGAGAGGGGGTAAAAGGCAAAGGGAGGGAGATCCATTTGACAATGCCAGAATAAAGAGGTGAGTTGTTATTAACTGACATTTACAATGTATGTATTACCTTTTAATCCCATCCTTCCTGCAAGGAACTCAGGGTGGTTTTCAAGGTTCTTCACCACCATTTTATCCTCACAACAACCCTGTGAGATTGGTTAGACAGAGAAAGAGTGACTGGCCCAAGATCCCTCAGTGAGCTTCCCAACTGGGTGGGGATTTGATATAACTGTAATTGTTATAATTGCTATATCCAATAGCAAATTCAGGTACTCATTCATGCCCAGTTGAAGACAGGCTGATCTTGCTTCAGTGCAGCTGCCCAGTGATCCTTCACCCTCTGACCTAAGAGTGCCCTCCCCTTTGCCTCTGCTGGCCCTGAACATCTGACAGTGGTAGCGGAGTTATTTCTGGTAAGGAGCAAGGATGCCAACTCTTTTCAGCCTCTCGTTCTCTGGCCAGTGGGTTGGTCTTCCTGACACTGACTGTTTAGCGCAACCTTCCCTAACCCGAGCCTTCCAGGTGTTTTGGACTACAACTCCCAGAATCCCTGAGCACTGGCTGTGCTGGCTGGGACTGATGGGAGTTGAAGTCCAAAACACCTGGAGGGCACCATGTTGGGGAAAACTGATTTAGCACTACACCCTGCCACTGGGCAGAACCAGCGCCCAATTAGAATCACACCCAGAAGGCTCCTATATTATTGAACAGGAGAAAGGGCAAAATGGAACCAACTGGCATCCTGCAAGGAAATCCCTGGCTCATCCATCGCTGTCCCCTGTCTGGGATTTTCCTATTAAGAAGGAGCACAGGACTCCTTCTGAGGGCAGACTTGTGAATATTTGCCAGATCCCAGACTTACAATAACAACCTGCAATCCTGTACACCAGGGGTGCAGAACCTTAGGCTCGGGGCCAAATCCAGCCTGCCTCAGTTCTCAATCCTGTCCTCTGGGGTACTCCAAATGGCCATGACCCTTTCTGCTGCCCCCACCTCCCCCCCCAACCACGGATAGTTTGGTGGTTTCCTGGCGTTTGTGCAGTTTTCCGCCCATTCTAAAAATCCCTTTCCTAAGGCTTATTTATTATTTATTTTATATAGTACTTTTCTATACCGCCCAATAGCCAAAGCTCTCTGGGCAGTTCACAACAATTAAAACCATAAAATACAGTATAAAAATTTAAAACTACAGTATGAAATAGAAGTAAAAGCTGAAATAAAACCTAGCAGCAGTACAGAGATTTAAAATACAGTAAAGGGTTTTAAAAAAAACAGAGACTAAAAATAAGATCTTCACATGGTGCCAGAAAGAGCACAATGTAGGTAGGTACTGGGTGAGCCTTTCTGGGAAGTTCATTGCACAACTGGGGTGCCACAGCAGAAAAGGCCCTCTTCTTAGTAGCCACCCACCTCACTTCCATTGGCAGGAGCTCCCGGAGAAGAATCACTAAGTAACAGCTTTAAGCTAAAACATGCTGGTATGTTTGATATTTTGCCCTCACCCCTTTTGCCTTTGGTCCCACTCACCACTGGAATGTCCCCCCCCCCGAGTTTTTCTGAAATGGAATTTTGCCTTTAGGCTGAAAGAAGTTCTACAACTGTGCTATACACACTTCCCTGAAAGTAAGTCCCATTGAACTCGATGAGACATATTTCTGAATAGACATGCATAGGATGGTAAATGGTCAACAGTCTTGAAGGCTACCAATCATTTCTGAAAGGATAAGCAGGGTACATTTGCCTCTCTCAGTCTGTAAACAGAAATCTGCTACCAAAACCCTCAGTGCAATTTCAGTGCTACACCAGATGAAAAGCCAAACTTTCAGGAGTCCAGAAATATATTAGAAAGACAAGTGTGCCTGAAACAAGAGTGTGTGCCCCACGATCACTCAGTGATCTATTCCCCCTAAAGCTGGGGGTGGGCAGAACGTGTAGCCCTCTAAATTCTGTTGAACTAAAACTCCCATGAGCCATGGCCAGTGGTGAAGGATGATGGGAGTTGTAGTCCCACAACATCTGTAAGGCCATATGTTATACTAACTAGGGCCGCAATGATTCATTAATCAGTTAAAAAATTAGATTGTTTTAAACAATATTAGTATTTTTAGTTCAAGTAGTTATAAAAATTGCAGATCGCAAGCACCACCTAAGAAGAAGGGGGCACTACCCTTTTCCTCTCATATAGGAGGGGATGACTCATCAGACTGAGATGAAACCTGGCTGCTACAAGACATGTGTTCATCATCTAAAAATAAAATGGAAAATGCCTGTTGCTTCAGAATTATTGTTTTTACCCCTATGCAGCCCTTCAAATAGAGAACTGACAGCCCATCAAACCGAGGACTGCCCTCTGTAAAGTAGGACACATGGTCAACCTTAACTGGGATGCACCTGAATGACTGCCAAGAGTCACTTGGAATTGCTGTGTGTTGGGGGAGCGGGGAACCCAAGCAGCCAGTGGTGTGATGGAGCCAGGGCTCACAGTGCAGGCAGTTTTCGATTAGCAGGGATGCTGATGTCATCTGCCACCCCCACCCCGAATTCCCTGTTCCCTTTGAGCTTAGCTGCAATTCTCACTGGGGGGGGGGGATTAATTTCCCCAGCAGCAATGATATATTGTTCCCTGTTGTAAAGCAAAGTATGTTGGCATGCTTTGGTCTTGAATGGGCAATTAAAATCCCATTAGCTTTATGAAAGACCTGCTCCTGTGGAAATGAAAACTGCTGGAACTGGTTTGTTGGTATCAATCAACAAAGCAGCCTGAATTTTTGGACTCTCCTTGGGGGTTGGCTATGTGGACTGTCATAATGAGTGCCTGCACTTCAAAATTTATCACTGCACCACTGCAAACAGCTGTATGAATCCACACTCGATAATATACCAGTAAGGACTGGGACTCGGGAGATCCGGGTTCCATTCCCCGCTCGGCCACGAAACTCACTGGGTGACTTTGGGCCAGTCACTGACTCTCAGCCTAACCTACCTCACAGGGTTGTTGTGAGGATAAAATGGAGAGGAGGAGGAGGATTATGTAAGCTGCGTTGGGTTCCTTGCAGGAAAAAAGGTGGGATATAAATAACAACAACAACAACAACAACAACAATTTAGCTTAGTTTAGCTTAGCAGTTGTATCTATATTTTGTTTGCTTCAAATAGAATCTGTTGAAGAGACACCCTGCGTCTTAAGATGTGTGAAAATAGAACACGATGAGGCGAACACATTCATTCTCGATGGAGAGAAGATGTGCACAGGGAGACTTGCACGTTTGCAGGCTGCATCATGCTTTCACGAACGATAGACGTGCGCTTTACTCCTTCCCATCTTGCATTTTCACACATAGGAAGGTTGTGCAACAATGCTTCACTCGCACCATGTTAGCATCAGCTCCTGAGAATCTCAACTGTCTGTTAAAAAAAAAAGAAGTTTCTAGCCCTTAAGACTGGAAAGATGTTTCAAATTATAAGAGCAATGCACTGCAAGATCTCAGAAACCAGAGAAGGCAGGCTATGTAGGATTTTTGTGCTGCAGTGTCTTCAAATGACCCTTGCCCTTAACTAGCAGAAGCAGAATAAGTTCTGTAAAATGAGAAAATATAGAAAGAGACATTCTTTGAGAAACAGAATCCAACATGGTGAGCAGGGTAATAGCAAAACGTTGGAAATCTGCAGAACTTTTAACAATGATGTCCTTAATGTGTGTGGTTTACACTGGTCACAGGATTTGGCTCTTCTTGGCTCAGAATTTGGGTTATGTTGAAACATAATTTTGATTTGTTCATTCTTTTATTGCACCAAATATACACAGCCCTGACTGAAGGAACGCCAAAAAGATGACTGGGGTGGGGTGGGGCAGGGACCCAATAGAGGTTTATAAATTTATGCATGGTGTGAAATAAGTGTATAAAGAGAAGTTTTTTCTCCCTCTCTCTTAATCCTAGAACCTGGGGGCATCCCATGAAATTGCTTGGCAGGAGGTCTGGGACACACCAAAGAAAGTACCTCTTCTTACAACAAATCATTCACTGATGGAACTTGTGACCACATGATATGTGGTAAAGGCCACTGGGTTAGGCGGTTTCACAAGGGGATTAGACAAACTCACAGAGAACAGTTCTATCACCAGCTATTAGCCAAGAGAGCTAAATGAAACCTCCATGTCCAGAGGCAGTTTACCAGTTTTCTGGGAAGCAACAATAGGAGGGGGCAATTACCTTTAAGCCCTCCTTGCAGGCTTCCCCAAGGTATCTGATTGGCCACTACAGGGAACAGGATGCTGGACTAGATGGATGTTTTGGCCTGATCCAGCAGGGCCCTGCCTACATTCACAGTGTGTTCAGCTATGCACTTCAGTTCAAAGCCAAAAGTGCAGAAAGCAGGACAAATGCAGAAAGGTACAACATATCTTAGGGTTTTACACATCCTTGCTTTCTATGGACTGACCTACCTACAATTACACAGCAGCTCCCTTGTCTGACTACTACTATGGCTATGATGATGATGATCCATCAGTATATGTGTCATTTGATAGAAAAACATGTAAAGATAGGTCCTTGCCCTGAGATGCTTGCCATCTAAATATATGTAGACCAGAAGCAAGAGGAAAGAATGGGATGGAAGATGCAAGAGTAACAAAGCAGCAGAGAGAGGGAAGAATGGGAGGAGAGAGAGAGAGAGAACGAGTGCATCAGAGACAACATATACAAGCACAGCCCCAAACCCAGATGCCGGCAGCACGGGTATGTTCTGAGAAATAGTTGGGCGCACACGAATGGGGCAATTCCAGATATTTTGTCCCCTCCAGCAGATGCATCACACAATTCGGGTAGTGTGTCCCAGGATCCTTTATGATGTCATAGCATAGAGCAGCCTTCCCCAAACTGGTGCCTTCCAGGTGTGTTGCACTACCACTCCCATCTCTCCACCCCCATCCAGTATGGCCATTGGCCTGCAGACATCATGGCTACCACATCTGCCCAAATCTTTGGGCTTTTCTGAACCCGGCAAGGGTGGCTGGCTGGCGTAGGGTGGTTTGTAAACCACCCCAGCCAGCCACCCTCGCCAGGTTTGGACATCACAACAGGCCCTGCCCGGCGAGGGTAATTAGGCGGTTCGCGTGGGTTATTTTCTTTTCTTTCTAGTACCACATCTAGTGGATCTTGATTTTGGCTAATTGAGTGATATCCATTTACCTTAAGCAATATTAATACATATATTCCAGTTTGATTAAAAGCTAGTACAAGTTTCAGTGCAGCACCTTGTTTTTGTTATTGTGCATCTATTTTTCCAAGGTCATTCCTGCATGTTGGTTATCCCAGTGAGGACTCCTCTTTTCTTTCTCCTTGTGCATGTCTTTGTCCCAGAACGCTCAGGGCTGGTGCCTGCAACACCTGCCAGTGATTCAGCCTGCAATCACCATTTTGAAACTATACTGCAGACTGCATGGCCACAAGGTCTGGCCTAAATTTTTGAACTCTTCTGTTTCTTCCCACATCCTCTGCTTTTTGTACCACCTTGCCTGAAGAGAGTTCTGGAGAACTAGAATGCTTGCACAATCTTTTGCTGCATTTTGGTTAGTCCTAATAAAGCTATTGCTTAACTGTTGATTTTGGATTCCACCTCCACTCCCCTGGATTTTGGATTTATTTTTATTTTTTTTTAAACTCATGGATCAGCACAGCTATCTTTGGTTGCCCTTTTTAATTTATCGTCCTTAGATAAACAACACATTCTAGTCATCGTTCGGAAGTTCAGTCCGTTCCTTCGGTCATGGGAAAGGGATATCCATGTGCATTCCAACGGCTGTTCTCCGTCATTCACTTGAGTATGGTTCGGGGAAACCCCTGCTGCCTGCCGGACGAGGGCAGCCCGTGACACAACAGGCTTTGTTTGGATACAGACAGGGGCTGTCCCCGTGCTTTCTCCATTGGCTCTGGCAGGGCCCAATACCGCGAGGCCCTACTGTTTTGTTTGGTTTTGTTTTGATAGTGCCGGCTTGCAGCAGAGCTATTTATACAGGGAAAGCCGCACGCGCGATTCCCAGGCGAACGTGTCCATCTCCTGCTTGCGCAAGGCAGCATGGCGTTCTCCTTTGCAACAGAATCAGCCAGGACCTCCCTAGCATATTAACCAATCACCGCAGAGGAGACATACCGGTGTATCCTCTGCAGCCAACCTCATTGCGTCATGACGCCTGTGGCACGGTGCCCTAGGAGGGGGAGGAAGGTAGGAGGCGGGGAGTCCGCCTTTGCTATGCCAAAAATGCAGGTCCTGGAGCTGCAGGCGAAGTGGGAAAGGCGAGAGCGGGGTTCAGTGGAGTGGGGAGTCCGTAGGCTGCTGAATAATGGCAGGAGAAGGAAAGGTGGGAGGAGGCGCTTGCCCTGCTCCCACTCACGTGATTCTTTCTAACCCCCTTCCATCCGTGCTGCCGCTTTAATTAGTCAGAAACATGATGATTTCCCCTACTTCTGAGCAGCCGCGTGCCGAGCACATTTGGACATTATGCAGGCGGGAGGCAAGACAACAGTATTTTCAGAGCGCTGAAGGCGGGCGGAAGTATCACTGTTCTGTGGTGTGCGTGGGCGCATCACACTTATCAGGTCTGGTAAATAGGTTGTGGAGGTTTTTAGAGGAGCTTCTAAAACTTGCAAAGCCTGTTTGACCAGAGACATCCGAAAGCAAGACAAAAGAGATGCAAGCATATTATACCAAAGGAAATGATGATGTATGTATCCTACCACTTCCTTAAAAACGACCGTCTATCTCTAGCTGTAGATGATGTGTGAATTGCAGTAGCCTCATCGGGTCATATTCAATGGTGGTTTTAGACTAGTGAAAAGCGATTATGCTTGTGCAAAGCAGAGAATTTGATTTTCACCAATCTCCTCCCATAATGCAGCCCTCCCTGTGATTACTAGAAGCCAACATGGATTTGTCAAGAACAAATCCTGCCAAACCAATCTGATCTCATTTATTTGATCGGGTAACTTCCCTTGTGGACTGTGGAAATGCTGTGGACATCAAATATCTTGACTTCAGCAAAGCTTTCAACAAAGTGGCTCATGATATCCTGATTAGCATGCTAGCTAAAAGTGGGCTAGATGGAACAACTATCAGGTGGATCCGCAGTTGGCTACAGAATCTGACTCAAAGAGTGCTTATCAATGGTACCTTCTCAAACTGGGGAGAGGTAACGAGCGGAGTACCACAGGGCTCGGTCCTGGGCCCTGTGCTATTCAACATTTTTATTAATGATTTGGATGAGGTACAGGGAATGCTTATCAGATTTGCAGATGACACAAAATTGGGTGGAACAGCTAATACTCTGGAAGACAGAAACAAAATTCAAAGTGATCTTGATAGGCTGGAGCGCTGGGCCAAAAACAACAGAATGAAATTTAATAGGAATAAATGCCAAGTGCTGCTCCTAGGAAAAAAAACCCAACTGCACAGTTACAGGATGAGGGATACTTGGCTCAACAATACTACAAGTGAGAAGAATCTTGGAATTGTTGTGGATCACAAGCTGAATATGAGCCAGCAATGTGATGTGGTTGCAAAAAAGGCAAATGCTAGTTTGGGCTACATTAACAGAAGTATAACTTCCAACTCGTGTGAAGTACTAGTTCTCCTCTACTCAGCACTGGTTAGGCCTCATCTTGAGTCCTGCATCCAGTTCTGGGCACCACACTTTAGAAGGATGTAGACAAAGTGGAAAGGGTTCAGAGGAGGGCAACAAGGATGATCAGGGGACTGGAAACAAAGCCCTATGAGGAGAGACTGAAGGAACTGGGCATGTTTAGCCTTCAGAAGAGGAGGCTGAGGGGTGATATGATTGCACTCTTCCAATACTTGAAGGGTTGTCACAAAGAGGAGGGCCAGGATCTCTTCTCGATCATCCCAGTTTGCAGGACATGGAATAATGGGCTCAAGTTACAGGAAGCCAGATTCCGCCTGGACATCAGGAAAAATGTCCTGACTGTGAGAGCAATATGACAGTGGAACCAACCAACTACCTAGGGAGGATGGGGGCTCTCCCACTCTGGAGGCTTCCAAGGTGCAGCTGGACAGCCATCTGTCAGGGATGCTTTGACTTGGAGTCCTGCGTTGAGCAGGGGGTTGGACTTGATGGCCTTATAGGCCCCTTCCAACTCTACTGTTCTATGTGTAGAAGTAAAATTTGTCCAGACTTCTGTTTAAACAGAAAAGTCAGACCATTCCTCTTGTTCCTTCCAGGAACATGTCCTGACAAGTCAGACCCTTTCCTTGACCTTTCACAGAACAACCCTGAGGGCAAATCACCCATCTGTTGATTTGCCTAAGCCTCCTTCCTGCTTATGCTAAAAGTACAGTGAGCCAGCATCACCTTGGGATTATCACTTTGGGATTATCACCTTGGGAAAGACCACTGATTAGCATGATGGCTGGAAGATGGGCAATACCTGATCTTTTGTTTTTTTGTTTAAATGTCTCCTTTTGAATTGTCTCTGTTTCCTGTACTGACTCAATTGTCACCTGACCTCTACATGATGCTATTTAGTATAAATGGAAGTGTCTCCCTTGCATTGTTGTTGGCATTCCTGACTGCGCTCAGATGCCATCCCTGAATTCACTAATAAACTTTCCTCTCTAAGAACCTCTTCAAAACACAACGCAGTGGTTCATTTTTCCACAACAATCTTGGTGCCGTGACCCGGATCGCTTCAAGGGACTGGACCTGCCTGAAACAGGGAAACACCACTGAACTCCCAGGCGCCAAACCCAGGTAAGAGACCTTTTGAAATCTCTTTTGGGTTTTTGGTGTGTGTCCTTCTGTTTCTAGCAGACCATCCTTTCCCTCCAACGCGATCTGAACTTTGAGTCCATGAGGTTTTAGAGACAAAAGAAATTTCCTGTAGGATTGTATGCATGTTTGTGAAAGTATGATTGTTAGATTTATGAGCTGTTGACCAGGGCTGGGACTAGGCGAAAGCTGAACCTCGTGCCCCAACAGACAGACCCTTTTCCCTTTTCCCTTTTCCCAATTTGCCCAGTACCCATGGTTTTACTGTGTGGAAAAGGCACATCTTCCTAAAATTCTCACGGATGAGTGTGTATAAGTTGCTGACCAGGTCTGGGACTTAAACTGAGTCAAGACGCCCTGAACCTGTTCGTGAGGGGAAACCCAATGATCGGCAGTGTTTCAAAAGCAAGTGGGCTCAGTGGAACCTCGTGACCCAGTGACGTGTGACTGTTCATGAATCTGCTGATCAGGACCAGGACTTAAACCACATACTAAACCAGTATGTAGTGGAACCCTGTGTCCCAGTAGAGCAAGTAAATCCCTTTTCCTGTTTCCAAGACTCATGAGTCCCATTTGAAGTCATAAGACTGACTGAGCCGACAAAAAGGGATTGTGCCGCAGTTGAAAGACTGAGTGAGCCGATCAAGGTGTTGAGCCGCTGTCTGAGACTCAAATGAGGAACATCCCTCAATAAGTTTGCCCTGGATGAGTGTCCTGTATGAGTGTGAGGAATAGGGGGTGCAAGATCAAAGGAGATCCCCCCCCCAAGGAAATGCTAGCATGTTATAGGTACACACCTTATGGCCATAGGTAGGTGTGTAAATTTCTCGAGAAATGGAATGTCATGACAAAAGGATGATCCTAGTAAACAGTTCCCACTGGGAGGAAAGTTTGACTTGGACAGGATAGTGCACTTAAGGGGAGCGCTCGAGTCATGAGGAAGTAAGGTACCTCAGACTCAATGGGAAGTGTATTTTAATTGGTATGAAGAAGCTTCAAAATGCATGCATGAATCCCAAGCTTAAAAGCTTGAAAGATTCAAATATATATATTAAAAGATCAACTAAAATTTAAGCAGGCCTGCAGCCAACCACCACCATTGGCTCCTATATCCATTGCTAGCGAAGAAAAAAAAAATTTTTGGAAGAAAAAGCAAGATCCTGTAGATGATTATCCTTACCTACATGAAAAGACCCCAAAATGAAGATGAAAGTAGAAGGTTTTCGCATGATGATGCTGAAACTACCCCAGTGGCCACTCCTTCACCCTAACCCACCTCTGCCTAGCCAGAAAGAGCAGTTAACAGAAGGAACTAGATGCCCAGAAAAATTAAGAACCCAGAAGCAACCACCTTGCCTGGCTCTGTTCCTTCTCAAAGACTGTTAGTCACCCCAAATTATGGGTCAGTCACCCTGGCTCCACTAACTAAGAGGTACCTGCAAGAGATAAGACTCTATGGCTGTCCATGACCCATAGACACCAAGAGATTTAAGGAATATAGTAAAATAATTTCCTAACATGTGAGAAGAACCAGTCAAATTCAAGGAAGAATTTGAGACTGTTAAGACTTGTTCTGCCAACAGTAGTCTTAAGAAAGAAAAAAAAAGAAAAAAAAAAGAAAAAGAAATGGCCAGTAACTGATCCAAAGTTTAATGATCCTGTTAAATTGATAGAGATGCAAATAAAATTACTTGATGCACTTCTATGAGAAATCAGAGTCAAAGCAAAGAAGTGAAATGTTCTACAAATTGAAGGCTTCAGCAATGAAATATTCTAGAGATGCCCTTACTACAGTAGTGAAACCTAAAACTGACTAGATCAAGATTAATACCTGTAAATAAAAGAAGTATTTTTGAGATTTTTGAAAATAATAAGAGATGCCAAGAAAGAATGCCCCTCATACTATCAAGAAAGCATTTGTTGCAGGACTGTTACCTAAAGTAGGAGAGCAGCTGAAGACAGTATGTGTAGGATGGCAAACTGCAAACCTGGCAGATTTAACCAATTATGCCAACCACTGCATGGACATCCTAAATAAGAAGGGGGGGGGGGGAAGAATGTATAAGTTGATTAGCTTGCAAATCCAACAACTAGATCTAAAGAGAGGCAAAAGAAGAAGAAAAAAGTCAGTGAGTGCATCTGTCCCTTTAAAGTAAAACCCCTGCCTGCTTGCCCAGTTGCCACATTCCTAATAGATTAGAAGCCAAACACAAGATCTAAGAATGCCAAGAAGTACTCAAAGAACCCTGTGTTGTGTTAAAGAAAAACAACAACAATAACAAAAACATTTGTGAGTTTTTTGTGCAAAGAGTTCCTGAGCATAAGCAAAGTTTTGGTGCCTTTTGGAGTCTCCACCAGTCCTGTGTTTAGTGAAGAAAGAGAGTGTGCTCCTAACCAAAGCACACACTTCCTCAGATCTGAACTAGAGGCGAGAAGTCCCAAAATGAAAAAAAAAAAATGATTTGTTATAGCTGCTAGCAAAATTAAATAAAATATTTTTTAAAATGGCAGCAACACTCATGAGTGTTTGTGGCTACATTCAAGTTTTGCCTTTAAGTTTTAGTGCCCAGTTTTGTTAGAGTGGGCCTTCCTGAATTTTACCTCTCCCCTCTTTAACACAATCCATGCTTAGTTGGTTTTTTGCCAAAGGCAAACCAACAAGGCATGTTGGTTAATTTGGGCAGTTTAATTTCAGAATTTATGCTTGGCTAGTAGCTTTATGGCAAGCTAACAGAAAACTTTTGTTAAAATAGTATTTGGGTGCAACACAGCACAGTAGCACCAAGATACTAAAAGAATTGCAATTCCTGTTTCACTTTATTGTTAGGCTGGTTTTCAAGAAAAGTGTTCTAGTTTAAATTACACAAGTGCTCCCTTTGTGGCTCATGCTGGCTCAGCTTGTCTGAGTGTGGGGGGGTTGGACTCGATGGCCTTGTAGGCCCCTTCCAACTCTATTATGAATCCCATCACAGTTGCCACTGCATTTTAAAATTGCAGCTTCTAATTGCTAATAGTTTTGGCATCCCAGTATTTTTAAACCTTTGGTTGCATAAGTGCCTTATTTTTTGGCTTTGTTGTGTTTTAAAAGGTAGCATTTGGTTAGTTTTCTAAAGCTTGGTTTGCCTTGCTAAAGATTTTTATTGTTAACCCCTCCCGACTTCTTGGCAAAAGACAGGCAAGCCTAAGTTCAAAAGGTAAATTTTTCCTGCATTTATTTATAGCAATGTCATACCTGAATTGCAAAATCTTGCTGCTATCCAGAATTTGACCCCAGAAAATGGGGGGGGGGGGAGAGAGGGACATGGAAATTTGGCAAATTGCTTCCTCTCTAAAGACTCTATGGCATCATTGGGACGGCCGCCTAGTGATGCCCAGAGTTCTTTTCCCTAAATTACTCACATGCTCCATAGACTTGTCGCATGTGAGCAAAGGGGGGATAATTGAATTGTTTAACAAAGATTGGTTTGGATTAAATTTTACATCTGCAGCAACTCAGTCCTGTGTCCAATGTGTGGTATGCCAGGCTCATAACAGTGGTAAGCCTGTAAAAAAAAAATAAAATGAGCATGCACCCCACACCCTGGGGACCTTTTGTAAATATACAAATTGATTTTATTGAAATGCCCAAGTGTTGTTCCTATCAATATGTTCTTGTAGTTATTTGTATGTATTCTAAATGGGTTGACGCATACCCTTGCGTGAAGGCTGACACCACAACAGTAAGCAAAAAAAAATGCTAAAATAATTGATCCCCAGATTCAGAATACCTTGCTCCATAAACAGTGACAGGAGATCACATTTTACTGGACAGGTGGTAAGAGAAGTGTGCAGGACATTACAAGTCCAGCAACATTTCCATTGCCTGTATCATCCACAATCTGCGGGAGCTATAGAAAGACATAATAGAATACTGAAAAGCAAACTGGCTAGAATATGTGCAGAGACAAGACTAAAATGGCTAGATGCACTGCCCATAGCCCTCATGAGTATGAGATCCACAGCAAATCAAGTAACTGGACTTGACCCCTCATGGGATATTAATGAGACACCAATCTAGGCCTAGCCAGACATATACACCTGCTTGATGATACAATTCAAAATTACTGCAAGGCCCTAATGAGATGTGTGAAGACTTTTTATTCACAGATAGAGGTGGCTCAGCCCCAACCCAGCACTGAAGGACACTCTATCGAACCAGGTGACTGGATTCATATTAAAGTACATCAAAGGAAGTCATCGCTGGATCCGAGATGGAAAGGTCCATACCAGGTACTTTTAAAGACTAACACTGCAGTGAAGTGCCAGGGACTCCAGACGTGGATCCATGCCTCCCAATGCAAGAAGACCTCTCCGCCCCCTGATGAGAATGAGGACATAATAACGCCTCCACCGATTCAGGGTGAATGTGCTAGTTTTAACCTCTCCCCTGAAGCTGAAGAATTTGTGCCAGGACATCAATATTATCTCAGACCTCGGACGGGACGACCATCAAAGACAACACCCAGAGGATCGGACGAGAAGAACTGATGTCATCATTTTAGAAGAACACCACCTCAGCCTGAGCCAGGAGCCTTACTTATCAGCCCTTTAGTACATCAAAGTCAGAACAAGAAGAAACACCTGTAGTTGTGCTCTTGCTAGTGACTGGTGGTTCTTTTGCCTTAATTGATATATATATTAATATTTGAAACAATATGGCTAAATGGAGTATGGGTATATTCTTAGAGCTCATAGTCCTCATCCAATCTGCCTTCCAGGAAAATACTTACATTCAGTTTTTTTTTAAGTTTGCACAAAGATTTAATGCTACCAACTGCTAGGGGTATGTAGCCACATGCCAGTACATTCCCAGGGAGGAGTTCCCATGTGGCCAGTGCCCATTACACTAGTAAACTTGACCTTCACCAACAGACCCTTGTACTCTAAAGGGTCCAGTTGTGGCAAGTTGTTCCTACATTGGGGGAATGGTGTTTTACATGCAACAAAACGCAAAATCAGCCCTCCACATTTGTAGGACAAAGTCAATGTAAGCATTATTTCACCCCTCATGGAGATTGGAGAAATAACCATACTGCCAAACCCATATTCTGCACCAATTATGGAAATTACTTCTCCCGAAGTAATCAAACTATGGGCAAATCTCTTAAATGTAGTACCTGGAAGAGTTTTAATGATAAACTGTGGGACTGTACCCTTACAGGGAAAGGGCAGTGTTTTCGCAATGGCACAATGCGAAATAGTACTGCCAAAGATGGGACGAGCCTCTTAAGAGGCTACTATGCTAGGTACATAAACACCATCTCACCCACAGAACCTTGCTCAAGATCCTGGGAAACACTAGCAGGTCATTATTGGATATGTGGTGATAGAGCCCATAAAATCCTACCCCAATATTGGGAAGGAACCTGTTTTATAGCCTATCTGACCCCTGCTATGAGCCTCAGTACTACCCTTCCCAAAGGACGCCTGCGAAACAGACGAGATCTAGAGTCAGCTAGAAAAGAAGTAGAAATTACAAGCCCTTTTACCTATGGAGAAGCCATAGGCTGGTCTTTCTTCCCACCAGGAGGAGTGGTTCGGGTAGGAGGTGCAGTAATAAGGCTCCAAGCAGTGGTAGAAATTTTAGCAAATGAAACAGCTGAGGCTATTGAAGAACTTGCCATAGAACAAAAAGCTATTCGTCAAATGACCTTGCAAAACCGCATGGCATTAGACATGGTGTTTGCCTCAAAAGGTGGAGTATGTGCCTTGATTGGTCAAGAGTGTTGTGTGTTCGTTCCTGATAATTACAATATCTCTTTTAATCATGCAGAAAAAATACGTGAAATTGCTTTTGTTGCCCCTGACAAAAGCCTAGAAATGTGGTCTTGGCTAACAGGCTGGATACCAGACCTAGGAAGTTGGGGTAGAGCAATTGTTCATGGATTAATAACCCTATTGCTTGTATTTGTTGGGTTTTATATATTATTATTGTTAAGCAAGTGTTGTTTTACTACATGCAGCAAAAGCAAAAGCTCTGTATTGACTCAAAAAGAAAAAATAATGATGCTTGAAAGGATTGATCAAGGGAGAGAAAAGGAAAAGGAAGCATTAGATGCTGAATGGAACCGCTTACAGAATATTTGCATAGAATAAGTTACAAATGTTAGTTGTGCTATAAAAGCACAAAACGGGGGAATGTAGAAGTAAAATTTGTCCAGACTTCTGTTTAAACAGAAAAGTCAGACCATTCCTCTTGTTCCTTCCAGGAACATGTCCTGACAAGTCAGACCCTTTCCTTGACCTTTCACAGAACAACCCTGAGGGCAAATCACCCATCTGTTGATTTGCCTAAGCCTCCTTCCTGCTTATGCTAAAAGTACAGTGAGCCAGCATCACCTTGGGATTATCACTTTGGGATTATCACCTTGGGAAAGACCACTGATTAGCATGATGGCTGGAAGATGGGCAATACCTGATCTTTTGTTTTTTTGTTTAAATGTCTCCTTTTGAATTGTCTCTGTTTCCTGTACTGACTCAATTGTCACCTGACCTCTACATGATGCTATTTAGTATAAATGGAAGTGTCTCCCTTGCATTGTTGTTGGCATTCCTGACTGCGCTCAGATGCCATCCCTGAATTCACTAATAAACTTTCCTCTCTAAGAACCTCTTCAAAACACAACGCAGTGGTTCATTTTTCCACAACATATGATTCTATGAGACCCTTCTGGAAGATCCCCACCTCTCGGGTAGCTTTGGGGGGCAGGTAGGGGAGATTGGTGAAAATTGGGTGTCTTGTCTTACACAAGCGGAAGTGGGTTTTTTTGCTGGTGCAAAACCATCCTTGGATACAACTCATAGCATCAGATGGCAAGAGCCATCTCTAAACACAAGTGCTTGCCTTTCAATTGGGGACGGAGGTAGTAATAATACCGCCAGCTTGGCATTTAGACAGCATATTTCAAGTGTTGTTTAGAGCACTTCAGGTAAATGACCTCAGCAATCCTCATATCAGCCTTGCAAAGGAGGCCAGCGTTGTTATCCCCCTGTTGCGGATGGTGCCAAGCTAAAGCTGAGCCAATAGTGGCTTTGCTGGTGAGGTTTGACCCAGGGATCTCCCATCTCATCCTGTATGGTTTGTCAGTTCTCCTATACAACCAGTGCTCCATGGAAATCTATTTGTAGCAGACCATTTACAGAGCTGTATGTTACACCAGGTAATAAACAAAGCTGAGTCCATGTCCCCTTTTCCTAAAACTGGGGCAACTGAGGGAGACAAATGGAGTGAGAAGAAAGCAGGGTTCGAGCACCATCTTGTGGCTGCAACTCAAAGCAAGCCGAGTTGTGTGTGTGTGTGTGTGTGTGTGTGTGTGTGTGTGTTTTCCCCAGTAAGTTAGCAACCCTACTTCAAATCCTGCCCATCTCCAGAAGAATAGATTTCTGTCATCCTCTCTTGCATCACCATCACTGTTCCACATGCAAACCCAGCCTCCATTCCCTCTACAACCACGCTCAGTGACTAGTTGCTCCGAGGAGGAGCTGCTTTGAGAAAGGAGCGCTGGGTCCTGGGCCAGTACCTCAGGCCCCTAAAGCAGGGGTGGAGAACCTCAGGCACAGGCGGGGGGGGGGAATCCGGCCCTCCCCGCCAAAGCCACACCCCTTCCCCCCAACCACCCATCATTTGGCAGCTTCCTGGCTTCTGTGTAGTTTCCACCCTATTCTAAAACATTGAAATACCTCTCCTAAGGCTTATTTAAGCTAAAACATACTGGTACCGTATTTTATGTTTGTTGGCTCCATTCCTTTTGGCTTTGGCCCCACCCATCGCTGGAATGCGGCCCCTGAGAACTTATCTGAAATAGAATTTGTCCTTGGGCTGAAAGATGTTCTGCTCCACTCCACTGCCCTCAAGTCATTTGCAAGCGAGTTCTGTTGCCGCTCTGCATCTCTCCATTTTATCCTCAAAACAACCCTGTGAGGTAGGTTAGGCTGAGAGTCCAGGACTGGCCCAAAGTCACCCAGTGAGACTCATGGCTGAGTGGGGGACTTGAACCTGGGTCTCCTGAGTCCCAGTCCAACACTCTACCCACTATGCCACACTGGCTCTGGCAGTTTCATCTTTTTGGGATGGGTGGGAGATAGTCCTATTTGTTTAATGCAGGGGAGGGCAACTTGTGGCCTTCCAGTTGGTGGACTGCAACTCCTATCAGCCCTAGCCAGCTTAGTCAGTGGTGAGGGATAATGGGAGTTGCAGTCCAACAGCATCTGAAGGGCTACACATTCTCCATCTCTGGTTTAATGGGAACCCTGTTACAGGCTGTCATGGATTCTTACATTCATGGCATGTGGGCCTCACTGATTATAATGTCTACCCCTCTATACCTCAAGTCTGTGTGTCACACACATATATTATCATTATAATTATACATACACTTCACATATCTGATGAAGTCCATGTGGCATAGTGGTTAGAGTGTTGGACTGGGACTCAGGAGATCCAGGTTCTAGTCCCTGCTCGGCCATGAGACTCACTGGGTGACTTTGGGCCAGTCACTGAATCTCAGCCTAACCTACCTCCCAGGGTTGTTGTGAGGGTAAAATGGAGAGGAGGAGGAGGATTATGTAAGCCGCCTTGGGTTCCCTGAAGGAAAAAAGGCGGGCTATAAATATAATAAATAAATATTCCACAATAAATCTGTTATTTTAAAGATATTAAAGGAATTTGATAAAACAGACTAACATTGTTACCTTTCATCAGTCACATAAAGCATATCCTCAGTTGGCATGTGTGATAAATTTGTTCAACAGGTGCTCTGTTGTTTTTGCTGCAACAGACTAAGGCAGCAAACACAGTTACCCCATTGTTCATATGAGCAGTAACTGGAGATTATCTAGGGCTGCAATAAAGAAAATGTAATCAATTAACTACTAGTAACTCAAATCTTCCATTATTTTAAGGTGCTACAGGACTTTTCATTATTATTTTTTTTACTGCAGCAGACAACTATTGCTAACCCACTGGGATATATAACAAAATACTGAAACTGAGATGCCTCCCCCAATTTGCTTGACGTATTTATTCAAAGCAGGCCTTTGGCATGTAAGCTGGCCTGTTGGATTGGGTACATTTTCCATTATTATTATTCTTTTATTGTGTTTTTAATGTAGTTGTTTTAGGATTGTTTCCAGGAAGTTTTTATTTTAAATTCCGGTGTTTATTATTGTCAGCCACCTTGAGCGCCATTTTCATTGGTTAAAAAGTGGACTATAAATCTAAAGAACAATAAACAAGCCCCGGGCACCCTTCAGATGCGTTAGAGATTCATCATTCCAGCCAGCATGGCCAATGGTCAGGGATTATGAGGGGTTGTAGTTCAATATATCTGTAAGGCACCAGGCTGGAGAAGGAGCCATAGATTGCCGTTTGGAGGAAAGCCTTTTCCTCTCTTTTTTTAGCCTGCTTTTGCTTTGGGTTTTACATCTGTCCGGGGGGCAGAAAGCAAACCCCCGCCCTCACTAGGTTCCTACGCCCAGGCATTGGCTGCAGCCCGCGATTCCCAATCCTTTCGTCAGAGGATCCACGCCTACACCGCACCGCCCATAGACACGCCCCCTTTGCGGCTGCGTGCTTTTCTTCCCGACGCGAGGAAAGGGGAGGAGGGTTATTTCGCGCTCCCCTCAGGCCAATTGGCTGGGTACCTGCGGGGGTCTTGTCGTGTCGCGCTGAGATGACGGCATCGTCCGCCTTTCCCGGAAGCGGAAGGAGGTTGCGATGGGGAAGGCGTTGGCGCTGCTGGGGCGACAAGTCCGGGGCTCGGGCCCGTGATTGCGGGGTGGGGATGGCAGGCGCCCGGGGCGGCTCCGCCTCCCTTCAGGCTGCCTGCGCCGGTGAGCGCGCCTTGGCAGAGCTGCTGCTGGAGTTCTCGAGGGCGCAATACCGTGCCAGGGACGGTAGTGGTGGCGGCATCGGCGGCAGTGGTGGAGGCGGCGGCGGCGGCGGCGGCGGCGGCGGTGGAGGAGGGACCGGTAGCAACACCAAGGTGAGCCTGAGGCGCAGTCTGAGTGGGAGGGAGCTCATCCTGCCTTCATCAGCTCCAGCCTTGTGTTCTTAGCACCTTTCCCCACCCTCCGAATAATCACCCGTAGGGCTGCTACCTCTTGCCTGGCAGGACTCCTTTTGACAGCTGCATGATAGGCTGCATCGAAAGGTGAAGAATCTCTCCCTGCATGAAGATGCACTTTTAGCTAAAGGTCAAAGCCGTCAGAAGGAGGGGAGGCAACTGCAGCCAGGTGCCCTTCTGTTGTGCCTGGACCCAGACCTAGCTGAGTTTGAGGCAGCAATTCCTATCTTTGATACCTTTGCATTGATACCTTATATCAGCCTCCCCCAACCAGATGTTTTCCAGGTCTGTTGGACTACAACTCCCAGCTGCCTGAGGCATGCTGGGAGTTGTAGTCCAATACATCTGGAGGGTGCCAGGTTTGGGAAGGCTGTGGTAAGCTTTTATGGGCTAGAGTCAACTTCATCAGTGTTTTCCTAAGTTGGCAGGTTAGGAGGTTTCATTGTTGGGAGTAAATTTTTGGTTGAAAAGATAAATAATAAAACTTTGCCTGCTATGCCTGAGATGTCTATCTAAAAAAAAAAAAAAGAGTTAGGGACCATCTACAGGTTCACTGCTGCTACTAGAACTGCAAAGCTTTTCTCTTGTTCTAGTGCAGTTGTTCTTAAGGGAATGCTTGCATGAAGGTTTCTTGTTTGGCACATCACTGCAGAATTAGGGACACCAGAAGTAGAATAGCGAAGGTGGGAGATGGTACTACGTTGTGTGAAGTAATAGGTATTCTTCCCTAATCTGGTCAAAACTACCCAGTACTAGCATCCTGGATGCTGTACGTATTCCAGGTTCATTATCTCAGGTGGTGCAGGGCTGTAGGGATTGGATGGCCAAGTTTACAGAAGACCTTAATGTTTATGTTTGTAATAAAAAATATTATGTTGGAAGTCCATGGGGTAGATGCCAGCTGTATGGAGTGTCTCATTTTTTGATTTTTGATGTGGCAAAGTTTTCCTTGCTTCCAAATATTTGTCTTGATGCTTGCCTCCCTTTTTTGTTCATAGATTTTCTAATGGGAAAAAAATGTTATTCCTCTGTTCAGTGCTTGTACAATGCGCCAGAGCTTTTGCTAGGATTACAGTACATATAAATAATATGTCTGTAATAACTGTTTCTTGCTTGTGTAGGTAGAACATATTGAAAAATGCTGCCTTGAGTTGTTCAGCAGGGACTATTGCTACAGCCTGATCCACAATGTGAATGGTGAAATCTGCAGCCACTACCCCCGGCTGATAGTCTTCTTAGAATATGAGAGTACTGATCGAGAGAGGCACACGTAAGTAATGACTTTATTTGAGAGGACCGTGTCTGTTTTGAATTATACCAACAGTTATGTGGCCTGTGAAGTGCATAACCGTTCCTTTTGGGGGATGTCCTACTAGCAAATCGCCAAGTAGTTGTATGTGTTTTTCATTTATGGCTCTAAAATCGAAGGTGTTCACATAAAGGTGACCAGTGTTAGGTGTTGCCATTTTGTTTTCTCATGGCCAATAATCTTCTGTATGGTTTGTACACTCCTTCATGTACAGGAGTCTTTCCCCCACCTCATCTTCACAAGGGGATTATCTTCAGCAAAATTGCATGGAGAATTCCAAGATCTTTTCTGCATAGCTTTCAAGAGCAGTAGTAGCTTCTCCTGTGATCAGCGGAAACACCTTAATTAAGGGGTTGAGTGGTTTGATGTTGGAGCCTTGGGTCCTGCTATGCCATGCAGCAGGGTGAAATAACTTGCTTCAGACAGCACCAGGGTGGAGGGGATAGATGAAAGCAAGAACGAATGTCTGTGTGGTGCAGTAAATGTTGACCCTAGTGGGAGGGGGCACCATTTGGGCTCTGCTTCAGGCAACAAAATGTCTTGGGCCAGCATTGTGAACACTGAAGAGCCACTTCACATGTGACTAAGTTCCTATGCAGTTGTGATTTCCCTGTAGGAAACCATGCATGCCTTGTACATATCCTCTTGTGTGATAAACAAATGTTTTCACTGTGCATATGTGGCACATGTGTATTAGGAAACACCAGTGAGCATTGAGTTACTGTAGCATTTACACATGAAGAATTAGATCGCTCATGCAAATAAGCCCCACAAATCTTATGAGCTAAAATGTTTACTAGACTTGCTGCTCATGCATACCACTTGTGTCATATTTTTGGCTTGAAAGAGAGAGCATGCAAAAGCTCTTTTCCAATTTACAATAGCTTCCCTTCCTGGGCACCTGGAAAAGATTCTTCGGGTGCAATCCTATTTAAGTTTACTCTGAAGTAAATTCCATTGGGTTTGATGAGGCTTACTCCCAGGTAATTGGGTACAGGATTGCAGCTTTACTTGCCAGAAGTGGCTGTTTACAAATCTGAATTAGACTCTATGAAGGACCGCCACTGGTCCTTTTGCGGGAGTTCGGGAGTTAACGGGTTAATCGGCACCATAAAAACTCCCTTATGCGGCTCCCAGGCTACTTGAGGTCAACCGCGCTGTATGGCAGTGAACCAGACACAGCTTCCACTCTTGCAGAGTTTGTTTATAACACCTTTAATTGAGCAAAGCGGGTCAGATAGATAAGAAATTTCACAGTAAACAGAGAAACAGTCTATAAAAATCAATGGAGCGAGCGTAGAGCTCCAATACACATTCAGCCTAGAGAAGGATTACAAAATACAGGCAGTATTTCTTCGCACCAAAGAACCTGAACTTACTAGAAAGTTGTTCTAGCTTACAGCCAGACACCAAGCGTCCCGCTTGGGGTTGCGAGGCTTGATCTTGACCGAAGTCGAAGACCTGTTCCGTGCAGTCCTGCACCTGGCTCCCAACAACCTCGATGGATTTGGTTGTCCCTTTTTACCCCCTCCCTCACCCCCCCTTCTCCCCTTGATGGCAGACTGAACTAGTTCTGCTCAGCAGGGGTTGGGGCACCCCTCGGATGCTTGTGGGTACTTGGCAGCTCTTTGAGACTGCACCCCCCCCCGGATACTTGTGGGCACTTGGCAGCTCTTTGAAACTGCTGGAGGGGACCATTGGGGTAAATGCAGATGTATCCCATTGAGGTGAATGCAAATGTAGCTAATGTAAATGTCTTCTCGGAACTGTGTCCCCCTGCCCTGGGCAGGGATTAGACAGTGCCTGGTTTCAGACAACCTGATAACCCACACTAGATAACAAGATAACAAACCTTGGTGAAAAACCTACAGTTCACAATCCAACAACAAGCCATGCATTCTCTTCATGGGTTGTTCGTGGTTAGCAAGCCATGGCTTGTTAGCATGGCTGGGTTCAGACAACATGATAAACCCATGTTTCAACAACAACCAACGGTTCAATGACAACCCACACTCAACCCAAACTCAACACTTGAATATGGGTTATCATGTTGTCTGAACCCAGTCATTGTCTCCATAACCCCATTTATAATTCTGTTTTTGCAGTGGGGTCTCACTGCACCTACAGTGTAAAATCCCACAGTTTGCTCACCTATAGGCCTGATATTGTACATTTATGGAACATTGCCATGAGGCAGGTTGCTGCTTTTCTGTTTTCCTGATGGGATGTTGATGATGAAAGCAACATGCCAAGGCAACCCCTGGAGTTAATGACTAAGCAAGGAGCCCAGTTCTCTTACTTCAGTACTCGGTCCACTGCACTTCCTACAGCAAAAGTGATCCCAAGCCTACTTACACAAGAATGGATATAAAAATCTATAATCAATATACCAAGGAAGACAAAGTCAATATAAACCATCATCAATATAATACAATGATACAGATACAAATAAACACAATAAAAACATAATCTGAAAGCAATACAGTACTAAAAGTGTTCATCTGTAACACACAGATCAAACACCCAAGTATTCTTCTCCTTCTCACAACCCAGAATGAACATCACAAAAGCAACCCAAACAGTTGAGCCAGAACTAATGTACAAACACTTGGGAAAATAAATAAATCTTTAAATAGTTCTTTTGTTTTTTCATGTATGTTTGGACTGAATGGGAGTGGCATGCTTTTCTTCCATTTTTTCCCTTCTCTGAGTAAAGCATTCACAGACTCTACTCATGTGCAACAGTGCTTGACTGTGCTTCCTGTTAATGTGCCCATTAGCTGCAAGGTGTTTCCCGTGCACTTTGTGAATGCTATCTGTGCCTGAATGGCTTTCATTGCCCTTTCTGTTCCTCTAAGTTGGTTTGTTTCACTTTACTTTTCTGACTGTTTAGAAAATTGACACACTTGGGTGTAAGCTGGGCAGTTAGACACATTGGGAAAGACAGAAGGCTGTCTGCAACAGAAGGGTGGGATGTGAGGTCTGACCAGAAACAAAGAATCTGCGGGCTATGCAGAAGAGACAAAAAAGCCCCCCCCCCCCGCTCTTTAACCCTTCAGTGCCCTCATGTTTGTAGCAAGAACCTAGAAAAATATTGGCAGGTATAAACATTAATGAGTTAAAAAGGGGGATCAAATAGAACAACCCCCCCCCATTTAACTAAAATGATCTGGGGGCTGGAGCAACTCCCCTATGAGGAAAGGTTACAGCAGCTGGGATTGTTTAGCTTAGAAAAAAGGCGAGTAAGGGGAGACCTGATAGAGGTGTACAAAATTATGCATGGTGTGGAGCCATTTTTCTCCCCCTCTCGTAATACTAGAACCCGGGGTCATCCCATGAAGCTGAGTGGTGGGAGATTCCGAACAGAGAAAAGGAAGTGCTTCTTCATACAGTGCATAGATAAACTGTGGAAGTGAATTCCACAAGATGTTGTGATGGCCACCAATTTGGACAGCTTTAAAAGGGGATTGGACAAATTCATGGAGGAGAAAGCCAGCAGTGGCTACTAGTCCTGATTGGCTGTATGCTGCCTCCAGTATCAGAGGCAGTATGCCTCTGTACACCAGTTACTGGGGAACATGGGCTGGAGGATCATATTGCACTCATGTTCTGCTTGTGGGATCCCATGGACAGCTGGTCGGCCACTGTGTGAACAGAATGCTGGATGAGATGGACCCTTGGTCTGATCCAGCAGGGCTCTTCTTATGTTCTTATGCCCATCTTGTCCAGGAGTCAGCAACTGGTAGCGCTTAGGTAGAATTAATAACTCATCTGGCCCCTCCAGCTACCAAACCCTTTCTCTGCACTTCTTCAGGTAGCATCATAGGAGGGAGAAATGGAGACTGGAGCAAGGTGGGTTAATACTCAAATCTAAGATTTAATTCAAGTTTCCTATTGGTATTTCATATATTTCTGAAACAATTATAATCTTAATTGGTTGGGTGAATCACCATGTCACTGAACAAAGAGGGCATACTTCCATGAGTTGTGGCCTTCAGTTTCACTTCTGCTCCTTCTATACAGCATAACTCTCCTGCCTTGCCCTAATCCCAGCACCCACTCCAGAATTGCAAAGTAGGTAACAATTCCAAATGTTTGCTCTTCATAGCCCATGTATCTGTGTCCATTAGAGAGCAGAGGGTACAGACCTCTTTAGAAGCAAGTGGTCTGGGCAAATTAGGAACTGAGCAAATTGCAGTGATCAGCTAGTTGAAGAGCATAAAAACAGGAGCATATATTCTCACGCAGGGTGATATATAAAATGACATCTCTTGGAGCCAGTGACTGGATCCCCCAGGCTTGTGGAGACTTGCCAGGCCCTGGCATCCAGTATCAAAACTCATGAAAATAATATAACTTATGACTGAGTGTTCCAGGTTACAATGCTTGTCCTCAAAAATAGATTTCTTATGTAGAAAAGCAGTGTTTAACAATGGATAGTATCCAATGGTGTTATTCCGCAAACCCAAATAGTGTTAGCGGAGCTCCGCTGAATCTTTCCATTGCACAAGCAATTGTGCATTACGCTGGAGCAATGGGCTGTGCAACAGTTTGCACAACTGAACAATTGCTTGCACAACCACATTTGCACAACTTCAACTGCAGTTGGATTCTCCTCTTGCACATAGTTCGGAACCTAGTTTCCACTAGCGCAACATCATTTGCACCAGCGGAATGGCACAGTTGGATACTGCCCTTAATGTGTTTAATAAGGGGTCAGTTTTAATTGATAAGTGTAGGTTCAGCAGGCTTGTATTCAGATTTATTTTTAGCCAGGCTATATCTTGTATTTATTGTTTTATTATTCAGAATATTTTTGGATCACCCCTCCATTCAATGAGTTCTTGAGGCAATGTACAATAAAAATAACTGTTTTTTATTAAAGAAAATGTTTGTTTGTTTTTAAATCACCCCTGGACCAGAGCTGGCAAGTGAGTGGAACCTTTAACTTCTGATTCATCTACTTTGTTATTTCCTTACCTTCTCATTTCCAGAAGGTAGACAAGAAGGGAGACTGGTATGTTCTAGTTGTTCCCACCCCACTTGGCCTGCCTTTTTCAGGAGGAGTGTTCTTTCTTGGTAGTCCCCAAGAATTGGCCCTTGACCCCACAATCCTCGCATTCTGTGATCCACCAGCAAAATTAGCTGCTGACCAATTATTCTAAGCTTCTGCTTGAAGACAGGGCATCCTATATTTAAAAGAATACGCCACAACCTGTCCAACATTTACTGAAAGCGTTTAAGGAAGATTCTACAGGCTTGGAAGTAATACTGTCTGTTCCAGAGTAGCAAATGGCTTTTACAGTTGGGAAGTTCTAGGTGGTTGTGTTTGGATGTAACACTAAACTATGGCTCAGCATTACATGAACGAGCCCCAAGTTTGTGAGCTCCTCACCCCTTCTGGTGCAGCCTTGAGGCGGAGATGGGAATCTTTTGTTTCTGCTTTCAACTAGCCGTAGTTGGGTTTGTGGTGGTCAGCTCGATGTAAATGTCAACCCAGTGTACGGCTGCTGGGAAAAAGGCAAATTCCATGTTAGTCATAATTAGGAAAGGAATCTAAAATAAAACTGCCAATATCATACTTCCCTTATAGAAATCTATGATGCAACCACACTAGGAATACTGTGTATAGGTCTGGTCAGCTCTACAAAGGATATTGTAGAAGTGGGAAAAGTGCAGAAAAGGGCAACCAAAATGATCAAGGGGCTGGAGCAACTCTCCTATGAGGAAAGGTTACAACGTCTGGAATTGTTTAGCTTAGAAAAAAGGCAAGTAAGGGGAGACATGATAGAGGTGTACAAAATTATGCATGGTGTGGAGAAAGTGGATAGGGGGACTTTTTTCTCCCTTTCACATAATGCTAGAACCAGGGGTCATCCCATGAAGCTGATGGTGGGAGATTCAGGACAGATAAAAGGAAGTACTTCATCATACAGTGCGTAGTTAAACTGTGGAAAAAGCCAACCTAAGCCCCCTGCCTGACACACACACACTCACCAAGGAGGGGGGAAGGAGACCCGGCGGGGGGGGGGGGGGGGAGACAACCAGTCTCCACAGATGCCAAAAGAGACAAACAACATCTACATAGAATCACCCCAGGGGGGAAGGCAGGAAGCATCACCAGGTTTGTCAATGCTCTTGCATATCAGCCCCATCTACATAAGACTTGAATACCTCTCCAGGGCAGAAATGATGGCCACTCAACACCATAGGATGGGACCATTAAGCAAGTGGCTTCAAAGGGACCCCATCCCACGGGGGGGGGGGGGGGGGGAGGGGGAGGGCGTCACCCCACCTGACCCAAAAGGCCGCCCCTCAGGGAGGGTGTCAACCCACCTGATCACAGAGGGAGGGGCTACCTGAAACACCAAGGTATAAAACACCCTGCACAAGGGAACTTTTCTCTGGACCTGATCAGCAATCTTGCCCATGCCTGGGGTAAGGGAACGAAGGATCAGTTCCCTTGTTCTTCAAAGGAGATGGCAGAAGTTTAGAAAGGAAACACTTTGAGAAGATTGTTTGAAAGTATTCCCTTTCTGAATCGTCATCTCCTTTGAATCCTTTCCGGCTTGTCTATAACTGTGTTTGGATGACTAGAATTGAATATTGTCCTCTAAACGACGTTTCTCCATACAGCAGGATGATGCCTTGTTAATATGATCTTCAGACATTGGCCTTTGGAGCCGCGGTGTTGAGTTCTTGACACACGTCCAGTGCTTAAGTCAGTATAATCCAGAAACAGTTACCTGATATGCTGCAGCCTGGCCAGTTATCCCCCCCCCCCCCCGGGTCATTCTTGTGCTTGGTGTTTGCTTGTTTTCAGTGTAGCACAACATCTGTCCTTGCTAGCTTCAGTGTTTTTGCAATCTGCTTTGCTTTCCAGTCATTAAATGTTGAGGGGGGTTGTGAGGGTAGCCTAGTGATGATGGGAAATTGCTGAGCTCCACAGCTCCCAGTTCTTGCCCCTTCATTCTTGCTTGGTGCCTAGTATTTAGTGTGAAGAGAAAGCCATAGCCCCCCCCCCCCCCCCCCCCACACACACACACGTATATGCACACATACCGCAAGATAGCATCAGACACCCAAGAATCATAATAGGAGTCATTAACATGCCCCCTGGCAAGTCCCTGGTCTGGCAGCCGAAGGAGCTGTGGAATATTCATTCCCAGGTGTTGGATAGAAGAAAGGAACAGCCAAAGACTCCTAGGTGCAGGGCAAACAAGAAAAACCAGTCGTGCCAGGAGGGGGCAAGACAAGAAGGAGGGGGCCCAACAGAGGGTATAAAGCCCAGGGTCAGTGGCGGGAAAAGGGTTGTTGGTCGTGAGGCAGCAAGCTGCAAGGTCCATGGCTCAGGTCAAACCACCTTCAACCCTGGGGGAGCTCCCAGTGACCAACGCTAACATAGAACAGCCCTTTTGGAGTTAAGCGGCTTTCTAGGAACAAGGCATTTCCAGGTACGACTGTCTGTATTGCTTTTGCGGCTCGCTACCAGCTCAATTGTAGGTGTGTGCTTAGCGTGGTGCTTTGTATATGTTCTGTTACGCTCCATTAAACTCTGTTTACCCATAACAGTGTAGTAGCGTCCATTCAAAACTCGGTCTCCTCGCTTTGCCTGCGTTATAATTGGTCGCGGCTTCTGCCAAAGAGCTGCGTACCGCTGATAGAGGGCTACCCGAGTTCGGGTTAACCCCTGAGTGGCCGAACCCGCCAAGAAGGACAGTTGCAGTCTTTCTCCACATTTAGTTTATATCCCGCCTTTCCACCAAGAATGGCACTCAAGGTGGCTAATAATAAACTTGTACAGATTTAAAACAAATTTTTAATTAAAATATAAGATAAAAGCAGATCCATTAAACAACAATAAAAGAAATAGATGGCACCTGACCAATTAAAAAACCCCTTCAGCAACAAGAATAAATCTTCCCTCCCATCCACCTTTCTTCCCAGTGCATAACACAACAATGTTGCAACAAAAGGTTGCAGACAAAATTCCTAGGATGGAGACTGGCCTGCCCTGAAAGGCAGCCTATAAATATTTTAAATTGAAATTAAATATAAAAGATTTGTGTAGGGTTCTTCTCAGACTGTACAGGGGATAGAGCTACAGCCATGTTGTCTCCTGTTCTGTAAGAATGAGCAAACTTCACCTGTGGAACGTTCCTCATGAGCCATGGGATGGAAAGATACCTGAGTGCCAGCTATATGTTGAGAGGATAGCCTGGTGTTGGGTAAGTGTGAGGAAGTACGCAGTGTTTTCTCTGGATGTTCACATTCTGGGTCAGCTTAATAGGCATGTTTGAAGGCAGGAAAGGAATTTTCCCTCTGGTTTTTGGATGTCCCCACAGTGGGTTTTGCTATTCTGCTGTGGCTTTTTGGACTTGCTTGTAATATTTGGCAGTATGCTTATGTGTGCTTGTGATACACTGTGTGCTTGTGGTACACTGGGATGGAGTACGTAGCTTGATCTGTACAGAGAAGGTGGGTGGAGGTCAGCTCTGCTTTTGGGATGGGAATTGTGATAGATTTTTTTCTTCCTTCCCAATCCCATGACTTTTTAATTAATTAATTAATTAAGGTCTAATCACAAAGGAATGTTACACTCCTGGTGTGCCAGGTTCAAGTTGTCTCCTTAGCTCCCCAAGACCAGTATAAGTGAGCACATTCACTTTGGCATGGCAGCAGGCACCAGAAGCCATGAGCAAGTTCCCATCAGTCCTCTGATGATGGCCTTGCCTTTGCTCTTGAGGAACTGCAGCTGTGCCTGCTTCGAACGTGGAACTGTTCAAGCTGCATAAAAGTTAGAAAGTTCAAAGAGTCAGACCCCCCCTTCCCAAACTGACCAGTTCAGTGTCCCGCTGAAAAGCTGCATACATAACTCTGTTCAATTGTAGTAAATCACAGAGCATTGGAGACTCTGTGTATGTATTAGAATTGGGTATCTATAATAAAAGAGGATGTATGTGTGTCTGTCTGTCAGTGCCATAGCCCCAAGATGGTGAAACCTGGACACCTGGAACCTGGGCATGTATACTAAGAAGCCCCTAGCAGCGTGCACCTCAGGTGTATTTGGTTTTTAAAAGACAGTAGTTCATTTTAATGTGTGTCTGTGTTTGAAGCCAGCAGTACCATCATCAGCCACTAGGTGACAGACTTCCCTAACCAGCACTGTCGATGCAGTTCGAAAAGCCAACGGGGAGTAGAGTCAGGGACAAAGTTATGTCTGCCTCCCCGGGCTGTGGGAAAGCCCCTCCACAGGGGAATGGAGTAGACAAACCCCTCCCTTAGGGGGGGTGCTATAGGGGTGCACCATGGCAGTGGCTGTGCCTAGGGAGCTAGTAGTCGATATGGGACAAGACGCACAGCAATTCAGAATGAGTGCTGTTTCTAATTTACACGTGATTCCTGGATTTAAAATATCAGAGTTTTCTGATATGCCAACTGGGGGTGGGTGGGTCACAGTAGGGTGCCCATGAAATGCACATATTCTAGATGAGTGAATTCTGTCTAGACCAGTGATTCTCAAACTGTGGGGCAGGTATTCCTTTGGGGGGCATGAAGTTCCTAGGATCGCTAGGATTATGGATCAGGTGATGCATTCCTTCTCTTCTTCCCTTACCTCCTCCCCCCACCTCCTCCCCTGTCCGTCTGTCCATCCGTCCATCCATGACCTGGATAGATCAAATGCCCTGTAGCAGAGGACCTTCCCTGATCCACATTGCATTTGTAGGGATGACTGCACCTTCCTTGCAGCCCATCTCAATGAAATTTGGGCAGACCGGACTTGTCCCCTCCCCCATTTATATTCCACTTTTCATCCAAGAAGCTCAAGGCAACATACATGGTTTCTCCCCTCCCCCGCTGCCATTTTATACTCAGAACAGCCCTGTAAGGTAGGCTAGGCTGAGATGTTGCCTGGGGATGATGGGAGTAATAGGCCCACACAACTTGAGGGTACCAGGATGGGGAAGGCTTGTTAAGACGTTTGTTGACTTTAAAACAACACACTTTCCCCACTGTCATCCTATACACACTTACCTGGAAGTAAGGTCCACTGAACTCAGTGGGCCTCAGATTTGCTTCTGAGTAGCTGTGCATAGGATTGCACTCGAAGACTTAGCAAAGCTGTGGCTATGTTTGTCCCTTGATTTTAGTGCACTATGCAGGTTTCTATTAACCGTTCCTTTAAAGGTGTTGAGAAAAGTCCTGTCTGTCGAAACACAAGTAAGTGTTCACTGAATTAACAGTCATAGTCCCCTTCCCCACTTCACATGTTCATTGAATGTGTGGGGCCTGTGTGAACACCCCTGGAGTTATTCTCCCTGTGCCTTTAAATGCACCCCCTTATGGCAGGGATTGATACTGCAGGAGTTGGATGATCAGGCAGGGCTCTCCAATCTTGGGTCCCCAGATGTTTCATAGATTTCATAGAGTTGGAAGGAGCCTACCAGACCATCGAGTCCAACCCCCTGCTCAATGCAGGAAACTAGAGGAGGGGTCTCCCATCCAAGTAATAACCAGGCCTGACCCTGGTTAGCTTTCCATGCTCAGACAAGCTGAGCCAGCGTGATTAATTGGAACTCTAGCACAGGGCTCTCCAACCTTGGGTCCCGTCCCCAGATGTTGCTGGACTACAGCTCCCAGAATCCCTTGCCATTAGCCATGCTGGCTGGGTATGCTGGGAGCTGTAGGCCAGCAACATCTGGGGACCCAAGGTTGGAGAGCCCTGATTAAGGTAACTGTGTTGCTGACTGGATCTGTGAACTGTACAGGGTCTTAGAATATTCTATGGGATAGTACCTTAGCAGGAAGTTACTTGCTTCTTGCTCATGCTTTGGGGTTTTAAAGCTGGAAACACTGTACTTCATGTATTTTTCATAAAGCAGGGGCCTAGGTTGCCATAGCAATAGCTTGGCTTACTGGGGCTTTTAAAAGTGCCTGGGAAACTTTTAATGGAGTTGGCATAAAATTGCTGTGCTTTGGGCACAGTCCTCTGTAGGACCACAACTCCAGCCTCGCATACTGTGTCTGAGGAAACAGCCACCACAAGTTCGACTTGTCTGGTTCCCTCACGTCAATGGGTGTTGTCTGTGCCTGGGACTCCATACATTCTGGCTGGACAGGTGGCAGGCTGACATGCCTTATTTTCTCCCCCTATACCGGAGGCAGGTTTGCCTAGACAAGGTGACAAACTGCAGCTGTGTTACATGAAATGCTCCATGCTTGATATTTTTAAATTAATGCTGCACTTGCATCCACGGTGACAGAGAGGCACTTGCTTGGCTCTAATCTGCAGATCTACAGTTCTTGGAACAAACTCCTAGAGATGTGAAGGCCTGGGGGCAGGGAAACATTTAAAAATAAAAAAAGAACATTCCCCATTTTTTCCAAGGACAAAGTCATTGGGAAAAAAACATTTAAAATATTGTTCCCCCCCCCATTCCACCCCCCTTTTTTTCTCCAGGCACAACTGAAGGTGCTGGTTATTTACCCTTTTGAAGCCCGGAACAGTTTGGGATCAGGAGTCTGTTCCTGACTCCCAGCTGAGCAGGAGCACAACAGGAGAGAGGCTCCAGCTGTTTTTGGGGCTGTGATAAGGCAAGCAGGCTCCCAGAGAGCGAGCGAACAGAGCGAGCGAACAGGGAGAGAAAACAGGAGTTTGGCAGCGGAGTTCGGCAGGGGAGGTCAAGGGGGAGGTCCCTAAAAAAAAAAAAAAAAAAAAAAAAAAAAAAAAATCTAGGAAGACAGAAACCGAGCACTATGGAAGGAAAGGACTCAGCAGTGGTGGTGACCTGCAAGGGGTGTGCTATGTTTGTTTTCCTGCCGGAGATCGACATGGCCTACACGTGCAACAAGTGCAAGCTGGTCACGCTGTTGGAAGAAAAGGTCAGAGGACTGGAGCAGCAAGTGTCAACCCTCAGGAGCATAAGAGAAAGCGAGGAGTTCTTAGACAGAACGGTGGATCTACAGCACCAAAGCACAGTACAGGAGCCAGAAGGGCAACGGCAGGATGAGGCGGAGTCGGAGACTGCTGAGGCAAGGGAAAATAACGCAGGGGGAACTCCCTGGAAAAGGGTGACTGTTAGGAGCACAAGAACTACAAGACACTCTGCGCCTGTGGAAGCAGTGGAGCTATGGAACCGCTTCCATGTACTTGAGGACGAGAGCAGAGGACAGCCTGCAGAGGACGGATTACCGGGCACCCAACGTGATAGCGAGCAAGAGGCTGAGGGTCAGTCGAGTGGAGGCAATCAAGCCAAGGCCTACAGCAAGAGGAAGAGAAGAGTACTCATAGTGGGAGACTCCCTCCTGCGGGGGATCGAAGCCAAAGTATGTCGCGAAGACCCATGGACTCGCCAGGTGTGCTGTCTCCCCGGAGCACGGATAAAGGATGTGTCAGAGCAGCTGCCGAGGCTCATGCAGCCCACCGACACATACCCCTTTCTTCTCTTCCACGTGGGTACAAATGATACTGCCAAGCGGAGTTACAAAGAAATCACGGCAGACTTTGAAGAGCTGGGAAGGGAACTCAAGAACTTCGGGGCCCAGATAGTTTTCTCATCCATCCTTCCAGTACTTGGAAGAGGCATAGAAAGGGAAAGAAAAATACTCCGAGTGAATGACTGGCTACGAAGGTGGAGCCGACGTGAGGGATTTGGATTCTGGGACCACGGGCTACACTTCCTGGAAGATGGACTGCTGGCAAAGGATGGGTTGCACCTCACAAGGACTGGGAAGAATGTGTTTGGCCACAGCATGAGGAACTTAATCAGGAGGGCTTTAAACTGAATCCAACAGGGGAGGGAGACATAAACTCGGGGGTACCAATGGAAGAAGGCCTCTATGCCACAATGGAGAGAACAGCTCCAGCGGTGCCCATTGATAGTCTACCACAAAATGTAGGGGGAAAGTCGGACTATAAAGCACATAGTCTTCGATGTCTTTATACTAATGCCCAGAGTATGGGCAACAAACAAGACGAACTTGAACTCTTGATACATGAGGGCAAGTACGACTTGATAGGGATAACTGAAACCTGGTGGGATGACTCCCATGACTGGAATACAGCAATTGAAGGGTATAACTTGTTCAAAAGGAACAGAAGCAACAGAAAGGGAGGTGGAGTTGCACTGTATGTTAAAAATACGTATCTCTGCACAGAGATACAGGAAGAGGAGCTTGGCAGCCCCATTGAGAGCATCTGGGTTAAAATAAAGGGGGCAAAGAATAAAACGAACATGGCGGTTGGAATCTACTACCGACCACCCAATCAAGGAGAAGACGAGGATGGAACTTTTGAAAAACAAATTGCCAGTGTTTCAAGGAGGCACGATGTGGTAGTAATGGGAGACTTCAATTTCCCTGATATCTGTTGGGAGACTTTTTCAGCCAAACATGGCCCCTCCAAGAAATTCCTGAGCTGTGCTGCTGATAACTTCCTCCTACAGAAAGTGGAGGAAGGAACTAGAGGATCGGCTATCCTTGACCTGATTCTAACCAACAGAGACGAGTTAGTGGATAAAGTCGCAGTTTCGGGAACTCTGGGGGAAAGTGACCATGTTATACTTGAGTTCTTGATTCTAACGGAAGCAAAAGCTGAGTGTAGCCAAACACGTACCCTGGATTTTAGGAAAGCCAATTTTAACAAACTCAGAACAATGATTAGTAAGATCCCATGGCAAGTGACTCTCACGAGAAAGGGAGCCCAGGAGGGGTGGGAGTTTTTAAAAAAGGAAATTTTAAAGGCACAATTGCAAACAATTCCCAAAAGGAAAAAAGGCAGAGGGCAACAGAAGAAGCCAATGTGGCTTCACAATAAACTCAAAGACGACCTGAAAACAAAAAAGGACACGTATAGGAAGTGGAAGGAAGGACAGGCTACAAGTGAAGAGTACAGGCAGGTAGCACAGAACTGCAGGAATAGTGTCAGGAAGGCTAAAGCTGAGAATGAGCTAAGGTTAGCGAGGAATGCTAAAAGCAACAAAAAAGCTTTCTTCAGATACATGCACAGTAAAAGACAGAAGAAAGAACTGGTGGTTCAACTACGCAATGAGGATGGCAAATTGATAACAGAAGACAAAGAAAAGGCAGAAGTGTTCAATTCCTACTTCGGCTCGGTCTTCTCCCAAAAGAGGGTCTATGACCCCCCTGGCAAACCTGAAGTGCAGACTGAAGGGGCAGGATTGCAGCTTGAGATTAATAGGCAAATGGTCAAGGAGCACCTGATTACTCTGAACGAGTTTAAATCTCCAGGGCCTGATGAGCTGCATCCTAGAGTAATAAAGGAACTGGCAGAAGAACTCTCAGAACCACTGTCTATTATCTTTGAGAAATCATGGAGGACAGGTGAAGTGCCAGACGACTGGAGGAGGGCAAATGTTGTTCCCATCTTCAAAAAGGGCAAGAAGGAGGAACCTGGGAACTATAGGCCAGTCAGTCTGACATCAATCCCCGGGAAGATTTTTGAGCAGATTATAAAGAAGTCAGTCTGCAAGCACCTTGAAAACAATGCAGTGATTACTAGAAGCCAGCATGGATTTGTCAAGAACAAATCCTGTCAGACTAATCTGATCTCATTTTTTGATCGGGTAACCTCCCTTGTGGACTGTGGGAATGCTGTGGACATTATATATCTGGACTTCAGCAAAGCTTTCGACAAAGTGCCTCATGATATCCTGATTAGTAAGCTAGCTAAGAGTGGGCTAGATGGAACAACTATCAGGTGGATCCACAATTGGCTACAGAATCGGACTCAAAGAGTGCTTATCAATGGTTCCTTCTCAAACTGGGGAGAGGTAACGAGCGGGGTACCACAGGGCTCGGTCCTGGGCCCGGTGCTCTTCAACATTTTTATTAATGACTTGGATCAGGAGGTACGGGGAATGCTTATCAAATTTGCAGATGACACAAAGTTGGGTGGAACAGCTAATACTCTGGAAGACAGAAACAAAATTCAAAGTGACCTCGATAGGCTGGAGCGCTGGGCCGAAAACAACAGAATGAAATTTAATAGGGATAAATGCCAAGTGCTGCACCTAGGGAGAGGAAACCAAATGCAGAGTTACAGAATGGGGGACACTTGGCTCAACAATACTACAAGTGAGAAGGATCTTGGAATTGTGGTAGATCACAAACTGAATATGAGCCAGCAATGCGATGTGGCTGCAAAGAAGGCAAATGCAATTTTGGGCTGTATTAATAGAAGTATAGCTTCCAAATCGCGGGAAGTGATAATTCCCCTTTACTCGGCACTGGTTAGGCCTCATCTTGAGTACTGCGTCCAGTTCTGGGCACCACACTTTCAGAAGGATGTAGACAAACTGGAGAGGGTTCAGAGGAGGGCAACAAAGATGATAAAGGGACTGGAAACAAGGCCCTATGAGGAGAGACTGAAAGAACTGGGCATGTTTAGCCTTCAGAAGAGGAGACTGAGGGGAGATATGATCGCACTCTTCCAGTATTTGAAGGGATGTCACACAGAGGAGGGCAAAGATCTCTTCTCGATCATCCCAGTTTGCAGGACACGGAATAATGGGCTCAAGTTACAGGAACCTAGATTCCACCTAAACATCAGGAAAAATTTCCTGACTGTCAGAGCAATAAGACAATGGAATCAACTACCTAGGGAGGTTGTGGGCTCTCCCACTCTGGAGGCATTCAAGGTGCAGCTGGACAGCCATCTGTCAGGGATGCTTTGACCTAGATTCCTGCATTGAGCAGGGGGTTGGACTCGATGGCCTTGTAGGCCCCTTCCAACTCTACTTTTCTATGATTCTATGATTCTATGAGGATACCTACATCAGGGTGGGCATCTGGGATCCACTTCATTTTTAAAAAAAAAAAACTACAACCCAGAGCCAGGTGCAAACTAGCATGAGAGAGTGGAGCACATGCTTGGATATAAGAAAGGGGATGTCTCTGAGCCTGAACTCTGCCCAAGAATTTGTTGCCAGCTCCAAAACTGAGCTCACCGTCTTTTCACACAAGATACCACTCCCGGTGTCCCTGTCCCCCTGGCCAGTTTTCTTCATTTCAGTAGCCTAATTTGGCTACTGAACTTCTAAATTCTGTTATTGCTCTTGTTAAACAGTTGAGAGCATCTGATACTTATCAACTGCAAATGACCCAGAGATCCACTAGGAGATCTTGTGTGCCCCACCACCACCAAAAGGATCATCTTCTTCCACATGAAGAATTCCTGCCAATTCACTGCAATCAGTGGGAGAGCCCTTCTGCACGTCTGACCAGTTTCTTAAGAGCAGCTGGTGGGAACGAAGGAAAGGGCTCCTGCTACGGCAGTGCCCTGAACATGGAGCTCCCCCCCCTAAGGAAGGGATGAATCTCTCCCTTCTTTTGATGGCTCTTCTGTAGTCATGCAAAGATGTTTGTTTTAGCTAGGTCTTTGGATTGACCTCTGAGTGAGTTCTTTTCTTCCTCTGGTGTTATAATCTGCTTAAAAAGGCAAACAAAAACAACCTCTAATTTTATTGTGATATATGTTTTTACTATGTGATATAAGCTGCCTTGAGCATTCTGTTCTGGAATGGAAAGGTGGGGCCAAAATGATAAATGGCTGATAAAATCATCGAATGAGTCAATAATAAATAAAATTGTAAATAATGCAACTCCCACCGAATTTGCATTCAGGGATAAAAGTATGGACAGGCTTCTTTTGATTGCCAGTATTGTAGAGTAAGTCGCTTCTCCGTTTTGGAGAGCAAAACATGGTGTGAAGGAATGATTAGATTGTTTTTCCATCTAAAGAATTAACAGCCAAGAGAATGGTCTGCTATCCAGAGCCATATGTGAGTTGCTTTAGCAGGATATAGGGATATTGTGTGTTGGGGAAGGGTGTATGTGGAGATAGTTTTAAGGGCTCTCTGGAAGGTTGTGGTGGTGCAGTATATCTGTCAAAAAGCTTCATTTTGGCACTACAAAGCACGCAAGTGAATCAAGGTAGTTCTTGTCAAGGGGGCGGGCAATCTGTTTTGAGTGTGCTAGGGCACCATTTGGCTCTGTATCTCAAAGATGTGGGATATGCGTTTTGGGGTGCCTCATGGCTTATTTTGGGGTGCAGCAGTGAGTGCTTCATTATCCCAGTGGCTTATTCAGGCTGCACCAGAACTGCATAAGGAAGAACTGGAAGCCAACTTCGGCCTCATTAAAGAAATGGAGAGAGCGGGCTGTGCCTTCTGATCTGACTACTGGAATACGTTTAAAACAAGCATGTACTAATTGGCATCCCTTGGGAATTGGCTACAGTTGGCCCTGCCTATCCCCTGCTTCTGCCACTCCGCCTTCAGAAAGCGTCTCTTCAGCAAGCCACACTCTGGGGGCCCTCCTCAAAAGCCTCTTTGTCAAGAAAGCCTTTTTGGGCTACCCTGCCTTATTTTTCCTCTTACCCCTCTCCTTCCACTTTCCTTTCTTCGTCGTCCTTAACAAATAAAGTAATCCCACAAGAGATTGCAGCCTGTGAATCACGCTGGCTCAGCTTGTCTGAATGTGAAAAGCTAAACAGGGTCAGGCCTGGTTATTACTTGGATGGGAGACCCCCTCCTCTAGTTTCCTGCATTGAGTAGGGGGTTGGACTCGATGGCCTTGTAGGCCCCTTCCAGCTCTATGAGCTATGAAAGTCTATGAAAGTCTATGAAAGATTCTTGCATTTTGTCATACAGGCCGTGTTCAGATGATCATGTCTCACCTTATTAAACTGAGAGATGAATGAGCTTTGTGTCCTCACATGCACACATACACAGAGTCAGAGAGACACTTCCATTCTCAGCATGCTGCAATTAAACCTGAAAATACTGTGTTCTCCCATCGAGCTGTTGATGGGTAGCTTCAAGGCCTCTGCTACTCTCCCTTCTTAGGATTCTTTTTTACCAGACTTGGACTGGGCAACCCTTCAAGTAGAGGACAGCTCTGTAAGGTAGGATACATGGCAACCCTATCAGAAATATATCATTTGAGTTGCAAGCCTTTTGCTGATTGGGGGATGCACGTTCCCTATCAGTGTACCATGCTGCTGGCAGCTCATCCTAGCTATTGATCTTATGCTGTTTTGGGAGCTGATTGCAGCTTGTTTTGATTTGATTTTAAAGACAGGATAGAGCAACTTTTAGACAAGGTTGAATTGTGAGTGTCTTGAGTTGAAATTTGCTGTTACTTCAAACTCTTCCTTCGCCAGGTACCCTCACAGGCTTCTGTGAATGATGGCTTGTCTTTTTGTGTTTGGGCGGTGGGGCGAAGATGGCAGTTTCTTTAGCTGGCAGATTCTATAGCTCAGTTTGGAGGCATCCAAATGGGCCACCAGCCTCTGTAGGAAGAATACAAAGTCTTTTACGCTGCAACAAATGCACGCAGAAGCCCTGGATTGGGGTCACACAAACATTCAGGCTGGACTTCTGGTATCCCACATGTCTGTATTCTCAGTTGCAGCCGTAATGGAAATGGTGGGAGTAATTTCTTTATGGGTGTCAAAGTATCTCTCTCTTTGCAAGAACTGGCTGTATTGCTTTCTACTACAGTATAAATTCCATTGCCAGCAGGGCTTCTAGAAACATGCAAGTTCAGAAGGAAGCAACTGAGCATCAAATATGGCCTCTGTCGCAGAACCTCTTCACTATAGGCCAGAATATCTGCATTCAAGCATCTTGAATCAAACATCTCTCAAGATTCAGAGAATCTTTTTATTCACACATCAGAGTTCTTTTTGGTTTTTTTGCAGAAAGGTTTCTATTTCTCATAGAAAAATCTGAACATATAGACAGCTTGTGGTAGATGCTTAGAGAACCTAAAAGGTAGCTGGTTGAGTCTGCTAGTAGATTGCAGAGTGGGGGAAATCACACTGTGCTGTGCATTGTAGTGGCTAAGAAGAGTGAAGAAACCCCCCAGATCAAACCTTGCTTCCAGGGTGAATATAAATGCATTAACAGAGCAATCCTGCTGTTAGGTCTGTAGCGGCCCAACATCGGAGCCTGAGCCTCTAAATAATCAAAAGCCCTACTGGGCTCACATTGGCAGGATGGAAGTGAAGAAGGAATGGCATTTTTAGTTTTCTCCTCTCTCCTTGCCTGTTTTCATTTATTTTACAAATCTACTCCCATTGAAACCAATGTGATGGAATTGATCTATGCCAGCACCAGGGCTGCTGTAGATCTGCAGCTGGTTTGGGTGCATGGCTGGGGCCTGGGGGAGGGGGGGCTGGGAGGTCCAGGCACACGCCTCCTTTTGAATGTTGGAGTCCTGATGTTAGAGAAGAAACCAGCCTTGGAGGTTTCTGAGGCAGCTGAGAGGGGAGGTTTCTGAGGTCTCTGAGGACTGACCTCTCTCTGCCCATGGAGGGGGAGATCTGGCACTTCCTACGGCCCCTGGGATGCCTTCCCAAGGAACATAGTATTGCAAGATTAAAAAATAGGCTTAAAAAAGCAAACAGATTTCTTTTTAAAAAATTGTAAATACTATGTTTCTCAAATAACTAGGTTAATATTGAATAATCTGGATATAAGCATGTTAGCTCTACACTTAATCTCTAAACTGATTCAGTATCGGATGCATCTGGTGTCTCTACCAGCTATATTTAGTTAAAGGAGGCTTTTCTATGTAAATGAACCAAATCCATCATTTCTCAAATATCAATATTTATACTCTGCCTACCAAACAAAGGCTTCTCACTTTCATTCACCTGATGGAAAAAGAGGAAAGCATGCAAAATGTATACAGTACAAGAAAGAGATGCAAGGCCTGGCTGTAAGGAAACTAACTATTTAAAGGCACAGTCCTATGCAAGTTTAGACAGAAAAAGGGCCTGCTACAACTCCCAGCATAGCTGGCTGGCGCATGCTGGGAGTTGTAGGCCTTTTTTCTGTCTAAACTTTTTATCTTGCTAACTGAAATAATGGTTTAAACCAATCCAGCCTGGTTATTTCTGGTTTAGATCACTGTGTAGCTTTAGGTAGCCTCACTGCCAAACGACAATATTAACTTCAGTAGATTGCCCTTGTAATCTGAGATTACAAGGGCAATCTGTAACAGAGTTAAATGTTTTATCTGACTTTAGCATGTTCTGTATATCATTGTGAATTTTAAACTTGGTTTATTTTTTGTTTGCCAGTTTACCTATGTCTGTACTTTTGTTCGGTTTTAGCTGTATTTTATAAATTATTGGGGAGAGCAATCCTGTGGCCCCTAGGCAGCGTCTGGGGCACCACAGGATGCTGCCGATTGCCTCTTCTGTGCCTATAGACAGAACTACCAAGTGCAGAGCAGGAGATCTGATGGTAAATCTTCCCACCCGAACCCCCTCCCAGTCACCGTGGAAAGTTTCTCATATGAGATTGCAGTTGTGTCCTCATAAGAGAAGTCAGAGAGGGAGAAAAGGGAACGTACATGCTGGGGGGAGAGGAGAGGCTAGGCTGGGTTGCTAAATATCCTGTGGCCTCTCCAGTCCCCTCCCCACCCACCAAAAAGTAAGTCAGCTAAACTTGCTCAGTGGCCTGTCTAGCTGCTTTTTAAATTTTGCACAGAGGCAAAAACACCTCCATCTTCCTCTCGCCCTGCCTGGCTCTTTCCTCTGTCTTTTGGGAGCGTAACCCATAGGATTGCGTTCTTAGTGCTACAGTAACCTCCTGTGCAAAATTTGCCTTTCATTCCCGACTTATTTCTCTTTGGTTTTAACTGATCAGGAATATTATCTCTTCTGTTGTTGGCCTTTGGTAAGGATTACTGAGATCATGTATGTCACCCTTCCCCAACCCGGTTCGCTCCGGATGTCTTAGATTGCAACTCCCAGTTGTACGGAGATGCAGTCCAATGCATCTGGAAGGCACCAGGCTGGGGAAGGATGATGCATGTGAAGTACTTTAAACACTCAAAGCACTATATCAGGGGTCAGTCAGATGTGGCCTGCGGGCCACATGTGGCCCCCACAGCCCCCAACCACCCCGAAAATTACTATATAAACACTAAGTATGCTTATGCTTCTGTACTCAGCACAGGTACTTATCCCTCTGGCAGTTACATGCCATTGATCTCCAGTGAGTGAGGTATTCTAGATCCACAGAGAGGCAAATGTTGAACCTGGCAACAACAGAGCAGGCAATGATAGAATAAATGGGACAGGATGGAACCTGGGTTTGTCACCTGTTTTATGGCATGCTTTGCCTCGTGAGCTCTGCCGTGCATGATTTTTGCTGATTGCTTTTTGGTAACTTCCTCCTCTCTTCCTCCCCCACTTTCCCTTTTTTATTTTCATAGATTTCATAGATCATAGAGTTAGAAGGAGCCTACAAGGCTATCGAGTCCAACCCCCTGCTCAATGCAGGAAACTAGAGGAGGGGTCTCCCAACCAAGTAATAACCAGGCTTGACCCTGCTTAGCTTTCCACGCTCAGACAAGCTGAGTCAGCGTAAGCCACATGCCTGTATTTCTTCCCCCCATGCTTTTTTTTGGCAGGCTATTTTTGAACTAGCTGGGGGTATCTTACTGGGTGGAGGGTGGGAGAGAAAAGCAGCTCAGATATATTTGCTTTGGCTATCAGTTGCTCAATGCAGAGCCAATTTTTAAAAAATAAATTTGCTCAAGTTTGTGCCTGTATAGAGAAGGTGTGTGTGTGTGTGTATCACTTACCCCAGCTGCATAGTACAAGCAAAACAATGTATGCAGATCTGTATGTAACTCATTGTGAGATTTTTATTGCACAGTTCTAAATCCCAGGGTTGTCTGATCTATGGAAAGCTGCTGGGATAACTAGAATTCCTTCTGTGTCACCCCCATTACCCTATGTAAATAACTTGTCTGCTTATCCATCCACCTGCTTATCCTAACACTTTGGCTGCTTTGGGGCTGTTGCTAAATGTGATCTTACCACATGTTGTAGGGCTTCTCTGAACAGTTGGGCTTCACATCTATGCCAGGCTTGCATGCATATTGGGGGGGGGGATTCTTGTTACTCTTGGGGGGGGATTCACTGTTAATTTGTAAGGAAGTTTCCTAGTCATTATAGCTAGAGGGCACACCCTTGCAATGTAAGGAGCAATCTCCTAAATCGGGGTTTGGGTAGGGGACCCCTTCAGTCCAAGGGCCAAATTCAATTTTGGAGAAGCTCTTGGGCCACGCTCCAGTGGTGGGTGGGGCTGAAGGAGAAGGGGTTGGGCCAAAAATACAAAAAAACCCACCCCAGCCTATTGTAGCTTAACGCTCTTACTGCCAGTAACTAAGCCTTAGGAGAGGCAGTTCAACCTTTTAGGATGAGGAAAAAACTGCACAAAAGCCGGGGAACCACCAGACTATCGGTGGTTTGGGGGAAAGAGGGTGGGGATCCCCAGATTTCCAGATGTGGCCCTTGGGCCTGAGGTTCCCCACCCCTGTCCTGACTTGATGCTTGGTAACCTCAGCATGCAGCTTGCTGTGTAGGCACAGATACATTAACAACCTCCAGTGGTGATAGGCAGGACACAAAGGGCAGAACAGTTTTCCAGCCAGCAGCTAGAAACAGACCTGGCTCCCTTGCTATGTGTGGGGTGCTGTCTTCCAATTGATACCACTTTCTACCCAGTGGGTTGTGAAGGACCACCGCCGGTCCTTTGCGTGAATTTGGGAGTTAATGGGTTAACCAGTATCGAGAAAACTCCCTTTAAGCGGTCCCCGGCTAGGGGGACCGCATCCACTTCAATAGACACTTGTCGAAAGCTGAAATTTACTAGGCACAGGAATTTGTTTATAATAAGTTTAATGAAGCGTAGCAAAACATACAAATAAGAACTCCATGGTAAACAAGGGAAGTCTATAAAACTTAATGGAGCGTGCAACTCCAATACACATTCAGCTAGAAAGGAGCTCTGCAGACAGGCATAGACAGTATTGACCTTAAAAGACCTAAGTTCCTCGAAAGAGGCTCACCGTAAATTGTCCAGGTTTACAGTGGTTACTGAGCAGCTGCTCGGGGTGGAATTACTTTGTCCTGACTGAAGTCACGTATGGTCTGTGCAGTCCTGCACCGTATTTCCAACATCCTTACCGGGTCTTGGTGCCCCTCTTTTACCTCCTCTCCTTGCTCCCCCTCCCTTCCTGTTGACAGGTGGAACTGGCTTTTCCTGCCAAGATCCTGGTGCCCCTGGGTGCTTGAGGATACTTGGCAGCTCTTTGAGACATGCCCTTGGTGCTTGAGGGGGTTTCGTAGCTCTTTGAGACTGCCAAGGGAAGCTACTGGAGGGTATGTCGATGTGTCCCATTGAGGTGAATGCAAATGTAGGCTGATGCAAATGACTGCTCAGAACTGAGCTGTCTCTGCCCTAGGCAGAGGTCACGTAGGTGGCGGTGTGTGTGTGTGTGTGCCTGGTCTGGCTTTCAGCTAGAGACAGACCTGGCTCCCTTGCTATGTGTGGGGTGCTGTCTTCCAATTGATACCACTTTCTACCCAGTGGGTCAAAACCCCCTCTTCCATTACAGTTCTTAATCCGGAGAGTGTCCAGCCAGAGATTTCAGAGTTCAAGGTGGTAGAACAGCCTCCTTCAGCCTGGCGCCCTCCAGATGTGCTGGACTGCAACTCCCATAATTCCCAGTCAGCATGGCTGGAAAGTATGGGAGTTGCTGTCCAACACATCTAGAGGACACTGGGTTGAGGAAGGCTAGAGTTGAACATCTTTATTGTGAACAGCTTTCTCCATTCTTGTCTCCCTCTATTGGGAGACCGGCCATCATTTTTACACCAAACTTCACACCAAATCATTCTCTCCTATGTTCACTTCGCCTGTCTTTTCTATGTTTTCCTGTCAAAGCAGATGCTTTGCAAGCTGAATACATTGCGCTCCCAACATGGCTTCAAGAGGCAGTGTGGTGTAGTAGACAGTGGTGGACCTGAACTCGGGAGACCCGGATTCAGATCACTGATCAGCCATGAAGCTCACCAGGCAGCCTTGGAATAGTCACAATCTCTCTGCCTAACCTGCTTCACAGGGTTGTTGGGAAAATAAAATGGGGGGAGGGCAGACTATGCCATCCAAGAGGAACAGCAGGATGGGGTATCTGTGTGAGTGACTGGAGGGGGACAGTTTTAAGATTCACTTAAGGCGCAATCCTATGCAAGTTTAGACAGAAAAAAGGCCTACAACTCCCAGCATGCCCCAGCCAGCTATGCTGGCTGGGGCATGCTGGGAGTTGTAGGCCTTTTTTCTGTCCGAACTAGCATAGGATTGCGTCCTTACTATGTTTAGCAAATCTGGACTCAGAACCTGCTAAATTTCATTCTCATATAACCTCTGCTGCAGACTGAACCTGTTCAACAAGAAACCAGTGACAGGTGTGGTGCACCCTTTGTGGCCGTGGAGTTCATAAAAATGAGCCTTCCCTTGGCGAAGCACATCCCCCTTCGCCTTCATGGGCTATTGGCCTCACGAAACAAAAATGGCAGAAGCTGCCAGGCTGTTGAAGATTGACTGCCTGTTGGATGTGTGCCTGAATAGGAATTTGCAGGCACTTTTAGCCTGAGAGTCCACCCAGGCAACACCCACCCACAAATTGGTGCCCGTGCAAGTAACACCTTCCTTTGCCTCCATTAGATTTGAGAGCACTGTCCAAGTTGGCAAGTTGCAAGACCTCATCCACCGCAGTAAGATGGCCAGGTGCAGAGGGCGGTTTGTCTGTCCTGTCATCCTCTACAAGGGAAAGGTAAAGCTGTGTGTGTCTTGTGTCTTTCATGGATTGCTTTGCTCTTTGAAGGGGTATAATGCTAGCTTATGTTGGATTTACGAGTAGGCAGCTTCAGGCCCAGAAAGTTCTGAAAAGTGTCCACGACGAGAGTCGCTTGGCATCCTTTCTTCCGTCTAACCTCCATCTAACAGGCATATATGCACCTATGTGGACAGGGGGTGGTCCAGCAGAGGAGATTAGCTGTTCTGCAACTTGCAGGCTCATTTCAGCTCTGCCGCAGAAGCTAAAGTCGGTTTTGAAGAGCGAAATAGGTGAATGGAGGAGGAATCCTACAGGGACCAGCCTAATCCTCTTCATTAAGGGTTTGAGGGAAGAAGGTTCAAAGAGCATGTTAATGAAACACACAGTTGGTATTAGTTAAAAAAGAATTTCAAATAGTGATGCAAAGTGGAAGCCAGGGGTTGGTGGGGGGAGAAGGGAGTGAATCGCTGAAAAATGTAGTTTAATGCGCAGCACAGTGGTTGGGAAGTAATGAAACCTGACCTGTAAGCCAGCCATACAAACATCCATCTGGAAGGCACTGTACAAACCTTGAGCACCAAACCATTGTTTGTTTTGGGATGGGGAAAGCCTTGAAGAGGAACAGGATCCGTTGCTTCTCTGTGCTATGATGGGCACTCTTTCTCTCTCCAGCATATATGCCGATCAGCCACCCTGGCAGGGTGGGGGGAGCTTTATGGGCGCACAGGATACAACTACATTTTCTCAGGTAAGGGAGGGCAGGGGAGGGAAAGGTTTGGAGAGCGTTGTGATGTTTTACTCTGTTTATAATGTTAGCTGAAGGGAAAGGAGCAGACTTGAGAATTAGCATCAACTGCAGACCCAAGCTGCACTTGGTGACAGTGGCTTGTTTCCAGATGAAAGCCAGGCTCATGTGCCCTGGGAAACCAAACCTGGTGAGTTCTGCTGCTGGCAGAACTTGGTAAACTATCCTAGATGTACAAAGTCTTGAGTTTTATGCAACTGAAATTGCATCTGATTTGAGACTCAAGTTGTCTTAGGCATCACCAGTGGTAACAGTTTGTGGCCCTGCCTGATGTGGGTGCTCGGGGCCTTCCCAAGCAAGGGCTTCCTCCTTCAGTGTTGGGGTGAGCTCCACAGGATAGCCTCACCATACATATGGAGCTGTCTTAAGTGATGAAGCAAACAGTCAGGAAATATCGGCTCATGCTGGAGGTGGCTGGGCAGTGTGCCTGCCTTTGCTCTTTTAATTCTTTGGCCACATCTGCGTAGATCCTATGAATCAAAATGAAAGAACCTCTGTGCAAAGGAAACCACATTTTGCACCAAACAACCCCTGACATATGGCTTTAAAACTATGGAAAATTAGACAAGTTACCCTCTTAGTTATGGGGGAGGGCCAATGAGCTATGCTGAGTACTAAGGTAGGTGTGTGTGTGTGTGTGTGTGCGTGCGCGTGCGTGTGTGTGCGTGCGCGCACACACCCACCCACCCTCACTCATATGATCTCTATTTTTTGATTACCCATATACCTTCAAGAGCTCTAGAAACTTGTTATTTATTTATTTTTAAAAAATTGGCGAAACTCTCAACATTATTGAGTACAGCAATTTCTGCACTTGGGCAGTAGAATATATACAGCTGATTAAGGCCAGCATCAGTTGTTTTATTGTGTGGGAAGCAGCCCTGATTCTTTTGTCCACTGGACATGTTGGGTGTCAACATTTGGAATATATTATTTAATGAAAGTGTAATAGATACTTAGAATCTAAAACGAGCCAGTGGGCCTGTGAGAGCAGGACAACAATCTCACCACTGTGAACTTATTGCACGGTCTTGGAGCAACCTACTGACCAGGTTTGCATGATCCCCGCCTCACATGCGGGGGGGGGGGGGCGATTTGCATAATGACCCTCGCTGGCGCTGCTTGCCATATTGTGCGAACCTGGTGAGGGTGGCTTGTTGTGGTGACTAACAAGCCACCTCAGCACCCTTAAACAGCCCATGGGTTCTGGGTGGCTTGTTAACTACAGCAACAAGCCACCCTCTCTGGTTTTGCCTGATATAGAAAGCTGTGCCGGTGAGGGTAATAATTATGCAGATCCCCCCCCAGCACGCAACCGACATGCTCGGCAGGGGAAAGAAGCCACCATGGTTTACTTCCCCCTCCATGATCATGCAAACCCAGCCACTGTCTCTGCTCCAGTTCCCTAGTAATAAAATGAGGTGGGGAACTGGAGCAGTGCCCTCTCCAGCAAGGTGGTGGGTGTGGACACCTACTCAAGTATAAAACTAAACAGAGATGGTTCCATGGGTATCCCTCCAGTTTGTGGGGAGGTGATCATGTGGCTTCTGTGGGACCGGCTTGATGATCCAATAGAACTCATTCACCAAAGGCAGCCTCTTTGGGCTTATAGCATTTATTTATTTGATTTTATATACCATTCTAAATCTAATAAAATTCCCAAGCAGTGAATGATAAAAAGAAGGGAAAAAAGGATCAGAATACAGAATTAAAATCTGTAAAAGCAAATTACGCAAATAAAACTGTGGCTGGTCAGTGGGGTGGGGTGGTGGTGGTTTGGAGCCATCTGGTGCAGGACAAGTGCTCAGGTCCTGAAAATAGCAGTGGAACTTTCTGTCGCTGACCAAAGTGCCCCTGGCTTGGGGCTGGTGATCAGATTGGTTACAGCAGGGGCTGTGACTGCTAACATGCTGTTGTTATTCTCCCCCCACCCCCCTTTTTTTTTGGTGGCTTCCCTGCAGGGGGCTCAGATGATGCCTGGGCAGATACAGAGGACTTGTCAGAAGAGGACTCTGCCTTCAGGTCTGTGTTTCTCCCACGTAGGTGGGTGGGACCCAATTTTAACTCCTTTCCAGAGAGGATCCCTCTCTCTGCTGGCGTGGCAGGGAGAAATGTAAGCTGCACTTTTTTTTTTGTTTTTTGGCCAACATGGAATTGCAGTGACTGAAAAAGCTGTGCTTCCTGAATTTCTCTCTGTTGTGGCAGTGTTAAAGGTACAGGAGCCTGGGGCACAAAAGCATTTGGCTGTCATGTATGGGAGACACGTGGCCAGTATCCTGTGGGTGACTGGCCAATCTGACCATGGTTATTTTATTGAGATGGGCACCTTGGGCTCCTAGAGCACTTGGGTTGGGTGGTTGTAGCAGGGGCAAGACTCCTTTGAAAGGTGGACTGGCAGTGTGAGTCCTGCAATCTTGCTGCTAATGTTATGTTTGCTCTGTGTGTGTGTGTGTTGATTTGAAGAATTTATAAGCTGTTGTTCTATATGGGGATACTCAAAGTGTTCATGGCACAATTAAAACAACAACAACAGCAACAACAACAACAACTGAAAAACAACTCAAAAGACCATCCTAAAAAGTACTACAATCCCAGCATAAAAATGCTAAGAATAAAATGTTTTGCAAACTTCAGCAACAATAACATCATTAAGATCAAAAGCACTGTGCAAAACACAGCTTCTTTTAAAAAATCATACTGGCAGATATAAAGCCCCAAAGTTTGTTAGGTATTTTTAAATTTATTTACAGCATTCATACCCTGCCCTTTAGCCAAAAAGGCTCCCAGAGTTGTTAATTGTTAAAAAGTTAATTGTAGCTTTCAGATTATTTTTGGTGATCCAGGCCTACTAAAATCCTCCCTGAAGGGCTTGTTCCTTCTCTTATCATTGGGCAGTGTCGTGCATTTAGAAACATGATAGCTTAACTGGTTAGGCTTGGCTTGGCTTCCCCTCCAAGTCAACTCTGGAGACTGTAACTGTGTGAAGGTGTTGGGGAGCTCAACAAGGCCTGCGAAACTGTCTCCAGGATAAGGGGTGAGTTGGGGCGCCATGGCACCCGACCAGTTTAAGTCTTCAGAGTAGATGTGCTCGCCTGCATGTTTTCCTCATCCGCTTACCTGGAGCTTCTTGTAATGAACTCCTTTCCTGAGAGGTTCTTCAGATGCTTTTACTCCTGAGGTGGGGCGCCATCCATCGGGAAGCTCTCAGTGTAATGAATAGGGGCCCCCCTAGCTGATCATGTCCACCGTCTTGGTCACTGTGGAGCATTGGGGCAGGAACTTGCTTGTATCTTTGATTCTCCTTCACGGAACCCTTCACATGTCTTTCGTGGGGAAAGCCCCTGTCATCTTGTCCTGCATTTCAGAAATGCCGATTCGCAGCTGTTTGACAAGGTCCGAGGTCATGACATCAAGCTCTTGCGGTATTTGTCGGTTACGTACATCTGTGACTTGATGGTAGAGAACAAGAAAGTGAAGTTTGGCCTGAAGTAAGTACCAATGCATTTGTGTGCTCTTGTGCGCTCCAATTGGCTGCAAGCACGTTTTGGGTAGCCTTTCCAGACAGAGAATGCTACTGAGAGGCAGTGTGTTGTAGCGGTTAAAGCAGCCTTCCCCAAACTGATGCCTTCCGGATGTTTTGGACTACAACTTCCCAGCATTCCTGGCCCTTGGCCATCCTGGCTGGGGCTGATGGGAGTTGGAGTACAAAACATCTGAAGGGAGCTAGGTTGGGACAGGCTGAGTTTTGAGTGTTAGATTTAAGCCAGGGGTGCAACCAGGTTCAAATCCCCACTCCCCCATGAAGCTTGCTGGGTGACCTTGGGCAAGTCACTGTCACTCACCCTAACCTACCTCACAGAGATGTTGTGAGGATAAAAGGCTGGAAGGGGCCTTGTATGCTGCCCTGAGCTCTGTGGAAGAAGGGAGGGCTGCAAATATAATGGAACAAATATTTTTTTTAAAAATAAATGCATAGATTTGAGATGTAGCAACCATGTTCCTTCTGGCAACATTTGACAACTCTTGAAGAGTAAACCATTCCTAGGGTTGGTCATCCTCTTCCCATTCCTTTTCTCCAGCCTGGAGCAGCCCCTTTGGAAGATCCCTGGGAAGGGAGGAATGGGGCTGAGTTCCTCTCCTTGCTTTTCACCTAGATTTGAGTTTATCCCAGCGCAGAGCCCTCTGAACCGGGGTTGCAGAGAACCTGGAGCTTTCCTACACGTCACATAGAATTGAGGTGATAGAATTCTGGATTGTACCGCTTCAGACTGTATGGGGGAGGGGTAGTAGATTTCAGGGCTTCCTTGTGTAAAACGCTTCCTGAATGTAGGAGAATTAGAACATCGTGGAGAAGGCTGCACTAAACCTTTGTCTTACATGCTGGCTTACTACATGCAGTATGTAGTACTGCATATGTAGTACTGCATTTATTTACATATAATAAATGTGAGGTGAAGGAGCACTGAAAAAGGCAACCCCTGTGTCATGCTGCATGATATGTTGATTGCCTTTACCTCTTCACTGTAACAACGTTGCTTAGTTAGGAAGAACTTGTTGGGAAATCCCTTCCAAGTATCAGCAGGATCTATCCCACCTAGTAACTCCATGAGCCTAAAAGTTCAGCTCACTTCATAAATGGAATTTATGAGCCAGCGTGGCGTAGTGGTTAGAGTCTTCGACTGGGACTCAGGAGATCCAGGTTCTAGTCCCCACTCAGCCATGGAGCTCACTGGGTGACTTTGGGCCAGTCACTGATTCTCAGCCTAACCTGCCTCACAGGGCTGTTGTGAGGATAAAATGGAGAGGAGGATTATGTAAGCTGCCTTGGCTTCCTTGCAGGAAAAAAGGCGGGATATAAATATAATAAATATAAATAAATGTAAAAACAAAAGAAATTTAGATACTTGGATTGTGACACTGTTTCTATTCCCCTCCCACCCCTGGTCTCATAATAATAAGAACCAAACATGATTAAGGAGTGGGACTAAACAGTGAGCCAGCAAGGCACTAAGAATGCAAACTTGGGGTAACTAAGCACACGGACTAACGTACTGCCTCAATGGTGAAAAGATCCTGAATATGCAGTCATGCTCTGTAAATTTAAAATGCATCGATGGACCACAGGGATTCTGGTGGGGGGGGAAGGGAGAGGGAACCATGGGCCAAATGACTTCACACCCATGTAGTGCGTTTCTCTTGTCTCCTTCAGCGTGACGTCTTCCGAGAAGGTGGATAAAGCACAGCGCTATGCCGACTTCACGCTCCTCTCCATCCCATACCCAGGTACAGAGGGAATGTTCTGAGGGACAGGCAGCAACCTGCAGCTGGGTATGTCTAGTGGGGAGGGAGCAGAATAGCTATTAGTTGGTCATTCCTATGATAAATGGGTGGGGGAGCACAGCTAGCCCCCCCCCCCCCCATCAAGGACATGCACTCCAGCTTCTTATGATGCCCAGTGCATTTTGAGTATAACAGCCTTCCCCAACCAGGCACCTTCCAGGTTGCTGGGAGCTGTAGTCCAGCAGATCTTGAGGGCGTCACATCTGGAGGCTGGAGTAGAATATAGTCTTCATCGGAGGCAGTAGTTACTACTTGTCTCCTCATCGAGACAAGTCTTTGTCTTTTTGTGTGTGTGTGTGTGGGGGGGGATCATCAAAAGATGATTTGCCTAATTCAGAAGATAAGTGACGACTGCCTCTGACAGTAGCTTTTTTTGGGGGGGGGGGTCTGAGATCCATGCTGCCCTCTTCCCTCCCGCCCCCCACGGGAGCACAGCCAACATCTCATCAGAAGTAGATGAAGCTGAAAGCTGGTGTTGCATGCTGGCATCTGTCTGACTGCACCCCCGGATGCTCCATTGCCTTTGGCATTGCTACTCACCTGCCATCCTGGAACTTGGTTTCTCCTTCTTCTCCTTTCTGTTTCCAAGGCCTGCCCTGCTGCAGCGAAATGCAGCCAAAGGAGCAAGGCACTGCGAGGAAACTCTGGCCAGCAGATGCTGACCTGGAAAGTCCATAAAGTCTTGAAACATTATGGGATGTTCCTAGAGAGGTGTAACATGGGAAATGAGCACATTGGCATTCAACATCTTCTAATGGATGGGAACCCACAGTGGGAGTGTTCCAATTACGATTGCATGAAGCCATGGGTGAATTTCCACTTCCAGAACATGACTTTGAAATTGCAAAGTAGTTAGAGGTTGTGTTTTTTCGAAGAAGACTTCTCCCCTCTCTGAACTAATCTAGGCAGTACCTGTTTGTTTGTCTGTATATATGAAAGAATCCATTTCGAATCCAAATGGCACAACTCTATGTAAAACAAGACAGTCCCTGCCTGGGCACTTACATTCTAAAAAGACATGACACATGAGGAAAAAGAAATGGGAAGGGAAGAGGCAAAAAAAAAATGTAGTGGAATGGTCCTGCTTCTCCCTCTCATCTCCCTCAGTGTAGCCTGCTGGAACGGCTGGTGGTGGTGACAGTTGAGGGAGCAGGGCTGGTGGAACTTCCCCCTCCCATCTCCCTCAAGTCATGTGTGCTCATATGACAAAAAACCTTCACTTCCTAGTTTGGCTTGTGTGTTGCCGAGGGATCTGGGCATAGTGCTTCATCTTGTAGCATATGACTCAGAGAGTCCAACCCCGTCTCCTCTCTCTCACATGTCCAGAGAGACCACTTTAAAAATCAGCTGGAGTGTTGCAGCAAAAAGCGCAAGTGTGTGCTGCTGCTTTCCTGTTCAGAGGCATTTTCGTATGGCTAGATTGGTTCAATGAATAAAACAGTCTGGAAGCAAATGCTTTGAAGCATGGGCCAGGCAGCGGATGTGTCCCAAATTGCATTTGCAGCCATGTGCCCCTCTCGTCCACTGTTGGCTGTACCAGGCAGCCAGGGGAATTGAGGGCTTCCGCTGGCATGCCTCGCCCCTGCTACAGAATCTCTTCTTTTTCTGTACCAGCTCAGGGATGGGTACTGGCAGTTAGGAGAGATGTGTGCTGGACCATGAAATGCACTCTTTGGGGCAGAGCTGAAGACACTGCCCTTTAAGCACTTGGCTGGTGTGGGCTTTCGGCGACAAATACCCATCTCTTTGTGGGCTTTCGGGACTGTCTATGATTCTATGATTCTATGCTTTGACCTGGATTCCTGCATTGAGCAGGGGGTTGGACTCGATGGCCTTGTAGGCCCCTTCCAACTCTACTTTTCTATGATTCTATGATTCTAAGGCTTGTCTCTTACCAAGTGAGAGCTGCCCATCACGGCTTGCCTGCTCTCAAGCTCCTTGACGCCTCGCTGCCAGAGGGAGCTGTCGCTGCAGATCGGGCTGACTGCTGCTTAAACTCCTAATGGCAGCCCAGCTCTGGCTCTTGACATGTTCTGGGCTCTGTGATCCCGAAGAAGAGACCGAGAGTCTCCTCTCCCTCAAAGTGGGTGGGTGGGATTTCAACTCTGGATCATCTCTCCCTCTGCAGACACTTATCCGTTCCTTCCCTCCGCCCCCACCCACCTTTTTTCTCTCCGCGTAGGATGTGAATTTTTCAAGGAGTACAAAGAGCGGGATTACACGGCAGAAGGGCTTGTTTTTAACTGGAAGCAGGTACGGGGGGGGGGGGGGCAAGCCGTGAAGCAAACACGGGAAAGCTATTTTGAGTTGGAATGCTCCTAAACGGGTAAACTCCTAAAATGCCTGGACCTTGGTTTTTACTGGAGGCCTGAGCCCCTTGTGAAAGAACCTCCCCCTTGTATGTGGGTGGTGCCTCTGTTAGTATGTGCCCTTTTCTATGGCGGCAGGGGAGGGGAAAGCCTCCGGGCTGTAAGCTTCCGAAAGGATTTCTCAACGAGGATTGCCTGACTGTAGGTGGGGGAGGAGAAGGGGAGAAGCAACACAGGGGGATGGGGCAGATTCTGGTCCTCTTGTGGCTGCCAGGGTGGGGCAGGCAGTGACTGCTGCCGAGGCACCAACCTAAACAGACAACACTGACTTCTTAGGCCAAGGCGCCTGGACACGCCGCCCTCTGAGCTGAACGCTCTTCTTTCACTTCCTGATATACAAGCCCTCTGTAGTTTTAGCATATGGTGAAGGAAAGGAATGTAACACTCTACTCCAGGGGTCCCCAATGCAGCGCCCACTAAGCTCTCCACTCGTTGCCCCCTTCAAAACATTTTTTTAAAACAAAAACCTTGGAAAGTGTTACGGTAGTCGTCTTTTTCTCCTTGCTTTTTCTCTCCCCACTACCCCTTTGCCTTGCTATTTCCTCCTCCTTCCCAGCCTCTAGCCTTACTATTCCCCCCACCTCTTTTGCTCAGTTTCTCTCCCTCCTAGCCTCTAGCCGTGCTCTTTCTCTCCCTTCTGTCCCTTGCCTTGCTATTTCCCCTTTCCCTTCCAGCCTCTTGTTTCGCTATTTCTCTTCCTACCTCTTTACCTTGTTGTTTCTCCTCCTTCCCAGCCTTGCTCCCTCTCTCCCCTCTACCCCTTTGCCTTGCTATTTCCCCCTCCCTCCCAGCCTCTAGCCCAGTGTTCTCCAACCTTGGGTCCCCAGACTGTTTTTGACCTACAACTCCCAGCATGCCCCAGCCAGCTATGCTGGCTGGGGCATGCTGGGAGTTGTAGGCCAAAAACGTCTGGGGACCCAAGGTTGGAGGACACTGCTTTAGCCTCACTATTTCTCTTCCCACCCACTTTAGCTCACTTTTGAGTAGCCAGCCCCCCCCCCCCGGCAGCCATTATGTGACTAGCTACATCTTCTGTGGGAGCCATTTTGTGGTGGTGCCCACAGCAGTGTCTCAAATTCCTGAATGTGCCCATGGGTCCAAAAAGGTTGGACAGTGTACTCCATAGTGTTTTCTTCTACAGTTGTGAAGCTCCTGTTAGCCATCCCTTATTTAGGTGCTCAGAAAATTCAGTGCCAGGAAAAGTCATTGAGAGGCATAGAGAAGTCACTGGGGAAACTGGAAGATGACTCTGCCACAAACAGAGATGGGTATTTTGCATGTTCTCTGGCTCACCAGGGCGACAGTTGGCATAGGGTTCCGCTGAAAGGCATGGATTCCCCATGAATAATGCAAGAGTAAAATACTCAGTTCTATTTCTAGTGCATCCTAAGTCTACCTTTGTCACACCATCCTACCAGTGACCTGATTTCATTTGCCTGTTTGTTTGCAGGATTATGTAGATGCTCCACTCAGCATCCCGGTTTCTCTTACCCAGCCATTGAACATTGACTGGAGCGAGTATCAGGTAAGATGGGCAAGTGGCATCTTCATAGATTTCATAGATCATAGAAGGAGCCTACAAGGCCATCGAGTCCAACCCCCTGCTCAATGCAGGAAACTAGAGGAGGGGGTCTCCCATCCAAGTAATAACCAGGCCTGACCTTGCTTAGCTTTCCACGCTCAGACAAGCTGAGCCAGCATAAGCCACAGGCCTGCATGCAGTTTGCTTCTTCGTGGTAGCAGGCGACAGTTTCCCATCTCATTCCTGTGGTGTGAGACATAGAGGCTTGCACCATAAATTCATTTGCTCCAGTAGCTGTCCTGTGTTACAGTTTCGGTGTGTGTGTGTGTGTGTGTGTGTGTGTGTCCATGGATGAGTGCCTTATTCTTGGAGCGCTAAGATTGAATGAATGAATGAAAATACAAATAACACCTCTCTAATATGAAACACCTATAAAATATAGCAGCAAAAGAAGGAATAGTTATCAAAGCAGCAAACCATTAAAAGCCTGCTTAAATAAGTAGGATTTTAGTTTTCTTGTCTGGTTTAAGCTTCAGCCACTGCTTCATATAGCAGCAGGGTGTAGGCCAGAGAGGCACTTAGGAAGCTTGCTCATGCATGGTTTGAAACTCCAGGATGGTGGAGGAAAGGGTGCTGCTCTACCTAAGGATCACCCTTGGAGATGTGACAAGTACTTGGGATCCATGTCCTACTTTCTGTCTTCTGGATGATGTCAGGAATGTGCCTAGCTGAGCATTGCTGGGATGGTGGCGGTTGGTGGATTACAGAGCCATAAACCTTCACAAATTGGTGCAATTCCTTCCTGCGCTGCCTTCTGGGAAACTGGCCTTGAGAACTCAAACTTCTCTCAGAGGGTTCTGCCAGGCAGCACACACATTCTCTCTGTGCTGTTCCGAAATGGACTAAAATACTAAGGCATTTCATGCTCCCATATGCCCTCTTTCCTTTTTTTCTAAGATCTCTTTCTACATTCCTTTCCGCGACTTTTGTTCATTGTGCTATTTTGTGCTTAACTCAGCCTAACATGTTCGTATCTTTTAACAGCCCTCTCTGCCACCTCCCTTGCATGCACACCCTTTATGGTTGGAAATCTCAAGGAAGGCGTGCTTTTATTTTTGCCCTAGTCCTCCTTTAAAACTGGCCTCTTCTGCTTAGCCTTCCCTTCCCTAGTGCTCTTAAGATAAGTGGGCCACCCAAGGGCTTGCACGTGTTTGCTGGGGGGGAGCTGAGCTCCTTCCTGCTATGCCCATTTCCCAGAACCAGGTCCATCTGCCCCTTCTTGAAGGGGAGGGAGGAAGGTCCAGGAAGAGAAACAAATGACTAAGCAGCCACACTGGTGGATTGCATTCCCTGAACATAGAAGAACAATGTATGCTATAACATCCAACACACACAGGGTGGTGTCTCTGTGTAGTACTGAACATCTACTGATGGTGAAGCAGCGGATGTAGCATTATGCTGGTGCCCTGCAATTTCACCTCGATTCTGCCAAGCGTGGCTTGCCATTAATTGCATTTTTGAGCACATCCTTGCCAGCAAGAGCTTCGCGGCGGAACGTCAGTCACTTTCTTTCGATTCCTCAATAGCCAGGTGATGCTAACACTTGGTGGAGGGGGGAAGATAATTTCCCGCTCTAGATACTGTGGATGGGATTGAATTGGCGTAAAAGATTCTTGATTTGGGTATACAGCGTGTAATTTTTTATTTTATTTTTTAGCGGTGCAAAACATGGGTTTGTTGTTGAAGCTGAACTGTGTAGGAGGAGATGGGATTTGGGCGAAATCGATGACCAATAGCAGGGCTGGTGGCAGCACCCGGCACCCTGGGACAAATGGCACTTGTCCAGGGCCCCCTTTATTCTGGTGCAGCTGCCACCATTCAGATTTCCCACAATGCCCCTGAAACAATGTTGTTCCAGGGCATAGTGGGAGATTTAAATAGTGGCAGCTGCCTGGCATTGGTCGGAGTGCTGCTGCTGTTGACTGCTGCCACCGTGAGGTCAGCGTGATGGGGCCCAGGAGGCCCCTTGCCATGGGCCCCATCAAACCTGGAGCTGCCCCTGAGCAAGAGCACCACCACTGGGACCGGGGCCTAGATAGTGGGGCAAGAAAATAGGCAGAGATCAAGTTGCAGCCCTTGGACACCAAGTTGGAGCAAAAGTGCTATCCCAGTCAAGCCTCAAACTTCAGAGCGGCTTTTGAAAACAATTAAATGGAAGGAAGAAAAGCGTCTGGAGATCTTGACAAGGTGGGGGGGGGATGGCAAGCCTTGCCTAACACCCACAGCTTCCTGTTTCTTCACCAGACATGCCTCCTACACTTTTTGCCTCAGACATGAGCACTAGAAACTTGAGTTGGCTGCTGCTGCTTTTTTTTTACGTGTACCTCCTGGATATAAAACTTTGCAGTGGTTTCCCAGTTCTGTCTTTTACCAAACTACCCCACTAGAAACATCTTTCCCTCTCTGCAGCCAAATGTGTGATCTAATGTGGGAGGCAAGGAGGAAAAGGAAACACCTTGCGCTCTCTTTGGCCAAAGCAATCACTGCTCTTCTTTCTTTTCTTGAGGCTGACTGATCACCATCTGTCTCCTAGTCCGCTTGAGTCACCTCTGAGTAATATGTGAAAGGATGTGGGCTTCGGGTGGCATTGTCAAGTTAACAAGAAGAAAAAGTAAATCTCTCGGCTCGGAGACCCCTCTCCCTCCTATCTTGCTGCTGGGAACCAGAGGTTGCTAAGCCAATCCCAGCCCAGTCGCTGAAAGTGGGTTAAGGCTCAGCAGGCAGCTCAGTTCCAAGACAAGTTCCTTGTGAAACTTCTGTCCCAGCCTCACCAATTAAGGTGACGTGTGCTGTTCCCAGGGGAGGAGAGGGCAGTCTTAAGTTTGCCTGCTCTTCCCAGGCCCTCCTGTTATCCCGCATACAAGCACCATGCACTGTTTCTGCTGTGAAGTTATCGTTGACTTCACTTCCCTTGGGGGGCGGGGGGGCTTTGCAGAAGTGGGTCGGGACCCAGCAGGGCATTCATAGGCTCTAATCTGTCCTTCAGAATGTGCTCTGCTATCGGGCTGCGGAGTGATTTTTCTCTGCTTTAGGGGTCATGAACGTACTGTGATTCCATGGAACTAAATTCTCTTGTACAATTGAGTGATGAGTCAGAAATGGAAGTTGTGTTCCCTCCTCCTCCTCCTCCTCCTCCCCAGTTTCTTTTGGGAAACTGGTGGGGTGTTTTTTGTTTTGTTTTTACAACTTACCAAAATTCTGTGCTTAAAATCCCTCCCAAATCACACAACCGGGTAACTTCAAATGTTGTAGTTGGAATAAGGCGGGGGTAGGGGATCTCTTTCAGCCCAAGGGCTGAATTTAATTTCAGGGAAGATCTCGGGGCCCACATTCCAGTGGTGGGTGGAGCCAAGTACAAGAGGGGCGGAGTCAAAAATCCCAGCCTATTTTTGTTTAAAGCTCTTACTGCCAGTAACTAAGCCTTAGTAGATGGATTTCAAACTTTTAGAATGGGAAAAAACTGCAGAAACACCGGGAAGCCACCAAATGATCAGTAGCTGGGGGAAGAGGATGGGCCCGACTTGGCCCCTGGGCCCGACTTGGCCCCTGGGCCCGACTTGGCCCCTGGGCCCGACTTGGCCCCTGGGCCCGAGGTTCCGCACCTCTGTAATAAGGCGTTATGGCTTGGAATAGTGGATAGAATTCAGACTTGGAGTGGGGAGACTTGATTTCAGATTGGAATTCCCTGCTCAGACATGGAAGACTTACCAGGTGAGTTCACACGACATGTGCGGCAACCCACCCTGCGAATAAGCTACTGCAGTGTGGGTTGTTTGTGGAACGACCCATGGTGCACCCAACAGATGATCGGGCTCATTATGGGTTGCCCCCAGTTCTCCTTCCCCCTCAGCCTTCCACCCAGTATCCCAGGGGACTTGGCAGCTAAAGCCACCTTGTCTCCTCTCCCTGTTGCGATTGCAGGCCCTTTTGCACCTGCTGTGCCTCCCCCCCCCTTTTTTGAGATTGCTTTTCAGGGTAGTTTTGACAGGGAAATATGTATAAGGAATCTTTTTTTCCTGTCAAAACTACCCTGTTTAGCCCTGCCTAAATCCCTGTTTTAAAAGGAAGCCTTACTTTAGCAACTGTCAGAAGTAAGTGTTAGCGGAAATGGGGTAGGATGTACTTTTCCCCTTTCCTGAGCAACTAGTCTTTGGAAAGGGTGGAAAAGGTGGGGGCACTGGGAACTATGGGGGGAACACTAAAAACCCTGAGGATCTCACAGTGAAGGGTGGGGGAAGTCTCCAATCCCTTTTCATGAGCAAAGATCGCTCATGGCTTTGCTTTCCCTTGACAGCTTCCCTTTTGACAGAGGTCAAGAGAGCGCGAATCAAGAAATAAATCTATTTGCAGCCTCTCTGGATCAATGTCCATGATTGGTGCTTGCTGGACTTTGACAGCAGACACTCCTCAGGACTTTGCCCAGGCGAGGCTTCTCATTTTGGAGTCCTACAAGTGTGCACCTCCGCACTTACATAAGACCGCATCGGAATCAGTGGGTTGGCTGTCACTGGTGGTGGCTCGGGTGAGCTCAGCAAGAGTGGCAAGAGTTTTTGCTGCTCTTGCCGAGTGGTTCACTCACTGCTTACCTAGAGCCACGGGTTCGGGTGACACGGCAACCCATCATGGGTACAACAGCCCCTAGAACAAGTCATGGGTTGGCAGGGTGGCTTGTCGCCCACAAACGAGCCACCCTGCTGGAAGTGCTCCAGGTTCACCTAACACGGCAACCCACCATGGCTAGTTATCCATGATAGGTTGTCATGTGAACCCAGTCAGTGGGTGCCCTCTGACATCTCACTGTATTTCAGCCAATCCTGCTACAACCTACAAGATGTTTGTATAGATAAAATAGGACAACACCAGCTGCTACCATAACCTGAGCTCTCTGGAGAAAGGGCAGGATGCAAAAGCTGCATGTATTCAAGCTGCAAAACTTGGGACTCTGCATGATTTTAGACAAGGAAAGGGGGGTGGTTTTGGGTGGGGATCCATCAAAGAGGGGATAGGGAAGACTAGAGGAGTGTGAAGATCATGTCCAGCTGCTAGAAGTCCTGCTTGGACATATTCTAGTTCCTGAGCCTTCTGCAGAAAATGTCTTGTCTTCACAACCATTAGGGCCAGAAACTTGTTTTTTTATTTTTAGTAAGCAAAAACTGGTGCCTTTTTGCAGTTCAAATCTTGCTGATTTCTAGATGTGTGTGTCAGTAGCTGTGTTGCAAACCTCTTTGAACTACTTTGGCCTCTTCCCAAAGTAGCCTTTTTGTTCTTAACTTGCATTATGACATAGAGAGCATGCAGGCCAGCCCTTTCTCCCTGCCCCCACCCCTTCTTGTGATCTCGTGGGTATGAAGTCTGTTCGTTGCTTATCTGAGTTGGGCACTTGCACATGGGGTGGGGTGGGGTGGGGGGTTTGGAGGTCGACACTAAAAACAGAGCACTGAAGAAGCAAGAGGGCACATCTGCCAAGGGAAGAGTGGGGTGGCTCTGCAGCCTCCCATCTTTTGACAGGTGCCAATCCTCCCTGACCACCTCTTCGTGAGAGAACAAAATGTGAAAGGCAAAGCAGGTAATGGACAGAGATGAAGTGCTTCTGAGAACAACTCTAGAACAGGGTTACAAAGCTACTCCAGTGGGTATCTGTTCATCTCTCTTGTTCTCTTCTCTCCCCCCCCCCCCCCAGAACTGGGACCTTGTGCATCAGACACAGAACTACCTGAAGCTTCTGATCTCCATTATCAACTGGTGACGGTGAGGTTCTCTTCTTGCTAAGTAGAGGGGGGAAACATTGGGGAGGGGTGCTTTATTTTTTGTGACTTCCCCAGCGACTCGAAATTGGCTGACATGGGAGAGTCAGGCACAGGACTTGCAGTGAATTTCATGAAGGGATCCCCCCCCCCCCCCGCACCATTGGTGGGGGAAGAATGCCTGCCAGCGCAAAGTGCTGCGTCACATGCATTTTGCCCCTCTAAAACAGGAAGCTCCAACCTTGGGTCCCCAGATGTTGCTGGACTACAGCTCCTTTGGCCCCTTGCCATTAGCCATGCTGGCTGGGTATGCTGGGAGCTGTAGGCCAGCAACATCTGGGGACCCAAGGTTGGAGAGCCCTGCTTGGTCACCTTGGTTATCTTGGTCACCTTGGCACAGTGCTTCCCATTTCCCTTGGACTTCCAGGAAAACTTTTTTCCCCCTTTAGCTCGATAGGCACAGACACACCATGTCCCTGCTTTTAGAGGCCTCTTCTTTGCTTTGCCTTTCCAAAATAGCTCTAGATGTCTTTTTCAGCCTGTGCTCCTAGCCGCACTTGCCTCAGATCAGTTACCACTGATCTCCTAGTCAGGATAGAGTGTACTTAACAATCTGACACACTTTCTTTATTTTATTTCTTAACGTTTATATCCCACCTCTTCCTCCAAGGAGCCCAAGGCAGCTTACATGACCCTCCTCCTCCTCTTCATTTTATCCTCACAACAGTCCTGTGAGGTAGGTGAGGCTGAGAGTCAGTGACTGGCCCAGAGTCACCCAGTGAGCTTCATGTCCAAGCGGGGACTAGATCTCAGATCTGCCGAGTCCCAGACCAGCACTCTCACCACTATGCCACACTGGCTCTACAAAACACATCGAAAGAGATATACTTTACCTATTTGCTTGCTTTGCATATTTATTTTTCAGCTTTTGTCAATCCTGGGGGGAAATGTTTAACACTTTATATGTGGTAGAGGATGGGGTTCAAGTCAAGAATGTGTGCATAATTCCCGCCACCCAGCCTTCTGAAATGTTGCCAGATAGTGCCCCCATAACTTTTCCTCAAGCTTCCTTGGGGGGCAGGGGGTGTTCAGGAATTTAATTTTAAAATAAATTTTCCTTCTTTGGGATGCTGTCTTGCACAATATCGTGAGATGCTCATGGTTGTAGCCATTGCTGTCAGCTTTATACTTGGCCGTCTAGCTCCCTTTCTTTGACTCTGGTTCTTCTAAGGCAGGGGTGGGCAACACACAGGCTATATGCACCCCGCCTCCTGTTGTTCGGCCCCTGCCACCAAATGTGGCAGAGGCCCCCCAAAACTGGGCAGTTCGCTGCTGAAATTTGGCAGAAAACTGCTGCGGAGCCTTAGAAAAGGGAAACTTTGCTTGTTTTCAAGGTAAATTTGGCAGCAAACTACCCCCTCTTTTTTTGGTGGTAGGTGTGTGGCCCGTGGTGGGGGGATTCAAAAGTGTTCCCTCGAGCCCCCTGAAGTTGCCCACCCGAAACCTTTCCTAGCTCAACCCCATAGTGCATAGTGGGAAAGTACAGAAATGTGCCTTAAAAGCCTTCCACAGCCCAGTGCCCTCTGGACTGGTCATACTATAGTTCCCATCATCCCCAGCCAGCATGGACTTAGAAGGTGGATGGGTACCATTTTTTTTCTTCCTCCATCCAAATCTCCTAAGAGTCATGGAGGCACCTAATTTTGATGGCTGAGCTGCCCCCTCTCTGGGGCTCAAGCATAATAACAGAAAACCAATGGGCTGAGGGTAGAATGGGACACTGGAGCACATGGTTTTCGAATGCTTGCATCACCAGCCCAGATAAGAAGAGTGCAATTCTTCTCAGAAAACATTTAGGCTCAGACTCTGCCTTGTCTCCCGGGAGTGGTGGAAGGGTATTCCATAGTTCTTTAAGGCCAGAACAAAGTACTGAAATATAACCAGGCATTTATATCCAGTTTGAGCCAGGCTGGTCTCCCCCTGCTGGTGTTCCTGCACTGAATAGCAATCGGTGGCTCTTGTTCCTTTGGCTGCTGGATGGGGCCAGAGTGTTCCTTCCTTTGCTTCTGCATTCCCAGAGCAACAGGCAGCTGGAGGAGTCGAGTGTTCTTTCTGGCAGAGAGGGGAGAAGCAAGCTCCCTGCAGCTGCTTCTTTTCTGGCCAGTGGATGGGGCAGGTTGATTTTCCTCTTGCCTTGATGCTATTCTTGGGAAGCAGAGGTTGCGGCCTCCTGAGGTCCCCTGGCTGATGGCAGAAGCCGGAGCGTGCCTCCCTCCTGCTCTCCGGTCCCAAAGCACGCCCAGCCATAAATAACCCGCAGCACTGGCTTTGCATCTGATGCATCGGGCAACCCACTGCAGGGATTTACCCTTAGTTAACTTGCCCTGGGCAAACCCCCTGTGAGATTACCCTGGCCTGGGGTGGATCCAAGGGTTATAGCGGGAAGAGGAGGATGCAATAAGCCGCTTGGAGGAAGGAATGGGCAGTAACTCTTTAGGCAGCTGCAACATACAACTAACCCTCTGTCTAGGTGAGACTTTCCCCCCTGGTTTTCTTTCTCCCCCCCCTCCCCCAGCTTGGTATAGTCTCTTGTCTCCTCTGACTTGCAGAGACTGTCCCTGGAGAAGGCTTTGCCTCATGCAGCTGGCCTAGCATATGCTGTTGCATCCCCTGGGGACTAACGGAGGCCTCGGTACCGTGGGGGTCTTTTTATCCTGAATGCCATACAAGTAACGCAGCTTTTCCCCCTCCGCTTTTGCTTTCCCTTCCTGCCGGCTCAGCACAGATGACAGTGGGCTCCTGGTGCACTGTATATCCGGCTGGGACAGGACGCCTCTCTTCATCTCCCTCCTGCGCCTCTCCCTGTGGGCTGTGAGTACCAGTGGGCACATCGCCTCACCTGGGGCATGCATGAGGGGTGCAGCTGGGGCTACAGAGACCCTTTGAAAGGGAGAGGATGGATGCAGCGGGTGGGATCACACACACACACACACACACACACACACACACACACACCTGAACTAGATTGGCAAGAGCAAGACCCCCAGGAGCATTTTGTTGTTGTTGTGTTCTTTTAAAAAAAAAAAGCATGGGTCTGCTAGTGTAAAATGCAAATCCTGCATGTAAAATTACTGGGCCTCTTTTTGTGTTACTTGGAAACTTTGGGAACGGTGGCAGCTTACAGAACTGAGGCCATTGTTCCACTGTTTCATTCAGGCAGAAGATGGGGGCTTTATGGAACATTGGAGCTGGTTTTGGAGACCGGGGGCTGTGTATGTGCGGGATGGTGGGTGGAGTGGGGGAGAAATGGCACAGCGTGAGTTGCCCTGAATTTAAAACTTTTCCTCCTTGGTTACTGGAGCCTCTCTACAGGGTCAGTTCCAAAGGTCAGGCATTTGTTGGTGCCTCCAGAGCAGCAAAAGACCCACTGCCCCCAAAGCACTGCCGCTTTTGACTTGTACAGTGTACTCCCAATAGGTCACTGGCAGAGTAACCTGTCTCCTCCAGATTAAGGAGGTCCACTGTGGAAGGTCCCCCAAATCCTGGAACTGAACTCTTTCCCTTTCTGATTTTCTAGGGCAGCATTCCCCAACCTGTGCCTTCCAGATGTTTTGGATTACAACTCCCAGAATTCCTGACCATTGGCCATGCTGGCTGGAGCTGATGGGAATTGAAGTCCAAAACATCTGGAGGGTGCCAGGTTGGGGAAGGCTGTTCTAGGCAGTGTAGCAGAAACTGGCTGCATTCTCTCTCTCTCTCTCTCTCTCTCTCTCTCTCTCTCTCTCTCTTTCTCTCTTTCTCACACACACACACACCTGAGACCTTAGAGGCCTATCTAATTTTTCTTAACAAAAGCTGAAATGTGAAATGCTGGTGGTTCTCCAGTCCATGTGCCTCAAGGTTCTGCAGTGTGGAGAACATGTACTTTTAAACATTTTGTGGCAGGTGTCTTGCTTTTCCTTGCTCTGTAAAAATCTTCTCTCTCCCTGCACTTTAACATTTGAAGAGAATACATTATTCCATCTTCCCCAGAGCAACAGGTCCTTATGTCAATATAAAGGCACTTGCAAAGTTATGCAGCACAATTTCTGCTCACGCCTAAGTCGGAAACACCAGATACACTGCAGTTACTACCAGATGCTTTAAGCACCAGGTGGTTAGTCTGCTGCACAGTCTGGTCTGTACCAGGGTGGAATTTGGGGTGGGCTGGGGCGCTCCCTAGTTGTTTTAAAGGGTGGGCCCATCCTACCTAGTTTTCATCTTGGGCGCTAGGTATTTAACTTTTTACTTGTGGTAGGTTAACAGAAAACGATAGAAATATTTAGAAATTTAAATTTCACTAGTGGACTCCATCCTTAAAATGGGCATATATTTCTAGCCTGACTGCTAAAGACTGGTTAGAAAAAATTGCCCGTGGAGGGCACCAGTTTGGGGAAAGCTGTAGTCCATATATGCATGTTACATATTTTGTGACGATGTGTAGTCTGTGGATGAGATCATGTGCCTGAGTTATTGGCTCTGTGCATATTTCTAGTGGCACACTGTGCTAGTCTGGATTATGGGAATGGATTTGAGTTAGAATTCCACCTCTGGTCCATACAAATTCCGATACCCCTTTGAACTGAAGGCACAGGTAACTTGGTGTTTCTTGTTCTGCATTGGGACCTGATTCTGCTCACTTAAATCACTGGTAAAGACTTGGATGTCGGAGAATGCAGGAAGAAGCTCTGGATGAGAGGTTATAAGGTGGGCTGAGGAGCCGTGAAAGGATGCAGGCCGACTGCCCTCTTAGACCTGGTTTGGACAACACAGCAGCCCACCATGGGTTAATTAGCCCTCAGAGTGCCGCAGCACATATATAAGCACCCCGACCCAGGGTTTGCCATGGCTTGTTGTGTCGTCCGAACCTGGGTTGTGGGGGTTATTTGAGGGTTAAACAACCCTCGTATAACCCACTGTCTGTTTTAGGGTTATGTGAGGGTTGTTTAACTCTCAAATAACCCCTGCTGCTCAGGTTCAGACGACAGAACAAATCACAGCAACCCCCGGGCAGGGCTTGCACATTCATAATGGTGGTTGGCACGCACCACAGCTCCTTGCGGATAGATTAGCCCAAGATGGGCTGTTGTGTCGTGCGAACTGTCCCTTGGTAACTGTAGGTGTCAAACGTATCCCACGGGCCACGCTGTCCGCAAGCATTACAATTTCCCCTCCCTATAATGTTGAGGGCTAGAAACTTTTAAAAATAAACTTTAAACATGGGGCTGGAGGGCATGTCTCTCTGTTCAGATTGTCTGCTGCACAATTTATGGCAGCATACGTCGCTTTGGAGAAAAGAGAATGCATGGCTTCATGAATCGCTTTTGTATTGACTTAAGAAACCATTTCTCAGTTATCAGCACAATGCCCTATTTTTAGGGGCTGATCTATGGCGGGGAAAATGCAGGGCAGGGAATCGTTGTACTACATGACCAGTCTTCTTTCCTTCCTTAGGATGGGCTGATCCACGCGTCCCTGGAACCTGCAGAGATTCTTTACCTGACCGTGGCCTACGACTGGTTCCTCTTTGGGTAGGCCTGCTGGAGACTGGCTCTGCCTTAACTAGAAGGGGGAGGCAAAGGTCATGGGACCGTTGCCAGGGCTGGTTAATGCCATGTTTCTTAATCAATTTGCACTTGGGGCTCCCCTTCTAAGCTTGCCTTACTGCATGCCAGCCATCTGTTCTGTAAATGAGCGTATGGAGATCCTTGCTGTGTGTGTGTGTGTGTGTGTGTGTGTGTGTGTGTGTGTGTGTGGCGCCTGTTGCTGTGAGAGAAGATTTGTGGATTGATGCACTGATCAAATATACCTGGCATTGGAAGAGAAGAGGGGGATATCTCTTCCTAAAAGCACGCACAGGGAAACATTGATTAAAGCTGCTGTTCAGAGCTCTGTCCCTCCCAAATCATGTTGTGATTATGTGATGGGAGGGTAGGGGGTGGAGAACAGTGACCCCTCCACAACTCCAGCATTGATCAGTTGGGATTCCCCACTGGGAAGGATCCTTTGATCCCTCCTAGTGGGGAAGGAAAGCTCAAGGCTAACCCTGTCTCAAGATCTCCTCTCTCCCCAGGGGGCTGTGTGCGCTCTCACCTCCTCCGGTTGTCCTGCACTTCTCAGAGGCTGGCAGCTCGGACCACAGACTGAAAACCTAGCAGTTAATCTGTGTGTCTTTCTGAATTCCAGTCATCCTAGAATTGAGATAGTCTAGTTTGCAGAAACATGGTGGGGGATACCTTGACCATATTACACCTCTCTTGAAAGATGTGCATGGTTGCCAACTGGTTTCTGAGTGCAATTCAGATGGGTGGTTTTAACCTTTAAGGGCGCGATCCTATGCATGTTTAGACAGAAAAAAGTCGTGCAACTCTATCTAAACATGATAGGATTGTCCCCTAAAGCTCTAAACTGCTTAGGAACTGGCTATCTAAGGAGCCATCTGGCTCACTATGAACCTGCCCGGGTATTAAAATCCACAGGACTGCAGTTGGCCACCGTTCTCTTGTCTTTTAGAAAGACTGTGAAGACTCATCTCTTCAATTTAGCCTTATGATACTGTATATGTAGTTTTTAAGGTTTTAATATTTTTACAGATTTTAATGTTTTTATTGTTTTAAGGTTTTGTTTTAAATTGTTGATGGCTTTTTAGCAGATAGGGTGGCATATAAATGTGAAAAACAAACAAATAAATAAATAAATTTGACACCTGTAGGGGAAAGTGCTTGGTTTGGTTGATACTGAATTTTCCTCTTTTCTTTTGCAGGCACATGTTAGTGGACCGGCTCAGCAAAGGAGAGGAGGTGAGTGTCTTTGGGGGCAATTTGGGAGTAGTACTAAGTAGCAGTGGTGTGTGAGTCACACTGTAGATGCTGTGCTACTGTGTGTATAAGGGTGCTCTTCCAATGGGAACCCCACGTCCTGCTTGTGGGCTTCCCATTGGAGCATCTGGTTGGCCACCGTGTGAACAGAATGCTGGACTAGATAGGCCTTTGGTCTGATCCAGCAGGGCTCTTCTTAGGTTCCTATGTTCTCTGAGCATGCAGGTTCTATTTTGGCTGTCATGGCTAATAGCCTGAGATTAGAACAGAATGCCTGCATCCTTTGCTTAATGTTTGGTTTTATGTTTTTCATGGAATCACTTTTGCAAGGATTTGGGGAGTGAGCAGCGGGGGATGGGGACACCTGGAAGGGGGGCAAGAATGCTAGCCTTAGGAAAGGGACTGGGAGTTATGCACAGTGCTAAAACTACACTCCCTAATGCAGTGTTCTCCAACCTTGGGCGCTGGCTGGGGCATACTGGGAGTTGTAGGCCAAAAACATCTGGGGACCCAAGGTTGGAGAACACTGCCCTAATGGCTTAAGAACCACCATTTCCTGACTGTCAGAGCAATTTCCTGACTGTCAGAGCAATAAGACAATGGAATCAACTACCTAGGGAGGTGGTGGGCTCTCCCAGTCTGGAGGCATTCAAGGTGCGGCTGGACAGACATCTGTCAGAGATGCTTTGACCTGGATTCCTGCATTGAGCAGGGGGTTGGACTCGATGGCCTTGTAGGCCCCTTCCAACTCTACTTTTCTATGATTCTATGATTCTACCACCCACGCACCCCTGGCCAAGTTCCATACCTCTTAAATTCCAGGATGCTGAAGTGATTTGTGGTCATGTGGGTTTCTGGGCCCTCCAGTCATGGCTTTTGTTCTCCATCTGGACTTGGGGATATGCAATAAATCTTTATTCATACTGGCTGTGTATATGTTTTTGCAGCGGGGTGGCGGTGATATCAACTGTTTGCCACCTTGCATGCAGTACACATTCCTGGCCAGCAGGTGGCCGTGGCCCCAGAAGTCTCGGCCACTGTGGGCTCTTGTGAGGATTGTGTGGTGGCGACAGCCTCCTCCCCTGGGCCTGTACCCTGTAGAGATGAAGGAGATGTTCAGCCTGGCAGCTCTCATTTGCCAGTTCAGCCTTCCCCCCTTCCTTTGCCCCTACTCTCTTCTAGGCTTTCTCCCAATTTTTTTTCCCCCTTTTTTGGCTCTAGATTTTCTTTTTCTGCTTCGATTTTCTGAAGCACATCACCTCCGAGGAGTTCTCTGCCGCCAAGCAGCTGAGGTAAGAGCCCGCGCTAGCGTCTGCCTCCGCTGCCACCAAAGGCAGGCTGAGAGAGAGCCGAGGATCTCGTTAGTGCACATGCTTTCTTCTGGGAGATGGGAGGCCCTCGTGTCCTGGCCCAGTTCACTTTAATTTATTCTGCGCTCGGGAGAAGCAGCCAGAATGGGGCCACATCATTTTCTCCAAAGCTGCTCGGGCTGTGGAAGTCCTACATAAGAAGAGAAGCGACTGTGAGTTCGGTCTGCGCACGGGTTGGGTGAACAACTGGGGAAGAAGGGGCCTCTCCCATCGTACTGGCTGCTGCAGGAATGGCTCTGTTGCTATGGGAGATGAGAATGGCTGTGCTGGATCAGACCAAGTGTCCATTCAGTCCAGCGTTCTGTCTCCCAAGGGTGTCCAGCAAGAGACTTCTGGGCTGCTCACTAGCAGGACATCCCCTCTTGTGGCCATCACTGTCCCCTGAACATGGACCTTGCACGTTTAGCTGCTCTGACTAGTATCCATCAATCCAATACTATCAGGTTTGCTTTACTGCAAGGAGGAGGATGTGAACCATCTTAGCCTGGAAAGGAAGAGCCCACTTGGTGGCTTCTTTCTTTCAAACCATGGCTTGGAAGAATGGGAACGCGATCCCAGGACTCAGGCTCTTCCCCCCCTGCCCTCATGCACGCAGCTTAATGAATGACGTCCAAGCTTACCCAAACCATTGGTCACCGTGTTCGGTTGTGTCGGCCGAGTCTGGTTTGATCAAGTTGGAAAGTAATTAATTAAGGGTGCAATCCTATGCCTGTTTAGACAGAAAAAAGTCCTATAACTCCCAGCATTCCCCAGCCAGCATGAGAGAGAGCCAGTGTGGCGTAGTGGTTAGAGTGTTGGACTGGGATTCAGGAGATCCGGGTTCTAGTCCCCACTCAGCCATGAAACTCACTGGGTGACTTTGGGCCAGTCACTGACTCTCGGCCTAACCTATTTCACACGGTTGTTGTGAGGATAAAATGGAGAGGAGGAGGAGGACCATGTAAGCCACCTTGGGTTCCTTGCAAGAGAAAAAAGGTGGGATATAAATGTAATAATAAATAAATAAAAATAGGATTGTGCCCTGAGCCACATGCAATAAGCACTGGGCTAGTTCCTGACCCTCTCTGCAGAGGGTTGGAAGATGAGGGCACTGGTTTGTGCTACTACTTCAAAGAGGCTTGTCACTGCTTTGTACCCTTGACACTCCTAACTTCGTTCCTCCCTGGGGCCAGGAGATAGTAGGAATCATCTTGCATCTTAGCCCAGGAGACTTTGGTGGGAGACCATAGCAGTGGTAGGATAAAGAAGAACTGGAGCTGGCTCTGCAAGCAGAGAGTAGCAAGAGGAAGAGATCAGTGAGGATATAGGGGAGAGAATGAAGGCACATGGGTGTGGACCAAACTGCGTTCTGTCCTCAGTTGTCATAGTCACTAGGTCCTGCCTGTTGTGTAATTGGGGCTAGTTGTCCTCCCAAAGCCTGTTGGCCCAACTGGCATTCTTGGATGGAGAGCCTGTGTGAAGTTCATAACTTAATCTTTGGAAACCTATTGTATTCTTTCTGCCTTCAATTCCTCCCTTAAAACCCACCTTTTCCATGAGGCCTTTGGCACAAACCCCTCCCCCCCTCTCATGCTCTACTGTAACTAAGGGCTGCTGCTGCTATTATTAATTAATTAATTAATTAATTAAATGTATACCCTGCCTTTTAAAATATTTCTTGGCTGCCTTTCAGGGCAGAAACCCTCCCTAGGCAGCATACAATAATAAAACACATAATAAAAACCAACACAGTCTTAAAAACACAATAAAAACATCAACAGCAAACATATCAGGGGTGAGCCAAAGTAAAATAGTATGTTTTCAGGGCCTTCTTAAAAGCCTGTAAAGATGGGACCTGGCAGACCCCCAATGGCAACATATTCTAGAGGTGTGGGGCCACTGTGGAAAAGTCTCCTGGACACCACAGCTGCCTGGGCTTCCCCAGTTAGCACAGAATCCAGGAGGACTCCCAGACTAAGCATTTGGTCTTTTAAGGGGAGTGCAACCCCAGTTGTAAAGCTCCATCCAGAGTAGTTGGTTTCCACAGTGCCTCCGTCTTGTCTGGATTAAGTTTCAGCTTGTTCAGCCTCATCAATCCCAAAACAGTCTCCAGACACTAATTCAAGAGTTCAGCAGCCTCGCTGGGATGTGGAGAACGAAACGAGAGGCAGAGCTGAGTATCATCCGCATACTGATGACACTTCAGCCCAAACCTCCTGATGACTTCCCCCAGCGATTTCATGTTGATGTTAAAAAGCTACGGGCTAACCGTGTATACCTGAAATAATGGCATGTTTCCATGTTTATCTCTCTCCTCTCTCCCCTGTCTCCTCTTTCCTACCCCAGAAGGACGAGTCTGCCACCCGGGTTTACTCTGGAGGAGATCTGTATGCTAAGTGAGTGTCTCTTGCCACCTTTCAACCAGTCCACTACTCTGGGCTGGGTCTCTTTGCTGCTGGTGGGTGGGGTGGCAACATTTTGCTCCCCAGAAGGGCTTAGGAAAGCCACTGAAGCTGGTCAGTTCACCTGAACGCTGCAGCCTGAGGTTCTAGAAAAGATCAGTGCCCCTACACCACCCAAGTATAATGGACCTGGGCTGCAGCAGGCAATTCAAAATGCGATGTGTGGTGTAGAGTGCTCCCGTTCAGTGTTCTCATCAGCCACGTCTTCCACAACACTCCATTCCATTCTCCCGCCTGTCTGGTTTCCTGTCCATGCCCTGCCCCCCCCCCCGGTCAACATTCTGCGGCCACTGAGTACAGTCAGTGCTCCCCGCCTGCTTAGTTTTCCCCTAAAGTTTTCTTTTGTACATCTGCAAACCTTGGAGCTTCCCCAACGCTGCTGATGCCTCCCTCTTTTGCATGGATGGTGCTTTTTTGACTACATAAACACTGGCACTGCCTTTTGAACATCTGAAATAGAGGGAATGATGTAATGCCACTCAAGGGCTTGCAGGATTAACCGTTGAAACCCCCGAAGGACAGTTTCCAGAGGGGAAGCCATGTTAGTCTGCTGTAGCAAAAGCAATCAAGAGTCTTGTGGCACCTTAAAGGCAATGTTCTTAAGGCATATGCTTCAGTGGACTAGTCCACTTTGGCAGATGCATCTGGGGAAGACTTCCTTGTTTCTGTGGGAGAGTGGGCACCTCAAACCTCCAGTCAACTATAATTAGGGTGGTGGGTGTGGGTGTGCTGCCCACCACAGAACATAATGGGCACTTCCTTGCTCGTGTGAACCCCCCCCCCCCCCCCCAGTTTCTGGCTCTCTTGGTATGCTTCAGAGTATATGGACAATGACAGCTGAAATTTCAGGAGCCAGAGGGGTGGCTGTGCAAGACTTCCAGTGGACCTTTGCCAGTGTCGGGCATGGCAGAGATTTGGTGCCCTTTCCCCTGATTCTCAGCAACAGAATAAATAAGGCAAAATAACAGCAATCACGCAAACTTCTTAATATGTTTAATCCACATGATTTGCAGCTTTTCCAGTCAGACGTTTTAGTGCTGAGTTTCATTGATTGGGCAGGGTATACGTGGCCTTGGCCACATAGTTTTTAGCGTGGATTGTGCTCTTAGATTTGAATGTAGGTCTAATCCCACTGCTTTCTCTGTTGGGGCTTCGCTGCCTGTGAGCCAGAAGCTTTGTGTTGATCCTGGGAAATGGTGCCTGTTCTTTTCTCCAGGGCACCAGGAGGGCTTAGCAGCTGTGTCTCCTGCCTCACGGCTCACTCTTTCCCCTGCTGCTCTAGTTTTGCCCCACAGTGGGTGGGTGAAAGGATAGATAGCGGAAGGAAAGGTACTGCAGTAGATCCTCCTAGTCCTTATGAGCTTTTAAAGAAACCGGTGCATCTCTGGGTGGAAGTCTGGCAAGTCTTGTGTTCACCGCTGCAGGTTGCACTGCTCAGTCCTGCAGTAAGTCACTTAGCTGGCATCTTAACAATCCCCAAATCTGAAATGTTGATGTTGAGATGTTGATATATATATATATATATATATATATATACAACACAGCAGTCTCTTTAATTCCATCATGCTTTTCTTGACCACAACAAAGCAAGGGCCTGTATCTGGGAAGTGTAGAATTGGAGTGATGTACATTCTGTATGTAGCAAGGAAAGCCAAGTTCTGTGACACATACCAATGGTGCAAAATAAGCAAACAACTGCACAGAAAGAAAATTATCACGGTAGCCCCTCAGAAAGAGATATGTGTCGACTGACCATGACAAGGAATAAACAAATAACTAACAGTGACAAAACATGTTGTGATAATCAACATGAGATATGGTACGTAGTAGTAACAACTAATAATGAAGACACTAGAATGCTGCAAGCATGTGCCAAAATATATAATATAAACAAACACAGCCAATCAACAATTGATGAAAAATATAACACAAAAAGTAGGCAGGTCAGTAACAATAAGTAAAACTACAGTAAACAAAGTACGGTATAAGCAAAGGCAAAATGAGAGAGGGGAAGTGAAAAACAATCTGAATGTAATGATTAACAGGTAACAAAATCAAAGCAAGGCTGACGATAAAGACAAGAAGGACAAACAATGTTGGCAAGTAATAACAGTAGATAAAACTACTATAAGCAGACTGTTATACCAAACTCAAGAATGGAACACAAATATTTGACATGTAAGCTTCCATCTATGAAACATTATACAAATGACAAACACCCCTGCTTACGAGCAATTACCGAGGAGGTACAAAATAACATGCTTTCCATCTATAAAACTTATAGTTTGGACTGCACCCGTAGCAGAAAGTTCTGTCAGTATAAAAATATCAACAGTTACCGTAAGTATATTACAAGTACGTAATTATAACAATGTAGAAAGTGAAAGAAACCCAAACCAGTTTACCCGGACTGAAAAATCCTTTGTTCATAAGCAGTAGAGAATCTCCTTTCAAAGTTTAAAGCCTTGTTACAGCAACGATATTAATGTAGAGAAGGAGTTAAAGGTGCAGCGTCCAGGTATTGTCTCATGTTACACAGCTGTTATGGAGAAGTTAGAGGGAGAAGTACTCAAACAATTATCTCCCTAAAAAAGAAGTTAACTCCATACTAGCATTTAACCCACGTGGATACACTGTGTCTAATTTAAAGATCCATTTGGCTTCCTTTCTTAATAACAGTTTGTCAAGATCATTCCAGTTGTATTTGTGACGCTATATTCTTTCAATGACAAGAAAGTTAAAATCATCATATCTGTGTGCCTTTTCAATGAAATGAGGAACCATTGGTGCATCTAACATTGATTTTTTAACTTTGAACGGTGTTCCAAGATACGTGTTCTTATACTTCGAGTAGTCTTACCAACATACAGTAGCCCACAAGGACAGATGATAATATAAATTACCCACTTGGTAACACAGTTAGAAAAGTGATATAGCTTAAAGAGCCGGTTGTTCCTGGGGTGTTTGAAAATCTTAGTTTGTAGAGTCAATGCACAGACAGAACAGCCACTGCACTTAAAATGTCCATAAACCATGCTTTGCACAGTGCGTGGTGGATCAAAGTCTGTATGTACTAGTAGATCTCGAAAATTGTTGGTACGTTTAAATCCAATCTGAGGTGTAGAATCACACCCCGGTATATCAGACACAATGTGCCAATGTTTCATAATAATCTTCCTGATTGAAAAGGCAAGAGGAGTATACGTAAAAGAGCACGTGATCCTGTTAGTAGGGTTAGGTTCCGTATTGCGTAACAAGGTTTGGCGGGAGACCATAGCGGCTCTCCTTTCTGAATTATTAATGATCTTAGTGGGATATCCCCTATCCAAGAGCTGCTGCCGCATAATTCGTTGATTCTTCAAATATTCTTCTGGATCAGATGAATTCCTTTTAAAACGTAAATACTCCCCATAGGGTAGGTTGGACCTTAATTGCGGTGAATGATGCGAAGAAAAATGTAAAAGTGAATTCCTGTCTGTAGGTTTGGTGTATGTCTTAATGAAAAGCCTATTATGTGTCCTGTATACCATAGTATCCAAGAAAGGGATCTGTAACTTGTCCATATGGTAGGTAAATTTGATGCTGTCATGAATGGTGTTCAACCAATCGAAAAAATCCTGTACCATGTTGGCATCCGAAAATATCAAAAATATGTCATCAATATAACATTTGTAGAATAGAAAATATTTATAAAAAGGATTGTTGATAGCATTACAAATAATAGTACTTTCTAAATGTGCCATAAACAAATTTGCAACACTGGGGGCAAAAGGACTGCCCATAGCCACTCCCTTGACTTGAAAATAAAATTGATCAGAAAACCTGAAATAATTTTTTTCCAAAATAATTTCCATCAGGTTGAGCAGAAAAAAGGTTGGTGGAAGAAGATTATCCCTGTTGTCAAGGACCGATTCTATAATAGAATGAGCTTCATCATGAGGAATGTTAGTATATAAAGAATTTACATCAATAGTAACCAAAACGGACTTAGCTGGAATAGATAAATTCTCCACATTATTAATGAAATCGGTTGTATCTTTTAAATATGACGGGATCTGTTGGACAAAGGGACGTAAGAAATAGTCTACATACTGGGATAGGGGTTCCAATAAAGAATTGGATCCTGAAATAATAGGTCGGCCCGGTGGAGGAAAACCAGGTTTATGAATCTTCGGAAGTATATAAAAAATAGGTACTCGTGGATGCAAATTCTGTAGAAAAGAGGACGTGGAATCATCGATAAAGCCCAAAAGCATGGCTTCAACCACAGTAGTCCTGATGACAGACATTATATGTTTAGTCGGATCCAAAGGAATTAATTTCTAACAATCAGGGTCATTGAGTTGTCTATAAATCTCCTGTAAATAGTCTTCCCTATTTAATAGAACTATAGCACCACCCTTCTCTGCTTCCTTGATCACAATAGATGTATCATTCGACAGATCTCTAATGACTGTCTGATCCCTATTGGACAAGTTGTGCCAATTCCTATGTGATGATTGCTCTAATTTAAGAAGGTCCTTTTCAACCAAATGTTCAAAAACCCGGATATGTGGGTTAGATGACACCAGAGTAAAAGAGGAGTGGGGGCGAAAAGGAACTATTACCAAAATGTTCCCTTAATTTGAGATGTCTACATAGACCGAACAGTTCAACTCTAGTACGAAAAGCGTTATAGGATGGAGTCGGAACAAAACTCAGACCGAGGTTAAGTACTCTAATCTCATTGCTAGAAAGCTGTCTAGAGGACAAATTGACAACTAAATTTTGGTTCGTCCTCGACGAACGTAATTGCATGCTTCTCGAAGTGCCTTCATCTGGTACATAGCCAGTCGGTTCAGTCCTAGTACGTCTGGATATTCGAGCATGTGTATTGAAAAAAGGTCCCTCGTCTCCTGAGGTGCCAGTAGAATCTTCGCCCGTCTCACTTTGGTCAATATCAGTTGGGATGTTAGATGAATCTTGCCACGTCACCTTCTTTTTAAAATTCTGCTTGTGGTCTCTATATACCCAGTCATAGACTCGGGAATCAGCATAATCTCTCTCATCTCTAGAGAATTTTTTGATCTTCATGGATTTAACCTGGGTCTGAAATGAAACCAGTTCTTTATCAATATTCTGAATCTTATTGGAGAAAGTGTCTTCTGAGAATTTATCCTTAAGTTGTGATTCTAAAGTATCAATCTGTGTACCAACTGTACTCGATGCCTCTTGAGTCCGTTCTATAAGTAGCAACATTAGATCAAAGGAACATTTGTTTAGTATGGATACCCATTTCATTTTGAAGTCCATACCAGAAACATTCCTGGAGCTTTATTGATTCTTAATCCCCTAGAGATCCTCTGGGATCTACAATAATTCATGAGGGAAGAGGCATGTAGATCTAATTTGATAGATTTTTTTCTTTCTTTCTATGAAGTTGTGTGCTCCTTGGCACTTTTATTTATTTATTTTATTTATTTACAGCATTTTTACCCCGCTCTTTTGTTTACATATTATCATTATCAACTGCAGCCATCGCTGTTTTTGTGCAAAATAAGCAAATACATGTAATATTGTGACTATTTCTGCTGATGGCTTTTGCTCCGACTGCGTGGGTCGCTGAAGTCCATTCTCTGACCACTTGTAATTCTGCATAGTAATATTGCCTCGCCTCTTCCACTCCCTCTGCCCCACCCCAAACCCCACCTCTGGTTCCTGAGATCTTATCAGGCATTGCCCACACACTTTCAACCTTCTCTCTGAGGACTAAAGTTTGTTTAAAAACAAAGCCATGGTGGCACGCAGTATTGATTTTTGTGCACAATGCATGCAACCCCCTACGATCTGTTCAGAGCGCGTAGAACAAACTCCTGTCTCTCTTTGGAAGGCTACAACTAGATTTGCATGTACTGTGTACGTGTGTGCATTCTCCTTTCAGTTGTAGCCGCCAAGGAAGAACATGATGGGAATTACTGGGAGAGGCATTCTGTCCTCTCACTTCCCAGTTTCAAAGCCTTTGCCCAGTGGCTACTGGAGTGGCTCCCTGCAACTGTTGCTACAGGCCAGGTTATAACACGATCTGACAACTTCCAGAGGGGGAGCTGTGTCAGTCTGTTAGCAAGGCTGTAAGGCTGTATCATGCTGTGACATGTGACTTTCCAGAACTGCCGAAGGATCTGGGGTTCACACCTGGGCCACGCTTGACAGACTTGAGCCAAGTTCATGGTGCTGACAGCAATTTCTGCAGTGGCAGCAGATCTTTTTCCCAGCTGCTGGAAACATGGGCGTTGCCCCTGACTGTATCCTTGGTCTGTGGGTTTATGTGTTGCATTTCCCTGTGTGAGTTTGTTTATGACGACATTCTGATTGCTAGTATGTCAAAGAAGAAAAGGGAGGTGTTGACTGATCCTACACAGGTCTATTCTTGTGTTCCAGAGCAGAGGGACCGGGGCAGCACCACCAGTCTGAGTAGCGACTTCTCTCTCGTGATGGAGAGTTCACCTGGGGCTGGAGGGAGTTTCACCTATGAAGCTGTGGAGCTGATGCCAGCAGGGCCTCAAACGCAGGCTTCTTGGTAAGGTATTCTCTGTGTGTGTACTGTATATACATACACACATTTTCAGCCATATGTGGGATGGGGTACATGGCTTGGTATGTTAACCAAAAAGCAATAAGATGTCTGCTGCACCACTCTAGACCTCCCTTCCCTAACCTGGCACTGTCCAGATGTGCTGGACTGCAACTCACATAATTCTCAGCCAGCATGGCCAATGGCTGGGAATTGTGGAAGTTGGAGTCCAATACATCTGGAAGGTGCCAGATCCTCTAGATAGTGCCTGAAACAGCTGTGGCTCACAGGTTGCTTCCAAGCCTCCCACTATCTCTAGTTGGAAGCAGCTACCCTAAGCAGCACAGGGCATTAAGCAACTTCATTTCTGGTATGGTGCTGGTCAGGCCAAGCTTCTGATATGCCTTGTGCTACATCCTAGTGCAAAAGCAGATGCTAGCCAGCTCCATGTTATTTTAGCATCCTCTGGGGTATTGTGTACAGGGCATCTGTCAAGTCAGGCACCCCACCCCACCCCACACACATCCCTTCCACCTAATTGGTCCCCTCCCAGTGCTAAACTAGAGTTATCGAGGCCTCTAGAGCAGTGGTTCTCAACCTTTTTTGCCCCATGCACCCCTTTCACCATATGTCAGAATGTCATTCCCCCCTTTCCAAGATTGTCTGACTTAATCTGTGCCATACAATAAGGTGTGATGTCCTGTAGATTATGTACAATCTGTAGAATTGTAATTTGTAGAAAGATCGGTATTCCAACAGTTTGAGTCTGTGGTCCCAATTGAACCCCTGCTCTAGAGACACCCTCCAATTTTGACTGGGAAGGCTCCTTTTCCTGGGAACCTGGACACTTCCAAGCTGAGGTGAGGGCAGCAGGCAGCAGTGACTTCATGGCCTGGGCGGTCCTGCACTTTCCCCCAATATCTTGACTGCAGGTAATGCAGCTCTTCAGGCTGAAGAAGAAGATGGCTGTCCTACAGTCTACAACGCCATTCTACAATCTTGCAGTCAGTCGGCGGCATCTGCAGGTGGAGCTGAGAAAGTTCCCTGCCTGAAACCCCGGAGAGCAGCCTTCTCCAACCCGGTGCCCTCCAGGTGTTTTGGACTACAACTCCCATCAGCCCCCACCAGCATGGCCAATGGCACTGGGAGTTGTAGTCCAAAACATCTGGAGGGCACTAGGCTGGAAAGGCTGGTGTAGACTACCCTGAGCTTGATTGACCAGCGCTCTGACTTGGTGTAAAGTAGCTTCCCATGTTCTTGTTGTAGAAGAGACTCTTTAAATCTGCAAAAAAAACCACCACCCCTTGTCGAGACATAAGTTGCAGCTCAGTGGTAGGCTGGCCAGTGGGATTCTTGGCAGTGAAGGCAGCATAAAGCCAGCTCCATCAGGGGCTCCTTTCCCCCTTCCTTTGGCCTTGCCTGGCCATGGAGGCCTTGCAGTCTGTGCTGGAGAAGAGGGCCAGCAAATCTGCTAGCTCCTGCAGTGCGCCCACGTGATGGGGACGTGCGCCCAGGGCTGGGGATTTTGGAACCTTGCTGCGGGCTTGCCCTGCTCAGTTTAATTTTTCTCTCTTCTCCCCAAGCATGTGTGCTAATGATATTTTACAGTGCAATTATTCTGAGCTAAATCTGGGCTGTGCTGAGAGGCAGCTGGAAATCCTCTGGGTAACAGCAAACCCTCGGCTTGCCGTTGTCACGCCTGGCTTCTTGAAGTCCAGAGCATGTGTGCGTGCGCGCGTGCATGTAATCTGTTCAAGGTACGGGCGATCTGGAAGTGTGGCCCCTGTGAAAACTGCTCAGCACCCTTCATCAGCCTGCGTGCATGCGGTAGTGAACAGTCGGGAGCTGACAATGAAATCCCATGCAGGCAGTGGGACTGGCAAACGCTTAGCTGAATGTTTTCTGGGTCACCATAGCTGTCTGCAGGAGTGTCTCAAATTCTGAAGTAAATAATACAGATTCTGTAGCTGGGAGGCCCGGGTACTGTCACGAGGAAAAACTGTGAAATTGCGTAATAAACTTTACTAGTGTGCTTGCTTCAGGTTATGTACATTATTTTGTATGTTTTTGAGTCTGGAGAAACGTGAACCAGATAAACTAGAGATAAATAGGACTCCAGATAAACAGAGATAAATAGGACTCTTTAGATTTTATTTTTCAAAACACGGCACCTTGTATTGTGCTGCAAGCTATCTCTGTTTCTTTTTGTTAGAGTCAAATACTGTGTAGGTGTCGTTCCTTCCCGATGCCTGCACTCTTATTTTTGTATTTCCCAATCTCTAGCAAATGCATCAATGATCCAGATCCAGTGAGGCCCATGTGTGCTGTTTGTGAGTAACTGGAGCTCAGAGGTCAATATTCAAAGCATAGTGAGGAAGCTAGTGTACGGTGGGTTGGTGGCTAGGGATTACCAGGAAGGGTTTGGGACTTAAGCTGAGTGCAGAAGCCCACTGAAAGCCCCATATTTTTTCACATCTATCTGTCTAAAATTATTTCTAGGCCACCTTTTAAGATCTAAAGAGACTGTGAGTGTGTTCAGCATTTCCTCTTGGAAACACGAGAGCTAGAGCCTTTCTCTTAAAATGAAAGCAGAGGTTCTTGGAGTGGAATCCAAACTTGCCAGGATCTGTGGTAGAAGTCATAGTCCACGATTCACATCACAGCTCTAGCTTTACAGTTTTTAAAGACCTCTGTGTGTCTGGCGTTGCATGTTTATGAATCTGGCAAAGAAGTGCTGGCAAAAGCATCTTAAGGTTGGCATAAGGCAATGACTACTTGGACAATTTGGCGCAAGCCATGGTACGGCTTGGGAGAAAGTGGGGTCTCCTCCATGCAAGGAGAGCACCTTTAGCTGCCAGTTCTGTTCATGTTTCAGCTCGCTCGTCCTCCTCCCCCCGCCCCCAGCCTCCCTGACCTCTCCTGCTGAAGCTGGGACGGTTGCAGAAGCTGCGGGAAGCCCTGTTCTGTTTTTAAAAGCCTCTCTCCTTTTTTAATTGCCTCTCTTCTCTGCCTGCCTGCTTGAGTGCCTGTGGCTGTGTTATTAGGCACTTCATTAAGTCGCAGCCTTGTGCCTGCGCACAATGCAGCAATCACAAGGCGGAGAGAGCATAAAGGCCCTTGAAAGCTTGGCCCTGCCATCTTCGCTTTCGAGAATAAGTCGCTGAGGGTCTTCCAAGGAAATCCTGGGGTTTGAGGAGAGCCTTTATTATTGTGCGCAGCCAGGGGTAATAAGCCAGACCTCTGATAATCGCTCAACAGGCATCTGGGGAGTTGGGGGTGGCTGAAAGATGGAGGTGGGTGGAAGTGCAGGGGTAGCGAGTGGCTGCAAAGTGAGGCTGTGCTGTGGCAGGTTCAGATCTGGCTCCCAAGAACCGGTTCAAACAGAATCGCCCCCTACACAAGGGCAGCCACAGCCCCTCTTTGGCGTATGTGCATGTCGACAACTGAGTTCTGTTTGAACCGGGCTGTACCCAATGGCAGCCTGCAGATTTCTGTGATCACAGCATCTGGGGAAAGGTGTAGTGGTGGAATGGTTACAGTCTGCCTCCATGCACAGCCTCTGGCTCACGTAAAGCCAGGGTAGGCAACCTGGTGCCTTCCAGGTGTTCTGCACTACAACTCCCATAACTCCTGATCATTGGTCATTCTGTCTGGGGCTGATGGGAGTTGCCTACCCCTGACATACAATGTGATCCACTCTATTATGGCGGCTTGTCCGCATTGCATGTAGGGCAGTGGTGGGCAGACTTCAAGCTTGTGGGATCTGCTTTATTAGAAGCCTGAGATCCACCGACTGAAGCCAGGTGCACAATGGTGGCTCAGGCAGGCAGACCTACAGTAAGAATTAAGGAACAAGGTGCTTCTGAGCACGTGCTCAGCCGAGGAATTTGTGCTCAGTACCAGAACCAAACTCACCAGACCTTCCACAAAAAATGCTCACTCCTGGTTTTTCCCAAGTATTTTTTTTTTAAAGCAGCCTAATTTAGCGGGGAGAAGCTTTTTAGTGGTTACTATTGTTAAACAATTGGGGTTCAAACACTTGCTGACCTGCTGCAAATCACCCAGAGGTCTCTCACTAGATCCCAGTCTACCGTCTGCCCATCCCCAGTATAAGAGAATCTGTGTGAAGAGGCACTTTTGGGAAAGGATTCCTGATACTTTGTACCTGTCCTTGGCACTGGAGAGGCAGCTCCCTATGCTGCAGGGTGTTAAAGACTCAGTTGGGGGGGGGGGGAATAGACTGGGAAAAGGGAAGTTGTTTTCTGCAACCCACAGGGCCAGAGTTCTGCTCATCTGCTCCTATCCTTCTGTGCCTGAAAATTCAGCTCCTGTGATCAGAATCAATTAGGCAAATCTTCATGTGTTTCTGTTCTTTTTATCTGCTTCCAAAATGTAACCTGTTTTCAGCACTTAGGTATTTTTGCCCTTCTGGAAGGACTTGAATAGGGAGAGAGAGCGAGAGAGAGAGGAGAATTTGGAGATGGTGGGGTTAAGTCATGGGGGTGATAAATTAGAGAGGTCATGGAGATGTGCAGGGCATGGAAATGAAACCTGTGACTGACCCAGTGGAAGTTCAGCCCAGCCAAGCGTTGACTTATCTTATCCTTCTCCGGACACGCTTCCAACCCTTGCTTCTCAACAACACATGCCAGGAGATCACAAACAGTGAATTGCAATAGTAGCAGCAAGAGCTCCGTTGCCTTGGGAGCCTGAATGGAGGACTGCAGAGTATGCAGGTGTTACTATGCTTCTGCCTGGTCCCTAGAGAGCCGGTATAGCATAGTGGCAAAGAGCAGGAGCCATGAGCCGGAAGCTCCTCCCAGTTCAGATCTTTCCCCAGCCACGAACTCGCCAAGCGCCCTTAAGCAATCATGGTGTTCTCGGGCTTGGCCTTCCCAGCTGCAAAATGGGGGTAATAATACTGATCTTCCTTTATAGGCTGTTGTATGTGAAATGCTCTGAATATTTTATTTTAAAAAAGGAAAGGAAAGGAAAAGCACTGCCTAAATGCCCTCTTTTAACAGCCTTGCGCTGGATTGCTAAAACCATGTTTAGGAGGGCTTCTGGGATATGAATAGCTGTAAGCTCCTGTGCTGCATTGTGGTTTGTGTGCTTAACATGCTGCGCTGAATTGTTCTATTGCTGGAGGATATTTAATTGTTTGAATGTCTGCCTGTCTTTTTTAGTGTTCTGCTGTGTGTGTTTTTAAAAATAATCTAGTAAGGTTGGTGCTGTTGTGTGTAACCTATTGGCTGCCTTGAGCCTTGTTCAAAGAAAGTGCCCTTGGCTCTGATTCTCTTGGAGGCAAGACCGAGCTCCAGTTCAGTGCCTGAGCATTTTTGAAGATCCAGGGTGCACCTTGGAAAACCTGTGGCCCCACCACCGGTGGAGCCTTTTTGGTGCAGGGTGGCTACGTGGCCAGAAACGTCTCTTGCTATGGCGAAGGTTCCTCACTCGAACTGGCGACACGCTCCCACCCTAAGTCTGTTTGTGTGTTTCCTACCTGCAGGAGGAAAAACTGTGCGTCATCCCCCCAGACAGTCCTGTGGAATCGGCCGCCGCAGCCCGAAGACAGGCTGCCGTTCCAGGGCGTGCTCGAAGCCAGGTCCTCGAGCTCCTCCTCTTCCAACCACTCGGAGAACTTCTCACGGCTGGGCAGCAGTCCGCTGGAAGTACCCAAGGCCAGGTGAGATGCAGCGAGCCCTTGCGGCTCTTAGTAATAACTTGTCTGGGGCAGGTGGAGGAACCGAGGGGGCCAGTGAAGCAGCACAGCCAGTATGCACAAGGCAGGGAAGTTGGGCTGGAGGAGAAGTGGCGATGGTGGAGTTCAGGCAGGGTTCCGTGTACTCCTGTCGGCAAAGGAAATCCCGATCTTCCCATTTGAAAGATCTCTGCATTCGGAAGAAACCCATCATGCAGATGCAAACACGCTTCTTTGTTTTTAAAGGGACTTCTTTCAGCATGTGCCCCTCCAAACGCATTCTGGGAAAGCCAGCAGGCACGCTCCCTTGTGTCCTGCAGTTGAATCGTATAGTGGCTGTTTGCTGCTCATTAGTTACACTCAGATTCTGCATCCTGAGGGAGCTGCTCTTGCTGCCTGATGATGGGGCTGGCCCTGACTGGCTGAATGGAAAGAAGAGGCTTGTGGATTCATGGCCTCTAAAGCAGTGTTCTCCAACCTTGGGTCCCCAGATGTGGCTGGGGCATGCTGGGAGTTGTAGGCCAAAAGCATCTGGGGACCCAAGGTTGGAGAACACTGCTTTAGAGGCTGGGTGGTCTGGAAACTAGCCACAAGAAGCTGTACTGGGTTGAGCCAGTGGCCACTGGAACATTCTACTCAGCCCACTTCATCTTGTCCACAGTTTTCAGATCTCCTCCTGAGGCCTAGAAAAGGAACAACGCTGACCTTTTTGGTGATGCCAAGTTCTGTTTCCAGACTTCAGAGTGATTGGATGTGCATGTGGGCATACAGTAGATCCAGGGAAATGCACATCTCAACGTGGCACCCTGAGAGGCCTGGTTTTTAAAGCAATCCTTTTTAAGCATTCACAACACTTTCGGCACTTTTGGCTTCTTACATGTCTGGCTCAGCCTCTTGCTTGGACGGGAATACTAGAGGACTGTGTAGTTTACTGTGGACATAGCTAGGAGAGGACTGTATGTAAGTGGGAAAGTGTGGTCCCTTTGCATGCTGGAACTATGGTCTTGGGGGCTGTTGGCAGGGGAAGGGGGTTCCAAAGTTGAGCAGCGTGAAGGACGTTTCCCATACAGTGCAAGTAGGACTCCGTGCAAAATTGGTGGGAACCCTCTCCAGCTTTGGCCAGGTAAGCATGTTTCTCTTCTTCCTTATCCCCGCCCTCCCCACTCCAGCGTTGAACCCAACAAAGATTTCTTTCAAATGTCTGAGCTGGGTTCGGGGGCAGTCCGGAAAGAAGAGGAAAATTAGATAGCACGTCGTGCTATAGCTGAACTGGATCAAGGTCAACCAGCATGGGAGTCGTCTTCCAACACACCTGGGGAGCATCAGGTTGGGGAAGGCTGACCGACATCATGTGAAAGTTCCTCTGGGACAGGATGTTAAAAACCAGAATGGTCTGGCTGCCTCTCTGTCGGAGCTTGGAAAGAGTTGAGTTCAAGTCCCAAGCATGCCTGCTAGGCCCTTGGGAGAAAGCAGAAGTGACACAGCCTTCGTACAGGAGTCTCAAGCAGCCTACAATTGGTGGACGAGTTAGGTTTGAGGGGCAAGCCAGGGGACTGATGGTAAAGCTTAGGAGACAAATCAGTTGGCAGTTGAGAAGCAGATATGCTGAGACTGGGTGACTTCAGGAAGGTCTGGTGAGCAGAGAGCTTTTTGAGGCTTGGGAGCCAGGGACCACTGACCTCCTGTGTAAGGCAGCCTTCCTCACCCTGGTTCCCTCCCTTGCTGGTGGGGATGATAGGTGTTGTAATTCAACACATCTGAAAGGACACCAGGTTGGGGAAGGCCGTTGTAAGGTACCAGTGCACAGCTTTCCTCCAATCTCCTACATGAGAGAGGAATTGCTGCTTGAAACTTGCTCTTCCTTCACGGCTGGATGCAAAGACACCGGAAGGGGGTGGGTGGTAGATCAGTTACAGGTGTGATGTTGAAAGGGCTCTTAAGGTCATGGTGTTAAGTTTTTTCCTGTGGATTTGAACTTTTTTTAAAAAAACGAACAGGTACAGTTGGGCTGATCGGTTTTCAAGTATGTTTGTGCCTTCTCGCTTGTGAAACTGTCTTGTTTTTAAGACTTCTGTTCCGTGAGTCTAATTGTACACTGCCAAGACTTGTGTTAGGATTAGACATGGTAATTTTTTAAACAAAATTGTGCAACTGCAACGCTGTCCTCCCAAATCTACCCTGGGAGCTGCCTGGAAATGATATCTCGTGTGCCCTTTCCCCAAACTTAGGAAGGCGAGATAGGACCCTTTCCTCCACAGTCCTGTAGTGGTGCAACCTGGATGTTGGGTTGCCTCTACTTATTTCAATTTTGGCTTAACTTCTGCATCTGCAGGGGCCACTTTGTTTTCGGCACAGTGGCCTTGGGAATATACTGTCAGGCTCTGGGGGTGAGGAAGTTATTTTGTCGCTGCTGCCGTTAAACATCTGGGAGTTGGAAATCCTACTGATCTATTGCAAGTCACCCAGAGATCACCAAGGGATCTCCATCTGCCTTGTGCCCACCTTCTGCCTTAGCTGACCCCCTCGTGAGTTATCAGACTCCATAATAGGCAGCACCATCCAGCAGCAGAGGGCTCCCAGGTGTGGAGCGCATGTGCTCAGGCATAGCATTTACATATTGAATAGGAAATAAAAAGATGCAACGCAACACTTAGAAGCATGGATGGATCCTTCTTGCAACTTAAGAAAACACCTTCTTAAAAAATTAAATGTTAGAGTAGAATGTTTGCCCATCCTGCTTTTAAAATTTGGTAGATTTGTCAGGGGCCTGTTAAAATTGCCCCAGCAGGTCAGGCCATTCCTGTTCTAAATTATCTGAAAGGGAGGTTGTTGCATTGTTTGTTTTCTATGTAGTGTTAACTCTTAGCAACTGGTTCAGCTGCTGGCTGTTGTCGCTGTTGCTTTGAAATCCATCCTTGAGCTTGTTTTGTGACTTGGGAATATCTGGGGGTGGCAGGTGGAGAGAGGGGTCTTCATGAGAGAGAGAGAGAGAGAGAGAGAGAGAGAGAGAGAGAGAGAGAGAGAGAAGCAGCATGTTCTCATATTCAGCAGCTATTGTGGAGTCTTGGGAGCACAGAGGATGCCCAGAGAGTGGGAGAGGAAGATGATGCAGAGCACATCAGGAAGAGGTATTTGCCAGGCCAGACTGACACTTCTCAATATGTACTTCCTTGCAACCACGGGGGCTAGAAAGTTGCTTCTTAAATATTCTGAGAATACGTGGTTTTCTCCCTTTTTAACAACATCACACACACACATGCACACAATTGCTGTGGGATTCACATAGAGTTTGGAGACACAGACTGCTGTCCTAGGTCAAACCTGGGTTGGGCGATCTGAAGCACTCCTGACCGGCTCAAAAGTGGTTGGCGCCTTCTATACAGTCGTTGGCTTTGGCAGTGCCCTTTCCCAACCAAGTCCTCAGGAAGCGGCCTTGCCCCAGCTGACAATAGTGTTCAGTGTGCCCCTTCCCAGCTAGTTGGCAGTCCTCCCTACACAAAAGGGAGGGATGCCCCAAATGTCACTTCAGTTGGGACAGGAACCTAGGAAGCTGCCTTATTATACCAGGTCAGGCAGAGGGCTTTCCCTTCACTGCTACCTGATCACTGGAGGTCCTAGAGGGATGGACCCTGTGGTCTTGCACATGCAAATCATGTGCTCTACCACTGAGTTATGCCCCCCCCCCGCTCCTTTTGCACTGGAAAAAGGTGCCTCTTTGGGGAGGTGTGGGGCTGGATCCTCCCTGGCTAAACTGCCCTGACATTGTGTATGACATTGTGACCATTGGGGTAGGGGGAGTTTTAAAAAGCTTGGCCAGGGAGCATATGACTCCCCAGGCAGGGAACTTGGACACTGCTGATTTATTGTGGAGACAGGTGGGCACGGTAGCCATATAGGTGACATTCCCTCTTTGAACAGCAGTCTCATGAAGGCAGCAGTTGGGCCTCGCAGTACTGGCAAATGCAAGGTGTCCCTGATGCAGGGCTGTGCTGTAGGGCCTCTTTCAGCCTGAGGGAAAAATTCCATTTTGGAGAAGCTCTTGGCAGCTGCATTCCAGGGGTGGGTGGGGCCAAAGGCAAAAGGGGGCAGGACCAAGAATGCCAGCATATGTTAGCTTAAAGCTCTTACTGCTGGCAACTAAGCCTTAGGAAAGGTATTTCAACCTTATTGAATGGGGGGAAAACTGCACAGATGCTGGAAACCACCAAGCAATCGGTGGTCAGAGCAAAGGGGGTGTGGCCATCTGGGGAAAACCACCACCCACCCGGCACAGATTTGTTCCCTGGGCCTACAGTTCTGCTCCCTTAGCCTAACGTCTACTCAAGGCCAGCACAGGGTCTCTCCTTTGGAGGGAGGACATGGCTGCACGTGGCTTTCAGATCTTCTGGACTTGTGGCCATGGCAACAAAACACTTAGCATCTGCCGCAGTGGAGAAACGGGCATTCCGGTGGGCCAGCAACTACTTCAATAGGTAACTTAATTGGCTACCTGCCATTTCTGCTCTATACCGACAGGCAGGAGGCAGGCAGGGCAAGTCACGATGGGCTGTTGGAGTAGGCGGAGGGTGTGAGAGGACTCTGTGTGTGATGCACGCTAGCTTGGGAGAAGGAGAAGGAGCTGGCTGTCTCTCCCCCACCCCACCCCTCGGGAAAAGGGTCTCCCGTTATATGGGCAGACTAGGCAGAAGGAAACCCCGCAGTTGTCTGTCTCTGCAGGCTAGAGCAGAGAAGCTTAATTGAAGCCAAATAGGCATATTGGTAGTTAAGCTGGCAGGCGCACGCATCCCTGCGCTCGGATTGCCTGAAGCTGTGAAGGAGTGAAAGCAAATGGCATCGTTCAGTATTGCCTGGTGGGGGGTTTGTCTGCTTTCCTGGCAGCAGGGGCGAGGGAGCCTCGAGTGCCCAGCGGATCAGATCAGGCCTCTTCCTCCTTCCCGGCTGCCCCGTGCTGCTGCAACCAAGCAGCTGCCTCTTAAACAACCCATTTGACGAGTCACATTGCCCCCACCCAATGCCCCATTATTTCCATTTAATTGGCATGTGCCCCATTATGAATGAAATGTGGCATGAGGGCTGTTTTACTCGCATGTATACAGCTGCCTAACCTGTGTAGTTGTGGCACAAGAAGTTACTGGGCCACGCTTCCTGGGGGAAGCTGTACATGGCCTTTCTCCACATGGAGGTGTTCTCCACTGTGTGTAAAAATATTGCACATGAAGTAACTCTCATACAGACTCTAATTTAAAAACCCTCCACAGAAGAAGACTGCCTGGTCATCATTGCCTTGGGCCCTAATGGTCTTGGGAACTTCTGCAAGCAAGCGCCGCATGTGAAGCCAGGGAAGGACCTTCTGCAGCTTGTTATTGGCCAGCCAGTGCAAAATGTTCTCCTCGGGCTTGCCTCCATTCCACAGTAATCCTGTGCTTAAGGAGCAAGGGTGATGCTGTGGAAGTGTCCTGTCTGTTTGCAGGCGGTGGGCTTAATGCCATGAAAGAAGCGCACAGGGCATTAATGTGGCTTAGCAAACCAGCTAAGCCACATCTGAATGCGCTTTTGCTAAATCCATTAAATAAAGCCAAAATGGTGTGCTTGGGTCTGCAGGGGAGCTCTTGTGTTCAGCAGCAGCTTTGTCAAAATGAGAAGGTTAGTCTTAGTTCCTGCTGCTTGGAGAGAGCCCTTGGGGTGAAGTTGGGGGGCAGGGGGGAGAGGCTGAAGTGTGTGTGTGTGTGTGTGTGTGTGTGTGTGTGTAGCGGGGGTATCGGCTTTTTCCAGTGCTTTGAGATGCCTTATTCCACACTTCCTCTATTTGCCTCCAGTGCGTGTTGGATGGTTCTTTAGTTCATATACTCCCAAGCTGAAGGAAGGAAGTTGAGCCTGTAGTTAGACCAAAAACACAACTACTGCTCTGAATGCATGACACTTTCCAGCACATTGCTTTCTCTCTGCCTCTCTCTCTGCCCCGCCTCCCGCCCCTCCTTGCCCAGATCAGTCTCACTTTTAAAACTGGTCCTGGGCCAAGTCCGTTGCAAGGCCCCACCAGGTTTACTCAGAGGTGCCCGGTTGTGGCCTGATGGGGGGTTTCCCACCTATAGAGGCTTCCTCCAGAGGCTTAAGAACTTTGTGTGTCTGATACTTTTGCATTTCCAGTCCCCATTGGGCCGGCTGCCGTTCTAGGTCTGGCTTCTGGCTCACAGATCTAGCCTCTTGTCTCTGTGTTTGCGTGCGGCCATTTTGGGCATGCCCAGTGTGGTTTAGAATGTCCTGAGGGCACACCCCCCCATGACCAGGGGAAAGCCCATGATGTCATCCAGATGATCGGCTAGCTTTGACTGCTTCAGGAGGCTGCTGCGGCTGAGGCACCCTCTCCTGGCACGTGACTTCCTGGCTCTTGGCCTTAATGGTTCTGTAATTATCACCCTGGGCCAGGCCAGTAAATGCTCTAATATGGCAGCAAATCGGCAGGGCTGAAAAGTGCCACTGGCTGCCCAAGTGGCATTCGCTTGCCAGCTGTGCTTCCGGGGTCTGCACGAAGATCTTCTGCCCTCCAGCTGCTGTTAATTGAGTAATTATTGGGTTTCTGGTCTTTATGGTTAAATATTTATGTGCTGGGAACTCTGCTCAATGCTGTGTCTACTTATTACAGGCAGCTGCCTACACCAGGCAAAAGCGGGCAACCGCTGGCCATAGGCAGCAGAACTTCATGCTATAAAAAAAAGAAGCAGCAAAAACCCCAAACCTAAAATTAGCGCTTTGCAGCAAGAGCTGAATTTTGCAACTTGTGTAACTTATGGAGATTGTAGGATTGTGCTTTTTAAAAATACATAAATTTACTCTCTTGATATTAATTTTTGTATAATAATTTATTCTAGCATTCTAGCAAGCCACGTGGAAAGGGCTAAGAATGGGCAGCTCCACCCACAACCCAATGGGGAATTTCTTTTCACCACCCCTCTGACTTCAGAAATTTCAGAAGGTGTTGCCTGTCTGCTTCAAGTATATCTATTTTTTGCAGCCCTAAGGGCTTGAAACTTTTTTCTTGTATGTACTTAGTATACAACATGATGTACAGCCCTGACTTGAGACATCCTTGGCAACAATACAATTTTGTCTTCTCAGCAGGTACTCTATTTTACTGGTGGGAAATGGAGGCTCAAGAGTTATAGAATGGCTGTACCTTTTCTCTTGCCAGCGGAAAACAGGGCTGAGGACTTGCTGTGGATGACCTGTATCTTTCCCCAAGATTGTGCACTTGTTGCCTCTGGACCAGTTAGATCAAGTGTGGGCAGAAGGTAGATCCTCCAGATGTTTTGGACCAACTCGCAGAAGCTCCTGCCAGCATGGGCAATGGTAAAGAATGCTGGTAATTGAAGTCCAAAACATCTGGAGATCTACTTTTTACCCACCTCTGGATTAGGTGATAGGGATAATTGGATCTCTCTGTACTTCTTGCTGTCCTCAAGGGGAGGCCCTGTTATTGGCTCCTTCCGCCTCACCCCCTTCCCTGCCTCCTGCTTACATGGGCAGCCCATGCAACTGGCTTAGTCTAGCTCAGTGGTAGAGCACCTGCTTTGCATGCAGACAGTCCCAGGTTTGCTTCCTAACATCTCATAAGAACATAAGAAGAGCCCTGCTGGATCAGACCAAGGGCCCATCTAGTCCAGCATTCTGTTCATACAGTGGCCGACCAGCTGCCCACGGGAAACCCACAAGCAGGACACAAGTGCAACAGCACCCTCCAGTCCATGTTCCCCAGCAACTGCTGTACATAGGCATACTGCCTCTGATACTGGAGGAAGCATATAGCCAGTCAGGACTAGTAGCCATTGATAGCCTTCTCCTCCATGAATTTGTCCAATTCCCTTTTAAAGCCATCCAAATTGGTGGCCATCACTACATCTTGTGGAAGTGAATTCCATAGTTTAATTATGCGCTGTGTGAAGAAATACTTCCTTTTATCTGTCCTGAGTCTCCCACCAATCAGCTTCATTGGAGGACACCGAGTTCTAGTATTATGCGAGAGGGAGAAAAATGAATCCCTGTCCACTTTCTCCACACCATGCATAATTATGTACCCCTCTATCATGTCTCCCCTTACTCACCATTTTTCTAAGCTAAACAATCCCAGCTGCTGTAACCTTTCCTCATAGGGGAGTTGCTCCAGCCACCCAATCATTCCAGTTGCCCTTTTCTGCACTTTTTCCAACTGTACAATGTCATTTTTTAGGTATACAGTATTCTAAGTGTGGTCGCAGCATAGATTTGTACAAGGAGAGTATGATCTTGGCAGCTTTATTTTCAATTCCTTTCCTAATTATGCCCAACATGGAGTTTGCCTTTTTCACAGCATCTGCACACTGGGTTTACTCCTTCATCGAGCTGTCCACCACAACCCCAAGATCTCTGTCTTGGTCAGTCACCGCTAGCTCAGATCCCATCAGATTATACTTGAAGTTGGGATTTTTTTGCCCCAACGTGCATCATTTTACACTCGCTCACATTGAACCGCATTTGCCATTTTGATGCCCATTCTCCCAGTTTGGGGAGATCCTTTTGGAGCTCCTCACAATCCCTTTTTGTTTTCACCACCCAAAATAATTTGGCGTCATCTGCAAACTTGGCCGCTTCACTGCTGACTCCTGGTTCCAGATCATTTATGAATAAGTTGAAAAGCATTGGTCCCAATACAGATCCCTGTGGGACCCCACTGTTTACATCCCTCCATTGGAAGAATTTGCCATTTATTCCTACCCTCTGCTTTTTGTTCTTTAACCAGTTACTGATCCATAAGAGGACATCCCCTCTTATTCTATGACCGCTAAGTTTGCTCAGGAGTCTTTGGTGAGGGACTTTGTCAAAAGCCTTTTGAAAGTCCAAGTAAACAATGTCTACCGGATCATCCCTGTCCACTTGTGTATTGACACTCTCAAAGAACTCTAAAAGGTTAGTGAGACAGGACTTACCTTTGCAGAAGCCATGTTGATTCTTTCTCAGGGAGGGCAAGGAAAACTCCTGCCTGAAACCCTGGAGAACCACGGCTAGTCAATGTCGACAATACTGAACTAGATGGACCAATGGTGTGACTTAGTAGAAGGCAGTTTCCTCTGTTCCTATGCCATGTAACACTTAATTTCTAAAACGAAAGATCCTGCCTAGAAGTTCAACTCTTTGTCCTGCAACTTACAGTGCCTTGCAGAAGTATTGCAGGTTGTAACAGAGTAAAATGTGGAATAGTCGGGGGGGGGGATACTTCTGCAAGACACTGAAGTGTCCGAATCCAGGGTGCATTTGAGATGGCTGCAAGTGTGTGTGTGGGGGGCAGGGGGATGAGCAGAATCGTGTACCTGATTAAAGGCCTTTGCCTCTTCATATTTTCTAGAATTTAGCCCTGTTATTGATAAAGCCACAGCTTAGTGGTAGAGCACCCAGTTTGCATGCAGGAGGTCCCTGGTTCAATCCCTGGCATCCCCAGCTGGAAGGGTGACATGAAAGACCTCTCTGCGTAAGACTCTGGAGAGCCACCCCTACTCAGGGTAGACCAGACTGAGCCAGATGGGCGCACAGCCTCTTGGGATGAGGCAGGTTCATATGTCCGTACAAAAATGTGATTGCAAATTTAAGTCCAGTGAGCCTCATCTCAAGCTAAACCCTGGGGCTAAGCTCAGATTCCATTTTTGGATCTCCATAGTTCGGTACGTGTGTGTGTTAGTTTCTTCCCCCAACCCCCGCAGGATCCACCCCCGCCTCCTTCCCAGCCGACTTGATTTGACTGACTGGCCAAGCTGAAGAAAGCGATGCCAGAGCTCTCAGAAACCAAGATAGCTCTTCCTGCCAGCGAAAGGTGGTGCAACGGGAAGGAGTGACCTAATTAAACGAAGCCCTTTCTCCGAAGCTGCAGCTTAAAGACTCTCTGGGCTGCTTGAAGACCCCGCAGATCTTAATGGTCTTCCTGCTAGAGCAGAGGGCAGCACTGTTGCGGTTTGGCTTGCCCTCATTAGCCGGCTTTCTGTTTGGTGGGGCTGGCTTGCTGCTCTGGATGGTGTGAAGAGGTGTCCATCTCCCTTTTGAGAGCTGTAGGGGTGGGAGCAGGGTGGTGCATTCTGGCCATGCACAGCCAGGGTCTGGAACAGCTGTCGGCAGGTCCCTAAAAGCAAGCAACATGCTCAGGCTTGCCCCTCTTGAATTAATAGCTGAGAAGCATCTTGTATGTTCATTTTGTAAGGTTCTCCCTTCCTCTGGTCTGAACTGATGTTAAGACCAAAAAACCTTCCAATCTTGGTCGGCTCTGGAATTCTTGCTCTAAAAAAACAACAACAGTTGCACATCTCATGAACAGAAAAAAACAGGTCAACATGCTTGTGTATTATTTGTGCTTTTTGTGTTTGCTTTTCCTTCCTTCGTTACATTTCTATGCCACCCAATAGCCAAAGCTCTCTGGGCAGTTCACAACATGATAAAATATAATATAAAACTTGTAACATACAAAAATTTAAAACAGCATGAAACAGTTAAAACAATTTAACAATAAAACTACCAGGACCCAATAAAGACTAACATTAAAATGCCCCATAATATGCCATCAAATGTCTAGAGGTGGAGGAAAGTCTTAACCTTGCACCGAAAAGATGACTATGTTGGCGCCAGGTGGACCTTACTGTGGAACGTATTCCACAATCAGGGGATCGCCACCCAGAAAGCCCTCTCCCTTGTTGTCATCCTCCAAACCTCCCTCAGATGTCGATCGCAGTGTGTGGGCAGGTTCATTCCCATAGAGGTGCTCTGTCAGTTGTTGTGGTCTCAAGCTGTGTAAGGCTTTATAGGTCAAAACCAGCAAGGCTGGGTGTGGATTAAATTGGGAGGGAGCATCGGGACACTGGTTACTGGGGTAGTAAGTATATTGCGGGAAATGGACAGTGACCTGGTGTCTTCCCAATGTGGTCTGAAGTCCCTCTCCTAACTGGTGGCTTGATCCAGATAGATCCCCCCGCCCTGCATTGCACTCCTCCGTAACAGACACAATTCATGGGTTTTCAGGGTGTGCGATATAGGTGGTAGATTGCATAAGCAGTTCTTCGGTCTTTTCCGCACAGAGCAATTTGTCACTGACTTGATTAGTAATAATTGTAAACAGGTGTCCATAATTTAAACAACAGACATCCTGTGGGCCAAATTTTATTTGCATCTCTCGCCTTGATAGTCCCAAAGCGGTATTCAAGGCAGTTCTGCCTTCCCACTCACAGGAATGAGGAAACATCTTCCTGGACCTTTCGTAGAGCGAATAGTGATAAGCTTCCACAAAAGCAACTTTAAAATCACAGCACTAAAAAGATTAAAGCCATGTTGTCAGCTATAACTGATAAGGAAGGAGCTTTCTCATCCCCCCCCCCCCCCATCAGCAATTCACAGCCTTTGTAATATGGAGAGCTACAGTACAGGTTTGCTTATTTTTGCAGGCTGCCCTTTTTTTCTTACATTTTTGGGTTCCCCTATAAGTACCGTGAACACCTATACTTTTAAGTGACAGAGTGTGGCATGACATGGAATCTATGCTAATTAACATCACCTACCCTGTTCTGTTGCATTGGTGGGCAGAAGGAGTGGCGTTCTAATTGGTTTGAGCTCACCACTGTTTGCCCCAGGCAAGAACAGTGCTGTTCACCTATGAGTAGGGAAGCACAGGCGGATTACGAAGGCAGAGGCTTACAATCCTAACATACAAGAAATTCCTTGTAATAGGACAGCACCTATTGTTAGGTGCTGTTGCTCTCATGTCCTGCTTGTGGGTTTACCGTGGGCAGCTGGTTGGCCACTGTGTGAACGGAATGCTGGACTGGATGGACCCTTGGTCTGATCCAGCATTATTTGTTTGTTTGTTTGTTTATTGCATTTATACCCCGCTCTTCAGCCAGAAAAGGCTCCCAGAGTGGCTTACAAAGATTAATAATAAGACAGTCCCTGCCCTCAGGCTCACAATCTAAAAGACATGACACAAAAGGAAAAGGGATTGGGAGGGAGGAGGAGGTAGAATGCAAAACTCAGGCACCAGTTCTTAGTTTAAAAGGTTCTTATAGGTTTTTCTTTTTCTTTTCTGGTTGTAGGAACAGACCATCATAGTGTCCCCTTGCCTAATAAAAATTCTTGCATGGATACCATCATTCTGACACAGCTCCTGAGTTTGAATATAGTACCACCAGTGCACATTTCAGACAACCAGCATTTCCCAACTGTTTTAGCAAGTCTAAGCCGCCAATTGAAATCTGACTTAATTTGTGTCCCACCTGTTAGTTTTTTAAGTGAAAGCTCCTTGATGCTTGATACGACAAGGTCCCCCTTGCTCAACTGATTGGTGAGCCACTGCAGCAACTGTCTTGCTAGGCATTCTGCTGCTCTCTTTCATCATAGTTGGATGGCCGCATTGAGTGTCCGAGGGGCGGTGGTGTTGGTCAGATGACTGTAGGTTTGAAGCAGGAAAGGGAGTTGAGTGCATTGTCTGAAGTGTTGGCCATTGTTAGGCGTTGCCATCGTCTTCGTCATGTTTTTTCAGAATTATCTTGTACTTTTGCCCTTTCGCTGTCCAAGGATCCTTAGCCAAATGACATTCCTCTGTGTTGTATTCTAGTGTCTCCTCTTGAAGGAAGAATCATCTCAAACTCCAAGAAGGTTAGGCACAGAGAAGATTGGAGAGAGAGGGGGAGAGAGGAAAGTATTGCATGCCTGGGCAGAAGGATTACAGCTAGCAAGTGTCTAGAACATTCTCCAGCAAAAAGGGACAAGTTCTTCTTTGAACATATCAAAGAAGCCGTCTTTTATATGTTCAGACCACTGGTATTGTCTACTGCAGCCTTCCCCAACCTAGGTATCTTCCCCTAGTTCTGCTATTTGAGATTCTTGAACCCAGGACCTTCTGCATGCAAACCATGTGTCCTACCATTGCCAGGGCAAGGGGGGGGGGGAGACACACATTCTCCAGCAACCAGGGTTGAGTAGCTCCCATCAGTGTCACCCCCAAACCCTTAATGCTCGTCTCATCCTCTGTTCCCTGTTGACGAACCTCAAGTTTCTGCTCATCTCTCTATCTGGTGGATTATTATAACAAAATATCTCTCCAACCTTCTCCCATTTATTAGAGGCAGAGGTGCTCTGCATTTAAAGCATAATCTAGGTTCAAAGCTGAGATGGCCGCAATACCCTGCTTACAGAAATCATGCCATTCTTTTATATAGGCAGGAATGGTTTAACTTGCATAGCTGAGATGGACAGGAGTTGGGCTTTTGTGGAATTTGGGAGAATTTTAGAAAGAACCGTGGTGGTAGAGAGAGAAGCAAGGAGGGACGTGTACTTCAGGAAAGGTGGATAAAGATACTTGGGAGGATGGACTGGGCACAGAAGCCCTGTGTGAACAGTATGCCCAAACCACCTTTTTCTCAACATTACTTCCCCCCCTCAACTCTTCTTTGAAACGGCGAGGGATAGAAAGTTGCTATGTTTTTTTAATGGAAGCAGGCAATGCCAGGACACAAAACCTAGTGCTGGATTCTATAATCTGGGCTGCACAGATGGGTGAAAATGTATTGGTAAATCCTGGGACATCGGTAAACCCTTGGCATTGAATCCTTTTGGCTGTGCCTCTAAGTTTGCATCTCCAGCTTTGTGCTTCTATGGACGTGCCAGTTCTCTCTCCTTGGCTTTTCTCTCACTTCTGCTTTGCTGACCAAGAAGGCACCATTTTCTCCATTGGCTCACCTTCCTCCATTCTATTCCTGGCAGTTGGTATCCTACAGATTTCAGTTCTTGGACGGGTACTTCGTTGGCAAGCTTAGTTGTGTGAACTTTGCCAGAGTGTACAAGAAGGCCAGGACTCCAAATCTCCGAAGAACTTCAAATATCCAGAGCAATGTGTGTTAGGATGGATTTAGATTTCAGGCCTAGAGTGCTTCAGTTACACTTTGTCCCACCCTTTCCCCCATGGAACATATTGGCTGTTTCCCCCCTTCCTCTTGAACATTTCTTGTTCATTTTTTAAAGATGGACTGGTGTGATTCATGAGAATTGCGGGAACTGCATCTCTCATTCATTTGTTTTGGGACAGAAATGATCTTTCCTACCAGATCTTTTTGCTGAAACTATCTTTCGTACCAGTTAGCATTGCAGAAGGCTGCTTTACGAACCTGAACCCTACCGTGGAGATCTCTCCCGTCCCCTGCGCTTCCTTGATCTCCACAGCATCAACACTGATGTCCTTCCAGTCATAAGAATCTTCTTTCTCTCCCCTTGGTCAGCCATTTGCCAAGCCCTTCCTTCTGTTCACACGAAGGCTTTCTTCAAACCAGCCATGTTGCCCTCCATTGCAAAAGGTGGGAGAATGGTTGCTATGGCTGCAGTAGAGGGAGTCTGTGTGCTGGTTGCTTCAGGGAGTCACTAATGCCTGACCCCACCAGATACATCTGTTCTTCCTTCCCCCTCTACTTTCCTTGTGCTTCTAGTTCTCCCACATCGCTGCTCCTCAGTCTTGCTTCGACGTCCTTGTAAGCTAAGCTTGCTGGCTTCCTTCTCTTCGAGAGATGTCTGGGTTTCCGAGCTCTTGCTGTAAACACCTTCAGAGCAGAGGCGATCACAGATGGGTGCTTCCTTCTCTCCCTCCCCCAAACCTTTGCTCCATTATGCTGTCCTTTAAAGATGCAGTGAGCACATGCATGGATCCCTCCCCAGTGAGACGGCTGGAGATTGCTGTGAAGGGAAAGGCCTCTTCCTTCTTGGCCTGTTTCTGTGGTGCAAATCCACATCTCCCTCAAAGTTGTTAGCAGAGGGGAAAGGAGCATCAGCAGGTCCCTCTGCCTGGCTTGTAGGACATCAGAGTGGTGGTTCTTAGCAGGTTATTGATAGCCACGGTTGGTGGCTACTAGTCCTGATGGCTATATGGAGCTTCCTATTCCATCTAGGCAGTAGGCCCCTGAATACCAGTAGCTGAAGAGCAACAGCAGGGAAGGGTTATTGCCCACAAGCCCTACTTGTGAGCTTCCTGGAGGCATCTGATTGGCCATTATGAGAAGCAGGATGCTGGACTCAGTGAACTTTCTGTCTGACCCAGGAGGGCTGTTCTTGTGCTGCCTACTCCCTCCCCCCCCCCCGCCGCCGCCGCTGCCATGTGTTGGGTTTGTCATAAAAAACCCCACAGCTTTTTATGCTGGACTGTAAGCTACGTTGAATAACTTATGGCTGAAAAGGCAGAGAATAAATGCATTTACGATGTAGAGCCTGCATTCTGGTTCATTGATGGACCAGTGACCCAGTCGATGGGCCAGTTCTGGTAAGGAGCTGGAAAGCAAATCTCTCTTCTCAAAAGTGGTAACTCCCTATTCTAATTGGGGGAGGGGAGCTGGTGTATGCCAAAAGTGGAAGCCAAACAAGTTTTTATCCATGGTATCGTGGCCTTTTCAAACTAAAAATCTGGATTATTCCCTGTACATCCAAATGACCTTTCAGGTAAGGAGTGCTGATGCTACTGCAAAATGCCAGCAGCTGCTGAGGCTCCAATTGAAAGCAATAGCCTGAAGGGTCTTTTTTTTTTTTTTTATGCTTTCCTTACGAGCTTGCTGCTGCAGAACTTATGCTGCTTTGCTCCCATCGGCTTTACTACTTCCAAATCACCCAGCTTGTACTATTGCTTGCCGCTTGGTGGCTGTGTGTTGGTCTTGAGCCACTAGTGGCTCATTCTAGGACAAGGGGGAAGGACTTGAACATGGCAAGGGTCTGGAAGGCTTATCTTTGGAGGAAAATGAGAATGGGGCTAGGCAGGCTCTGCTCCTTGAGGCTGTCCCTGAAATTCGCTGGGATTTCCTCTCTGTTCTGCTGCTCCCTGGGTCATTTTCTTGCTGTAAATACCTGATGCAGCTTAGGCCTTCTGCCAGCACATGACCATCGCAGCTTCCTGCCTCTCTGGTCCAGTACATCTCTGGGAGGCTCTGCCTCCTATCTTCTAGGGAAAAGAAAACTGGGGATATTGCTTCAGGACGTGAGCTCCCGTCTTGCTGGGAGATGCAGGGAAGGAGAGCTTCGGAAGCTCTGTACACACACACACACACACACACACACACCAGAAGCACAAGCCAAGCCCAGTTCTTCTTTCTTTCCATTCCCCTCCCCCACCACAAACTTGTGTTGGATCAGCGTGCTGGCCTGCATGAGACTCTGTGGATGCTCTTGTTTGGGAGCAGCATTAGCTTCTTGGGCTCTCTGGGCAGGTTTGCTCTTGGCATTTGCAGCTCCTGCATGACTAACTGCTGGTTCGGCTCAGTCCAGGCTGCCTTGCAACTCAGTGCTTTTGTCCGCTTAACAAGCTCGGCATCTCTTTCTTTTCCCACTGTAACAGGGAGACGCGACTTGGCCTCCCCAACCCACCACAGCTTGGCCTCCTTGATGCCCACTCTCGAGGCACACCTGCCGGTGTAACTCCAAGGGGCCAGGCACCAGTGAGCGCTTTGGCCAAAGGGCTTGTTGCTGAATAAAGCCACTGACTTGCATCGTCTCGTCTCTCTCTCTGCCCCAGATCGGCTGACCACTCTCTGCCTGGATCCTCCATCTCTACCGACTTTGGCAGCTGGCAGATGGTCACGGGGAGTGGCAGTATACAGGAGCAGGCAGACTCCTCCCTCCCTCCTGGCAGCTTCCCGGATGAGCTCCCTAACAGTTCCCTGTAAGTGTGTTGAGAACTCTGGTGGGGAGGGGCTGTGCTTGGCATTTCTCAGGCTTCAGATTCATTTTCCAAATTTAAAGTAGCCAGCCTGGAAACAGCCTCTTCCTGAGACCCTCCAATGGGGCCATTACTCGCCACGGGTGATTTGCTCTTACAAGGCTGGGCTGGTGCATTGGTCTAACTCAGTATGACAGTCCCTTATAGCCCCCCCTGCCTAGGGAGGACACAGGGTTTGGCTGGCAGTGAAAGTGAGTTTGTCCCCCAAGCCCTTGCAAAGTCTAATGCAAGGCCGGATGTCTGTGGAGTTTCCCTTTGCTTCTGCCAGAATACTCCTTGCGCATGGTCTTGCTCTTGGTGTGGGCCTGCCTGAGTGCTTGTATCACTCCTCTTGCTAAACTCAGATGCAAGTCGTGCCCTCCAGGAAAGCACAGCTAGTTGCTGTGCTTATTCCTGAATCTTTATTTGTGCTTTGATTAAGCTAGTCTCTCCCCCCCCCCCCCCCTTTGCAGCCTCTTCAATGCAACATATGAAGCTGTGGGCCTTATCATAAGAACATAAGAGCCAAGCTGGATTAGACCAAGGGCCCATCTAGTCCAGCATTCTGTTCACTCAGTGGCCAGCCAGCTGTCTATGGGAAGCCCACAAGCAGGACATGAGTGCAACAGCACCCTCCCACTCGTGTTCCCCAACAACTGGTATACGTAGGCATGATGCCTCTGGTACTGAAGGTAGTAAATAGCCATCAGAACCAGTAGCCATTGATGGCCTTATCCTCCATGGATGTGTCCAATCCCCTTTTAAAGCCAAAATGTTGGTAACCATCACTGCGACTTGTAGTAGTGAATTCCATAATTTAACTATGCACTGTGTGAACAAGTACTTCCTTTTATCTGTCCCTGAATCTCTCGGCATTCAGGGATGACCCCACTGGGTTTCTCCACACCATGCATAATTTTGTACACCTCACTCTTTTTCTAAGCTAAACAGTCCCAGATGTAGTAACCTTTCCTCATAGGTGAGTTGCTCCAGCTCCTTGATCATTTTGGTTGCCCTTTTCTGCAGCTTTCCCAACTCTACAATGTACCTTTTGAGGTGTGGTGACCAGAACTGTACACAGTATTCCATCCACAGTATCTCTTGTGGTTGCACAACAGATTTATATAAGGGCAAATCCCTTGATTTAATTTGTTTGTGCTGAGGCCTTTGAGACTACTTGTGGTTTTTTCCTCTCTCAGCCAAGCCTTTTGTTATTCCTTCAGTCCCTCTTCCAAGGCCTGTTGGGTCCCTTTTCCTTCAGCTTCATTTGCTTCTAAGCCCAGGATGAGAAGAAGCAGTGTCAAGTTGATCCTTCTTTCCTTTCTGTTCTTGCAGTCCAGTCTTGTGCATTCCTGCCAAGGGCTACTGTTGCACCCGTTGAGCTAAGGAAAGATCAGAATGGCAAATGGCTTCCACTTCCTCTCCTCATTTTGAATGTTGCTGTTTTTCAATGGCAGGGCCATGATGTGGATGGGGCGGGGGATGTGCTACCCTCTCATCATTATGGGGCACGGCCCATTTACGTGGCATGATCTGCCACCAAAACGGTAAAGTCTGGTTGGAAATGCAATGTGTCGCTCAGACTCTCCCTACCCCAACCTGGTGCCTTCCGGATACTTTGGACTACAACTCCCATTGGATCTTGCATGGCCAGTGGTCATGGATGATGGGAGTTGTAGTCCAAAGCAGCTGGAGGGCATCAGGCTGGGGAAGGCCACTCAAGCAGCATTGGGACTTGAACTCCTTGGTTGCACCAACGCAGTCCAGACACTCATCCTCTACCTAGTGGCATCATGTGGCCCCTTTGAGCCCATGAATTTATTTTTTTTTTAGTTCATCGTATTCTGGGCCCAGCAACACACCCATGCCAGCTAGATCCTTAGTCCCCATATTAACAGGACTATGGCTTGTATCCAGTGTTAGCCTGACTTCCAGTAGGCCCACTGACATTGGATGCAATCCCACTTGGGTATAACCCAGTGCTCATACTACAATTCCTGCCACACTCCCTAGTCCAGTGCTCTCCAACCTTGGGTCCCCAGATGTTTTTGGCCTACAACTCCCGCTGGGGCATGCTGGGAGTTGTAGGCCAAAAACATCTGGGGACCCAAGGTTGGAGAACACTGCCCTAGTCACTCTCGTCTAACTTGCAGCATGCAGTTGCACAGGTTTGGAGCTGCCATACTGAGAGCAGCTTCCTTGCCATGATGGTGCCCTGGGGCCACGTCACAGTGCTCCATCCTAGCATTCCTACAGGGGTCCCACATGTGGCAGGTGACCAGTTTGGATGGTCTGGGACCCTGGGGAGTTCTCAGCTGATCTCTTGACTTTGAGAGGCTTGCTCTGACCAGCGCTTGAATCAAATAAAGCCATTAAACCCACCAGGATGGCAGAAGAAAGAAGGTGAAAGCGATGAACCTAGTTTAACCCCAATAAGCAGTCATCCTGTTCTATCTAATGCAGGGGTGGGGACCTCAGGCCAAATCAGGCCCTCAGGGACTCCCTAAGTGGCCACGCACCTTCACCTGCCCCCCCCCAATCACTTGGCGGTTTCCCAGCTTTTGCACAGTTTTCCCCCATTCTAAAAAGTTGAACTGCCTCTCTTAAGGCTTAGTTACTGGCAATAAGAGCTTTAAGTTACAACAGGCTGGTATTTTTTGTTTTTTTCATCACACGCACCACTGGAATGCAGCCCCCAAGGGCTTCTCTGAAATGGAATTCAGCCCTTAGGCTGAAAGAAGTCCCATAGCCCCGATATAATGGAATACTTTATTCTGGACAAACAAAATCAAGAAGTTGGCTAACCTCACAACACACCACTGGCAGAGGGCCCCCCGTTGTGAGTAGAGTTATTGATCTGGCTTGTATTGCTAAAACCAGGGTGGAGTCGACTTCTCTTGGCTATGTCCTCGTGGCTACTCAGTTCAGCATCAATATAGATTTGAAGGCTGGGGAGGCGGCATTGCTGTGATCGATAAGAATTCCATCTCTGTGTCCCTCCCCTTCTCTGTCCCTCCCTCCCTCCTGTCTGGTAGGGTTCCAGTTGGGCGATAAGGATAGATTAGGGATTCAGCTGGTATACTGTCCATCCTGCTGCACAGCAGCCTCTCTGCCTGAATTCACAGAGCTGGTCTTGGTAGTGAGGACCCCAGGATGTTAGTCCTGCAGAGGGGTGGGAGAAGCTCAAATTCATGCCTTGACAGGAGCAGCTCAGGACTTCATGACTGCCATGGTAAGCATTGGGGCTATCCCAATATATCATTGGCCCAACGCGGGTAGCAGGACACAGTTTTGACTTGGCTTTCTCAACTGGACCGGAGAATGCTGGCCCACTCTGAACTCCCTTGTCATGCTTGGATCACTTCCTGTGGAGTTCTAGGCTCACTGCAGCTGTTCCCCTCTGCAGGGATAGGGGACCAATTTGGATGGTCCACCCCAGGAGGTTTATGGAATCGACAGGATTCCAGAGAGCCTTTCGGGTGGGGGGTGGGGGCTAATCAACCTTTCTAGTTGGTATGGCTGGCACTCTGTGGAATCTGGAGATGACTCTGGTGGTTGCTGCTAAGTTCCCCCTTCACTGAGCCGAGCCTGATCAGCTCCTGGGTATTCTGGGGAGCTGAGGGCAATGAAGCGAGTAGGAAGGCAGCTGGAGTGCAAGCGGTGGATCTGATCTGGCACTAGTCAGAGCTCTTCACCACCACCCCCAACTAGACTCCAAATCCAGAAGCAAGCTGGAGGGGAGAGGTGGGGGGAGATATTTGTAGGGATGAATTGGCAAATATAGGAGGGGATTAAGTGCCCCTCTCCCCTCACACACACTAATATCTCCTGTAACACAGGTTTGGGAACATACATGTGCCAAGAATGTGTAGTTCTGTCCTTTTTTAGCAGCGGTGTTAAGGAGAACAGATGCCTCTGGTGTGAGCAAACTCCTATTCAGGACACGGAGTCCCCATACTGATCTATATTCTGGGGTCCCACGTGCCTGATTCATAAGTCATTCCATTTCTCCCTCCCCATCCCCCATATTGGTATAAAGGCAGCATACTGCCATCTCTCCCCCCCTCCCTCCCCCCTTTTTCCTCTGCCCCCCAACTCTTCTGTAGCTTCTCAGGCTGCCAGTATTCTAATTCTCCTACAGCTGGGCAAATGGCCACAGCCTGGGTCTTGCAATGAGGGAAGCAGCTGCTGTGTTCTGAGCGGCAAGGATTTTTAGACGGAGCCAGGCAGTGCAGGAAGCAGGATCTCAGTCTTCGGGAAATACTGCAGCAGAAGCCCGGTTTTCCTACACTGTTGAGCGGGACCTGGGAAAGGGGTGCTCTATTTTACGTCTGGCCGACTGTAATTGGGATGACGTAGGCCAGTCTGTAATGAGGTCGGTGCGGTTTAATGCACCGAGAGCCCTGCCCTTCGAAGAAGCAGGCCTTCCCCAACCTGGTGCCCTCCGTACATGTACGACTACAGCTCCCAGCATTCCCAGTTGAAGTCCCATGCTTCTGGGGGTCCCCAGGCTGAGGAAGCCTGATCTACAGCTTCCGGTATGTTGTGGTAGCCCTTTGAGTCCCCTCCCTCCCAGAACTGAGGGGGTGATGCCAGGACAGTGCCTACAAGCATTCTGCTCACAGTGGCCATATTTTAGCTTTGGTGTATTTCCTGTGCTGGCTTCCGCCCCTTATTATTTTATTTTTATTTGGCAAACGAATCATGTGGTTTCTTTGTCACAAGCTTTTTTGTAACTCCCCGGTCATCTGTCCCCAGCATCCGCTGTTCAGCGGTGTAGAACCTCTACACGTGGAGGTTCCATTTAGCTCTCGTGGCTAACTGCTGTTGACATGTTCAATCCACTTTAGGAGCCACCTAAGCTAGTGGCCAGCACCACATCTTGAGTAGCTGATGGCCGTGCTGGCTGGGAATGATGGGAGTTGCAGTCCAACACACTCAGAAGCTGCTCTGTTTGGAGGTCTGCCCGGTCCAGTTCTGGTTTAAAGATAAAGAACCATATGAACGGTTGCCCATCCGCAGTCAGCACCTGAACAGCAGACGGAACAGGCAGGCACACAGGTCACCTGGTTACAGGTTTCCGTGCTATGGTGACGTGTACTGCATTTCTATTTTGTATATAATCATGATTTCAGAATTTGTATATGTATTTGCAGTTACATATAAATTAGTATCTGCAGATCAGTATCCTCTTTTGTCCTCTTTTCTCATGGTTGATCCGTAGCCACCCTACTCCTGACCCTACCACAAATAAATTTCATTGGATATCCCTAATTCCAGTGCCATGGCTGAGGCGATGTGTTTGTGGCAGTGCTTAAAACTGGAAGCCGTGCTTTCTATGAACGAGCTAAATGTGTTTTGGTGGCAGAAGAAAGAAGTGTGTGTGTGTGGGGGGGGGGATTATTATATCCTGTGCAAACTAAATTATCCCAAGAGTGGACCACTGCCGTTTGGGGCAAGACTTGTGGGTTTCTTTCGAAGCACCTAGCAAAGAACTGCTTCTGCTACCGAGTCTCTCTCCTCCACTACCACCACCACCCTCATCCGCCCTCCCCGGCCATCCAGTTTGTATAGCTGTAGTGTCACTAAATGGGTAATTTCACAGAGAAAGCAACATGTGGCTGCAGCCAAGGTTTATGCCAAAGTCTTGTGTAATCTCCTGATAGTGCTGTTTGTGTCTTGGGAGTTTCTAAGGAAGAGCCGCTAGCTCATCTGTAGTGACACGAGTAAGCAGGGATCACTCTTTCCTTACCATGGCCTGTGTGTGTGTGTGTGTGTGTGTGTGTAGGCTTTAGAAGAACTGGAATTAGGTGGGTTATAGTAGAGGAGGAAGGTGGTGGTTGGGAAACTAGCCCCTTCTGTGTCGCTTTGCAGTTTATGCCCAAGTGCATTCATCATGTCTTCACTGAACTGGGGGAGCCCTCCTCAAGACCTCAACATGCAAATTAAGAGTTGAGTCTTCTGATGACTGCGATTCTGCAGTCTTGTATTGGGGGAAGGAGAGGCCATGAGGAATGCAGACATTGGGAATGCAAGCAAATCAGAGTGAAACTCTACAGATAGTCATGAGGGCTTGGAGATTTTTGTCTTTTTTTAAAAAGAGATTCTTGGGAGTCCATACTTGGTATTAGATCTGAACAAGTGGGGTCCTGCAACAAAATGTTACAGCGGGGAGTGCTTCTGTTCAGGGTTCCAGTACTCCATTCTCGCCCACCATCTTACCATATGGGGAGCTCTTACTTCCGTTTATGGGGCATTTAAAAATAGCTTCTTAATGTGAATGAGGATGTGACCTATCCAGACAGTGAGTTGGTTCATTCTATACACACAGTGTGTGTGTGTGTGGGGGGGGGGGGGTTCTCCTGTTCCAGCAACTCCATTTTATTCCCCCTTTCCACCTGTTTATCAGTGGGGGTTTCCCCCTCATTCAACATTCATTGAATCTTTATGGGGCTGCTTTGGAGTTGTTTTGCTCATTGGGCCTTTTTCTAAATATTTTGGGGGGTATCTGCAAACCTCGGGGTTACCCTGAGTCTGTTGATGACTCTTTCTTGTTGGGTAGTGTGGTTTTGGCTTCAGCTCCACAAGCACAGGAAAACTTGAATTGATAATGGTATACATGATAATGACAGCCTTGTTGGATCAGACCAAATTCCCTCTAATCCAGGATTCAGTTTTCTGCCTGATGCCAAGTGGGATCACAGGAGAATAACAGTCCTGATTATGGGACAGCCTGGATGTGGGGAGGTAGCCTGATGACACAAGCCAAGGGCAGCCCAAGCCTCTATATATTTACTCAGAACTAAATCCCACTGGGTTGAATGGGGCTTACTCCAGGTAAGTACAGATAGGATTGCAGCCTTTGTTGCAGTTCCCAGCCTTGAATCCTGCATTCTCTCAGCTCGTTTGGGAGGCGCGTAGAGTTTTTCTTTTTAAACCTTAATGCCTCCTGGCCTTGGAACATGATGAAGTCTTTGGAGGAGGACGAAATGGAAAGCATGGGCTTCCTTAGCACAGCTTCTGAGTCTGTCCACATCATTGAAGTGTCACAATGACATGGTCATCATTTCTAATTTTGTGATGTTTCCCGTTCAAATGTGAAGCCCCTGCTTTGAAACGTCAAATGTTCAGTCTTGTGATGGGGAGTTCTATAGGCTAATCACCTGGTGGGGAGGCTAAAGAGGCAATTTCCCTCCTGTCCCTGTTGACTCTTTTTCACTTGTGAGGTGGGCAGGATTAATGGGAAGGCCCAGTTGGCTGCCTTTCTGTTCAGGTTTTTGCTTTTGCCTTTAATCGAAGCCTTCTGCCCTATCCCCTCTTGTCACTCTTTCCGGACTTGAAGCTGGTGGCAGTGGGTGGCTTTCACCTGCTTCCATTCAAATTAGCAGTGCCGGTTTCTAGCCTGTGAGTTGCTTGGGGAGATGAAAGGGCATTCTTGATGGACTGGTTTGTGCCGTGCCCTTGGGATGACCTTTTTGAAGAGATGTCTTATTCTCTTTGAGAGAGATGGCGAGAGTGAGGGAGAAAAAAGAGATGCGTGCATGCTGGACAAAGATTGTTTTCCTTAAGACGCTAGGAACAGATGCCTTTGAACTGTAATCTCCCTTTGCGCTGCTCTCATCTGGAATGTCTTGTTTGCTTCTCTTTCCTCTTCTCTCTTCTCCCGCCTTCTCCCCCCCCCCCCACATAGATCAGATGGAGAGGAGGCAGGTCACAGGGGATGCCTTGGCCTACTCTACATGAAGCATCTCTCTTGTACCTCCTCATCTTCACAGAATGGAGTGTGTGGAGGGGGGAATAGCAGGCACAGCTGGAAATCCTTCGGGTTTTCCCCTCCTCCTCCTCCTCCTCCCTCTCTGGAAATGATGCTCTCAACTTGGGCCCTGTGGAAGTATTGGAGGGTGGGAGCTTTGGGAGGAGGAGAAGTGGACAAGAAGGTGGGAAATTGGCTGGGTAATGGAGCTGGAGGAGCGTTACTAATACGGAAGCTCTTGGCCAGAAGGCTTTATCCCAAAAGCACTTTTGACGAAAGCTCAGCTCAGCCGGCAGAATGCAGCACACAGCACTCTCTCTGCAGTGGGCTTTAGGATGGGGAGGGAAGCTTAGCAGATTCAGTTAAAGTGGGGGTGGGGAGCAGTGTCACAGCCTCTCTTTTTGGGGGGTGGGGCCTAGAATGCTGAACTTTGGCTTTGGGCTTCCACCAGCACAGGGGGGTGGGGGTTCCAAGTGAGGCTGGTGTGGCAAGCTGTGAGCAAGTGTGGAGGGATGGGATCCTTTTCTCCTGAACAATAATGTGCAACTAGGGGCTGTCCAAATGCTCACACCAAGAAGATTCAAGTTCTGTATTCAAATAGAGCTGTCACAGCCTCCCAAGTTCCTGCCGTGACTGTGGTTTTTATACAATACCACTGTGCTCCCCTCCCTTGTGTGCTAACTAGCTGCATATCCAAGGACTTTACAGCTTCCCCTTGCTGTGTCTGCTTTTGCCCTCTGCCCACTCCCTTAATCTGACCCACAAAAGCCCAGCAGTGCTTGAGGAGAGAGCGGTGCAAGGCAAGCAGCAGCAGAGCGCAAGAGCTTAGGCAGCCCCAGAAGCAGCTGCAGTGAGCAGGTGCTGCTTCTGTTGCCTTCTGAGGCCCTGTCAATGGCTGGGGCAGTGCTGGAGCCAGGACAAGGCCCAAGCAGGGCCCTTGCCCATTTAGAAGGGCTTCTGCTTCAGCCGAGTGGCTTCAGGACCCATCTTGTGGTCATGAATTTCCCCTCCTTTTGTGTTGAGGCACAGAAGATGGTGGATGGGGAAGCATGTTGTACCAGAGTTAGCGTTTATATGTTCCTTCCCCCTTGATGCCACAAGACAAAAGGGGAGCCAACTGGCTATGAGGTGGCCATCATTCTTGGAAGTGCATCAGTAAAATCCTCTATTTCACTAGCTGTATCTTGAGAGCTAGTGGATAAAAGACTGAGCTGTGCACCACAAAGTCCTCCGTTTCAAATTTTGCCTCGGTTTTGAATTTGCTAGGTGGCCTTAGGCAAGTATCCCTCGGCCCCTTCCCCTGCTGATGTACAATATGATACTGGCACATTTTTTTGTTGTTGTTGAAAAGTCATGGATTTTATCTGAAGCTCTTTGAACATTCTAAAATTTCCATTTTTATTATTATTTATTCCTGTCCTTACAGGCTGGTGACACTGACGGAGAGGGAGTCCCGTCTGGAGGAAGTGCGTTCGGCGTTCTTGGCTGCCTACAACAGCACAGTGGGCCTGAAGTCTGTGTCGCCGAGCCCGTCAGGAGCCATTGGTGGCCTTCTAGAGCAGTTCGTCCGGGGCGTTGGACTCAGGGGAAGCAGCGCCCTTTGACACCCCTCCCCCCTTCCACCACCACCACCACCACCACCCCATCTGGGTTGCTTTCTAGTCCGAAAGGTGAAGGAACCTAAAAGCCATGAGAGCCCAAGTGCCAGATTCCAGTCTGGGCCAGAGCCTCTGGCCACATTGTCCTCTGTATGCTGCCGGCCACACTGCCTGACTGCCAGCTCTTCTGGGTCCATCTGACTGACTGTGATTGCATCCTCAGGCTGGGCTGTTTTCCACTGGGAACTGGGGTCCCCCCCCCAATCATGCAGGACTTGGCTAGCTCTGACAAATCACCACAGTAAAATGTGTCAAAACACCCAATCCTCTGGCTCTGTCATGCATGTGTGTTTGCGTTTGCTTTCTCTGCCTTGCAGAGGGGTTTTTCCTTGTACTTGCTGAGCTGTGTGAAAAGGCTTTGGCTAGGAATGCTTTAGGTCAGCCTTCCCCAAACTGGTGCCCTCCAGCTGTGTTGGATTCCAACTCCCGTAATTCCCTGCCAGCATGGTTAATGGCCATGCTGGCTGGGCATTATGGGAATTTTAGCCCAACACAGCTGGAGGGCACCAGGTTGGGGAAGGCTGCTTTAGGTAGTGTCGTGGTTCTTTAAGTGGGAACCATTAAAGAGGAGGGAGCCGTTGCTAAGGGTGGTTCAAGATTTTATTCTGACTCTTCTTCAGAAGTAAGGCAAAACTCTCCCAGCTCTAATCAGGCAGTGTGCTTAAAATTAAAGTTCTGGCCCGAGGCAATTCAAATTCTGTACCTAAAATATCTGAATCTTGTGACCTGTATAAATGTATGTAAATTGATCAAGATTGCATATTTCCCCCCCTCTTGCATAATTCTGCAACTCTTACTATTTGGCTTAATTTATTTTGGTCTTGCTAGTCAACTGCAGGGGCAATGAGCCCCCACCTCCAACCACTGTGTGGAAATTTTATCCAGCTGCTGCTCTGACTTCTGAGATCTCAGCAGGCAGTACCCATATACTTTGAAATAAATCTCCCCTTTTCTGTTTAAGTGAAAAGCTGAGATTCTTAGGAAGTACATTCTCTACTCTGTACCCCCTTTCTACTGCTTTTTCTATACTGCTGTGCAATCGTTCTTATTTGAGTGCTAGCCTAGTTTGAAGGCTTTTCTCCTCTCTCTACTGAAATAAAGTCTTGTTCTTAGCGGGGGGAAAGTGAAGTTTGCTGCAACTTCCTCTCACAATCGAACTGCCTCAGCCGTTGTGGGTTTTGATTAAAGAGAGGGCTTAACCTACCCAAGATATAAAGCAACACCTCTGTCTGAGACACTTAAACTAGATCAGCCTTCCCCAGCCTCGTGCCCTCCAGATATGGGCCATGTTTGCCTGGAGATGATGGGAGTTGTAGTTCAACATCTGAAGAATAGTGGATTGGCAAAGGCTGAATTAGATGCCCCCCAGAAATCTTTTCCCTTTGGTGAGGGTGTACAAAGTCTGGGCTGCTTTTGTATGAGAGGGCTTCTTTGCAGTAATCAGCCCCTGAAGATGATCATATTCTTCATCAGTGACCCATCAGTCTTTCTTTCCACTGTTACTGTGGAGCTGCTTCATATGGCATCAGCTACTGCCGTACCTGGTATAGTGTTGCCTTCTCTTGCTTGCAGTAGCTTTCTGTGGTTCAATTCCCTTGAAACGTGGGGTGAGGTGGATAGGTGAAAGTGGCAATCTGTCAGGGTGCCTGGGGTGGGTGGAGGAGGGCAAGAATACCTTCAACCTAAGGCGTAGGCTACTTCATTGTAATCTTGTTTACTTGGGGCTGGACTGAGCTTAGTTCTTTTCCATCCTATAGTTGCTCGGATACACATGTGCTCAGAAAGAGGATGAGTGAGGAATTGGGTCTACAGCAGCAGAAACAAATGGGATAGAGTAGGAGGTGGAGAAAGCCAAGGGTAGCTTGCCAAAGGTCTATAAAAAGGGCCTTGAGTGAATACATTCTGACTGGATCATAATATTGTTCTCTTGCCTTTTCTATGTACTACTGAGCCTCTGTCTTATAGCCTGGAGTGATCAGTTTATTAATATATATTTTTAAGCATATATATATACAGTCATGACTTGGATTGAGAGCATAATTCGTTCCGGAAATGTGCTTGTAATGCAAAACACTCTTATATCAAAATGAAATCCCCCCAAAAAAATTTGTACAGAGATTTTTAATTTAAGCCGTACTACAGTACTTGTATTGCAAGACGTCGCTTGTAAAAAAAAATTAAATATTTAAAAATTTGCTTGTCTTGCAAAACACTCTCAAACCAAGTTACTTGCAATCCAAGGTATTACTGTATATATATATTTTAATATATATTTTAAGCAATTGTAAAATTCTTCCACCCACCCTAATTTTTTGAATAAACCAGAGCTTTGTAAGCAAATGCGGATTCTTGCCAGTATCCAGCTTGCTGCGTTGACCTCTGTGATCGTGTGCACACTTTCTTGGGAGTATGCCCCTCTGAACTCTGTGGGGGCTTACTTCCAAGTAAACCTGCATAGGAGTGTCCTGTCAAAGAGGCGCCTCCGCCGGACCAACTTCATACAATCGCGTGTCCCCCTCCGCTAGTAGCGCACAGCAACAACTAACTTGAGTCAGCAGCACGGAGAAGCAGCGCAGATTCCGGTTGGCTAGCAGTGGGCCAAAAAGGCGAGTAGTCAGGACCGGTGCAAGGCAGTTTGGTGCCCTAGGCAAGATCAGATATTTAGCGCCCCCCTTCCCACTTGAGAGCACTGTATTTTTTTCCCAAGGCGTTTCTGGCGCCCCCTTTAGCCCTGCGCCCTAGGCAGCTGCCTAGTTGGCCTAATGGCAGCACCGGCCCTGCGAGTAGTTTGTAACTCCACCCCTCCCAACCCCACACTGTCGTTCTCCTTGCCCGCTGGACTGGCCATCTCGCCCCACGCCAGAGCCGTTTGCCTCCTCCCCGTCTCAGCGGCTCTGGGCGCGTGTTCCAGGCAAGGGCCCAGGGTCGCGCTGCTGCTGCGCCTTCCTCTCCTGAACTATAAATAGCCCAGCCCACGCCTCGGAACAGCGCCGGAGCTTTCAAACTCGCCCGCTTTGTGGGGAAACTGAAGTGCCGGCTGGGGTGGAGAGAGAAAGAGAACGACCTCTACCCAGTTTATACGCCGGCCCCACCTCCCCTCTGGGCGGAGCTGCAAGGCGGAGAGGGCGTCGAGCCGAGAAAGGGTCCGCCGTGCCTCGGTGCTGGGAAGAGCCCGAGCGCCTTGTAAAGCGCCGCTAGCACCGCTGAGAGAGAGAAAGAGAGCGGAGGGTGACGGGTGACGGCTCTCCCGCTTCTTTGGCCAAGCAGCGCCTGCCTGGGCGCTTCAGCACCTCGGACAGCTCCCTGCGCGGCGGCGGGAGAACGAGCGAAAGCGTGGCTAGGGCGGCCGCGGGGCGCCCCCTGGGGACGGGCCAAGGCGGCGAGAAAGGGCGGGAGAGCGGCCACGGCGGGGAGCCCTCCCCCTACGCCCCGACGCCGGTCCCTCCCCCAACATCCGCACGTGCTGCCACCTGGAGCGGGAGCGGACGCGGCGGAGACCGAGAGAGCCAGAGCGGCGATCGAAGGAGCCTCCTGCGCCTCGGCGCTGCCGCCTCCCCGCCCCATGGAGCGCGCCCGCTTCTTCCCTAGCGCGGCTTGAGCCCGGCGGCGGTGGAGGGGATGGCGTCTCCGGGGGACCTGGAGCCGGCGCCCACCAGAGTGCCCGCCACCAAGGTGGAGCTCACCGTGTCCTGCAGGTGAGTGTGAAGGAAGAACGTCGGGGGCCCTGAGGGGGGAAAAACCCCTCTGCTTGCCCCGCCATCGCTCCTTGCACGAGCGCTGGGTAAATCCCCTCTTTTAGGGGCTACAACAGCCTTCCCCAAGCTGGCGCCCTCCAGGAGTTTGGGACTTCAAGCCCATCAACCTCAGCCAGCATGGCCAATGGTCAGGAATGCTGGGAGTTGTAGGGCAAAGCATCTGCAGGGTACGGAGATTAGGGAAGGCTGGGCATCAGTACTTGGAGAGGGAAAGAGGACCGCAGGAACCGCCTCCCTGCTTGAGAGCAGGCGTGATCTTGAGCGTGGATTTGTGTCAATGTCAACAGTGCTGCTCGGGAGCACCCCGGTGTGTGTGTGTACTTGTACAAAAGTGTATCAGGATCATCTAAGAGTGCATGTGGGTAGCCGGGAGCAGAGTGTGCAAACATGCCGCTATACAATGTGTGCATTTCATGACCCCTGTGAATGGGTGCCAGTTTGGGGGTGTATGATATCAGGGTGGGTGTGTACGGTATTGTGTGAGCTACTTGGGGCATGACGGGGGCACTGCCAGTGATGTTAGTGCCACGCATGAATCACTCATTTCTCTGTGTACAATACTTGTCAGCTTTTATGCATGTCATTTCCATGTGTGTGCATGTGTGTGTGGACAACACTTAGGCTCAGCGTGTGTCGTTCCCTGTGTACACTGTGTGTGGCAGTCATACATTTTCTCAATTATATGTGCCATTTCAGCGCAGCATTCATGTTCCATTCATGTATTGCAGTCAATGTGCCAGTACTCGTGCTCTTTTATGTCTTCATGTTAGGACATATGCTGTCAGCTGCCTGTGTGTGTCTGTGCATGTGTATCATCTTTTGAGTGTGCTTTGCAAACATTACTGTTTTTGCTCTGGATGCTTCCTTCTGAAAATTGTCCGTGTTTCATGACTGTGGCTATATGCACCCATCTCCGTGTGCATTTAATCTGCATCCTAGTGCATGCAGGCAGTGCTTGCTTTGTACTGGTGTCAACGTGTCTATGCAATGTGCTTGAATCACAGGGTTGGAAGAAACCAGGAGACCATTGAGTCCAGCTCCTTGTCCTAACAAGTAACATGGAGGGAGAATGTTCTTTACTGGAGAAGATCTCCCCACACCTTTAGGGTTTCTTAGCACCCTCATGTGCTTCCAGGCCAGTTTGGTTGATATGACCACATGGAGGTTTCTCACAACATGTCATAAACTCGGTCTAACTGTAAAGCTCTGAATTTACTTTAGCTCCTAAAGGAAAATTCATTTGGTAGAATTCTGAGATTCCCCTAGCAAATACAAAACACAAGTTTCTAGTCCTCATGATCAGGGAGAAAAAAGTCAAGAAAGGTAGGAACATAGGAAGCTGCCTTATATCAAGTCAGGCCATGAGTCCATCTAGCCCAGTATTGTCCACACTGACTGGCAGCCACTCTCCAGGGTTTCAGGCAGGAATTTTTTCAGCTCTACCTTGAGATGCCAGGAATCAAACCTGGGACCTTGTGCATGCAAAGCATGTTCTCTACCACTGAGTTATGGTCCTTCCTGTGTGTTGTTAGTTTCTGCTACAGGCCAAGAACCCAGAGAGAGAATGGATGGGGTTTCCAATGGTGAGGAGGTGTGAGGTGTTAGAAACATCTACAATTCTCTTTCCCCCCTCTGTTTTTAATGTCTCAATTCTGCTTCCCTCATCCTTCTTTCAGCACACACTTGTGCGCAAAGCATGTAAAAGAATCAAGCATAAAAATTAAGTGTGGGGGGTGTTCTTGGGAAGGGGGTTGTTAAACTTGTCCAATTTGCATAATTTATTCTAATAGCAAAATATCTGCTTTGGTTCTGGATGTATACATAATGTAATATTTCAGACCCACTGAACATACATGGATAGCTGTTTGGGAGGAGGGTAACTGGGGAAAATGCCTCTTCCTCCTCCGTGGGCCCGAATGATGTGAGTGTAGTTGGAAGGCGGGTGGGACTGGGAAGAAGTGGGGAGCCTGAGCTGCAGGGAGAAGGCCTGAACCACCACGATGCCTGTAAGCCAATCAATCCTATGCCCCTGGAGGCTGTGTTTAAAAATAGACCTGAATGGACAGAGAAAAGAAGCCTTCCTCCAGTCAGTGAGAGGAGAGTGGTTACCACCGGCGATAAGCATCACCCACTTTGCTAGGAGAAGAGGAGACATCTCTGCCCTGCTATGAGTAGAAAGGATGCACAGAAAGGATGCGCGGGCCAAAGCGAGCTTCACTTTAAATCCATATCTAGCAGATACATCTCCACCCCCCTTTCACTCTAGAGTAGGTGCATCTAGATCTTAAAAGCCCTCCCCCCATGGCTCCTGATCCAGTTCAGGGGTCCTGCAGATGTTCTAGAGTAAAAGTGGAAGCAAAAATGCACAGCTGCTATTTATTTATTTATTTATTTGTTATATTTATGAATCACCCATCTGGCGAGACATCCGGCCACTCTGAGCGATGTACAATGCAATAAAATACAGGGGGACACACACACACACACAGAGTATAAAACACAATAAAAAATCCTAACCCATCCCATTACTAGATATTTAAGTAACGTCTGTTTTGGCCCCACCTCTCTCACTGCATGGAGGGCGAGTTGTGCCACTGTGGAAAGGGCCACTTCTATAAAGGGCTGGGCAGAGAACAGAGCATGCCACACCCAGGAGGTGGGGGGGGGGCATGGATTCCCTCTGGGTCTATTAGGCGGGATAGCTCAAAGGAGCTTCTGTGAGCAGGGACTAGTATGCCGCAGTGCACTAGATCCTGGGCACAAGCAATGGGAATGACTGGTTGCTTTCATGCCCTGCTGTTAACTTCCCAGAGGCCTCTAGCTGGCCACAAAATGCAGGACAATGGTGTTTTGGTCCGCTCCTCTTAGGTTCCTTACAAAATCAGAAAAGCCTTCTTCACAAAAAGAGTTTGTCTCCATAATGGTAGGTACACCTCTCCGCATCCTACCTTGTTCCTTTCCTTAATCTTGCTGCTTCCCAACTTGTCAGCTACCTACAGCAGCATTTCTCAATCTGCTCCCTTCCAGGTATGTTGGACTACAACTCCCACCACCCTCGACCATTGGCCCTGCTGACTGGGAGTGATGGGAGTTGTAGTCCCACACATCTAAGTGTTAAGTTGCCCAAAAAGGATGCTTTCAAATTTCAGTTGTGTCTCCCAGTTTTGTGTGTATTTCCAGTGTGACGTGGTGGTTAGAGTGCTGGTCTGGGACTTGGGAGATCTGGGTTCTAGTCCCCACTCAGACATGAAGCTCACTGGGTGACATTGGGCCAGTAACTAATTCTCAGCCTAACCTACCTCACAGGGTTGTTGTGAGGATAAAATGGTGAGGAGGAGGAGGAAGATTGTGTAAGCTGCCTTGGGTTCCTTGAAGGAAAAAGAGTGAGATATAAATATAATGAATGAAGAATATGTGTGTGTGTGTGTGTGTGTGTGTGTGTGTAATCCTCGCCGGTTGCTATACAAAGATGTAAATGCTGCCTGTACCTTTGGTCTCAGCCTTGCAAGTAGTTCTGCCTTCCCCAGCCTGATGCCTTCCAGGTGTTTTGGAGTGCAGCTCCCATCAGCCCCAGCCCACATCCAGAGGGCACCAGGGTGAAGAAGGCTGAAGCTGCTCATTAAAAAACCTGCTCGCAAGCCCCTTTTGCTTTTCCCTCCAGTTATGTTTTTGCCGTCGACTAAAGTGCCAGTGTGAGATGCATCCCGGTGTCCAAAGACGGATCTTTCCACAGTCTGGACCAAACTATCTCCTCTTAGGACTTCCCAGAACAGAGGCGGGTTGACCATTTTGCTCTTGACTGCTTAGTTGGGGTGGAACCTTCCCGCCCGGTAGGCAGCCTGTGCAGGAGGCTCACAGAGGAGTCCAACTAATCTGGCTTCTGGGACTTTTCCAGTGTCCGGTGGAGGCTTATGCCAGCCTTTTCCAACCTGCTGCCACCCAGTTGTGCTGGACTATGGCAGCCATCCTCCCCAGCCACTGATGGTGGACACTGCAATCCAGCACATCTGCAGGGTGCTGGGCTGGGGAAGACTGGCTTCGTTCTCCAGCATCTCCTAGGACTTGGAGAAACGCAGGTTCAAATCCCCGCTCAGCCTTGAAGCTCACTTTGCCCCATTCACTATCTCTTAGCCTAACCTACCTCACAGGGTTGTTGTGGGGATAAAAACAAGGGAGGACTGTGTACACTTCTTGGGCGAAAGGTGGGATGCAAACGCACCTAGATCAATAAATGGATAGGCGTCACAGCAGGTCCTCCTGCTTGTTGGGGAAAGGAAGGGGCTCCCATCCGGCAAGGGCCGGAGCAGCCAGTCGCTGCAGCATAAGCTTTGGGGACTACTACTGACTTTCCACTTTCAGAGAGCGGAGGAGGTTGCTGCTGCCCTCACACCGACAGATGGCAGCTGTCTTCTGAAAGCAAGGAGTCGCTTGTTGGCTCACGTACACCTTGCCAGGGGAGGACATCAGCCTGAGCGAACAAGGAGCTGCCACACTTCCCAGAGATAAGCCGCAGCTGCAGTGGCGGGATGGGCTGGTGGGCTGCAGCAGGTGCGGCACCCGCAGCTCCTCTCTCTCTCCTTTCTCCTCCCTTCTGGCACGGGAGAGAGGGAGAGGAGAAGGCTCCTGCCCCAGCACACCCCGGAAGGTTCTCTGGCAGGGCAGGGACCGCTCTGACTTGGGGGGTGGGTGCGGAAGCCCCCTCCACTCCTCACAGCCCCAGCAAGCACTCCTGTTGATGCCTTTGAGGGGACGTGGGAAGAACTGAGCCTCTAGGACAGCCTTCCCAAACCCAGCGCCCTCCAAATGTGTTGGACGGCAGCTCTCACATAATCCCCTGTGTTGGTTGCTTCGCAATCTTGAAGCAGGGCACAGGAAAGAGATGGGTAGGGGCAGAATGAAACTTCCAGCGGTCAGACCAATGGGGAGTGGGTGGGTTATGGACTACAACTCCCATCAGACCACAGCTTTAGGAAAGGGTTAAACACCGTGCCCTGCCTGCTGCAGGCAGGACAGGTACCAGCCCACCCAGCTTTTCAGAAAACCTGTATGGTAAACGCAAAGAAGTATTTCAGGTCAAATCAAACCCTGAGCCCATCTCCATTACCACAGAATCTTTAGCAATGGACCCGCATCGAGCATCTCTTCCAACGTTTTGTAGAGGAAAAGAGGGATAGGCTCTGTAACACCCCAGTTTTCATAACAAAGATCAGCCTTCCCCAACCTGGCACCCTTCAGCGGTGTTGGACTACAACTCCCATTATCCCCAGCCTAGCTCGGAAATGATGGGAGTTATAGTCCAAACACTGCTGTGGGGTGCCAAGTTGGGGAAGGCTTGTGCCCAAGCTTTTCCTGCCGCCGCCCCCCCCCCCACTCCTACGCAGTGCCAAAGGCTCTACTGACCAGCCTTTCCCAAGATTGGGTCCCCGGCTGTTTTTGGACTCCCCAAAACTCCCAGCATTCCCAGCCAGCATACCCAATGATCAGAGATGATGGGAGTTGCAGTCTTGGGGACAAACGGTTGGGAAAGGCTGCTCTCCTCTGCCTTCACCTTGCTGTAAGCATCATTTACTCTGGAATAGCCTCCCTTCCACCCATTTGTAAGCTAGGAGGTTGTTTGCCTTTTTCTTTAAACTTACCGGTATGTTATAAAGGCAGGTTCTTGACAAGTGAAAATATACCTCAGCCGCGCTGCAGTGTGTGAAATGTGCCTTAGAATTCATGCACATACACATTATGTCCATGCGCATTAGAACCATGAGGTATCCACTCCTCTTTCCCCCCCACCCACCCCAGCATTTAACTTCTAGAGACCTTACTGGGGGAGAAGGAGCTGAACCATGACAAATGACGACTTTTGCTAAATACGCTAATAGAATTGTAACTTGGTGTGGGGGGGGCAGAAAGAGGGACAAATCAGGGATAGCAATTTTTTCCGGGGATGGGCCCAGAAAATAGAGGCTGTCCAAGGATGGAAAGCGGAATATCGGTGGTCAATATAAGAGGTTTAAAGATGTTCATAAGGCTAATCTAAAAAAATGCAATATAAACATCGAAAACTGGGAAGCTCTGGCCCATGAACGGTCTAAATGGAGGTTGGCCTTTCACAAAGGTTCTATGGACTTTGAAGAAGCCCGAGTGCAAGGTGAAAGGGAGAAATGTGCTAAGTGAAAAGCACGTCAAATGAATCCTTTACAGGACCATCTTCTATCTGGTAACCTGTGTCCTCACTGTGGGAAGCTGTGTGGATCTAGAATTGGCCTCCACAGTCACCTACACAATCTTCTTTAGAATTTCCTCCTTTTATCCCGGAAGACAATCTTACACGAGTGATCGCCTGATGATGATGATGATGATGATGATGATGATGATGAACAGGAAAGAGATTGAACTGATTGAGAGCCAATGGGCGCAGTGGTGAGAGTGCTGGACTGGGACTCGGGAGATCCGGATTCTAGTCCCCACTCGGTCATGAAGCTCACTGGGTGACTTTGGGCCAGTCACTGACTCTCAGCCTAACCTACCTCACAGGGTTGTTGTGAGGATAAAGTGGAGAGGAGGATGATTGGTATGTAAGCCGCCTTGGGTTCCTTGCAGGAAAAAAGGCGGGGTATAAATATAATACATAAATAAATAAATAAACTCTGCCCCGTGGTGACTGCGGAGGGTTTGCTAGCAATTGCTGCCCTCCCAACTAATTAACCCATCAGGCTTCTCCAATCTGGTGCCCTTCAGATGTGTTGGATTACAACCACCATCATCCCCAGCCAGTGAAGTAAGTCTCACTGTATTCACACTCACAGACTCCATTCTTGATCTGTAAGATACCAGGAGCTTATCATTACTGTGACAGCAAGCAAGATTTTTTTAAAAAAAAGTTGTAATGGACTGTGCATATGAAGAGTGTTATCTAAAATAATGATCATGGATAGATGATGGAAACCTCTTAGCTGCCGGGAGGTCCTTTACAGCAGGGGTGGGCAGGAAGTAAATTAGGATCTGCTGGTAGATCTCTAGCTGATTTGGAGCAGGTCAGCGAGGATTTCTGACTCCCAAATATTTAACAATGGCAGCAACAAAAATGATGCCCAAGATTATACTGTGGGAATGAGGAAAGCTTGGGGGTGGTGGTAACCAGGAGTGGATTTCTGTGTGGAAGGTCTGTGAGGTCCGTTCAGTTTTAGTACTCAAAACAAATTTCTGGGCTTAGAATTCTTCACTTTTAAGTGGATGTCTTTTGCATCAGACTCTGGTTGGATCTCAGGGTTCTAGTAAAAAAACAAAGTAGATCCTGCAGCCTTGAAGCCTACCTGCCTCTGCAGTGAAGCAGGGGTGGGCGGGGAGTAGATTCCAACGCACCAGTGGACCACTGACCAGTTTCTGGGAGACTCCCTGGACCTGCTATTTGCTGGAATTCTTGCAAACAAGGATGGATGGATTAGGTCAGAGGTGGGTAGCATGTGGTCTGCAGGCTGCATGTGGACCGCCACCCCTGCTGCCACCAAATTTCCTGCTATGGTGATGGCAGCGGCGAAATAATTGGTGGTTTGCTACTGAATTTCAGTGACAAACTGCGATGGTGGCCCAAAAAGTACCAAGTTTAGCACTAAAGCCTTGGATTAAAGCTAGATTTGGCTTTTTTTAGACCACTGTTGCGGTTTGCTGCCAAAAGTCGGTGGCAAACTGGTGATAGTTTTGATGCTCCCGCTGCCGAAATGCATTGCTGAGCAGCAGCGGAAGGGGTGCAGACTCCAGGGGATTTTGGGGCGTTGAAATTGACCCCCGGAACCCCCGAAGGTGGATTAGGTGGACCTCAGTCAGATCCAGCTAGACGTGTCTTGTGATCTACTGAGCTTACTGAAGATCGCTGAGCACAGATTAGCTGATGCATTGACTGTTCAGAAAGTAATCTGGAATGTGCACTCTCTGTGGTGTCTTGTAAATGTAAAATGCGCTGGTGAACCACGGGAATTCTAGTAAAAGGGAAAAATAGATCACAGGTCAGCTCACCCCTGCTGTTGTGAGTGCAGCGGGGAGGGAGGACAGTCCCCCGTCAATAAATCGGCGCAGCAAGAGAAGGTGTTTGTTTGTTTGGGGGCAGGGGTGAATGTTGGGTACTGAAAAGATCCGGGGCTCAGGCCCACAGGACAAAAAAATGCACAAAATTGCGTCTGCTAATTTACATATGCTCTAAAGTCTCTCTCTGTGTGTCTGTAAAGGACCCTGTCTCCTAAGGACACCCCTGTTTGTAAAAAAAAAAAAAAAAAGGGATGCATGGACAGGGGAGAGGAGGGCATTTGATTTCTTTATTTCAGCAAGTGCCCATGGACAGCAGGGTGGTGGGGCAGATGGCCTCCCAGAGACTCGGGGCTCCTAATGAAAATTTTGGGGCTCCAGCCCTAGTGGGCCACCCCCTAACACCGCCTCTGCTGGGCTAAATGAATGGTCTGACTCAGTATGAAACAGGGGTGCTGAACCTTTTTATCACCGCCTCTGTTTGGGGGGCTGGAAATTCTGGAATGGTGTCTTTCCACCCAGAGCGGGCAACAGAGAGCCTTGGGTGCCCCCTCATTTACTTCCATGATCAAGAACAGACTTCTTTAAAAAAAAAAAAAAAGGGGCTCGTTTTCTGACAGTAGCTTTCACCTAGTCCCAGAAACGGTATGTCTATCAACCTTTCCCCTGACCTGGTGCCCTCCAGAGGTGTTGGACTACAGCGCCCATCATCCCTGACTGGCATGGTCTGGTGGGGGATGGTGGGAGTTGTAGTCCAACACCTCTGGAGGGCGCTAGGCTGAGATGGTCTCCATACAGCCCGGAATGAGAAGGGTTTTGCAGAACATGGACTTTTCAGCTTCATTTAGCAGCAGTAGAGAAAACGCCTCTGACAGCCCCAGCTCTACAGAGAGAAGCTGTCTGGTGGACACGCCTGCAGATTAATTTGATCTGAGCTGCTGTTAAGGAGCCGCTGTTAAGGCTCAGGAAGGGGGGTGCGTAGGGTGGAGGAGTCCACGGAGAGGACTCAGAAGGCCGTGCTGCCTGCAGTCGGATTGGAAGCGCTGACTGCCATTCTCCGGGTACTCTTCCCCTGCTTTCACCTTGCCTTTTGCAAGGCTTTGACTCTGTCCCCCACTGCATTCCTACAGAATGAGGCCCTCAACAAAATAATGTTCCCTCACCCCTGCCTTAAAGAGTAAAGCAGGGATGCAGAACCTCTTTCAGCCGGAGGGCCGAATTCCATTTCAAATAAGCTCTCGGGGGCCACATTCCAGTGGTGGGTGGGGCAGAATGCAAAGGGGTGGGCCCAAAAATACCAGCCTATTTTAGCTTCAAGCTCTGACTGCCAGTAATGAAGCTTTAAGAGAGGCATTTCAATCTTTTAGAATGGGGGTGTGGGGAAAAGTGGCACAAAAGCCGGGAAACCACCAAACTGTCAGTGGGGATGGGAGCATGGGAAGGAGGCATAGGGGACCCCAGAGGGCCAGATTTTAGGCCCGGGCCTGAGGTTCTACACCCCTGGAGAAAAGGGTTCTCCTGCGTTGGAGTCGTCTGAGCTGCTGTCCTACCCAGCCAAACTGCCAGCCGTGGAATTCCTGTCTAGGCAGTGGTGGCAGGGATGGAATCCTGAAACTTTAAAGTACTCAGCTACATCCCTGGGTGCTTCTATGGAAAGCCAACGCCTCTGCCCAAAAGAGCCACAAGAGCATGCCAGTTCAGTACATATGGAGGGGAGAAGGGGTGTGGGAAGAGAAAATTAGCATTGAAAGCACACAATTACAGGTGGGGCTGGGTGTAGCCTGCTCTGAAAGCTGCCCATGTTCTGTTCTGTGAGAAGCCCAGATCTGTGCACAGAATGAATTATGCAACTTGAGTACATCTGCATATAGCCCATATGTCTACATAATTTATTCGGCTTCTAAGATTAAGGATTTCAAAGAACTTGAATGTTTTTCGTAAGAACGGGTGGCAGAGTGGAAGGAGGAGAGAGGGTATAGAAGATGAGGAAGGAGCATGGTGGCTATTGGTGACAAGTTGCCCGAGAGAAAGATCTATGAATGGCACTAAAACGCTATCATCCTGTGATCACTATTGCCCTCGCTGTGCTCCCTCTGATTTGTCCTGGCACTTTTAAAAGAAAATCTAAACTGCCACATAGGGGGACAAATCCTGCAGGTTTTGCAAGCACTTATGCAAATTTCCATATACATGTGTGTGTTTGGTGTCACCACGAAGAGGCATAAGCCCTAAAACTGTACCGTCTGATCACTATGACCCCCAAACCCCACCAGTTTTAAACATTTCATCAGACTGCACATATTCAAACTCATCTTCCTTAAGGGCTAGAAACCTAAGAAAGCGTTGATTATATATATATTTAAGTGGAATAAAAATAAATTGAATAAATAACAAGCTAGAAACTTGCCAGATTAATAAATTCCTTGGATGCGTAGTGTGTGATCATGGGGATCCCAGACCTGACAGGAATAGGGAAAATGTGCCTTGTTGAAAATAGGACAGAGACTAAACGAAGATTAGGAGTAGGACTGAGATTCTATGCACACTTACTTGGAAATGCATCCCATTGAACTTGGTGGGATACACTTCTTAGTAAAGATGCTTAAGAGTGCGTTGCAGGAGACTGGTACCCAGTCGCTGAGACAGACAGGGACAGAGCAGGAAGCATACGGGGCAGGGCAGGAGCTCAGTTTGCTGAGAGCTGCAACGTGAGGACACAGAGGAGTTCCTGGCTCAGACACTGATTGAACATGACAGGAAGCCCATTTATGGGATAAAAATTTAACCAGCAGCAGTCTGGGTAATGCCTGAGCTGCAGTTATACCCGTGTAGATGGAGCCAACCTTAACAGAGGTCGGGGCAGTTGAACAACAGCAGGTGGGCTATCAGGGAGGAGGGCAAAAACACCAAGAGTCACTTATCATAGAGCCAGGAGGAGGAGGAGGAGGAGGAGGAGGCGGCGGCGGCGGCAGCGGCAGCGGCAAGTGGACAGACAGTGGGGTGTCACAGAAGGGCACTGCACAAGGAAACATAGAGTTGCGTGCTCAGCCTGAATAAAGAACTGGAATTTACCCACCTTTGCGTTCCCAATTGAGCTTTGGCCCACCCCAACTCATAGACCTTAATAACCTCAGGAGGCCTGTGAACTTCTGTTTCCTCTGTGTTGCTCTGTGTTGCATGAGGTACTGCAAACCAAGAGCCAATGTCAGCTATGTCACGCAATTGGAGACTAGCAATGTATGAGAAATTAGTTTCAGTTCATTTTTGACCAGAAGTTTTTAAAAATTAATTAATTAATTAATCAATGTTATATCCCGCCTTTTTTCCTGCAAGGAACCCATGATCCTCCTCCTCCTCTCCATTTTATCCTCACAACAACCCTGTGAGGTAGGTTAGGCTGAGAGTCAGTGACTGGCTCAAAGTCACCCAGTGAGCTTCATGGCCAAGTGGGAACTAGAACCCGGATCTCCTGAGTCCCAGTCCAACACTCTAACCTCTACGCCACACCCAATTCACACCTCCCGGACCTGAACAGGGACTCGAATGAAATCTGCAGTCAAAGTCAGTACATTTCCGAGCTTGCAACATGATTCACAGACCAAAAGAAATATGTTCCGACAACATGCATACATTTTTAAAATGCACATGAAAAAATCCCTGCTTTTGGAAAAGTTCATAGAATCATAGAATAGTAGAGTTGGAAGGGGCCTCTAAGGCCATTGAGTCCAACCCCCTGCTCAATGCAGGAATCCAGGTCAAAGTATCCCTGATAGATGGTTGTCCAGCTGCACCTTGAATGCCTCCAGACAGAGTGGTAGAGCCCACAACCTCCCTAGGTAGTCTGTTCCATTGTCAATATTTTTCCTGATGTCCAGGCAGAATCTGGCTTCCTGTAACTTGAGCCCATTATTCTGGGATGATCGAGAAGAGATCCTGGCCCTCCTCTGTGCAACAGCCTTTTAAGTACTTGAAGAGTGCTATCATATCTCCCCTCAGTCTCCTCTTCTGAAGGCTAAACATGCCCAGTTCTTTCAGTCTCTCCTCGTTTTTGCAACACTGAACCCTTTCCAGTTTGTCTACATCCTTCTTAAAGTGTGGTGCCCAGAACTGGATGCAGTACTCAAGATGAGGCCTAATCAGTGCTGAGTAGAGGGGAACTAGTACTTCACGCGATTTGGAAGTTATACTTCTATTAATGCAGCACAAACATTTTAATCAAGGGGTGGGGGATACACAATTGATTCATATATTTGGGGACATGCACATGAATATGCACATGTGTTTTCATGGAAACAGAAAAAAACCCCAAAGCTCACAATCTGATATGAACATGAGTCAGAATGAGCTTCAAGGTGTTATTGGGAGAGCCTTGATAAGCTCGAGTTTGCTGATCCAGACATCGCGTTCAGCTGGAGGCACAGCCCTGACAATGACCTAGCAAGCATGGCTTTTGATTGTGTGTAAAGCTTGCAGAAGCAGCGTAGCAACGGAGAGCTGGGTGATGTATCCAGTTAGGGCAAAAGGCCTTCCCTAGGGGGACAGTACAGAGCCAGCCTTGTGCCTTCTCTTCCTTGTTTTGCTTGTCCTATCTCTGATCAGACATCCTTCCCCAAGGACTTTAGCAGGAGGGTGGATCCATGGTAGATGAATGAGGCCCTTTCCTCTTATCTCCAGTGTGAAGCTGCCACTGGCTGTGGATTTGATTGCCTCCTTTAATGGTCTTAATTCGGATGTGTTAATTCATTGACCTAACAAAACAAGGCCTCCTTTAATGGTTGGAGAACAGAAGCAACTAAGAAGGGTCAGGGTGACTTAGCTGTAGTGAAATGGAATGGAAGCAAACCAATCCAAGGCTTGTCACTTTTTTTACACGCACGCATGCACGCACGCACGCACACACACAGGCACACACACACACACACACACACACCTCCCCTGCCTTTCTCTATTTTCACACTGACACTCTCTGTATCTTTCTTTCTTCCTTTGCTAATCAACCTGTCTGCCCAGGAACCTGTTGGACATGGACACTTTCTCCAAGTCTGATCCGGGTAAGTGTGCCAAGCTGGTAAACATGGGCGGTGGGGGCACCATCTTTGGCAGGAGATGATGGCTATAGCTTGGAAGCCAAGGGAAGAAAGGTCAAGTAGCTTGGCATCCTTTGGCTCTTATGATGCCATCTGTTTTGCCACCTAACCACTTTTAAGGGACATGAAGGTCTTCGGGCAGGCCCAGCTCAAACCACCCCCATAAGGCACTAACTCTAAGGCGTGTACATATCAAAGCTTCCCATCAACCAGGTTACACAGCCAGAGGATGATAGGTTCACTTCAGTCCTATGGCCAACAGTGGGATTTAGGCTGCAATCCTATACCTACTTACCTGGGAGTAAGCCCTGTTGAATTTAATGGGACTTACTTCTGGGTAGAAATGTATGGGCTTGTGCTGTTAAACACATAGCGGAGTCTTACGTGTATATTTGGCATACCATCGGGCTATTGTCTTCTGGTCTAATAAACCCTGGTAATTGTGGTAGACCTTCCTCCTCCTGCTCCAACCCCGCATTTGCATAATGACTTGACTTGAGTGCAAAGTGAGGTAAGAGTGTTACAGTCTTCCTAACTCCATGGCATTCAATTTACAATCCTTTACCCCCCCAAAATTGTATCCTTACAGCAGCCTTTCCCCACCTGGTGCCCTACAGATGTGTTGGACTACCTGTGGGATTGTGGGAATTGTGGGAATTGTATTCCAACATGTATTCCAACACATTTCCTGCATTGAGCAGGGGGTTGGACTCGATAGCCTTGTAGGCTCCTTCCAACTCTATGATCTATGAAATCTGGAGGGCACCAGGTGGGGGGAGGTTGCCTTAAAGGGTGGGGGGAGGCCTGGGGTCACAGGGGGAGACAAATTGGCTGGCAGGTTTGCAGAGGGAGAGCCATGATGGCTGCTTATGTGAAGTGTGTGTGTGTGTGTGTGTGTGTGTGTGTGTGAGAGAGAGAGAGAGAGAGAGAATGAATGGATGATGGATGACTGGAGGGAACAGAGAGAGGAGGGAAAGAGCCAATCCCAGTCTTGGTTGAAACCTTACCTACTGCTGCTGGCTTTTATTTTATTAACTATTACATTTATATCCTGCCTTTTTTCCTCTCGCAAGGAACTCAAGGCAAGGCAGCTCACATAGTCTTCCTCCTCTCCATTTGATCACATGGTTCTCCTCCTGTCCCGGCCACTTTTCTCTGAGGGAATGTGGCCCTCGGCCCCACCCCTGCCCCACTATGACCACCCCTGCCTTACATTCTCAAATGGTGAATGAATGGGCCGGCAAACAGTTCTAGACATAACTCTGGTGCAGCGCTTTTCAGTTGCAATTGCTGCCATCGGTGTAGGCTGGTGGCTCCAATGACAGCGGAGCTATGCATCTGCTCTGAATTTCACTCTGAACTTTTAAGGAGTTATCCGTGTTGCTGAACCTATTTTGGGGCTATGGTTCAGCACCATGGATAGCTCCTTAAAAGTTCAGAGTGAAATCCAGAGTGGATACACAACCCCGCTGACATTGGGGCCACCAGCCTCGACTGGCTGCAATCCTATGCACATTTGGGAGTAAATGTTCAATCTGTGCATGTCTACTCAGTTTACCCACTGAATTCAAGCGTCAGTGTTACAGGATTACAAGTTCTAGTGTAAGTGTGTATATAGGATAGCAGCTGAAGTTTCTTTGAACTCAGTGAGACTTACTTCTCATAAACATGTGTAGATCTGAGACACAAAATAGAAATGTATCCTGAAGAATATGTTTGAGGGAATCAGTGCTTGGGAGAAGCCAAAGACTGTTGTAAAGATATTTTATTTATTTTTAAGAAATCTGCAGAATTATCCAGCTGCAGCTACTAGCTAGCACAGCCTTCCCCAAGCTGATGCCCTCCAGATGTGTTGGATTACAATTCCATAATGCTGGCTGGGGGATTATGGGAGCTGTAGTCTAACACATCTGAAGCAATGGGGAAGGCTGAGCTAGCATATACCGTACTTGCTTGTGTAGCAGCAGCCTTCTGCTGTGAGCAGATTTGAAGCCCCAGAGGCTAGGTTCTAATACACAGACCTGGTTCGCACCTAACAACAAGCCAGAGTACAGGTTGAGTATGGGTTATTGTTGGATCATGGGTTGTTGCTGAATCATAGGTTGTCATTATGTGCAAACCTGGCACTATGGTTGAACTATGGGTGGTAAACCACGAACAAGCCAGAATTCACAACCCAACAACAAACCATGGGTTCTCTTCCTGGGTTGTTTGTATTTAACAACCCGTAGTTAAACCATAGGATGGGGTTTGCATGTAACGAAAACCCATGATTCAACGACAACTCATACTCAACTCATACTCTGGGTTGTCATTACATGTGAACCAGGTCATTCTGTGGTGAAAAGAGGTCCACTGTGTCTCAGAGGAACCCTCTGGTGGATGACCAAGACGTATATCCAATTACAGATGGTCTCTGTGCTGATGGCTGAGCCGCAAATGTCCTTTTTATGTGGTTTCAGCCTCATGATATCTACTAACAACCTACCTTGGTGAGCGGAGACTTTTAACAAAGATTTCATGCGATGTTATAAAACCCCAGAGGGATGGCTCCTGGAACTATGGGATGTTGCAAATGTGGCTAAGTTGACACATGTCCAAGAAGGATTTTAAAAACAGAGACACTTTACTAAATATATGAGGAGGCATAACCTACGTGCAGTAGCTGGAATGTGAATTTTCTAAATTCATTGTTGCATGTCTGGATAATACATTGCTGAAGTTACCTAGTTATCTTTTATTGAATTGTCAGATGTTATCCATTAATATAAAATCATAATGCTTACATAAAATCCCCACTAGGAACTTGTAGTTAAATATCTGGTGAGTTAACTTAGAATCAACATGTAAAAATCAGTCCACCCATTTCTTTTATTTGCCTGGCTTCATGCCCCTCTAGCCGCTTTTCTTCTCCATGTCCCATCTCCCCCTTCCCCTCCATCTCTCCTTCTTTCCTGTCAACTGCATGTACAACTTCCACTGTCTAGGCCTTCAGTAAGATTTTTTGCCCTGCCTCCTATCCCACTTCCTTCCCAGCAGTTACCTGGCCCTTAGACCCTTGTTACCCACAACCCTACATGAGAATTTGTCCCGGCCAAAACAAACATCCACTTCTTTCACAGCACCTGTACTGATTGGAAACATTCCACAACTGAACCTTTAAGCTCAGCAGTCAGAATGTTTGTGAACATTCCAGTGCCGGCTTCAGATTTTTGGGAGCCCTTGGGCAAGACACCCTAAATGGGCCCCTCTCCCCTCAGTGAATCTACCTTCTCGCCACCATTGTAACCAGCTGCTAAAGCTCCTCCTCTTTTTTTTAATTTATTATTATTACATTTATATCCCACCTTTTTTTCCACTTGAAAGGAACCCAGGGGAGCTTACATGATCCTCCTGCTCTCAATTTCATCCTCACAACAACCCTGTGAGGTAGGTTAGGCTGAGAGTCAGTGACTGGCTCAAAGTCACCCAGTGAGCTTCATGGCTAAGTGGGGACTAGAACCTGGGTCTCCCCAGTCCTAATCCAACACCTATCCACTATAATACACTGACTCATATGGTTAGGATTATGCTGCATATGAGGTAAGAACTGTAACAGTTGCATAGTTCTACAGAAAACTGTTTTTAAGATCTTTGCACAATGGCATTTGACACCATGGAAACTTGAGAAAATGTGTTCCAGGCACACCTCCCAGGTTTTCTTTTCTTTTGTTTTGTTTTTGCATCTTCTAGTGCATCTTTCAGTTCTAGGCATGTGAGGATGGACCCAGTACTTATATGGTAGGAAGGCCCAAGGATACAGATTTTCGCATCCCAGATACTGATTAGGGCTATCAGGATCTAGCAGGATTTGTGAACCTGCTAGAGCCTATGATAGTGTTGTTAGGCTATTTTTGAAATCTGGTTTTGGGGTAAGAAGTTGAACAAAATTGCTATCCATTCAAGGCAAGAATCCTAATGGTCCAGCACTTGGGGTGGGGTGGGGTCTGAGATATCATAAATTATGAGTTGGGAAATTAAGGAAGCAATCCTATGCTGGGAGTTGTAGCCCTTTTTTCTATCCAAACTTGATAGGATTGCACCTTTAGTGTCAGCCAGTGATTTTTAAGGTTCAGAGAGGGCAAAACTAAGTGCCTAGGGAAAATGGATCTGAGAGATAAGATTTTAAGTATTCAAGTAGACATATTGACCTTGTTGTGTTTAACTGGGTTTATCTGCTGAAATACTGAATCAAGATATGATAATGAATTACCCAATGTGGACAAAAAAGTCTTGAATGTAATATGACATTGTAATATGAAGTCTGCATTGCGATTTATATATGTAAAGCCTTTATTTGATGTTTAGAAAGGTTGTTTTGGGGCGGTTGGATTATATGTACTTTTGATACATTTCTATTAAGATACATATATTTTAAATTTGTAACAGATGCATAAAAGTGTGATTAAAAGATGCTATCACACCGCTGAGTGCCTGATTCATGATCCTGCAGAGCTCTTTGGACCAAGCAGCAAAGGCAGCTCATAGACAGTTTACCTTTGCTTATCGTAATTGCCAGTCACAATGTTTAGGAAACCTCTGTGGTGGAGATGCAAGCTAAGGCTGTCAACCATTTAAAGATATTGTCATTGATTAATGATCAATAACACATAAACAGAAGTCACAGCAGGCTCGACTCCTGTGGCGTGAGCCAGGCTTCCTCCCAACTTCACAATTTAAAGGAGAGATGTACAAGTGACTCAAAGGCTGGTTCGGCAGTCTGTCTTTCTTACCCCTTTTGCATTATTTCAGCTGAACTCCCTGCTTTTTTAATTTATTTTTTTAGGCGCCATGTTCACCTTTACCTATTTATAGTTCATCCTTGGCCTTTTTTTTTTTTTTTTTAACAAATACTTTTTTTTTAAAGCATGGCAAAACTACTCCAGAGGAGAAGTGAGTTTGTGATGTCACAGGTGTTAGCCAATGTGTGCCATGTTCTCTGGGAATCTAAAAAGCTGCCTTACATTGAATCAGACTACTGGTCCATCGAGAAAAAATGTCTATTCCAGCGGTGTTGAACCTCAGGCCTGTGGGCCAAACCTGTCCCAGGGAGTCCAAACCTTGCCCTCAAGGGTTCACCAGATGGCCACGCTCCCTTTCTCCAAACCACCAATCGTTTGGTGGTTTCCTGGCTTTTGCATGGGCCATTCTCCATTCTAAAAGGTTGAAATGCCTCTCCTGAGGCTTAGTTACTGGTAATAAGAGATTTAAGCTACAGTATGCTGGGAATTTTTGTATTTTGACCCCACCCTTTTGCCTTTGGCCTCACCCACCATGGGAATGTGACCCCTGAGAGCTTTTCAAAAAATGAATTTGGCCCTTGGGCTGAAAGAGGTTCAACACCCCTAGCCTACATTGACTGGGTTCAGACAACAGGATAACCCACACTCAAGGGTGGAGTATGGGTTGAGTGTGGGTTGTCATTGAACTGTGGTTTAACCATGAACAACCCATGAAGAGAACCTATGGTTTGTTGTTGGGTTGTGAACTGTGGGTTGTTTGTTATCGCGACTGGGTTCAGATGACATGATAACCCACATTTCAACAACAACCCATGGTTCAACAACAACCCATACTCAACCCTTAAGTGTGGGTTATTGTGTCGTCTGAACCCAGCCACTGATTATCAATGACTCTACAGGGGTTCCAGACTGGAGTTTTTCCTGCCCTACCTGGAGATGCTGCGTATTGAACCAGGAACCTGCTGCATGCAAACCATGTGCTCTGTCACTGAGCTATGGCCCTTCTCTGTACTTCTGCTGCAAGCTTGTAGATCCAGCTTTTTTAGGGTTTGCCCCTGCAGCAGAAACAGTATGTTTGAACTGAATGCAGCAGTGGAAGCTGGTGGCTCCAATGTCACTGGGGCTGTGTATCCACTCTGGGTTTTAGTCTGAGCTTTTGAGGAGCTATCCATGGTGCTGAACCCTGTCCTCAAACTATAGGTTTGGCGCCATGGATAGCTCCTTTAAAGTTCAGACTGAAACCCAGAGTGGATACACAGCCCCACTGACATTGGAGCCACCAGTCTCCACTGCTGGAACACAGGGAGGTCACTTCTAAACACTGGTGTGGGACCCCGTGGAGGAGCAACACACATCTGGAACAAACGCCACAGAGGGAAAAGCAGCTTGGGTGGTGATTTGAGAGAAGAGAAACAGAAAATGGAGAAAGGATTACGCACTCCTCCCCCTCCTGCTTCTCCATTCCAAATTGCCCCCTCCCAAACCATCTTTTCTTTAGAAATCACGGTCGTAGGAGTGCATTTGTGCATGTATGCCCCAAGGTGCATTGTGAGTGTAGTATGGAAGACACTAGTGTATGTGCATTTGCATTTGTAATTTTTTTAAAAAAATTGCAATTACATGGATGAGGGGCGGGCGTTGAAACATACACATCATCCTGCCCTGAATGCATTTTTTTTTTTTACACCTGTTCTTGCAGTTGTGATTCTCTACATCCAAGGAACTGCAGACAAGGAATGGCGAGAGGTGAGGAGCCCCCACCCCTTCTCAGTCCCCATGCAAGCCAGGGAAGGACTTCTGGGCCAACTGCCCTGGCATATTTCAGCAGTCCAGGCCATTGTTGCTGATGAGATCCCCAACCCTGATTGGCTGGCTGCCTAGCAAGTTTCACCAATGAGCCGCTCACTGCCTGCTATCAAACCATCCAATCCAAATGGCACAGCTATCGCCCTTTGTACTTGGAAAGTTCTTAAATTCTGGGGTTGCAATCTAGAGATGTGAATCTAGTGGTGTGAATTTCAGTTCCCTACTGCGGTGGTGGGAGTTGAGGCGGAATCCAGCCTCCTTGGAGCATGGCAGATAAACCCTTTCCCAGCTTTAGCAGCATTCATAGCTTCTACTGATCCACATCTTGTGGAGGGACAGCCTCATTTTGTCCAGGACATGTGGCTACATTGAAGTCCACTTAATCCCTGGCTTAGTTAGGGATGATGTAGGGACTGGGCCCAACACCTCTGCAGACGTGTCCCAAGAAGACAGGGGAATAGATTCTGAGCCAGACGGGGGTGGGGGTGGGGAAGGGGAAGGTGTTGTCCGGGTACCAAGGTGAGGGAGCAGGAGACCAGTGAAAATAGCAGGGACAGAGAGGAGGAAACCAGCTGTCGTCTAAACTTTTGGAGGATAGCCAAACTGGGCCCTCTGAACCCATGGGAACGCAGGCTCCTAACGAAGAGTAGGAGGTGGGAATACAAGACCCAAGGGTCAGGCATCAGATGAAAAGGGAGGATTATGTAAGCCGCTTGCGTTCCTTGCAGGAAAAAAGGCGGGGTATAAATATAATAAATAAAATAAAAAAAATAAATTTAAAAAAAAAAACGCAGGGAGACTTGTCGGCAGGGAGGTGACCTCCTGGAAAACCCACCTTGAGGGAGGGACTTTGTAGCCCACTCAGCTTGAGAAGGGCAGGCCATAGTAGACAGTGTCAGTTTCATGGTGCGCTAACCCAGGGAACCCAGTGTCTCTTTCATGGTGCGCTAACCCAGGGAACTAACTGAAGTTTATGAGGTACTGTGTTATGCAAAGCCTGCCCCAAACTTTTGTTGCACTAGGGTACTGTCTGTAGCCTGAGGCAAAGCTTGCTTGTTTGTAGTTTGCATAATAAAGGTAATTGACTAGAAATAGGGCTTGACAGCTTGACTACAAAGAGAGCCAGGAGCCAGGCACTCAACAGGAGGAGAGAGAGCTTCTGGGACAAACACCTCTCTCTGCCTTCTCCCCCTGCTCCTCTGATTAATGATTTGGGCTCTGGTGCTCTTCTTAACCCTAGGCTGTGGCTCAGGAGGCATGGGAATGAAACCAGACGGGCCTCCAAGTTGTGGAGGTAGGTGCGGCAGCACTGCTCCTTTAACCTTCTGCATTTCTCCCTCCACCCCCAGTTTGGTCGTACAGAGGTGATCGACAACACGCTGAACCCCGACTTTGTCCGGAAATTTGTACTTGACTATTACTTTGAGGAGAAGCAGAACCTGCGTTTCAATGTGTGAGTTGCTTCTGCTCCCATCCTGACCCCCTTTCTCTTATCACTCCTGTGCTTGCCTCCCCATTCTGTTCCTCACTGCTCCCGCCCCAGACAGCAATGCTGGACAGCAAACACTGGGGGGTCTCCTACAGCAGAGGCATTAACGTATTTTCTCTGTGCTTTTCTAGTTACAATGTGGACTCCAGGACCTGCAACCTCCCCAAGCATGTGAGTATTGTGCCCACCTCTCCTCCCCCATCCCTCCCCCACTGTGCATCCACACCAGCGGGGCGGGTTTGTTATTTATTTATTTATTTATTTGTGCTGTTTGTATACCACTAAATATTAAGAAAAATCTCTTAAGTGGTTTCCATATAAATATTAAAATCACAATTTAAAATACAATTTTAAAAACAATATAATTACAATAATAATAATACACAGCCGTACAGGAGCAGTAAAAATGGGACAGCATGGTTAATTTAATTATGGGCCAGGGAAAGCCTGGATGGACAGGTGCATTTTCAGGAGGCATTTAAAGATGCCAAGTTTTCTTCCTCCTGAACTGCACAAGGGAGTTTTCCCACAGGGTGGGTGCCGCTACTGAGAAGGCCCACCATCGGAGTATTGTACAGCGACGTTCCAATAATTTTGGAATGACCAGCAAGGCCTCTTCCGATGATCTTAATGGTCTGGTTGGGTATATATGAGGGAAGGCGGTCTGCTAGGTATCCTGGTCCTAAGTTGTTTAGGGCTTTGTATGACAAAATCATAACCCTGAACATGGCTCGATAGCTAATAGGCAGCCAGTGCAGTTCTTTTAACACAGGTCTTATGTGAGCATAGCTGGGTGTTTCGGTGAGTACCCTAGCTGCTGCCTTCTGCACTAGCTGCAGCTTCTGAACCAGGCGCAAGGGCAGCCCCACATAGAGCGCATTATAGTAGTCTAGTCATGAGGTTACCAGTGCATGGATCCCTATCCAGGAATGGGTGTAGTCGGCGTGGTTTGTTACATAGTCAGGATCCACAGTACTCAATTAGCTGAAGTCTATTATTTATTATTATATTTATATCCCGCCTTTTTTCCTGCAAGGAACCCAAGGCGGCTTACATAATCCTCTTCCTCCTCCTCTCCATTTTATCCTCACAACAACCCTGTGAGGTAGGTTAGGCTGAGAGTCAGTGACTGACCCAAAGTCACCCAGTGAGCTTCATGGCCGAGCAGGGACTAGAACCCGGATCTCCCGAGTCCAAGTCCAACACTCTCACGACTACGCCACACTGGCTCTGTTGAAGGAAGGAAAGAATATTGTGCTTTCCACACACACACAAAAGGACATGCAGCTATGACATGCAATTCCTCCCCCCCCCCCCCAGCTTCCCCAGGCAACTGGCATTTATATCTGAACCTCCCAGGCTTGGTACAACAACATTCTAGTCCTCAGGTTGCAGAGGATATCTTGAAAATGTAATTTCATTTGTGCCTGAAAATTTCCCACAGTTGGGAAAACCTGCATGCACCCCTACTTTCATCCCCCACACGTTCTTTCTCCCTGCTTGTGCCCTCTCCAGACATATGGGTATGCGTATGCCTTCTGCCCTGCCCCCTGTATTTCATACACTGCTTCCATAATACTCTAGAGAGGGTTTCCAAGTCCAGGTGCTGTGAGAGGCCTTCTGTACCTCTGAGAATTGCCTAGAATCGAAAAATCTGTTGGGGCCAGCTTCAGATGTCTCTTCCTTGTTGTGATGGCAAAAGCCACTAGAGAGGTAAAAAAAAAAAAAAAAGGCTAGTCAACACAGTGCCTGAACTTCTTATATTAAAGTGAAAGCTGCCATTGGCCACGATGCTCTGTGGATGCAGATTGGCATCACTCTGTCTCTTGGCATCTCTTATGAAAGCCCTCCATAATTTGCATTGCAAAATAGAATGAAGAATCGGTTTAATTTCTACTGAGAGGGCTTCCAATAACCCCTTGGACGCAACACCGGGGTGCTTCCAGACAGAACGCTCCTAGTGCTAACAATCCAAGGGCATTGTGCAGCTATTCCATCTTTTCTTCCTTAACCGATTTTTTTTCTTGTTAAGAAAAAAGATGGAAGATGCGGTAGGAAAACCCAGGAGGGCTACAATGGCAACATCTGGAATCTCCATAAAATTCCACAAATGAGGCAGAGCGATTGCACAATAAAAGCCTTATCTGGGGGTGCTTCCAGATGAGGCTTTTATCGTGCTATCGCCCTCCCTCATTAATGGATTTTTATAGGGGTGTGGGGAGACAACAACATCTTCTACTTGTAACCCTCCCGTGTTTTCCCACCTCTTTGTCTGTCTGTCTGTCTTTTTTTTTTTTACTGTGGAAAATCTATTCAGAAGAAAAAGCTGGGGTCAGGGACCTATCCTTTGTAAAGCACCATATTTATTTATTTATTATATTTATATCCTGCCTTTTTTCCTCTTGCAAGAAACCCAAGGCAGCTTACATAATCATCCTCCTCCTCTCTCCATTTTGTCCTCACAACAACAACCCTGTGAGGTAGGTTAGGCTGCGAGCCAATGACTGGCCCAAAGTCACCCAGTGAGCTTCATGGCTGAGTGGGGACTAGAACCCGGATCTTCCAAGTCCCAGCCCAACACTCTCACCACTACGCCACACTGGCTCTCTATGCCAGTATGCCACACACTGCCATGTACATAAATGGTGCTAATAATACATGTCTGCTCTGCTTCCAGTGCGTTTATGACTTCCTGAGCCAGAAGGGGTGGGGACAACAGAAGAAATGGGGATAGGGGAGCTCCTCTGGAATCTCTCAGTAGAAGTGGGGTGAAGTCACTAACATCTCTTTCCTCGCTTTTCTTTCCATGCTGCGATGATGCCCAACATAACCTGTAGAAGGTAAGTTGCCTCCAGCCCTCTGAAGGGGCCACGCTGCCCCCTGGTGGTCAGACTTGGGCCAGAACCAGACTTGGGTTGCTTCCAGACAGATGGTTCTAATGCTGCCAATCAAAAGGGCGTTGTGTTGGTATTCCGTCTTTTCCCCTTAAACGGATCTTTTCCAGCAGGAAGAAGGGCCAAAAGAAGTGGTGGGAAAACACAGGAGGGTGACAAATGAAAGACAATCGTGTCTGGATACCCACCCCACACATATACACACACACAATTCAGCGAATGAGGCAGGGTAGTTGCACATTAAAAGCCTTGTCTGGAAGCATCCCAGGTTGGGGATCAGCAGCAAAAGCGAGAGGCCAGTCTGAGCTCACCTGTGTGTGTGTACCCAGATAGTATCTGAATATGTTCAGAGCAGGCCTTGTTAAACCTGTGTTCATAAGAGGTTTAAAGATGTTCTCAAGGCTGATCTAAAAAAATGCAATATAAACATTGAGACCTGGGAAGCTCTGGCCCATTAATGCTTTAACTGGAGGTTGGCTCTTCTCAAAGTTTCTATGGACTTTGAAGAAGCCCGAGTGCAAGGTAAAAGGGAGAAACGTGCTAAGCGAAAAGCACAGTCAAACTAATCCTTTACAGGACCATCTTCCATCTGGTAACCTGTGTCCTCACTGTGGGAAGCTGTGTGGATCTAGAATTGGCCTCCACAGTCACTTACGGACCCATCGCTAGAGTCTACACAATTTTATACAATGTCTTTTTATATAATCTTCTTTTCTAATTTTATCTTGGAAGACAATCTTACTCGGTCACGAGTGATCAGCCTACTATGTTCAGAGTAGGCCTTGTTGTTAAACCTGTGTTCAGGGTGTCGTTGTGTACCACTTTGTAAGAGATGACATCCTCTCATCCAGAGTTTCTGCTCCCTGCTCATTCCTGCACATGGAACACTGGGCCTTCAGCCTGTGCTCATCCTCTGCCCGTTCACACTGAAAACAGGACAGGAGCAACTGAAGGCCGCGAGCCATGCGCTCTGTACGGGAGAGATGTGAGGAAGAGAAAAGGTGCCTGATGCCAGAACTCTGCAGGAAACCATCCCCCTCCTCGTCACCACCTATTTGTATCCCGCTTTCCCCTCCCAACGGAAGCCCAAAGCAGCTAATAACGTCTTCATACAGAACCAATACAATAGTATCAAATGAAATATCAAATATGAAAAATTACCTTAACGAGAAAAATACTATAATATTCAGAACTTAAACATCAAATCAGTTAATAAATACAAAATTCATAAATATATTGAACAAAGTCAGGGACACCAGCCTATGGAAGTGGGCTGTGGATTACAGAAATCTGTGGCTCCGTGCTGAGGCGGGGGTCTCTTCTCCCCTCCCCCAGTGGTTCTATGCCCCAGCCATCTCTCTCTCTCTGGGCTTCTCTTCATGAGGCTATTAACCTGCCACTTTACCGAGGCTTCTGCTTCTGTATTCTTTGTGGGATTAAAATCGGCTCCTTTACACTTGTTTTTTTCCAGGGCTTTTCTTTCTCTGCCTTTCTATATGTTCCATTACACTAGCACTAGGTGGTGCTGTGTTATAGCAGAGTAGCGTAAAAACACTAGCATTTCATAGCACCGTTTTCAAATAATACCAGACTTTCCTCGATCTAAAAAAGCTACGGAAATGGTTACAAAGCACCATAGGAGAGGCCCTGGAGGAGGATGACGTCGTGTAAAGCCCCCTCAAACTACCATGAGCGAGGAATCACGAGTGCACAATATTTATTTAATACATTTTTATACCACCCAATAGCCGAAGCTCTCTGGGCGGTTTACAACAGTTAAAACCATAAAATACAATATGAAATAAATATAAAATTTAAAACCACAGATTAAAAACAAACAGCAGAGCTAGCAGCAGCAGTTACAATAACGGAGTTAAAAACAGCTACAAGATTAAGATGATTAAAATGCCTGGGAGAATAGAAAGGTCTTCACCTGACGCCGGAAAGAATACAAAATAGGCGCCAGGCGAACCTCTTTGGGGATCTCATTCCATAACCGGGGTGCCACAGCAGAAAAGGCCCTCCTCCTAGTAGCCACCTGCCTCACTTCCTTTGGCAGGGGCTCTAGGAGAAGGACCACTGATGCAGATCTTAGTGTCTGGGCAGGTACATATGGGAGGAGACGATCCTTTAGATACCCTGGCCCCAAGCCATTTAAGGCTTTGAATGTTAGTACCAGCACTTTGAATCAGGCCTGGAAACAGACTGGCAGCCAGTGCAGATGAGAAAGCACTGGCATAATGTGTTCACGTCGGCCAGTTCCCATTAATAATCTCGCTGCCCTATTTTGGACCAGCTGAAGTTTCCGGATCATTTTCAAAGGCAGCCCCACGTATAACGCATTGCAGTAATCCAAACGAGAGGTTTGGATAAATGCCTCATGTAGAAAAGCTCTCTCTCGCTTTCTCTTGCAGGACTTCCTAGGACAGGCCTACGTGGCACTCGGTGAGGTCATTGGCTCCCAAAGAGGTCGCCTGGAGCGGCCCCTCACGTGAGTCCTTGTGGTGCGGTGGTGGTGGGCGGGCGGGCAGGGTTTCTGGGGGAGTCTGACTGATGTTCCCACAGAGGGAACCATGAGTGAATTGGGAGAGAGTGGGAAACGGAGCATATCAACCCTGAGTTTGGGAAGGGGAAATTCGGAGGGCAGAGAGAAAATGCCTGAGACAACAACCATCCTGCCACTGTGGCCTTGCAGGACGTTGCTGACCGCCTGTCCTCTGCTCACGTTGCCTGCCCCTCCCCAAGAGGGGCAGCTGCTGCAGTTCTGTGCTGCAGAAGTGCAGCGCGGGGCTCATGTGGCTGGTCTTACGAAGCAGGAGGCCCAAAGGGAACTGGGGTGAGCAGCTGCTGTAGCCTTCTTGGCCCATGCGAAATCAGGCACAGGAGGATTCTTTCCCAATGGACCTAGGAACTGAAGGGAAGGACTGGTAGAGATTTCCCAGGCTGCCAGCATGTGCAGCTCTTGGTCTTTGCTCTGCCTTAAAAAGGGCCAGCCACCTTTAATGCAGAAGAGAGACTCTGGGTGTCCCATACTCACACACCCACAGCAGCATGTGAGCCGCTTTCCTTGGGGTCAGTCTCTTGCATTGACAGTGACCTGGTTCACACGATCAACGCAGACCACCGTGGGGGGTTGTGGCGCGTGCCGGGCAGCTTCTGAATACTCAAGCCGCGACCCTGGCTTGTGTCATCTGAACCCAGTGAGGGTGCGTTGTTGGTGTGGTTAACAAACCACGCACAACCTTTCAACAGCCCATGGATTCTGGGTATTTTGTTAACCACGCCAGCAACCCACCCTCACCGGGTTCAGAGGACATGACAAGCCACGGTTGCGGCTTGGATATCCAAAATAGCTGCACGCACCGCAGGCCGGCCATGGCTTAAATAAGCCATGGCGTGCTGCTTGATTGTGCAAACCGGCCCTTTATGTGTAGCTGTGCATTCGGGTTCCCCCCCGCTTCTCATTTCCTGGCTGGGTGATGATTGGGTGGGAAAAGATCTACACAGATGAGCCCTCTTTGCTGGAGTGGGGTTCACACAACCCCCCCCCCATGCATTGAAAGAATGTGTGAGGGGTTGTGGGGCTGTGCCCTAGCTCCCACCACCAACACACGCCATGGCCAAGCCCCCTGCCCTATGCAAACTGAAGGGGCTCTCCATGCATATCAACGTCCAAACATTCTCTCCGTGGATGGGAGGAGGGTGTTCAAGTGAGTGCCCCCTCGTGTGGTTTTCCTTCTAACTTTTAAGAACCAGAGGCAGCTGAAACTGACAGTACACCAGGGACATTTCTGCCACTATGTCTTTAAAGGAGCCTCCCCCAACCTGGCACCCTCCAGATGTGTTGGACTACAACTCCCATCATGCTGGCTGGGGAATGATGGGAGTTGCAGTCTGAAACACCTGGAGGGCACGAAGCTGGGAAAGGCTGCTTCAAAACTGTTTCCACAATTCTGGTGGGCATATTTGGGATGCAGTTTTTGGCTCTGATTGCCTTATGGAGCAGAGAATATTGGATATTCCTGAGTGACCAGAAAAAGAAAACTACTGTATTAAAGAGACCTTTCCTTCTAACAATGTTGTAGGAGAGGCCCTACAATCATAAGTTACAGGGATCCTGAAATCATAAGTTACAGGGATCCTGAAAAGGGCACTGTCATTCAGCTCTGGAACATGTGTTTGATTTTTAAAAAGTCAAGTAATTGATTAATCAGTTCACAGCTACCCAGTCAAGTAATTGTTTAATCAGTTCACTGCTACCCAGTTAATTGATTGATTAAAGTATTTAATTGGTTGGCAGTCCTAGTAAAGAGTGGAATTCAGCTCTCCAGAGTGGCGTGACAGCCTCGCGTACAGAAAGAGACTTCTATCTCAATATTCGAAGCTTATATACAGTTGTGCCAATAGCCCTCCGTATGGGCTGAAAGGTTTGGACGGCCAGGCCAGTGAAGTGGTTTGGAGCTGTTCCAAAATGGAGCCCAGCACCTTGAAGCGCCTGGCTCCAAGTGCCCTTCTGCATTGCTGCAAGGGTGGAACCTCCTTGGCTTTTCAGCAGGCAGCGTGGGCAAATTGGGGACCCTCGGGACAGGCTGTCTCTTCCTTCACCAGTAATTCTTTTTGTCAGAGCGTGCCTCTCACTGCTGCCTGTCTCAGATACAAATATGTGGGATCTGATGCCACCCTGGCCACACCGATTACAGGCAACTGCCGTGCTGTGAAGGGAATTGGGGGGGCATGAATGCTGCAACAACCAGCCCCTTCCTCTGCTTTACCCTCACCCCTTGTCTCCTCCAAGCAAAGGGTCTTGATCCCAATGCAATTTGATTAGCATCTCCTGTTTCTCACTGAATATGGCCATTTTGGGTGGCAATCAGTGACAGGCAAATAAGGTTTTTCTACCTTAGAGATACTGCTGGGGGTGGGGAAGGGGTAATAATTCCCACATCTGCATCATGGCCACCCAAATGCCAACTTTCAGTTTGGTGCTGTATGTTCAGGTAACATCCCACAACATTATTGTTTGGTGGTGATATTTAAGCTATGCATTCTGGGAGTTCTTTGGTGCACAGTAAGAAGGGATTCTATCTATGCAATCCTTGCTCTTTATCTTGCATTTTACCAGCCACACACTCCAAATCCCCCTTCTCGATGCCTTACAAAGAGCCTTTCATACTTTTGGTCAAGGTGGTTACAGAGCAATAAAAGGCTTAATTTTTGGCATCCTTTCAGCGCAAGATCATGGGTGAAGAAAGTACCCATGCATGGTTGCTGCTGCTGAAAAGCCCTTACGTGTATTGGTGGTTCATGCACAGTGCAGTAACCTTTGAACTTTCTCCTCTGGCCAGTCACATTCAGTGTTAGCACACCGGTGCCAGCAGTGCCAGCATGAGTAACAATCTCCAGAGGGGTAGCCATGTCGGTTTCTTGCAGCAAAATAACCAAGAGTCTTGTGGCACCTTGAAGACCATTGGTTTTGTTCTGGCATAAGCTTTTGTGGACGATAGTCCACTTCATCAGATGCAATCAGATGTAAGAGTCAGGCCTTCCTGGTGGCAGCCATGGACTGAAGAGTACTTCTGAACTGACCCTAAGTTTCTCTCTTTAGGGGGATTCCAGGGAAAAAGTGTGGCACCATTGTGCTGTCTGGTGAAGAGCTCAGCAATTGTCGGGTGAGTTGTCCATCCTCCTCCCGTGGGTTCACACATAAGGAGAAAGGGTTTACAGGACTATGACCTGGCAGCAAGGGGCAGGAAGTAGGGAGAGGTAAGCAGCCCCTCCAAGGAAGGCTTAGCTGGAGTTTTACCTAGCCATGTCCAGTAAGAGGGACATACCTTACAACGTAGAACAGGTGCACATATCTTCCATTGCAGGTGCTTCCAGATGAGGCTTTTATTGTGCTGTCGCACTGCCTCGGCATTTTGCAGGGGGTCTGGATGATGATGTCTTCTTCTTTGTAACCCTCCCATGTTTTCCCACTACTTCTTCCATATTTTTTTTCTTACCATGGAAAATCCAATAAGGAAAAAAAAGAAAAGAAAAAGATGGAATAGCTGCAGGATGCCTTCTCATCTGTAACACTAGGAGCCCTCTGTCTGGAAGCGCTCCAAGACATAATTGTGTAATAATGTAAAAATTAGTCAAATCAAATATGGCAGTTTTGTGCTCAGTTGGGTTTTTGAATGCCCATTACTGAATACATTTAAGTCAATGGGTTTATTATATTGACTGAGCAGATTCTCGGGTGACTACATGGGGGGGGGAAGGGATTATGTGGGGGGAAATCCAATTTCCTAAAGGAAGGGGGCCTGTCTCTCGCCCCTTTTTGGCTACTTGTGAAATACCTGAATAGAAGAGGATAGAATTTGATTTTTTTAAAACTGAAATGTTCTTCACATTTATAATGTGAAACAACTTGTGCAAGACGAGAAAAGATGACAGAGAAGTTGGGGGGTTTTAACCTAAGGAAAATAAATGAATTTTACAATCTTCCACCACAGATTTTTCCTGAGATTCACAAGCGTTCATATTAAGACCATTCTGGCAGCCTCTGCCACACATTAAGGTGGGAAGGACTGCCCCCTTCACTTTTAATGATTTCTTCCTTACATGGCACATTTCAGAGGACTCTTGCCACAGCGGTCAGAGTTTGGCTAGTGAGGGCAGCAAATGGTCAAATGATGGTTAAAGGAGGGCCTGAACACTCTGCTTAAAGCCACAACCTATAATCAGTGCTGCATGGATGGGACTCTACTGTTAGCCCCAAACTGGGGTTCATTGACCGTTGGTGGTTTAGCAGTTCTGGGGCCAGAAAGTGGGATTAAGGACCACACCTTGTGGAATATCAACCCAAAAGGAAACTGGAATCCAGCCTTCTGCTGACTGAACTGCTGTGCCGACCACACCCAATCCCCTCGCATAGCATTCCTTCCTCCTGTTCTCATCCTTGATCATTTCCCCTTTCAAGCTATTAACTCCTTTCCAGCCCTGCTTTCTCTCTCCATGTCATGTGCTCTTCCACCACCATCTGTTTGCTCTACAATACACTGACGCTAATCCCATATCAGTGTGCTCCTTGCACACACACACACGCACACACACACACACACACCCCTTCAGTGCTGTCTTCCCGCACTCTTCTCACTAGCTCCTCAGACCTTCCTCCACTAAACCTATTTGTGAAGGACTGCCAGCTGGTCCTTTATCTCAAGACGAAAAACTGTTGTAAACCGCCCAGAGAGCTTCGGCTATTGGGCGGTATAAAAATGTATTAAATAAATAAATAAAAACTGCCAGCCTTGGCTCTGCCACTGATTCTCTCAGGGCTTTACCCTTAGTCTATACACTGGATTTAGCACTGAATCACAGAGGAACTACACACACCGTGTGGGGTAGAACCAGGAAAGTTTATTTAAGGTAAACAGATTACAATAAAAGGTGGGGAATGAGGAAAGGGGGAAAAGGTGGGGAGACACTTTGATATACACACAAGTAGAGCTACAAAACAACAAAACTAGTTCCTTTACTATATAAACACCCAGGCACTTACTACTCTTTGCCTGGTGGATTGGTCTACTTAGGGCTTGCCTCAGCAAAAGCCCTACTCTGCACTCTTTTGCGTCCAGACAACAACAAAACCCAAAAGCCACGGCTAGCAGTATCAGTCCCCCCCTCCTTTCTGTAGCCTGGCTGTCCTTGGCCAATCAGGATGAACTTCATCTGGGCTAGGCAGGGGAGGGGTGGCTCCTAGGTGTCAGAGGGGTGAACTCCTGATCATGACTAGAGTGCTTGGGGAACATTTGCATGCGAATACATGGGAGACTCTGAGGGGACAGAGCCATCAGAGGAAACTATGTACATTTGCATGAGGTTCCCAGCCTCCAGCTGGGATTACACTTGTTTACACATGTGTAGTAGAGAAGGGTCTGCTTTTCTTCACACTATTATTTTTGACTGGCGGACGGATCCAGGTTCGCACAGATTGAAACAGCCCTTAGTTTGATGCTGCCAAGCTTGAAGCAAACTTACACAGCTGTCCAAGTTGGGCACATTGTGCCTACTTTGCCTGAGTGTAGGCACGCCCGCTGGCACCCCTAGGCATGGCCCCAGCCATGGTACACCCCTATAAGCCTCCTTTGGGAGGGGGCTGCCCACTTCATTGCTCCGAGAGGGGGGGTGGCTACCCCACAGTAGAGGAGGAGAAGCCATGCCACTCTGCCTGTCAGCCTGCTAATCTCCCCACGCTTCAAATGGTATGAACTGCAAAGCTATGTGCACATTAGGGAAGTCTGCCCCTAATGGCTGAAGATGTTACTGCAGTCTTCAACCACATAGATGAACACATTTAAATTAATAAGAAGTAATTAATGCATTTTAGAAACCAAATAACCCTAAGGTGCACACTCCTAGGGTTCCTTTAGTATGCATACCAAGTTTCAGGTCTCTAGGTTTCATGGTCCTGGCACTGTCGTGCTGACGGATGGACAGACAGGCAAGCACACATCCTCTTTTATTATTATTTTAGCATTGTTATTTTATTATTATATTTATTTATATCCCACCTTTTCCCCAATACTGGGACTCAAGGCAGCATTACAACATTAAAACTGGTCCAATTAAAACATATAAATAGGAATATACAAAAGTTAAAAATACAATTAAATTAGCTATAATATTAAAATTATATAAATTATTATTATTATTATTATTATTATTATTATTATTGATGGAGTCACCACTTTCCCTTGATCTGATATGGTCTTTCCCTTCCAGGACATTGTCACCATGCAGCTGTGTGCCAACAAGCTCGACAAGAAGGATTTCTTTGGCAAATCTGACCCCTTCCTTGTTTTCTACCGCAGCAACGAGGATGGCACGTACGCAAGAGATACCCCTTTTGAGGCCCTGGCATCCAGCTTGCAGGCATACCTAGGTCCCCGTCATCCACAGACACCCACAAACTTACGTGGAAGCTACTTCCCTAAGAACCCGTGGGCTTGTCTTTCTGCCCACCTCTTCCACACTCGATCTGTCTTTTCACCATCTCAGGGTTGAAGGACACTGGAGGCGGGATGTACTGAAATCCATTATCAGCCTCCACAGCTCTAGCCAGTAGGCTGCAATGTCTCTCACACCCATGTTTTGACAAATAAATAAATAAATAAAAGTGGGAGCCCCACATCCATTCTGAGGTGGGAAAATGTGGTCATTCTGTTAGACCAGCCTTCCCCAAACTGGTGCCCTCCAGATCTGTTGGACTGCAACTCCCAGAATCCCCCAGCCAGATATGCTGAGGATTTGGGGAGCTGTAGTCCAACACATCTGGAGGGCACCAGATTGGGGAAGGCTATGTGAGGCAAAATATTGGTATTATAAAATTCCCTCACATCTGGGAATATGCTCACTGCTCCTCTGTCATGTGAAGAGAGAATAGCCACCATTTTAGAGGAGCAGCTAGGCCCAAGGCAGGCTAACCTGGGTTCCTTGAACAGAGGCTGAGGTTTGTGTCTGCCCTTTACCCTCTCCAGTCCAGGTCCATGTGCCACAACAGGCCTTGTACCTTTGGAACAAACAGAAAAGGCAGGCTCAGGCTTGATTGAAGGACGGCGAGAGGGCATCAGACTCAGTCTCCTGGTGCTACCACGTTCCTCAACCCTAGACGCCACCCCTTCAGTCCCTTTCTCTCACACATGCTCTTTGCAAAGCTCAGACTGTATGCTCCAGGACACATTATGTAGATTAGTCATACCTTAACTCAGCCTTCCCCAGGCTGGTGCCCTCCAGATGTTTTGGACTACAACTCCCAGAATTCATGCTGGCTGGGGCTGATGGGAGTTGAAGTCCAAAACATCTGGACGGCACTCATTTGGGGAAGGCTGCCTTAACTCATTTAAACCACCTTTTTAATTTGCATTTATTTGGGTCAAGAGCTGTTGTGGGGGCAGAGGGGGATTCACTTTCAATGCATACTTACAGGTGGAGTGGTAGTTTTTATTTGAATTACTATTGCCATGTGTGTGTTCTGCAGGCAATAGTTACCTCAGGTCAATTTATTTTGTTACCTCATTATTATTGCCATGAGCTCAAGTCAATTTATCTAGACCAGGCATGGAAAGCCTGTGTCCCTCCAGATGGCCTACAGTTCCCATCAACCCCAACCAGCATAGCCAATGGTGAGGGATGATGGGAGTTGTAGTCCAAAATATATGGAGGGCCACAAGTTGCCCACCCCTGATCTAGAGTAAGCGAGTCTGATCTTTTGCATGTGGCAAAGACTGCTGGTGGCCACGGCCTTGCCTCAGCCCCTGGCTCTCTGTTCTGGTGCTTCTGGGAGGGGCCAAAAAGGCCATAGTGGTTGCTTAGCGCTCACTGCCAACCACTTTTGGCTTGGCTCAGAAGTGCCCAAGGAATATATTCCACACTTTGTTCTCAACCACAAGGAGCTTCTCCTCCATCCCTCCCCAACAAATAGCCAAAAATCCAGCAAGAGGTATTCACGAGGTGATAGTCGGGACTGGGGTCACCAGCAGGGCCAGCACAAGGTATGCTGCTGCCTCAGGCAGAGTAGCAAATAGCATGCCCTGACCTCAGTCTAGTACTCAAGGCCCACCAACATAATTTAGGCATCTGAGGCAAAGAATCCCACAAACACTTTTCCTCCCCTCTGGCAGTAACAATGCAATAATAACGAACAATGTGCTCTCATGACACCCCAGATCAGCTGCCTGAGGCAGCTGCCTCACTCTACCTACTAGTAGGGCCGGCCCTGGTCACCAGATACAACGCAGGATTCCTGTGCTTTTCATGCCTGTGTAGAAAGAGAAATTGAGCAGCTGCGACTAAACTGGGTGTGCTGAAATTCTCCCTTCTCCTTTGACATACCGTAGCTAATAAAAGCACAGGGGCCTTACATTGTTGTGCCCATTGTGGGGATAATCAGCCAGTCAGCCATTGCTATTTCCCTCTAGATATTGTACACCCTGCCCAGGTCATACCCCTAAACATCCCCTGGTTCTGTTGGCCTGCACGCTGCGGTGCTTTGACTCACACCATGGCCAGTAGCCCCTCCTGTTCTCTCTCGGTTCTTGCGCCCTTTGCCATGCGCCCTCTCTGGTTCCAGGTTCACCATCTGCCACAAGACAGAAGTCGTGAAGAACAACCTGAATCCGGTGTGGCAGCCGTTCTCCATCCCCGTGCGTGCCCTGTGCAACGGGGACTACGACAGGTCAGAGTTTATATTTGCTTGGGTGCAGGGCTCGCATGTATGGTCTCGGGGCCAGCTCCAAGGTTGGGCATTTCTGAGGGCCCCCAAGACTGGCAAAGAGCTCATTGCCCCAGCAGCACTGCCATTCTCATGTCATGCACAGAGCGCATAGGAAGATCTGAGGCTGTGGGGGAGAAATCTCACACACAAGCTCCACTGCTTTTAAGCCAAGGGGGCTATTGAGGCGAAGTTGCCTTTAACATCACAGAGCTGAGAATGAGGCTCAAATTCCTCCAGGTAGGCCTAAGGAGCAGCAACTGCTAAGCGGAGCATATGGCCCTCCTGTTTTCCGGTAGAGGAAGGAAAGTGACATCCCTCTGGCATGCCTCCAACCCAGCCACCCCCTTTGGTCTTGGTGTGGTTGTGGAGCAGCATAGCATAAAATGAACTTGATGGTGGTGGGCATACACTCTGAAGCATCTCTCGTGTTTCCTTCTCTTTCACCTGGGGGTCAAGTGGCCACAGTCCTTCTCATGCAAGTCACCTTCTCCCACCCTTACTTTGTTACTTGTGTTCCAGGACGGTGAAGATTGACGTTTATGACTGGGACAGGGACGGCAGGTGAGGTGGTGGGTCTGCTTTGTCTAGATTAGAATTTCTCTTGTTCTGTGTGCGAGGCAATCTGCATGTTGCACAGAAGGAGGTGGTGCGTGTGTGTGTGTGTGTGATCAGTGCTGACTCCAGGGTCTGATGGGCCCCTGGACAAAGCACCTTCAATGGGCCCCCTCCCTCAATGAGTCTTTCTCGCCACTGTTGTCACCAGCTGCCGTTGCTCCTCCTCCTTTTTTTCATAATTGCTACCGTTTGCTTGCTTGACAGGCAGAGAGCCAGGGAGCAAGGAGGCAGCGGCATCTCCTGCTCCTCCCTTCTCACCACCACCGTTGTCTGGGCCAGAGCAAGAGGCAGGTGAACAAGCAGGTTGCCATGGTGGAGAGGAGGAGTAACTCCAGAGGACTGTTGTCAGTGGGCCCCTGCTGGGGTAGGTGGGCCCTCAGCAGGTGCCCAACCATGCCTACCCTTGATGCCGGCCCTCCTTTTGAGTGCTCCTCTATGTAAAAAGCTCCCTGAATGTAGTAAATTAGCACATCTAGTAATGCTAAACATTTCTCCCTGGTGTGCTTATTCTTTATTTTTTATTTCTTTGATGTGAGAAAGTGATAAAAAATATTATGCATATACACCCCTCTGTAGTCTAGAATTGCTAGGTGGTGTGTGTGTGTGTGTATTCTTATAATCTAGCCTTCCCTAACCGAATGCCCTCCAGATGTTTTGGACTTCCTATTCCCATCAGTCCCAGTTAGCATGGGCAATGGTCAGGAATTCAGGGAGTTGTGGTCCAAAACATCTGGAGGACACTAGGCTGCGGAAGGCTGTCATCGTCTATTGACTAAGCTGCCTTAAGGATCATTTGATCAAAAGGCAGGACATAAATCTTCTGAATAAATATAAATAGAACTTTACTGGGCAATCCTATGCGTGTGTATTGGAAGTAAGTCCCATTGAGTTCAGTAAATGTGTATAGGAATGCAGCATTAGGCTTTAATAAGAAGACGACATTTAAAAACCAGCAAGGAAAAAGAGCTCATTTTCAGAGTTATTTAGTTCATGTTCTCTGTTGAATGGAGATTAGCAGGGAGGATTTGGCCAGGGCTGCGGGAGACCAGAGCTGGGCAGATCAACCTAGGACATGTGAGTTGGGTCGCATACTACATTATTTACAAATGGGCACATAGCCTAAAATGTGTGAGAGCTGTGGAGGAAAGTCCTGTATGAATAGTGTAAATGAACAGAGCGCTTCAGATAAGCACCAGTATGTGCCTTAGGGCCAGATAGACAGAGTTATCCTGAAGCAACACAGGAATCTAGTTCTGTGATATGGTTCCCTGAGGGCACCCACTGCATCTGTTTGCATAAATGTTTTTTATTCTCCCCCCTCCTCACCTTCAAAGTCCTTTCAAAACATTGAAGCACTTTAGGGCACAATCCTAGGCATGTTTAGACAGCAAAAAGTCCAGCATCTCCCTGCATTCCCCAGTCAGCATAGCCCTGAGGCACTGAGGTTTGTGCAGCTCTTTAAGAACCCAGTTCAAGCACATCCATTGCTTCTTTTTGACTAGGGCCTGATCAGTGCACAGAGCATAACAGGGTGGTAAAATGAGTTGTGCCCCTTCAGGTGGGAGATGTCATTTTTAATGCTTCCCCAAGTAAAAACATAATGCCTTCGGTGGGAGCAGTAAAAGGAGAGATTGTAGCTCAGCTTACTCTTCATTGTGATGATTTTCTACTTGCAGAGTTTGATTCTCTTTTTAAAACAAAACACAAAACACCATAGGAGAGCTTTTGAAAAACAGGACTCTACACACACACCCATTCTACTGCATGTGTACATCCACCCTATAGAACAGGGGCATTGAACCTCTTTCAGCCCGAGGACCAAATTCCTATTTCAGAGATGCTCCTGGGGGCTGCATTCCTGTGGTGGGTGGGGCCCAAGCCAAAAGGGGGTGGGCCCCCAAAATACCGGCATATTTTAACTTAAAAGTTCTTACTGCCAGTAACTAAGCCTTAGCAGAGGCATTTCAACCCTTTAGAATGGGATGGGGAAAACTGCACAAAAGCTGGAAATCCACCAAGTGATTGGGGGGGGAAGGGGGGGCAGAGAAAAGGGTGGGGCCATCTGGGGAACTCCTGAGGACCAGATCAGATTCTCCACCCCTGCTGTAGAGCAAAGAGGACCTGATAAACTAGAGAGGGTGGAATAGTTAAGCTTCGTGGGTTCTCTGGGTGGGTGGGTTGGAACTAGATACATGGCCATCTGGGTCCCTCCTGGTGGAAGCTCAGGCTGCATCTGTAAGGTAGCTGAGAACTGTGATGAGTGTAGACTTAGACTGCACCAGCACTGATCAGCTACACGGCTTCTTCCTATTTGGCCCTACAGCCATGATTTCATCGGGGAGTTTGCCACGAGCTACAGGGAACTCTCTCGTGCCCAGAGTCAGTTCACGGTCTACGAGGTAAGCTTTTTCATCCACGGAAATACTAAATATATTGAACAAAACTAGCTCGTTATATGGTTCATATTGAATTTTGAAGCAGTAAATTGTTTTTTTTTCCAGTGAGGAATTCTATGGATGTACCAGACTGGGAGGTGTGGGATTAGAAAAACACCACACGCAGTCAAGCCCTCATGGGTGTGGAGAGATGCTTCATAAGATGAAGGCAGTGACTGGGTTCAGACAACACGATAACCCGCACTCAAGCATTGAGTGTGGGTTGTTGTTGAAACATGGGTTATTGTGTTGTCAGAACCCAGCCATGCTAACAAGCCATGGAAGAGAATCCATGGTTGTTAGGTTGTGAACTGTGGGTTGTTCACCATGGTTTGTTATCTTGGCTGGATTCAGACAACACAATAAACCACTTTTCAGCAAAACCCATAGTTCAACAACAACCCACACTCAGCCCATACTGAACCCTTAAATATGGGTTATTATGTTGTCTGAACCCAGTCTTTGTCTGGATCAGCCCCCCACCCACACCTGTTTGCATTGGAAGAAAACCTCCCAATGATACCAATAGAAGCTTTTCTTCCAATGCATATAGGTGGCGGTGAGGCGGGAGGGGGGCTGATCCAGATTGGGACAGGAACAGGGACCAAAGGGGTCTCCTGCCCCACAGACCAGAGTCCTGATCCAGATTGGTCCGCTTACACCGGCTATTTACTTTTTAAATGCCACTCATGCCATAATCAGTTGTGTGAATAGCATCTTATGTAGTGTAGCCCAGACAGTCTTGGTAAGAATGGGGAAGAAATTCATTCGGTGCACATTTCAGTGCAAAATTTACCTAATTTCAGACTTTCAAACACGCAAACCAAAACTCAGTTATCCTAGTGACATTTGCACGTCTCCAAATTTTGCAATGGAGTTCTCCCATTGGAAACTGCATGCATACAACAATTTGTATTTTGGGGGAATGTGCACTGAAAAATGTGTAATATGTAAACAAAAGTGCCACAATGTGTACATCCATGTAAAATAATGTTGAAAAATGCACTAATTAGTATATGTTAGCCTGATCTTAAAGTGGGTCTGGATGCAGCTTCCAGTAGCCCTTTCTTACCCTGCAGATGTCCTTGTCCTTTTCTTTGTAGACCAGTTACACTTGCCAGCTTTTGAATCAGCCCCTGTCTCTGTCCCTTTAACAGCAATTTGATCCTCAGCAATTAACAAATGATATTGTTTAGTTCCATGCCACCATAAGCTTCTCCTGTTGATTTCTATTTCTCAGACTTCTGTCAAAGGCACAGAAGGGACCATAGCTGAGTGGTAAATCACATATTTCGCATGGATAGGGTCCTAGGTTCAATCCAAAGACGGCTGCACCAATCTTTATAGTTCCCGACATATTTCCAGATTCTTCTCTTTATCAAGGGCAATTGATACCTTCATACTTCCAGATAGTGCTTAGAACTCCTGGTTTCTAACTCACTGATGGAAGACTCATTATTAGAAGCCAGGTGTTCAAAGCATTATTTAGAAGTTTTGAAGAATTCAGTAATTTGATAAAGAGAAGAATCTCGAAACACATTGGGAACTATAAAGATTGGTGCAGCTGTCTTTCAGTTTGTTGTGGCCTTTTGCAGCTATTTTAAAAAATCCTCCGTGTGTGTCGTGTGTCCGTGTGTCCCATGTTCAATCCATCTAGCACAGGGGTGGGGCCCTCTAAATGTTGTTGGACTCCAATTCCCATGAGCTCCAGCCAACATGGCCAGTGGTCAGGGATGATGGGAGTTGGAGTGCAACAACATCTAGGGGGGCCCAGGTTCCCCACCCCTGCTCTAGCATCTCAGATTAAAAGAGTCAGGAAGCAGATGATCAGAAAGAGCATAAGAAGAGCCCTGCTGGATCAGACCAAGGGTCCATCTCATCCAGCATTCTGTTTACACAGGGTCCAACCAGCTGCCTGTGGGAAGCCCACAAGAGGACATGAGTGCAAAAGTTTCCAGCTGCTCATGTTCCCCAGCAACTGGTGTACATAGGCATACTGGCTCAAATACTGGAGCTAGCATATGGCCATCAGGACTAGTAGCCTTTGATAGCCTTCTCCTCCATGAATTTGTCCAATTCCCTTTGAAAGCCATCCAGATTGGTGGCCATCACTACATCTTGTGGAAGTGAATTCCATAGTTTTAACTCTGCACTGTGTGAAGAAGTCCTTCCTTTTATCTGTCCTGAATGTCCCACCAATCAGCTTCATGGGATGAGCCCACTGGGTTCAAGTATTATGAGAGAGGGAGAAAAATGTCTCCCTGTCCACCTTCTCCACACCATTGCATAAAGAGCCCCACGTGAGTCTCTGGATAGAGGTCCCTGCTGCCTGAGTAGACAGTATTGGCCTGGGTGGACAATCAGTCTGACCTGGAATAAGCCACTTTCTAGGAGCAGGTGGGCCTGGTTCCCACCCCCCCACCCCCGGCCAGTTGGCAACCCAGTCATTGCTCCCCAGCCACTCCTTATTGGTTGCCAATATCTCAAGAGACCTGTCACTTCTTCCCCCCCACCCCTTGCCATTTTGTATTTAGGACAAACCACTTAAGCTAGCCTGGCTGAGGCTGTTTCAATAAGCTATGATTACCACTTTGGGTGATGTTGCACAGTTTGTGCCTGCAGTTTAATAAAACCCAGCATCGTTGATCCGTGGGAGGAAGTAAACAATAATTTTGAATCTGTCCCCAGTGGTGAACTTTGAAGGACGGCCTTTGCCTTGCGGTGAACTAAACTCCCTGCCCAACAAGCCACCCACTGAAGATGCTTCCTAGGTTTCATTCACAGTGTAGTTTGGAGGAATAGAGAATTCAGTCCTGAAGTAGGAATTGGATACCGGGGCAGTACTTTGAGGCAGAGGGCTGAAGTAGAGACAGCAATGTCAGCTCCAGGAAGCTGAGCAGGAGTGGAAGCAGAATTGGTACTGGACTTGAATGGGCCACTAGGGCAGATCCACAAGAGAGTGAAACTGGAGGCAGAATCAGCCAATGTCTGAGCTGAGAAATCTGTTGGAAGGGGAACCGGAATGAGGATGCAGCAGGCCAGAGGGAAGGCCCACTACAAATAGGGAAGCCAGTGGTGGTGTAGCAGAGCCAGGGCTTGCAGGGTTGAAGCACTGGGACTTTTTGATGAGCAGGAACGATTACATCATCTGCCACCCCCCACCCTACAGGCTTCCCTGTTCTCTCTGAGCTTAGCTGCAGGCCTCACAGTAGCTAAGGTGGCCACAGTGTCCTCTTTTACAGGGAAGAGTCCTCTATTTGGAGGGCTACCAGAGGGCCACCCTTTATTTGGAGACTTCTTCCCTTTTGAAGGGCTGGTCCTGCCCAGTTCCAGTTTAAAGATAAAGAACCATAGGAAGGCAGAGCAGGGCAGCAGCCTTGAACTTGCCCATCCACACTCAGCACCTGGGCAGCAGACTGGACAGGCAGGCACACAGGTCACCTGGTCACAGTCTTCCCCCACCATGGTGAGATGTACTGTATTTCTATTTAAATTATAATAATAATTTCTAAATTTGCAGCTATACATATAAATTAGCATATGCAAATTTTATGTAAAACTGTGTCCTCTTTTTTGGCTGATGCATTTCCTCTCCTTTTTTTTTTGGCAAACAATATATTCCTCTGGCCTATCCCTGTTGTAAGGCAAAACATTTTGGGGTGGCTTGGTCTTGAATGGGCAATTAAGACTCATCAGCTTTACAAAAGACCTGCTCCTGGTGGAGATGAAAACTGCTAGAAGTGGGCTAGTGGATCTGGATCAATACAGCTGCCTGCATTTTTGGACTTTCCTTTGTGTATGTGTGGTGTTGGTGGGGGGGAAGCTACTGGGACTGTCATGATGAGTGCCTGCTCTTCAAAATTCACCACTACACACCCCTGGAAGCAGAATGGAAGGGAGCAGGTAGGCAGAAAAAAGGCGGAAGAAGCGGTAAGGAGAACACAGGAGCGTTACAAGTAGAAGACAACATAGTCTGGACCCACCCTGTAAAATTCCGGTGAATGAAGCAGGGTGATTGCACAATAACAGCCTCCTCTGGAAGCAGAGACAGCAGAAAGGAGCCAAAGGCAAAGGGCTGGACCGGTGGATGAAAGGTAGATATTTATTAGAGAATCTCCTGAGGCTTATCTATGATCTCCGTGAACTTCGAAAAAGAATTGCCCTGAAGAAGAACGTATTGTTCGAAACATGTTGGCACTTTATATTCATTCTCTAATAAATATCTATCTTTCATCCACCGGTCCAGCCCTTTGCCTTTGGCTCCTTTCTGCTATCTCAGCTTCTGGGCTCCCCCCCCCCAGTTTACTCCTCTGGAAGCACCCTGATTGAACATTATATTTGGAATCAGGGGAGAGTTTTTCCCGGTGGGGCTGACTGGTGACTTGGGAAGTGGGGAGCTGTCTTCCCTTGCAGTGTTTGCCTTAAGAAGCATCTGAAGGTATTGCTGCATAAACACTGTTTGCAGTCTGCCAGCTCCCTGCTTTTATTAATTTTATTATTATATTTATACCCCGCCTTTTTTCCTGCAAGAAACCCAAGGCGGCTTACATAATCATCCTCTCCATTTTATCCTCACAACAACCTTGTGAGGTAGGTTAGGCTGAGAGTCAGTGACTGGCCCAAAGTCACCCAGTGAATTTCATGGCCGAGCAGGGAATAGAACCCGGATCTCCCGAGTCCCAGTCCAACACTCTCACCACTACGCCACACTGGCTCTGCTTTATGGGCACACTGGTTGCTACTCCATCCTTATAATATGAGGAGAAAGATAAGGGGCCCCTCAGTGAACTCCACAGGACCCACCAACCAGTTCTCTCTAATTTCAACAAAATCATGCCCCCCTGTAGCCTTCTAAAAAGAGTACGTAAAGGGGGTTATCATGATAAGTAGGGGGATCTGGTAGTTCATGTACTGGTCTGGGAGGGTATTTTGCCACAGAAACAGACCTTCTTCCTGATGGTCAGGTTGCATAAGAATGTTGCCCCCACCCAGAAGGAAGGGCTTCACAGTTGCAGAACAAGGCACTGTATACTCTTCTTCTGTGTGGGGGGGACATGAACATCTTGGCTTTCCCTTATAATGAAACTGCAAGGAAACTTCGAATCACACAACAATTGCTTCCCACACTAGCCCACAGGCCATCCACTGGCAATCTCTGACCTAAAAGAAAACGTGGATAGATGGCCTTGCCTTTGGGTGAGGAGTTGGATGAGCTTTCTTTGGTTGTTCCTTGCAACTCTGTGAATCTGTGTAGTAGGTGGGATGAGAATATAGGTGGGTCACAGAGATGAAGCAATGGTTGCCACGGATATAATTTTGGTGTTGGGAGACATGATGAAGCTCACTGGATATCTCACTGGGTGACTTTGGGCCAGTCACTGACTCTCAGCCTAACCTACCTCGCAGGGTTGTTGTGAGGATAAGATGGAGAGGAGGAGGAGGATCATGTAAGCCACCTTGGGTTCCTTGCAGGAAAAAAAGGTGGGATACAAACGTAATAAATAAATAAATGATGACTGGGGGCTTGGGGATAGAGAAGCCTCACCTGTCATTCTTCTCCTCCTAACACCAGGTTTCGAACCCTAGGAAGAAGTGCAAGAAAAAGAAATACATCAACTCTGGAACTGTAAGTTTGGAGAATATTATTTTCATCTCTCCCAGCCCTTGCCCATCCTCAGGACCCAGTGTGGAGGGTTAGGTGTTGGGGGCAGGGAGCCTTTTCACCACAGCACAGACTCACCTTCTCGACCCAACCTGTGAATTTCTGCTCTGCAAATGGGGAACTACTTGGGTTGGATACAGAAGCTGCCTTCCATGACAGGAAGGGGCCCTCTGCAAGAGGAAAGGCTCCACTTACAGAAGGTCCTGCCTCCACACCACAGCTCGCTCCCTTCAGCAGCATCTCCCGACTCTGCGTAGCATTTTCAGGGAGCTGCAGGGGCTGCCGTGCGAAGGAGAGGGCAGGGAAGTCCACTTCCATCAACACAGTTGATCCAGCTGAAACCTGGATCCAACCCCTTGCTTCTACACCAGACAGAAGATTATATTAATCCTCCCCTCCGGCACACACGCACGCACACAAACACACACACACCTTCTGGGTCCCTGCTTCACTTCCATTAGGCTGCTCCACAACAGGCCCTCGAAGTTGCCTGTCCGTAAGAGCATAAGAAGAGCCCTGCTGGATCAGACCAAGGGTCCATCTAGTCCAGCATTCCACTTCACACAGTGACAAGCAGCTGCCCATGGGAAACCCACAAGCAGGACATGAGTGCAACAGCACCCTCCTGCCCATGTTCCCCAGCAACTGGTGTACATAGGCACGCTTCCTCTGATACTGGAGGTAGCATATAGCCATCAGGACTAGTTGCCATTGATAGCCTTCTCCTGCATGAATTTGTCCGATCCCCTTTTAAAGCCCTCCAAATTGGTGGCCGTCACTACATCTTGTGGCAGCGAATTCCATAGCTTAACTATGCACTGTGTGAAGAAGGACTTCCTTTGATCTGTCCTGAATCTCCATCTACGTGGCTGTGGAATCTCTCCACCATCTCTCACACCAATTCTTTTTCCCCTGTCTGTTCTTTTTTTCACCTGTTCCTGGCAGGTAACCCTTCTGTCGTTTGCAGTGCAATCGGAGTTCACCTTTGTGGATTACATCCGAGGCGGGTACGTCCATCAAGAAGCCTGGATGCCTCCCAGGTCTCTGGCTCCAGAAGACCAGGGGCCCACAGTCAGATGCCAATCTCCCAGAAGGATTTCATAGATTTCATAGATATAGAGTTGGAAGGAGCCTACAAGGCTATTGAGTCCAACCCCCTGCTCAATGCAGGAAACTAGAGGAGGGGTCTCCCATCCAAGTAACAACCAGGCCTGACCCTGCTTAGCTTTCTACGCTCAGACAAGCTGAGTCAGCATTAGCCACAGGCCCATAAGGAGGGCAGCCTAGGCAGGAAGGCAGAACCAAATGGGGTGTGAGACGTGCTGTGGAATTACACACCCGAGGGCTGGCAGAGGTGTTGCAGGTGGGGCTGCTATGATTTGGGGTACAGACAGAAGACTGAATACAGCTGAGGACACTTTAGGGGACTCACAAGGAAGGCAGCATCTATTTCTCTCTCTTCTCCACCCTGCCCCTTAGGACACAGCTGAATTTCACAGTCGCCATTGATTTCACAGCCTCCAACGGTGAGTGAGGAACACTGGCGCGTCACTATGGGAACGGTGGCAGCTTAGCTGCTGGTAACCAGGCAGTCGAGGACCCCATGGCTACAGGTTGAGACCTGTTAACCATCTGCCTCTGTGGGGTTGTCTGGCTTGGGCACTGCTTCTGCCCCCCCCAATTGGGGCAATGGGGAACCTTTCCCCAAAGAACTCATGTAGTTTATATATTTTTTATTTATTTCATTTCATTCTATATCGCCCAATAGCCAAAGCTCTCTGGGCTGTTCACAGCAATTCATAAAACACAGATACAATAAAAAAAATACAGCATAAAGTACAGGTGCAATAAAATACAGGAGTAGACGGGGGCGGGGGGGGGAAGCCCAGAAGCTGAGAGAGCAAAAAGGAGCCAAAGGCAAAGGGCTGGACTGGTAGATGATGAGTAAATATTTATTGAAGACATATATAAAGTGCCAACGCATTTCGAACAACAAGTTCTTCTTCAGGGCAATCTAATATAAACATATAATTTTAGATATCATTCTATATTGTTAAGAAAAATATTTTATAACAACATGGTTAAAAGGAATAAATGGGATATTTATATAGTAATAAAAAGATATATTTAAAAACCCTAACCCTTTGCCTTTGGCTCCGTTTTGCTATCTCGCAATAAAATGCAGCAGGAAAATTTCAATATACAACATTTTTAAAGCCACTAAAACAATCTCAATACGATTTGTTCAGGGATGGGGGTATGTATGCCCCTGGTCTTGCTGGATGTGAGGAGCTGAGGAGCCAGGGGGAAAGGAACTGGAGGCAGAGGCACACTGGGTGTGGGCGGGAGAGCTATGAAGGAAGAGGAGAGGGAGAAATGGGCCGCAGAGGCATCATGCAATCCAAGTTCCCAGTGGAGCGGGGGCAGGGGACACGTGGCACTCCCGGTGCTGTTGGACTGCAGCTGCCCTCAGCCCTAGCCATGGTAGCCAATGGGAAGTGTCGGTGGGAGCTGCAGTCAAACGGGCGTCTGGTGGGCCACACATTGGGGTGGAGGGACCAGCCAGACCAGGCTGAGATAGAAAATGGTATCTGGCTTTTCGAGTGGTTTCCCCCAGCGTGGTACGTGCTGGCTGTGGGCAGCCACAGGGCTGAGTTGTGGGGGGGGGGGAGAAGGGGCAACTTCGGCATCTGAGAGGCTGACAAGGTGCCTTTTCACAGGGAACCCCTCGCAGCCCACCTCCCTCCATTACATGAGCCCGTACCAGCTCAGCTCCTATGCCATGGCGCTGAAGGCAGTTGGCGAAATCATCCAGGATTACGACAGTGACAAGCTGTTCCCCGCCTATGGCTTCGGAGCCAAGGTCCCGCCAGACGGCAAGGTCTCCCACCAGTTCCCTTTGGTAGGTAGGACGAAGCTCCCTGCGGGACAGTGGGAGTGACCGTCACGGTAGGACGCCCGCCCGATACGCATGTGGGAAAGATCTTGCCGGGAAGATACTGCTGCCAAGATGGCCGGTACCGAGCTGGGGGGTTGTTGCTCTGACTTGTTATGAGGCAGCCTCATACGTCCTCATGGAATTGAGTTATGTGGAACTATCTGGATCATATGTGTGTGTGTGTGTGCGCGCACGTGTGTGAACTCATTCTCCAAGTGTGGAGCCTTAAGTAGCCAAGCGGCATCACCCATGCACAAGAGTATCGGCAGGCTTGGGAAAAATCCCATGGTTTGGAGAAATACAAAAAACTATTTGCATGGAGGTGGGAACCCAGCGGGGTGGGTGCTCAAAACAGCCACAATGAGGACTGAACATGCTCATTAGCCAAAGAATACCAAGTGTCTGTTGGGGGAAACAAAAAAAAATGAGTGATGGGGGATGGAATGGAGTATCTTGAAAAAGGGCACGCTAGCTGGCTGGAGCTGGACCCTTGAACATTTCACACTGCAGCATTTTGTCACAGAGTCCACTTGTGTCCCTTATAACAGAGTGGTACCCCAGGATCTATTCTGAATGCCAGGGTTCAGTCGAAAGCAAACAAATGAAGTCAAATGTTACTGTTCAGTCAACTTGGTCATCATCAGAGAACTGTTCAAATGTTACCCAAAAGAAAGCTGAACACTATTACAGTTGATTCCTCTTTGTAACAGTAACATCTAACGGATCTGGCAGAGTAAGGAATGATTCAAGGTTGTTACAATGAACTACATTAGTTGCTAAACAACACACTGAATTTCACTGCGGGAGACTTTGCAGTTCCTGCTGCTTCTAAGGTGGCTCCGTGCAAAACCCGATCATTGTTTTGCTGTTGTAAGCTAGTAAGCGGAATCTGAATGTTTCCAGACACTGCACATTTTCTGTGTGTTTTATGTTAAGTCCACAATGAGTATGATATAGCTGCTGTGGGTGGGTTCATCTGAAGCTCCACATACATTCACTATAACCTTTGCGGTGGCTGCCGTTTTATTAGTCTATTTATTCTTTTAATCAATCTTTTCATTAGTGCCACGATGTTTCCGCAGCTATATTATTTTAAATGAAATGCAGATGTAGCCCTATAACACCATAATTAATGCAGCCTTCCCTAAAGTGTTGCCTTCCAGATGTTTGGACTAAAAACCCCATCAGCTCCAGCCAGCATAGCCAGTGGCCAGGAATGATGGGAGTTGTAGTCCTAAACATTGGGTGGGCACCATATCGAAGAAGGCTGCTATAAGGCTGTTTGATAACAGTATGATACAATAATGCTAATTTTTAAAAATGATTTTTAAAAACCCTTTCAGGTCACCACCATTTTAGCAATGTGGTTAGTGGTGGTGACCAGAAAGAGCTTTATATATATATATATGTGTGTGTGTGTGTGTGTGTGTGTGTGTGTGTGTATGATGCTTTATAGTATTGTGGTGGTATAGTGGTATACCTTTTTTCATTAGGAAAAAAAAATATGGCCAGAAAAGGTTGATAGGGCTAATTAAAAAATCAATCTTTTAAAATGGGGTAATGAAATGATGCCCACCGAAAAGGGCTATAATGTGTGCTGAACTGTGATAGGTTCACCCCTTCAAAAAAGATGAAAGAGTAGTGCTAAAGGCATCTACACCTGTGGAGATTGTGCTACTCATCTGTTCTTCTGGAAAAAAAAGTCTGACTTCCTCCGGTCTGAGAAAAGACAGAAGAGCCACAGGGAAAACACAGGACAACAACAAGTGGATAATGGTATCATGTGGATGCCTTGTGAAAAGTGAGTGAATGAAGTGTGGCAGTTCCACGCTAACAGCCTAGTGTGGGAGCACTTTCTGTAAGTAACAAGCCTGTTATAGTTGGACAGCAATTAAACAAACTTACAGCAATCATTAATATTAATCAAATCAGCGTTTAAAAATCCATTCTGTATTTCCCTTAGGTCATTAGGAAGTAATTGCACATCCTATTTTTGGCACTAATCGCCATCCAACGTTACCCAACATGTCTACACCAGCCTTCCCCAGCCTAGTGCCCTCCATATGCATTGGACTACAACTTCCATAATTCCCAGCCAACACTGGCCATTGGCCGTGCTGGTTAGGATTATAAGAGCTGTAGTCCATCACATCAGGAGGGCTCCAGGTCAATGAAGGCTGGTCTGCACCCAAATCCTGGCTTTATTTACCTTCTCCATCACACTACTACAATCCCTACTCCAGGTTTTCGTCATTGCTGTATTCCTTTTCAGGACTAGTACAGATTATGGGGCGCAGGGCTTAATTTGTTCCTGTACTCACTGAGCCTTAGCCTTCCAGCCTATTTTCAATGCCAAGGTTAATCTCTGGATCATAAGAGTGACTCTGGGCATGTGCAGACGGAACTATTTATTTATTTGATTTATATTTATTTATTTGATTTATATCTCGCCTTTTTTCCTACAAGGAACCCAAGTCAGTTTACATAATCCTCTCCATTTTCTCCTCACCACAACCCTGTGAGGCGGGTTAGGCTGAGAGTCCATGACTGGCCCCAAAGTCACCCAGTGAGCTTGATGGCTGAGTGGGGACTGGAACCTGGGTCTTCTCAGTCCCAGTCCAACACTCTAACCACTATGCCACACTGGCTCCATTTATACCCTGCCTTTCTACAAAAAATGGCACTCAAGGCAGCTAGTGGATGCATTTCCCTTACTACTGAGTAAACATGGCATAGCCACATGCTTACGTACTTGTCAGAGGTTAGTGAGAAGGGCTTCATCTCAGAGGGTTTGGCTTTCAAATTATCAAGACAAGAGCCTCTCTTTCCAAAAGTTCACCATTATGAAACAGATGGAGAGATCAATCACACTGCTCACTTACCTGCTGTTCTTTATGGCTCTTGGTGCTTGTAGCGCAAAACATGATACATGGCAACTGTAACAAGTATCTACAGATTTCTGTGGTTGAGCTTACATAGCACAGCACAGCACAAAAACTGGATTCTCTTGTAGAATCCTGAGGAACTTTGATTTTTAAAAGAATCTAGTCCTCATGCTTCTGAAGACATTTTAAATACGGAGCTCTGAAATGAGTTACACACACACACACACACAGGCTCTTCTTTTTGCTGAACTGCACCGTTCTCTTCACAGAACAACAACCCAGACAATCCCAGCTGTGAGGGCATCGAGGGAGTGCTGGAATACTATTTCCAAAGCTTGCGTACTGTGCAGTTATATGGACCCACCAACTTTGCACCTGTGATCAACCAGGTTGCCCGGTAAGTGGGGAGCAGGAAAGTAGTCTGCAGAAAATCTCTCTTCCCTCCTGCCTTCTAGAAGCTTTGCACGTTGCACTGTGACCAGGACAGTTCAGAGCCAGGGCTTGCCAAGAACCAACTACCATATACCCAGATCTGGTCAAAGTGATGTCTCCCTTCAATATGGCCCAGTGTGGCATCCTCACTTGCACTTCCTCAAAGGCCCCTCAAGTGCAGCCTCCCTTACCCAGGCAGAGATCACAGCAAGATTCGAACTGGTGAGCAGAGCACCAAGAAGGTGACAGAATGGTTGAAGACAGACTTCCTGATATCTTGGACTTCAGCTCCCATCAGCCCCAGCCAGAATGGCCAATGGTCAGACATGCTGGGAGTCCAAAGCATCTGGTGGGCACCAGGTTGGGCAAGGCTGGTCTAAGCTGTAGCCTGTAGCAAGGCAGCTGTTTTAACCCTGTGGCCAAAAGACCAGTGTGTGCCAAGGGGCTTGGAGGTGACAGATCAAGGAGGGCAGGGAGAAGCAGGGAGGTGCCAGACATGGGCATAGCTCAGTGGAAAAGCACATGCCTTGCATGCAGAAGGTCCCAGGTTCAATCCCCGGCTTCTCCAGGTAGGGCTGGAAAAAACCCTGCCTGAAACCTTGGAGAGCCATTGTTGCCAGTCAGTGACGACAATACTGGGCTAGATGGACCCATGGGTTGACTCACTCAGTATAAGGCAGCTTCCTAGGTTCCTATTGAAATAAGGGGTGTTTTGGTCCTCTCCTCTCCTCTTTCCCAGTTTGGCTGCCCAGGTTACCGATGGGTCCCAATATTACGTCCTTCTCATCGTCACAGATGGAGTCATCTCCGACATGCTGCAAACTAAGGAAGCGATTGTCAGCGTGAGTTTGCCTTTTCTCCTGGTGTGGGGTTTGGGGTGGGGGACAAGGAATAGCATCAGAGTTTGGGGGAGGGCATCAAATCAAGTCTCCAGCTCTAAATGGCACCCTAAATGCCACCATGAACAAATCTGTGATCTCGCCCTCCTGGGAGCTAACTGATTTGTAATAAAGCAGTCAAGAAAGGTCCCCTCGTGACCTCTTCCAACCTCCGCCACCCCAAAGCTGGGAAGTAACCAGCATTGTAACCCCGTTCTGCCAGTTAAGTCCATTGAGCCGTACCACCTCCCATTAATTTAAGGGAAACACATCAGGTTTTTGGTTTTTTTATGTGCCTTTCTTCCTTTTATACAGCCTCAGCCTTGCAAATATTAATAACAGTAATCCTCACAAAGTAGTTGTGAGGATAAAATGTGGTATTGAGCCCTTGGGTCAGAGAAGGAAGAAAACATAAATGAGCAAGCAACGCACACTAAGCAACATCGCACACCCAGGAAAAATATATGGTGTTCCCTGAATGGGTGGATTGAGAGATTCTAGGGATGTCACAGAAATCCACAACAGACTCAGATGAATTCAGATTTCTAAGAATCTGACCCACAGATTCTGCAGTGGACCGGCTTTTTCCGAGTGGCGTGGATTCTGCGGGCTTGTGCACCATTTTTTTAAAATTTACCGTAATTTTGCGCAAGTTTAGTCGTAAAATATATGGGGGGGCACGAATAGGCTAAAGCATGGAAAGACACATTTTTGGCAGATTTGCATATTTTGGGAGGGTTGCACATTTTCGGGAGTGCAAATTTGCACAGATGCGAAATCGCACAAATGTGTATGAATGCATTTGCGCAAAATCCAATTCTGTCAATGAGTGGATGACGGAATGAAAGACTCCTGACAATCCGTGAAACATAGATGGAGTGGATTTTACATCGTCCATACATCCCTACAGGCTGTATTGCTGCCCTCGCTGCTTAACATTGGACCAAACGGCATCCTAAAAGAACCACGGTCTGGTTGCCTTGAAGCTATACTGTGACCGAAACAAATAAGGAGGCAGGGAAGAGAGAGCTGGCTGTTTAGCTTTGCAGGGCTGGCTCTACTGTTAGGCAGAGGGTGGCAGCCACCACAAACTGCTGATATTGGGTGTCCCAAAAGGGCAACAGGTTGTCAGCTATTTAATGTATGATCGTTGTATTTTTATTACCAAAGAGCGGGGAGAGGCGCTTGTGGGATTTTCTGCCTCAGTTGCCCAAATAACTTGACCAATCTTGGTATTGTGGATTGTATCCAATGCTCATCCTTCTTAGAGTAGACCCATTGAAATGAATGGGACATAAGTTAGACTAACATTGGGAACAACCCTGTGCACCTGTACCTGGGAGGGGGACCATTTGCTGTTCCACCTCAGGCAGCAAAATGGCCTGGGCTGGCCCTGTGGCGAAGTAAGCTCTGACCAGGACAGATGTGTATGTCTAGACAGCTAGGCCGCCATGCAGGCTGCAGCTCAGAGAGTGACGCTCTTTCCCACAGGCCTCTTCTTTGCCTATGTCCATCATCATCGTGGGAGTAGGCCCTGCTGAATTTGGTGGTAAGTGTTGCCCTTATCCAGATGCATTATGGACCAGCAAAGATTCGAGTTCTTTGAACCAGATCAGCTGGTTTGATACTTGGGGAAACCTACGGGGCGGCACGACAAGCAGGGCGGGTGGCCCACTCTTTGGCACTTCATACCTGACCTGTGAGCCAAAGCACAGAGCAACCTGGTAACCTGAATGTCCACCGTGCTGTTGAGAGCCAGGCTGTGAAGCTGATGCATTGTCTTCCATCTGTCCTGGAGCTGGGGTGCATGAAGAAACAGGGACTGTAAGGTGTCTCCTATTCTGGGATATGGGTGGGGTGGCCACTTAAGAATCACCAAAAAAAGAGGGCAAAAGAGGACACCAGTTTGCTTACAATTTACATATGCTAATTTATACATATAGCTGCAAATTTGGAAATAATAATTATAATTTAAATAGACATACAGTACATCTCTCCATAGTGTGGAAGACTGTAACCAGGTGACCGGTGTGCCTTGCTCAGACTGCTGTCCGGGTGCTCCTGATGGGCAGCTTCAAGGCCCAGCTCTTCCTTCTGAGGGTTCTGTATCTTTAAAGTACAGTACAGGCCTTCAAACAGAGGACCGTCCTCTGTAAAAGAGGACATATGGCCCCCTACGGATGGTGGCCATGACCCTGGGGGATGACAGCCGATGTCAGTATTTATTATTATTATGTCGTTCTTAGCAATGGAAGAGCTGGATGGAGATGAAGTGCGGGTCTCCTCCAGGGGGCGCTATGCTGAGCGGGACATCGTGCAGGTAACTCTTCTGGGAGAACGTGGCTGGATTAGGGCTGGCCAAGGGGAGGTGCGCTGGAGAGTTGTTTCCACCCTGGCCTGTTTTTCTGTAGTCCTATTTACAGTTTCAAGCTACACAATGTTAGAAAGTATGCTTTAATTTACATGGACATGTATTTTTCATGCATGTAAGCCAAACACATATGTCATGCCCCTATCCATGGGCGAAGCCCTAGCAGTAAGTATGAGAGGAGAGGAGGAAGTGTAAGAGGAGTGTGGAATGTTGAGATGTCTGCTGATTGGATGAGGGAGTGGAATGGGGAGACTGGGAGTGTATATAAGGGGAGTACTGTTCAGTTGGGGGGGGAGTCTGAAGAGAGAGAGAGAGGGTTTACAACGTTTAGGATCTCATAACCTCATCTGTTTCCCTACCCCGTGGCTCACGCTGGCTCAGCTTGTCTTGAGTGTGGAAAGCTAAGCAGGGTCAGGCCTGGTTACTACTTGGATGGGAGACCCCTCCTCTAGTTTCCTGCATTGAGCAGGGGGTTGGACTCGATGGCCTTGTAGGCCCCTTCCAACTCTATGATCTATGAAATCTAATCAATAAAACTTTCATTTTTAAAAAATCAAAGTGAGTGGATTGAATAAGTCACCCTAAGGGCGTTGGTGGCAGCGGAGGAGTGAAGAGAGTGTTGGTTACTAAGTGCTTGTATGGGGGGCGGGGGGATTACAAGGTCTTCATGTGAAGGATGAGGGAGAGGGGGAGAGAGATGGGTGGCGCGTGACAGGTAGAGACATGAGAACATACATGAGGGATCTTTTGGCATTGAACTCTGGGCGCTTAGGAAAACCTGATACCCCCAAAGGCTGAGAGAGTCAAAGACAGTAACGAGGTCCTTGAAAGCAATTATTTGTTTTATTGAAGAAGAATTTAAAATGAATTAAAAACACACATCGGGGGAGTTAGAACTATAAATACATGGCTAAATATAACAAGCATTTAAAGTCAACGCTGAGGCTAGGTACATAGGAAGCTGCCTTATACTGAGTCATACCATGGGTCCATCTAGCCCAGTATTGTCGACACTGACTGGCAGGAATGTCTCTCCAGGGTTTCAGGCAGGATTCTTTCCTAGCCCTACCTGGAGAAGCCAGGGATTGAACCTGGGATCTTCTGCATGCAAAGCAGGTGCTCTGTCACACGGAGCTATGGTCCCTCCCTCCCTACAGCACCTGGTATTCCAAGGTGGTCACCCATCCAAGTACTAACCAGGCCCGACCCTGCTTAGCTTCCAAGATCAGTTGAGAGATAGGGCTGTTCAGGTGCAGTAGGATGCATAGAAAATTAAGTTTGTGTGTGTGTGTGTGTGGTGACTGCTTATGGGGAAGGAGGAAGAGGGTTGTGGGGGAGAAAGAAGTTTGAGCCTGGGATACTTTGGGGAGAAAGAAACTGTTGGGGGGGGGGTTGTGAGAGGGTTTTGGAGAAGGGAGTTAGAACAAATGCTGCAATTTTGAAAGAAAGTGGTTAGAAAGGCATAAAAGAATAACGGGGAGCCCCAAGGCCAAGGGATCTTGGAGTTTGGAATGGGGTGGAATATTAGGAAAAAGAGAGGAAAAAGAGTACGGTAAATGGAAAATAGAAGATAATGCAAAGATTTATTTATTTATTTGCTTGCTTGCTGTATTTTTACCCTGCTCTTCAGCCAAAAAAGGCTCCCAGAGTGGCTTACAAAGTTTAATAATGACAGTCCCTGCGCTCAGGCTTACAATCTAAAAGACATGACACAAAAGGAAAAGAGATTGGGAGGGAAGAGGAAGAAAGCAAAATCCAGGCACCTAGTTCTTAGTTACAAGGTTCTTATAGATGGTGATGTGTGTGTGTGTGTGTGTGTGTTTCTTTTCCTGGCAGGGAAGGGCAAAATAAGCTCCCTGCAGCTGTTCCTTCTTTGGCCAATGTATGGGGACTTGGTTGGTCTCCCCCTTGCCGTGATGTTAATCCTGGGAGGCATGGGGTGCAGCCTCCCAGTGGTCCTTGGTTCTCTGGTCGATGGATAAGGCCAGAATCTGCCGCCCCAGGGAACTGTCGGAGCTGTATGTTCCTTCCGGCAGGGAGGGGTGACGTGAGCTCCCTGCAGCTGCTCCCTCTGCTGCTGATGTATGGGGTCAGGCTGGTCTCCCCCGTGCTGTGATGTTCTTCCTGGGAGGCTGGGAGTGCAGCCTCCCAGTGGCCCTTGGTTCTCTGGCCAAGTAGACATGCCGAGGCTTGCCCTACTTACTTCTGAGCAGGCTTTACCTCCCCTTATCTGCTGACTGGTGAAGTGATGAGAAGCTCTGTTGAGCTCCTTCTCTGGAAAGAAGAGGAGATAGAGAGGAGGAGGAGGAAGGGGCGGGTTGCTCTTCTCAGCAGAAAGTGAGGGTTCTTCCTGGATGGAAGGGATCTTCTGTGTGTGTCTCTATGGATTTGGATTGCTCTTTTTTATCCTTTTCGGGATTTAGTAATCAAAATAAAATAAAACAACTTCTTATTGCTCATGGATGTTGGAAAATGGGTTTTTAGGTGTCAGACGTTAAGGGAAGAAAAAAGACAATGAGCTCTTCTTTCCTCTTTGCTGAGAGGAAAGGATGGGAGATGATGGGTGGTATTTTGCAGGTAGAGGTCCAGGTGAGCAAGCTAGCCAGTGGGGATTGTGGAGATTGTCTTTAAAAAAGGTGACAAAGAGTCATGTAGACATGCCTGCCTTGCACAATTTTGGGTTTTCAGGGTTTCACAGCTTTAAAGACATTGAATTCTTTATTTTTCCCTTCTATTCAGCTTAAACAAGTTTAGAAAATATTTCGTGGTGGGGGCTTCTGCGGTTGTAGTCCTGAAGCAATAACTGAAATTTGCAAATGTTCACATTGAGGAATTAAGGCAATCAGAGCACAATGGCTGGCCAGAAAGTTGTATGCCAGACTCTGCCACTCCCCTTGGAAAATGCAAGGCCTCCATATCCTATGCTTTTTTGCTCTTCTCCAAGACCAACAATCCCGTCCCCTTCCAGATATAGGGCAGGCCTCTTTTTCCCAAAGCAGAATTTTGGGGTGCTTCATAACAAGAAGGAAGTGCTAGGGCTTCTGATTCCTATAGGCCCCACCATTATGGTCATGGTCATCGTCCAGTGCATTGCCAGAGCCATGCCCTTAGAGAGGCCCTCCAGTGTTTATCACCAGGGCCTTGGTGGAGTGGGAGCAAGGCCAGTTGTTTCTTCCTGCCCTGCCCTCATTGATACCTTCGCAACTCACTTAGCTTGCAAGTATCCCAGAATGTGGCTTTATGTGCCAAGCCAAGAGATCGCTTTAGGAACCTCTCTGTGACCCAGAGGTCTGTGCCTCAGCCCATAACTTGTCATCCTCAATCCAGATCAGAGAGATCCCATTCCTGATATACGGTAAGTAAACAGTTCCACACTTCATATTGCGAGCCTGAAGATCAAAGGTGGGATTTCTTTCTTTCACTGTAGATCTGCTTTGTCAGCCTTGCAGATAAGTATGAAAGGTTTACCACCCTATGAAACGGGTGGGCAACTTGTGGCCCTTCAGATGTTTTGGCCTACAGTTCCATCAGCCCTAGTCAGCATAGCCAATGGTGAGCGATGATTGGAGTTGAAGGCCAAAACATTGGGGGAGGGGGAAGATAAGATGCCCACCCCTGCTATAAAGAAAAAGGTTGGGTTGGAGTTAAGCAGCAGAATCTGAAAGCATCTGGCCTGGCTGAGTGGAACATTTTAAGTGCAAGTCTGTCCATCTAATCCTAATTGACCTGCATCTCACCTCTTGCAAATCTTGTATTAACAGAAGAGCTGAGATCTAGCAAAGATCTTTGGCTTGATCTTTCAACTAAGCTCTAATTTTGCTTACTTAAATCGCCAATACAGGAAAAATAAATGAAAATATCTGGAGTACTTTAGATGGAGTTGACCCGAACAAGAGCATAGTTTATAGGCAGGAGATGAGGTTCAAACGCACAGTGGAGACTCAGCCCTAACATACGGTAGATTGGGAAATGTGGGCTGTTTCCCTTCACTTCGCTACCACAGTTAATGCCAAAGCATATTGGATGGATTTGGGGATCTGTCCGAACACCCAGACTTGTCTGTTTTTTTCCTGCTCTTTGCAGTTTGTGCCCTTCCGGGACTATGTGGATCATTCAGGGAACCACGTGTTAAGCATGGCACGCCTGGCGAAGGACGTCTTAGCCGAAATCCCTGAGCAACTCCTCTCCTACATGAAGACCCGTGACATCAAGCCCCTGTCTGCTAGTCCACAGTAGTGCCAGCCTCTGTGCAGCCTGAGCCAATCAGATCATTTCTGCTCTGGCCTGGACTGGGATGAATTCTACCAACTGGGAAACATTGGCTGTTCCCACTCTCTCATTCGGAGCTGGCTAGGTCACATGGGGGGCGGGGGGGACATCTCTATGGGGAGGTGGGCAAGATATGAACTCCATGCCTCACGCACAGGCCGAGACGCCAGCACGACAGCATGAACCCACCCCGAATCTCAAAGGGATGACCACAAAGTTCATCAACCAGCCCTGGCAAGGGGCATGGACCAGAAGGGATTTTAGAAGACTTGCTGGGGGACCCCCTGGGCCAGTATTTCCTTAAGGCCAAATTTGCTAAATAACCTGCCATTTGGCTCTAATTCTGCCTGGTTATTGACAATAAACCATCCTTGGTCCCAGGATCTCTTGTGTCTTGTTTTGTTGGCACTGAGTAGTTTTTACCATGAGTTACCTGGGGAATTGGAACTTCTGGCTATCTGAAGGTATGCTTCCCAACTAGGACCCAGCTCAAGAGGTTAGCTAAAGGTTAGCACAGTTGCAGTCTTTAGATTAATTTTATTAACTGCAGACTGCCCCAGTGCAAAATGAATTGTTAATCTGAAATAAGTAGTTATTGACGATATGTTTATTTATTTGAAGCATTTTTATTCTGCTTCTCAGCCACAAAGGCTCCCAGAGTAGCTTACATATAATCAATTAAGCAAGACAGTCCCTGCCCACAGGTTTACAATCTAAAAAGACATGACACGCAAGGAAAAGGGGATGAGGAGGGAAGAAGGGGGGGAAAATCTTTTAGCAGGGCTGGTGGAATGGCTGTGTTCTCTCTCTCTCTCATGTCAGCCTGCTGGAATGGCTGGTGGTGGTAACAATTGAGGAAGTTGGAGCCTTCATGAGAGAGATCTTCAGCAAGGCTGGTTGGGATGTGAGAATTCCTGACAAGAAACAGCACAGGAAAGAGAAGGAAGGCAGAAATAGGCTATTATATCTTAAGGCAGAAAAGATCAGAGCTCTGGATGAAAGTTTATGAGGATCCCCATGCCATGTTAACATCTAAAGTAGAGGTAGGGAATCTTTTCCTGTTGAGGGCCTCATTCCCTTGGGTGCAATCTTGACGGTCCACATGCCAGTGGTGGTCAGGGCCAAAGCTAGGAGTGGAAAGAGCCACCCCTTTCTCTTTCTGCTATCCCCTTTTTCTCTTTGCCACCCCTTTCTGTCTCTCTTTGCCAGCCCCTTTCCTCTGCCTTTCTACCACCCTTTTTTCTTTCTCTTTCTGCCACAGCTCTCTCTCTCTCTCTGCCACGCCCTTTTCTCTCTCTCTGCTGCCCCCTTTCCTCTTCCTGCCATGCCTTTCTCACTCTCTCTGCCACACCCCTTTCTTTCTGCTGCCCCTTTTCCTGTATCTGCCCAGGGGTGCCTGGGGAGGAGGTACAAATTGCTCTTGCCAGAGGTCTGAATTGATGGTTTGCAGATGCCTTTGGAAATCCGGACAAGGGCCGTAGGTTACCCACCCCTGATCTAAACAGTACCAATTTCCTAGCCATGCAGGCACTGGTTTCCTTTGCAAACCCCTTGAGGCAACAGCTTCTTTCGGGGCCAGAGTCCAGGCCAAATGGCACCTTGGGAGTAGCAAGGAGTGCTGCTGGATTCTTCTTTTACAGCCTGAGTCTAGGAGGACAAGTGTTTCACCCGCCTGAGGGATGGGGAAACCCTGATACTTTCAGCCTTCAAGCTGGCTATTTTGACCCAAGCAGCAGTTCTCCAGCCCTGGAGTCCTTACACAATCTCTCCGGGAAGGATATTTAGCACACAGCAGAAGCGGCAGCCCAGCCTGTGAGGTTCAATTGCTCAAAGCCATCAAGCAGATGGGAAGAGAGTATTCCCGCTGCAGGGTGCGTGGCCTACTTTATCTCTGTTCTCATGAAAGGAAAGTGCAGCCCGGAGCCCAGGTGAATAAAATATGCAGCAGCAGATGGCAGGATGCCTGGCTCATTGATTTGATATGGGCAGGGAGGGCCAGCCTGGGCAGCAATACCGCTTCAAAAGCTCCTCTTCACCATCACCCCCCTCCCTCACTTTGAACTACCTTTGCCTTTTGGCCCAAGGAGATCCAGTTAACTTGGGAAGGGTGATTTGGAAGCTTGATTCCTGGGCAGCTTCTTGCAGCAGGTAAGCAGTTGTTTGCTGTGCAGATGTTCTCAGCAGTGCCAGCACTTTGGCCTCTGTAGGCGGCTCAGATGACAACTGGGCAGGGGAGCTGGTGATTCAGCCTCTCGCCCACCTTTCTCTTCTTCTCAACCCTCAAACCTCCTGCCTCTGTATCGCTCTGCTCCTCCCCAGCATCTGCCACGTCTGCCTTCTACTGCTTCATCTCCCCTAGCCCTGCAGATCTAGGACTCTGAATACTAGCCTTGGCACTACGACTTTAGATATATGGCAGGATCCATTAGCAAGTTTCTGGCCCTCATGGTAGCAGAGGAAACCCTGGAGAGTCTCTGCTGAATTGCTTGCAAAAGTGGTCATGCGTGTTGCCACCTACTGGAAACCAGAGGGCAGGTTATGTGTTCTATCTGTCAAAGGATCAATTGTCTTCAACTCCAGCCAGCAATGCACCCTCCCAGCCCTTCCCACAATGCGTAGTTGCTACTCATCCTATCCCTGCTCCCAAGATTCCTCCAGCCCCGACTCTCTCTCAAATAGCACTCAGACCGTGACACAAGAAATTAGGGTTTAAAATCCCGTAAAACCTACCTAGCAAATCATGTCACCAAAATAAAATTAGTGCACAGTGGGGTAGATCTACACAGACATAATGAGAGATCTGCTGGATCAGATCCAAGGTCCATCTAGTGAGGCACCCCACAAGTAGGGCACAAAGGCAAACAGCCCCCTCCTAGGTTCATTTTTTGTCCCCTACCAAGTGGTATTCAGAGGGATACTTCTTCTGAACATGGAGGCTCTCCTTGGCTATTTCTATTTTTCATTTTATTTTAAGGTTGCCAACATATACTCACTTACTGGGGCTGGGAGTAATTGCCATTGAACTCAGTGGGGCTTACTTCTGAGTAGACGTGGGGGACAAGGGAAGGTTAGGGGATGTTGACCTGGTGCTGAATGGGGTACATCTACCCCTGAAGGACCAGGTCCGCAGCTTGGGGGTCATTCTAGACTCCCAGCTGTCCATGGAGGCTCAGGTGGCAGCTGTGAGCCGGGCGGCGCTGTATCAACTCCATCTGATACGGCAGCTGCGCCCCTACCTTCCTAATCACCTGCTCCCATCAGTGGTTCATGCCTTGGTCTCCTCTCGCCTAGACTACTGTAATGCGCTCTACGTGGGGTTACCCTTGAAGACGGTCCGGAAGCTTCAGCTGGTACAGAACGCGGCGGCTCGCCTGATTAAGGGCAGCCGCCGGCGTGATCACATCACGCCAGTGCTTAAAGAGTTGCACTGGCTACCAGTTGCTTGCCGAGCTGAATTCAAGGTGTTGGTTTTGACCTTTAAAACCCTACACGGCTCCGGCCCAGCTTATCTCAAGGAGCGCCTCCAGCAACATCAAGTAGGCCGCTCAACAAGGTCTGCCACGGACGGCCTTCTCCTTATCCCATCAGCCAGAGCAGCCAGGCTGGTGGGGACTAGGAAGAGGGCCTTCTCTGTGGCGGCCCCCGATGTTTAGGATTGCCTTGTAAGCCATCTAAGTTGCTGGTTATCACTGCATCTTATCTAATGCAGAGCATTACAGAATTCTGATCACAGAATTTAGAATTCTTTTAGCATGGAATTCTAGTTGTTATCCCTTTGGCTAACAGTGTTCTGCTGCCATTGGGTTAGGGGCACTCATTCATCAGTCACAACACAAGCATAGAGCTAAGAAAAGACTGATGTGACAAAAGAGGCCCTCCCTTCTTGCTCCCTTTGAAAATCACAATTTGGGTGGAAGAACCATGATTCATGTGGAGAAAGACACTCTGATCCTGTATTTTGATGGCTAAAGCCCCATTTGCCTGGTATTCGTCACCAACCAAATGGTCACAGGATGTTCCAAACGAACTGCATTGTGACAGGGACTTCTCGGCTCCATTGCCACTCCTACAATCAGGCATCTCTGGCTGGGGCTGCAGAAGCAAACACAGATGCCGGCAATGCTACTTGCCTAATCAAGTCAGTCCAAAAAGTACCGTACCCCTCCCACCGAGCTCACACCTCTTCAAAATCTCTTTGCAAATATGACATACCAGGTAAGACTGGTTTCAGACTTGATTGTGGCATGGGAGCGTGACCCATTTCAAATCCTAGGGAACAGCAGTGTAGTGGTAAATTTTGAAGTGAAGGCTCTCATCCTAACAGTCCCCATAGCCACACCCCCAAGGAGAGTCCAAAAATTCAGGCAGCTGTTGAATTGATCATAGAATCATAGAAAAGTAGAGTTGGAAGGGGCCTACAAGGCCATCGAGTCCAACCCCCTGCTCAATGCAGGAATCCAGGTCAAAGCATCCCTGACAGATGGCTGTCCAAAATATTAAACACTATCCCACCAATACCCATACCTTTTCTCCTCGGTCACAGAACTTTCCATCGCATACCAGTGATTCTAAGCTTTAAAAGAGAAACTACACTTCCCCTGGCATGATTGGCCTCCACTGTTCCAGAAAAGAAACAGAGGCATCCCCAGCACTCCCTTCCCCTTACTTAAAAGCCTAGCCTGACTGTGGGGTGAAAGTGTCCTTGAAAGCACGCAGGACAATCTTCCCATTATGCATTTTTATTTTGCTAGGGATGGGATAGGAACTGGGATGGGATAGGAACAGAAGGGCAAAGCATGTAGACAGAGGGTGGATTAGAAGAGTGGTTGGTTGGTGTGGAGGAGGAAAAGAAACTACGGGGCACCTGCACCTTTCTCCTGCTGCTGCTCCTCTCCCATGCCTGCCTGCATGGAAGAACGTGGTTGGTGTTGAGAGCCGCGGGTCCGTCTTTGAACAGGCTGCTCTGCTTCCTCCCGCTCAAGCAGCGCTACAAGTGGTTGCTCTGCTGGCTCTAGGACACGCTGAGGTACAACCAAAAGAGCCAGTATGGGCTGCACGGGGAATACTGGTGGAGGTGGGCCGTCGAATTTAGCTGGTCGAGGGATCAAAGCACGGTGCAGTTGCAGAAGAGGAAGAGATAGTGGTGGAAGAGGGGGAGGGGGGAAGAAACGGCTGCCGTGCACCACAGGGATTTGGCTGGAAGGGTGGTTGCACTTGTTGGCCTGGCCTAGATGTTTGCAAAGCTGCTGCCAGCATGTGAATGGCGTCCGTCTGCCTGTCAATTGCTGCTGTCTGGGCCGTCATCACCCTCTCATAGACGATGTCCGAGGCTGCCATGCCTTGGCGCACCGACTCGGCCGACGAACGGGCGCTGTTTGCTATGTTCCAAGATGACCACAGAGCAACTAGAAGGTCACCGGCCCTTCTTCTATTCTCCTACTTGTCCATTTTCTTGAAAAGCTCATACATGCGCTCCCCAGCTTTTTCAGTAGCAGTGACCAAGTCCCTTGCGAGCTGCACACGGTCAGTTTTGCGCTTGTTCCTGAGACGCGCCAATCGCTGAGCGTTGGTTAGTGGCGGCTCTTCCTCTGGGGCACCTTCCCTCGGCTGTGTGGGCTGTGCAGCTGCTGGAATAGGTTGCTCTGTTGGCCGTTCCAGGCTCCTCTTTTTCAGCTTCCTCTTCTCCTTCAGGGACTTCCCCACCACCCTCTTCTTCAGGAAAGCCAGTGAAGGATGGGTCAGTAGGATCTGAGAAGAAACGTCTTAAGTCTATGTCTAGTGGGGGAGACTCTCCTCCACCCGTTGCCTGAGACAGATAGGGGAGAAGGCTCCTCTCAACAAATTCTCCATATCAACAAACTGGTTCTAGCAGTTTTCATCTCTGCCATTAGCAGGTCTTTTGTCAAGCTAATGGGTCTTAATTGCCCATTCAAGAACAAGCCACCACAAAATATTTTGCATTACAACAGGGAACAATATACTGACTGGGTTCAGACAACACAATAACCCACACTCAAGGGTTGAGTATGGCTTGAGTGTGGATTGTTGTTAAACCGTGGGCTGTTGAAACAAGGGTTATCGTGTTGTCTGAACCCAGCTGCGCTAACAAGCCATGGCTTGTTAACCATGAACAACCCAGGGTTTGTTGTCGGGTTGTGAACTGTGGGTTGTTCACCATGGTTCGTTATCTTGGCTGGGTTCAGACAACATGATAATCCTCATTTCAACAACAGCCCACAATTCAACGACAACCGACACTCAACCCTCACTCAACCTTTGAGTGTGAGCTAGCGTGTTGTATGAACCCAGTCATTAAGAACATAAGAAGAGCCAGGCTGGATCAGACTAAGGGTCCATCTAGTCCAGTATTCTGTTCACACAGGGGCCAACCAGCTGTCTGTGGGAAACCCACAAGTAGGACTTATGATTGTTGCTATTCACACACACACACCCAGCTACTGTGAGAATTGCAGCTAAGCTCAGAGGGAACAGGGAAACCTGAATGGGGTGGCAGATGACATCATCCCTGCTAATAAAAAAAATCCCAGTGCTTCAACCCTGCGAGCCCAGGCTCCACTACACCACTGCTAGGGAAGATCCACATAGTAGTCATTGTATTTCATCATCAACTGTCAAGCCTAGGGGCAAATTCCAAAATCAGAACACTAGAAAGAGCCCTGTGGCACCTTCAGGACTAACAAAATGATCCTGGCATATGCATTTGTGCATTAGAGCCGCATTGCCAAATGCACAGTCACCATATAAAGCCACAAGAGAGAGAGAGAGAGAGATGCTGCTTTGTTTAACTTAACAAGCCTCCACCAACAGTGCTTTTTGATTCCTTGTTTCAGTTCCTCAGCCTTTGGGTCGAGATGTCCTATAAATGGTAAATAAAGAGCCTGGCTTAGCTCACAGCTCCCATCATGACTTTACAAAAACCAGCATGTAATAATTATAGATCCTCTTGTAATGGAACCATGATTAATGAAACTAACTGACTCACCAAGAGGCGGGCTTGCTCAAATGAAGATCAACAGCTTTGTTCCTACTTTGGCTGGCATGGAGATGCAAGTAAATGAATACTTTGTAACACTGCAGTGGGAAACACCAGTCTCTTTTTCTTCTTCTTGGGAATATAGGAAGCTGCCCGAGTCTGACCCTGAGTCCATCTAGCTCAGTGCTGTTTACACAACTGACAATGGCTCCCGCAGGGTTTCAAACAAGAATCTTTCCCGCCCTTACCTGGAGGTGTTAGACGTTGATTCTGGGACTTTTTGCATACAAAAGATGTGCTCTGTCACTGAGCTATGGCCCTCTGTTTTCGGACACACACAAAGCAGAAAGCCACCACATACTATCAGCTTCCCAATTAAAAAGCAGATGTCCAGACTGCCCATTAAAATGTTATGAAATACATTTTTTTTCCAAGGCAAAGGTGATCTGCATCAGATAAAGAATTGTCTAAAGTTGCCTAAACAAGCAGAAGCAAACCCACGTTGCTGAATTCAAACTCTACAAAAGAAATAAATAAGAACATAAGTGTGAAGGACTGCCAACCGGTCCTTTTTTCAAGACCAGAGATCAAAGGTGCAAAACTGCCAGCCTTAGCTCTGCCGTCTTGACTTGATTCTCTCAGGGCCTTGCCTTTAGTCTATACACTGGATTTAGCACTGAACCACAGAGGAACCACACACACCGTGTGGGGTAACACCAGGAAAGTTTATTTAAGGTAAACAGATTACAACAAAAGGTGGGCAATGAGGGAAGGAGAAAAGGTGGGGAGACACTTTGGTATACACAGTAGAGCTACAAAACAACAAAACTAGTCTCTTACTACAGTCATGCCTTGGATTGACAGCATAATTTGTTCCGGAAACGTGCTTGTAATCCAAAACACTCTTATATCAAAACGAAATTCCCCCCAAAAAAAATTGTACAGAGATTTTTAATTTAAGCCGTACTACAGTACTTGTATTGCAAGACGTCGCTTGTATATCAAGTAAAAAAATATATATTAAATAAATATTTAAAAATTTGCTTGTCTTGCAAAATGCTCTCAAACCAAGTTACTTGCAATCCAAGGTATTACTGTATATAAATACCCAGGCACTTATTCCTTGCCTGGGGGGTGGTCTTCTTCAGGGCTTGCCTCAGCAAAAAGCCCTCTCCCACGCTTCTTCGCATGCAGACAACCCAAACTAGAAGCCACAGCAGCAGTATAGATTCCCACCGCCACCCCTCCTTTCAGTAGCCCAGCTGTCTTTAGCCAATCAGGATGAACTTCATCTGGGCTAGGAAGAAGAGGGGTGGTTCCTTGTTCATGACTAGGGGGCTTGGGAACATTTGCATGTGAATAGCTGTGGCACGAGACATCAAAGACATGGGAGACTCTGAGGCAGTCAGGGCCCATCAGTACATTTGCATGGGTTTCTCAACCTCTAGCTGGGATTATAGTCATGCCTTGGATTGAGAGCATAATTCGTTCCGGAAATGTGCTTGTAATCCAAAACACTCTTATATCAAAACAACCCCCCCCAAAAAAATATTGCAAGACGTCGCTTGTATATCAAGTAAAAAAATATATTAAATAAATATTTAAAAAATTGCTTGTCTTGCAAAACGCTCTCAAACCAAGTTACTTGCAATCCAAGGTATTACTGTACCTTGTTTACCCATGTAGAGGTGTGTGTGTGTGTGTGTGTGTGTGTGTGTGTGTGTGTTGCAAGAAACTCTGACGCTTTTTCTTCACAATAAGAATGTAAGAGGAGCCCTGCTGGATCAGGCCAAGGGTTCACACAGTGACCAGCCAGCTGTCCATGGGATCCCACAAGCAGGACATGAGTGCAACAGCACACTCCCACCCATGTTCCCCAGCAACTGGTGTACATAGGTATACTGCTTCTGACACTGGAGGTAGCACATAGTCATCAGGATTAGTAGCCACTGATAGCCTTCTCCTCCATGAATTTGTCCAATCCCCTTTTAAAGCCCTCCAAATTGGTGGCCACCAGTACATCTTGTGGTAGTAAATTCCATAGTTTAACTATGCGCTATATGAAGAAGTACTTCCCTTTATCTGTCCTGAATCTCCCACCAATCAGCTTCATGGGATGACCCCATGAATCTGATTGGTGGGAGATTCAGGACAGATAAAAGATAAAATAGATGCACTAGGTTTCCCCTAGCTATGTTTTATTGGTTAGTTTCTCTGTGGTGGACTGATTTCCCGACCTTTAAATATTCTGGATAACCACAAGGTATGTTCTGCTCGATGGTCTAATTTGTAAGCCGTTTTTAGAGGTGCCACAAGACTCTTAGTTGCTTGTGGTCTAATGGATTAACCATGTTCGGTTGTAGACAGTTTTTACCCAAACGAATTTAGTCTGAATGAGCACAAGTTATTGCAATGCTCACTAGCTCACATAGCTTTAAAAGGATTTGCATCCATTCATAGAAAGTGTGACACAGTGGTTAGAGTGCTGGACTGCTGCTCCAGAGATCCAGGTCCTACTCCCCATTTCAGCATGAAGCTCACTGGGTGACTTTGGGCCAGTCAGTGACTCTCAGTCTAACCTACCTCACAAGGTTGTTGTGAGGATAAAATGGAGAAGAGGACCATGTAAGCCACCCTGGGTTCCTTAGAGGGAAAAACAGTGGGATATAAATGTAACAAATACATCAATAAAATAAAATAAAATAAAAATCCTGCAAGAAGCAGGGGGTTAGAGTAGATGGCCTACAAGATCCCCTCCAGCTCTAGGATTCTATGAAGGTCTATTGACTATTATTACCCATGAAAGTAATAATGTTTCCCCTGTGTTGAATTTTAGATTGTAAACTCCTTGGAGCAGGGAATTGTCCTCTTGCACTCTTAAAGTGCCATGCACACTGATGGTACAGTATAAAACAACAACAAACAATCTTGGAATGGCATACATGAATATTCAGAGGCAGTATACCTCTGATTTGCAGAGTCTGGGGACAAAAGACACGAGGATGGTTGCTTCCATCATTCTCCGCTGGTCAGCTTCCCCAGGGCATCTGGCAGAGAGACTGCTGAGTTAGACAGACCTTGATCTGATCCACCATCATAATGTTCTTAGTTAAGCCCCTTCGAGATTCCACGATAATTCACATCTTCTTTATCCCCTGGATAGCATTCGTTCAACAGATTGAGGCAGGGAACAATCCCGTCTTCCTGGCGACCAATTTTTTTTAATTATTGCATCTCAGAGGAATAAATAATCTTCCACTCATTACTTTGCTTGTGTCAGGGGGTGGTTTCTTTTGAAGCTGCTATTCTAAATCTCGGGTGTGTAGCGCGTTTGGTTTGAAAAATCGTCTAGAGAAAAGGTGGGATCTTAATTAATAGCCGGCAGCAGACATAAGAGGTGCATCTGCTACCTCTTCCTGCTTTAGGGGACCCGCTCCTGCTTTGGGATCTAGCCAGTAACAAATGTACCAGGGTTAGCCAGTGTCACAGCGCCATCTCTTGGAGGCTCCACCTTCTGTACTCCCTTAGATAACTACAATTGGGTTTTTGGGTTTTTTTGGTTTGTTTGTTTGTTTGTTTTGAAAGGCTATCATTCTTACCTATTCTAGGAGCCGGTATCTGGGATAATAATGTCGTTAAATTAAACTTACCCCTTGAAAGCCCTTAACTGTAATCTCATAACATTAAACCATATCTTAAATTGGTCTGTGAAGTCAGGTGACGTTGCTTAGTATTTTATGCATCTGCCTTTTTTGTTGTAGTTTGTTGTGGTTTTGTTAGGGGATTTGGATCCAGATTCATGGATCAACTGCACTGATGGACGTTCCCCGCCTCCACCTTCCCGCCGCAGTTCCTCCAGCCCCTGAAAATGCTGCAGAGAGAGCCAGGAGACCCTGCTGAACAGGGTGAGAGCAGTGGGGAGGGGTCCCCAAAAGTCGTACAGAAGGAGCTTCTGCAAACAGCACCCTTTCTCTTGCGGTAAGCAGATCCTAGATCCAATCCATAAATTTTATTTTATCACGTTTTGTAAACTTCCTTGGTACCATCGGATGAAGGGTGATATAAAAATAGTTTAAATAAATAATAAATAATGTTCACAATCAGGGTGGTTGAAAAGTAGTGAAAGGATGAATCCCTCCCTCCCCCTACTCCTTGCAATATGTGGTTAGGGGCAATTTGATTGTAAAACTGGGTCTTCAAATCAACTGGGCCTCCACCACTTGAGGCTGCAGAGTCCCTTGCCCGCTTTGTGCACTGCTCATATCCTACTTCCTTTAACAGGCCTCCATAGGGTGGGAATTCCATTAAAAATGGGGCGATACTGGAGAAGGCCCTGCTTTGTGCTATTTTAAGTGACCCCAAAAAAATTAAATGTGAGGTTTTGTAAAATCCTTGCAACCCCCATGAGCAGATCTTACCTGTGGAATCTTGTAATGACCTAAGGTGTGCATGTCCCTGGCTGTAAATATGGGAATACTCTCAATGCTTTCCTATGACACCTCACAATTCTATGGGCAGTGGTCCAGGGGCCACATATAACTCCTGCCGCACAACCATTATTTTATCTTGCTGATGATCAGGCTTTGCAACATCTTCCGAGTAGCTATTAGTTGGGGCATTACATACTAAACCTAGAAATATTATATTAAAGCATGGAGTACTTTTGTCTCCCACAATTGCCTAACTTTCTTAGAATGTTAAGAACATAAGAAGTGCTATACTAGATCAGACCAAGGTTCATCTAGTCCAGCATTCTGTTCACACAGTGGCCAACCAGCTGCCCGGGAAACCCACAAGCAGGACATGAGTGCAACAGCACCCTCCTGCTCATGTTCCCCAGCAACTGGAGTACATAGGCAAACTGCCTCTAATACTGCAGGTAGTATATAGCCATCAGGACTAGTAGCCACTGATAGCCTTCTCCTCCAGGAATTTGACCACTCCCCCTTTAAAGCCATCAAAATTGGTGACCATCGCTACATTTTGTAGTAGTGAATTCCATAGTTTGAGTGTGGGCTGTACGGAGAAGGACTTCCTTTTATCTGTCCTGAATCTCCCACAGACAAGAAGTACTCCCTCTTGTCTGTTCTGAATCTCCAACCATTTAGCTTCATGGGATGAGCCTGGGTTCTAGTATTATGAGAGAGGGATAAAAATGTCTCCCTAACCACTTTCTCCACATCATGCATAATTTTGTACACCTCTATCACGCCTCCCCTCACTCATTGTAACCTTTCCTCATAGGGGAGTTGCTCCAGCCTCTTGATAATTTCAGTTGCTCTTTTCTGAATTTCTTTCAACCTTGCAATAACTTTTTTTAGGTGCTATGACCAGAACTGTACACAGTATTCCAAGTGTGGTCAAACCATAGATTTGTATAAGGGGACTTTGATATATGCAATTTTATTTTTGATTCCTTTCCTAATTATGCCTTACATGGAATTCTGTGTTTTTCACAGCAGCCTCACACTGGGTCGACATTTTCATTGAACTCTCCACCTCAGTCCCAAGATCTCTTTCTTGGTCAGTCACCAATAGCTCAGATTCTATGTGAAGTTGGGATTTTTTGCCCCAACATGCATCACTTTACACTTGTTACATTGAACCACATTTGATGCTCATTCTCCCAGTTTGGAGAGATTCATTTGGAGTTCTGTGCAATCCCTTTTTGTTTTAAACACCCTAAATAATTTGGTGTCATCAGCAAACTTGGCCACCTCACTGCTCACTCCTAATTGCAGATCATTTATGAACAAGTTGAAAAGCATTGGTCCCAATGTCTTTGAGACCCCACTGTTTATAACCTTCCACTGGGAGAAGTTACTGTTTATTCCTGCTCTCTGCTTTCTGTTCTTTAGCCAGTTGCTGATCCATAGGAGGATCTCTCCTCTTATTCTATGACTGCTAAGTTTGCTCAGGAGTTTTTGGTGAGGGACGTTGTCAAAAGCTTTTTGGAAGTCCAAGTAAATAAATGTATACAGGCCTGTGGCTCACGCTGGCTCAGCTTGTCTGAGCATGGAAAGCTAAGCAGGGTCAGGCCCGGTTATTACTTGGATGGGAGACCCCCTCCGCTAGTTTCCTGCATTGAGCAGGGGGTTGGACTCGATAGCCTTGTAGGCTCCTTCCAACTCTATGATCTATGAAATGTCTACTGGATCCAATGTCTGCTGTCCACATGTTTATTGACACATGTGTTTATTGATACTCTCAAAGAACTCTGAAAGGTTAGTGAGACATGCCTTACATTTGTGGAAGCCATGTTGATTCTTTTTCAGCAGGGTTTGTCATTCTATATGCTTACTAATTGTATCTTTAATAACGCTTTCAATTTATCCAGAACAGACATTAAGCTAACCAGCCTGTAATTTCCCAGATTCCTCCTAGATCCCTTTTTAAAAATTGGTGTTACATTGGCCACATTTCAAACAACATTTTCTGGCCCACTATAGGCAGTATTGCTTATATTGCAGAGACATTTAACAGCTTTAAATAGCACATGGGTGTGTGTGTGTTGTGTCAGCTTTTTAAGAGGTCTAGTTGTATTAACTTGTTCTTAGTTATTTAAATCATTTTTAAATTTGGTTTTTAAATTTTAGTGACATTTTTATGTTTTTATTGTGTGTATTATATATTGTATTTTATGAATTATTGTATACTGCCCAGTGAGCTTCGGTTATTGGGCAGTGTGTGTGTGTGTGTGTGTGTGTGTGTGTGTGTGGCTGGGTTGCCAGGAGCCAGATAAAAGTGTTGGACTGCCATCCATACTATATGAACTAAAAATAAAGACAGCAGTGCCTCTGAGCATGAGCAGAGGATATCACATGGATAGCAGGGATGTTGAAGAGTCCTTGGTTTCGAGTCACGAGTCGAGTCACAAGTCTTTGGACCCGAGTCTTGAGTCCTAGTCCTTGGTCCAAAATGGTGACTCACGAGTCACGAGTCACTCCCAAAGCTAACTCCACGAGTCCCTATTAAAATCAATGGGGGGGTTTCCCAACAAAATAAGGCTATTCCAGATGCGTGGCTTAAATAAATTCTAGGCACAAGTGTGCCTTTTTATTTCAAAACTCTGCAACTGATTTTGGCAAGAACAGACCAGGCAGACAAACCCAAAATAACCAGACAGGCAGAGGAGGCAGGGAACCCCAAAGCAGGCAGGCAGAAAGAGGCCTTTGTCTTGGATAATTCAAACTGTGGAACTGGTTAGGAGACCAGGCAGGCAGAGGAGGCTGGGAACCCCAAACAGGCAGGCAGAGGCAGCTAAACCCAAAATGTCTGAAAGGTTGCATTTTAGGAAAATGATTTTAAAAAATAAACTTGCTGTACCTCCTAAAACCTATCCATGTTTCATTTGAGGAACACGATTTTGGAACACGAGTCCTTGGTCTCGAGTCGAGTCTCGAGTCCCATTAAATATATTGGGACTCGAGTCCCGAGTCGAGTCTCAAGTCCCATTAAAAATATTGGGAGTCGAGTCCCGAGTCGAGTCTCAAGTCCCATTAAAAATATTGGGACTCGAGTCTGACTCGAGTCCTAGGGGGGACTCAGTCCGACTCACGAGTCGAGTCCTGGAGTCCGAGTCCCCATCCCTGATAGATAGTACTAGTGTATGGTAAGAACACAGGAAGCTGCCTTCAACTGAGTCAGACCATCAGTCCATCTAGCCCAGTATTGTTGACACTGACACAGCAGCTCTCCAGGGTTTCAGGCAGGTTGCCCTATCTGGAGATGTTGGGGGAGCAGACCTGGCACCTTGTGCCTGCAAAAAGCAGGAGTGCTACCACTGAGCTATGGCCCCTCCCCATATCCTATAGCCAGGGGTGGTGCTAGGTACCAAAAAGGTCTGGGCTTAGGCCCCCAGGACAAAAAAATGCACAAATTTGCATATGCTAATTTACATATGCTACTAAAGTCTCTCTGTCTGTGTGTCTTTAAAGGACACTGCCTCCTAAGGACACCCCTATTTGTAAAAAGGGATGTACGGACAGGGGAGAGGGGAGCATTTGATTTCAGAAAAGAAAAAAACTCAGGCAGAAAAATTCTGGGGGGGCAGCAGGAGGTGAAGCACATGTGGGCCAAAAGCCAGCTAATCCAGGGGGACCAGATGCAGCAGAGATCCTCAGGGCCCCAGTACCTTTATTTCAGCAAGTGCCCATGGACAGCAGGGTGGTGGGGCAGATGGCCTCCCAGAGATTTGGAGCCACCTCCTAACACTGCCTCTGCCTATGGCCACAACTACCTGGGAGTAAGTCTTGCTCAACTCACCACTTACTTCATGCAGGAGGCTGCACTATAATACACTGAGTTCTGAACTAGAAAATCCCAGTTCAAACCTAACCTCTGCCACGAATTCACTAGCCCCCTGTATGAATACCAGGATGGTAATACTTACCCTGATGTAAAGATTGCTGAAACAATGTATGCAAAATGCTTTGAATACTTTCAAGCAGGGATGGGCAACTTGGTGCCCTCCAGATGTTTTGGACATCTCCCACAATCCCAGACCATTGGCCATGGTAGCTGGGGGTTATGGGAGTTGTAGTCCAAAAACTTCTGGAGGGCACCAGGTTGGCTAGCCTGCTCTAAAGCTAATAATGATGCTGATAATAGCAGCCAATGCCACTACCAACCCCTACCTGCACATCTAAATGTGTTCCGGGTTGGAAGTGTATGATTTACAATTCTTATGTTACAATTCACCTTTTGAGCATCGGTACCTCTCGTGTTAATAAGAAGCAAGCACAACCAGCCCTGGGGAATTGACAGATCCTTCCTTCTCCAACGCCCTATTGCCTACCCTGGCGGGGGATCTCCATAGCCACACTGGGCCCATGACTACTGCCTCTCTCAGTGCCGCTCTGCCCGAGTCCTCCCGCACTACCAGGGCTCCCTTCCCCGGCAGCTGGCCGGAGCTGGGCAAAAATCCAGCTCTGGGGAGGGACCCAGGCGTCCTGAGCAGGCCTCCACCAGCACCCCCCCGGCTCTCGACCTCTGCCCAGCTTGCTATTCGAGGCGGCAGATTCGCCCGAGGAAGTCGGCGCCGGACAAAAAATTTCCCCACTCTCGGATGGGGCAAAGGAGGCCGGCGAGGTTAATATTCGCGCATGATTACGAACCCAGAAGCGGGGGCCGGCGGGCCGCGAGCTCGGCTGTGGGCCCGGCCGTGTGGCCGTGGCGAAAGTGCGGTTGCCAAGGAGCCGCTTTACCTAGCGGGGCCTGCCCGCGCAGGAGCTGCTCCTGCTGCCGCCGCCGCCGCCTCCATTGTCCGGGCCGGGCCGGGCCCATGGGCCCCGCCGCCACGAGAGCACCAAGCCACAGCCGGCCAGGAGCCTAAGCCGTGCTCGGTGAGAGAGCCTGTCGGAGCCGGGGGGCGGCCGGGTCGGGGGAGAAGCTGCACGGCCTGCAAACAGTGGCAGGTTTCTCCCGCGGGAAGGGAAGGGAGCCTGGTCGGGGGCTGCGGGGGATAAAGCAGCAGCTGCTGCTGCCACAGGCAGGCTGACTGAGCGGTCAAAGCAGTTCCTGGGGCGGTGGGGAGGCTGGCTCGATTTCCTTCCCCTCCATCTCACCTTCTCCTTCCCCAACCGGCCCCCTTCTCTAATGTCCATGCCATGCACATGCAGAAGGTACCTCGGGAGTAAGGAAAGTAGGGTGTGATGTGTGTGTGGGGGGGTGCATGACAGCTTCTCCACACCTACACGTTGCTACTGGCACAATCTTGGGGCAGGGTAGGGTCTGCACGGGATCAAGGATGTAGACCGGCACCTGTCTGTCTGCTCTTCTGCACCCCCCCCCCCGCCTATTTCCTGCACATGTTCAGAGTGCCAGGGCGGTTAAAAAAAAAAGGCAGGATGTGTGTGTGTGTGTGTGTGACTGACAGCCACCACCATCACCCGGTTTGCCCCCTCCCCTTACAGCTACTGGTTCAACGTGGCCTGAGAGAGAGGCAGTCTGGGACCAGGGATGGAAAATGTAAATTGGCATTACTCCATCTGCCCCATATTCCCATTTCCTGCACAAACAGGAGATGCCATGGAGGTAAAGAAGGCAGTGTGTGATGCGGTTAGCCTCTGGCGCACCACCCGGCACTATCTTTATAGCTGGCAGAACATGGGGCATTGTAGGGTTGCACAGACAGGGGGGGGGGGTAGTGTGCGGACTGGCATCTCTCCTACCCACTTTCCTGTAACTTCTGTTTCCTACACAACCAGAGGGTGCCATGGAGATAACAAAGGCAGTGTGTGATGTGGGTAAGTTGACAGCCACCACCTTCTCCGCTAAAGCTGCTGGCATGACTGTGGGATGAGAGGTGGTGTAGTACTTGCATGAACCGGGGATGTAGTGTGTAGAGCGGCATCTCTCTGCGTTCTCCTATGTCCTATCCCATCTCTCTTAATTTTGGTTCCTTGCCTGAAGAGAGGGTGCCAGAGCGATGAGGAAGGAATTGTGGGCGTTAGTATAGGCAAAGGGTGTAGTGACCTGATTGGCATCCTTCTGTACTCTCTTTCCCCTTAATTTCCAATTTCCTACACACACTGGTACTTCTGAAGCAAGGAGGGTAATGTAGGGTTAGCATGTGCAAGGGGCAGTGGGAGATCACTGTGATCACATCCTGTAATTTCCATTTCCAGTACGACCTGATTCCTGTAGTGGTAAGGAAGCTGATGCCACATGGGTGGTCTGACATCCTTTGCCTTAGTTGTCATTTCCTCTACAGCTAGTGGGACTCCACATGATGACAGAGGCAGTGTGTGGATAAGAAGTGGCAACAGATTAGCATTCTGCCACTTCCCCCCCCCCTTTTTTTGCCAGCCTTCATCCCTTCGGCAGTCATGAGTACCATAGAGATGAGAACCATTTGATACGGGTTGGGTTTGGGGGACAGACTTTCCTTCTCTTAGTTGTCATTTGCTCTACAACTAGTGGGACACCACCTGATAATGGAGGCAGTGGCGTGTGTGTGTGTGTGGGGGGAGGGATTAGCATGAGCAAGAAGTGGCCGTAGACTGGCCTCTTCAACAATTTCCCTTCTTTGCACGATCAGGGAGTGCCACACAGAGGTGAGGAAGTCAGCATGGTGTGGCTAGCCTGACACTTCCTCTTAGTTGTCATTTCCTCCGCAGCTAGTGGGGGTACCACAGGATGAGAGGCACGGTGTGGGGTTGGTGTCAAATCCCAGCAGTACACTGGCAACCCCTCCTCTTCCTCTTCTCCTTAAATAGCCATTCCTTGAACAACCAATGGGGGACTGTGGGGTTGGGAGCATTAGTGTGTGTCAGGGAGACGTGGTCAGACTGGTACATTTTCCCTCCATTCTACCACTGCCACCCTTAATTCCTGTTCCCTGCACAGCCAAATGACTACCCGTGGGATGAAGAGAGCAGCATGGAGATAGCGGCAGCAAGGTCTGGTGTGGGTAGGCCGATATCCTACTTCTCTTCCATTTATTTATTCGTTGCGAATATTTATAACCCACACTCCAGTCCAGAGAGGCTTACAATTAAAAAGCATGAAGGACATCATTAATAATATAAGAGCAGTAGTATCAGCGCGGCCACAATAGAACAAACAGAACTCCAGCATCAAAAGAAATCGAAGAGTTTACGTTAAAAAAGCAAGGCAAATAAAAGGCTTTACCTGGTTCCAAAAAGACATCTGAGTTGGCAGTAGGCAAGCCAGCCTGGGAACAGCAGTCCTCAACTGGGGCACCACCCACTTTGCTTCAGGAAAGGTGTGGGGGGGGGGGGGCTCAGAGAATGGGCAAGTTCATGGTGGGGGGAATCAGCCCTTCAGGTGCCTGGGTACTAAGCCATTTGGAGCTTTAAAGCTGGTAATGGACTGGGAGCCCAGTGCACTTGTTTCAAGATTGCCAATATAGGTTTCATTGCACAAGTACAGTTAGTAATCTAGGCTACTGTATTTTGTAGCAACTGAAGTTTCTGAGTAGTCTTCAAGGGCAGCCCCACGTGCAACAAATTAGAGTACAAATGGAACATTACCAGAGCCTAGATAACTATGCCCAGGCTGTCTCTTCCATATGCAGCTGAGGGGCAGAGGGGCCCATGGGCAATTTGGGTAAGACTAATGTTCCCAGACTCAAACCCTTTCCCCTCCCCAGCATTGCCTGACTGCTGCATTTAGTGGTAGCAGCATGCCAGACAATCAAGTGAGAAGGATTCCTGCCTAGTGGGGCTTACAGTCTGCATTGATTTGAGTGGAGGGAGAAGATAGGAACTGATGTAGGGGTAAAAAAAAAGGTGCTTCACAAATCACATGACATCACATGTACAGAAAACAAGTAAAGAATGAAGGGAAAATATACAGCCCCAAACTTTGGAGATGTGGTAGACACCAGGAATTGCTGTTTGACTATAGCTCATTGGTGCATTCTGCTGCATGTTCACAGTTGCATGTCTTACCTTAGCAAACACTAATCTACCCCCACTGTGCCATGTAAATTGGGAATTGGGATAGAGTAGAGCCAGCAGGCAGTGAAAAGCAAATAAGGCAAGGCGGTTTAGGGAAAGCTCTGAAGTGAGGACTGAGGAGGAAAGGAAAATGACTAGGCAAATAGAAAGTGAGAGGCTGCTCTGGTCCTGGCGTGGTCCTGGCGTAGCCATTAGAGCATCTTTGGGTGGAGAATATACTGCGAGCACGGGGTGATGTGGGTGGACTATTATCCCACCTCTCTCTCCCTCTCATGTTGTGGCCAGATTTCTGCTACCCACATTGCTGGCGCATAATTTAGCAATAAACCAGAAGAAAGAGGCTGAGGAGTAATACCTGTACAGAGCTGCACAAGATTTTGTGCAACAATATCTGCCATGGGCTGTGATGCCCAAACTGGCTGTGCAATTTCCCCCAGTCTGCCGTTTCGGACCAGCACAGTCCCCATGTGTATTTCCAGTATCAATTGGGTGAAATCAATCTGGGGGTTGAGTAAGAACAAGCCAGGAGCCAGTTTTCTAAGCCCTGTGCCGCCCACTGCCCCCATACAGGCACTTCTGGGCTGAGGAACAAACTACTGGATGTTGGTGTACGGGTGCTGTGGTAGCCCTAGCATGCTCATTCTGTCAATTCCCCTTCCTTGCAGAGCAGAGAGACACCATGGGGGTGGACTTTGACGTGAAGACGTTCTGCCACAACCTGCGGGCCACCAAGCCGCCGTACGAGTGTCCTGTGGACACCTGCCGCAAAATCTACAAGAGCTACAGTGGGATTGAGTACCACCTGTACCACTATGACCATGACAACCCACCGCCTCCGCAGAGCACTCCTTTGCGCAAGCACAAGAAGAAGGGCAGGCATGGTCGGGCTGCCAACAAGCAATCGCCCAGCCCCTCCGAGACCTCGCAGTCACCGGGTCGCGAGGTCATGACCTATGCGCAGGCCCAGCGCATGGTGGAGGTGGACCTGCACGGCCGCGTGCACCGCATTAGCATCTTTGACAACCTGGACGTGGTGTCGGAGGATGATGAGGCGCCCGAGGAGGCCCCGGAGAGTAATGGCAACAAGGAGAACACGGAAACCCCGTCGGTGGCCCCCAAAGCAGGCAAGCACAAGAACAAGGAGAAGCGCAAGGACTCCAACCATCACCACCACAGTGCCTCAGCTGGCAACACGCCCAAGCTTCCAGAGGCTGTGTACCGGGAGCTGGATCAGGACACACCTGATGCACCGCCACGTCCCTCCTCCTATTACAGGTACCAGCTGTGGGTTGAGGGTAGAACCTCGTAAAACTGTTGTTCAAAGGGCTTTGTGGAGTCATCTAACCTGAGGTGTCTCAAGTTGGGAGGAGGACTCCTTAAGGAAGTGCTTAAGGTGGGCACTTGTGCCACTCTCTGTGCTTCCCTCTTGTAGGCGTCTGCTGACACTGCGCCTAAGTCCAATTTAGAGGCCAAGGCAGTCTGACTCCATTGGGCAAAATGATGACAGGCATGGGAGGTCTTGCTTCATGGGAAGAGAACCTGTTGCATTATTCCCATCCAGTGGTCACAGAATTCCCCTTGGCACCAGGGTGCAGAAAGGAAAGAAAGCACTGTTGTCTTCAGGGAAATCCTAAGCCGTCCTAAGCCCCCTTGACTTGGAGAGGTGCACTGTGCTGTAGTTTCGAGAACTCTTTTTCCCGATTGTCACCTGCAGTACCAGAATGTCTTTGACAAATGGGTTTTCACAGAGTGACGTAAGTCTTTCCCCTCCTAAGTCGAGCAAAAAATAAAGGGCTTGGATGGCAGCGATTACACTTCTCCTCAGCCTAGAGAAAGCTTGTGCAGTTAGTCAGCGTACACTGAGCAGAAGAGGGCATTCTAGCAGTCGGTGTATATGCAAGGTGGAATTAAACAAGTGGGAAGTGGTGCATGGTGGCTGTAAACATGTGGAAAGCTGGCACGTTTTAGTATTTGGCCACCAGTTGAGGTGTTAATGATCATGCTCCTGCCATCAGGGCTGAGGGTAACGGGGGCCCTAACCATGTGGTTGGAGGTTCTAGAGTCCAGCTCTCTGTACAGTTAGAGCTGCCGAATGATACATTTTTTAACTATAGATCTCACGGCACTTTCAAGCAGCTTAAAGGTAGGGGGAGGAGAGGTCACAATGGCTGGCTCCTCTGTAGGTTCCCCGACCTCGGTCTTCCTGTTGCTTTTCTCAGTTCTCCTGGTAAGATATCCCTGGCAGTGCCCGGTCCCCACCAGCCGCTGAGTCTATGTTGTACCTTTCCCCCACCCCCACACCCCCCTTCCCTCCCAGATACATTGAGAAGTCGGCAGAGGAGCTGGACGAGGAGGTTGAGTATGACATGGATGAGGAAGATTATATCTGGCTGGACATTATGAATGAGCGTCGGAAGACGGAAGGCGTGAGCCCCATCCCCCAGGAGATCTTTGAGTACCTGATGGACCGTCTGGAGAAGGAGTCCTACTTTGAGAGCCACAACAAGGGTGACCCAAATGCCTTGGTGGACGAGGACGCCGTCTGTTGCATCTGCAACGACGGGGAGTGCCAGAACAGCAACGTCATCCTTTTTTGTGACATGTGCAACCTGGCCGTGCACCAGGAGTGCTACGGCGTCCCTTATATCCCCGAGGGCCAGTGGCTGTGTCGCCGCTGCCTGCAGTCGCCCTCCAGGGCCGTGGACTGTGCCCTGTGCCCAAACAAAGGGGGCGCTTTTAAACAGACGGACGATGGGCGTTGGGCCCACGTGGTGTGCGCCCTCTGGATCCCAGAGGTCTGCTTTGCCAACACGGTGTTCCTGGAGCCCATCGACAGCATAGAACACATTCCGCCGGCCCGCTGGAAGCTGACCTGCTACATTTGCAAGCAGCGGGGCTCTGGGGCCTGCATCCAGTGCCACAAAGCAAACTGCTACACGGCCTTCCACGTCACCTGCGCTCAGCAGGCCGGGCTCTACATGAAAATGGAGCCCGTCCGGGAGACGGGGGCCAATGGCACCTCCTTCAGTGTCCGGAAGACAGCGTACTGCGATATCCACACGCCGCCAGGCTCCATGCGGCGCCTGCCCGCCCTCTCACACAGCGAAGGGGAAGAGGAGGAAGAGGAGGAGGAGGAAGATGGGAAAGGCTGGAGCTCAGAGAAGGTGAAGAAGGCTAAGGCCAAGTCCCGGATTAAAATGAAGAAGGCCAGGAAGATTCTGGCTGAGAAGAGAGCAGCTGCTCCGGTGGTCTCTGTTCCCTGCATTCCTCCCCACAGGTAGGGGCCCCCTCCGTCCCTAGCCTCTTATTCTACATTCCTAGCCATACAAAACAGGGAGAGTGGCAAGTCGTCGTCCCCCCCCCCCCGCAACAGTGCAGTGGCCATCAGGAACACCCTGGGAGAGCAGGCCAAGCTTCGAAGGCCAGTCTGCATGCCCTGAATCAAAAACTCCCAACTTTGGAGCACCAGATCCAGAGACCTGTGCATGAACTGTCTTGGGCTGCAATCGCATGAGACAAACAGTGTTGGGTGCTTGTAGAGGGGCTATTCAGGGGCATGTCTATTTATTTTGTTGCATTTGTATCCCTCCTACTTCCAAGGAACCCAGCGGCATGTTAGCCTCCCAATAGCCTATGAGTTTCAGGAGGTTGAGAGAGGCCACCCAGGTGAGCTGAGCTTTGAACTGGGCTTTTCCTGGGCCCAACACTCTAAGCCACTGTGCCCCACATCTCTGCATGATGGCACAAGTTCCATGCCTTTCAGTGAATTCACACAAGAATATTCCAGGGCTTGGATCCATGTTTAAGCTGGATCAACCGAGCTGGTGCAAGTGGTCTTCCCCGCTACCTCCTTCCCAGGGCAGCCCCTCCAGCCCCCAGAAAATGCTAGAGAGAGAGGCAGGGCATCCTGCTGAATGGGCTGAGTTGTGGTGTGTGTGTGGGGGATCCCCAAAAATCAGGCGGAGGGACCTTTAATGAGCAGAGCCCTTCTCATGGAAGGTCCCTTCCTCTCATCAGAGGCAGATCCTAGAAAGGAGAACACAGGAGAATTATGTGCTCTCCATTCGAAGAAGGATGCTTTTGTTTGTTTGTTTTGCTAGGTGGAGTGGCATCATGGTTAAAAGTGGAGAGGGTCTACTAATGTTATCATGAACAAACAGTTCAGGAGTTAGAGATGTACCACCCCACACCCTCTTTTAAAGCGGAATAGGTTTTCCTGTTCCTTCTTTTTTAACCTCATTCTGTGAGAACAGGACAGGAGTGTTAATGGTCTGGGAAACTGAAGTAACTGTTCACATAAACAGTTTGGCAGCAAGGCTGCTTTCCGTAGTCCCTTGGCACCCCTGCTGAATTCGTCTCATCCTTCTGCACATAATAATTATCGCAAATCTGCAAAATATGCCAGGCTGACGGTTGCTTCACCACAGAGCGAGTGTGCTCTCCTGCTGGATGGTGGTTCTAGCATCCTGTTGGCTGGGGGTAGGAAATAAGCCCACTGGTGAGGTATTTCCTCTGCTAGGTCACCACATCCTCAGGGGAAGGCCGCCACCTCGCTGCCCTCCTTGTGGATTCCCCCAGCGTTGGGTGGCTGGCTGTGTTCATAAACAGAAAGCTGGGCTAGACAAGAGTTTGGTCTTGTCCAGCAAGGCAGTTCTTATAGTCTTACATTCTTCGTACTTTTATAGTTCTTCGGTGGTTATAGAATCATAGAATCGTAGAGTTGGAAGGGGCCTATAAGGCCATCGAGTCCAACCGCCTGCTCAGTGCAGGAGAACATATGTGGGCAGCCCAGGCAGTCACCCATCCAAACACTGACCCGGCTCATACCTGCTTAGCTTCAGCATGTGGCCTGCATTATGTGCTCTCGACGCCACATGCATATGCTTGTTAGCATGGTTTAAAATTCTTAACCCCACCACAGCAAGGTTTCAGAAAGAATTACCCACACATCTGTACCTTAAAAGCCAGGACATGGATCCAGCATCTTCGTTCCGCCAGCGGAAAGATACCGCTAGCGGCACAAGACTTCCACATCCTCCCCTCCCCTCCCCCCCGCAGCCCCCATGCATCCCCCAGATCTGCTCTGGAGGGTTGGGGGAGTCTACAGAGGAGATCTAGAGGGCAGCAGGGGGTGGAGAGGACGCAGAAGTCCCGCTCTGTCGGTGGTATCATTGCGCCAGCAGAACTACAAGCCGAGGAGATCAGCACATGCTGCCACGATATTGCTATAATTCTCTTTTCCTTTTCTCCCAGTGGCTCTATTGCTGCAGCCACCAGCCATGTGCCTAGCTGACCTGGAAAGAAACTGTTGCTTGCCCCAAGCAAGGGAGTAACTAGAACTTGCACCTCCATGTGAAGCACATTGGAGCCCACAGGCACCATGTTGGAGACCCCAGGAGTTGAGGACTTGAATCCCTGATTTTTGACGCCCAAACCCTGCTCTTTTATCTGCTGCAACACACAAGTGGTGCTTCACCCTCCTTTTTCATAGGCCTCTGGTTCAGGCAGAACCACCCAGCCCCTCTGGGCCTCGAGCACCCTGGGCCCGGCCTAGCTGACTCCCCCGCCCCCATCTTCCCCTGCAGGCTCAGTAAGATCACCAACTGCTTGACCCTCCAGAGGAAGAGCCAGTTCATGCAGAGGTTGCACAGCTACTGGACCCTGAAGAGGCAGTCCCGCAACGGGGTCCCCTTGCTGCGCCGGCTTCAAACTCACCTGCAGTCGCATCGGAACTGCGACCAAGGAAGGCCGGCTCCTCCTCCTCCTGTGTCCAAGACTGAGCAGGTGCGGCTCCTCTTGTGGTTCTGGGCAAGGGCGGAGGTGGGCTAGGTTGTCAACCAGGTAGGGAAGAGGAGCGGGGAGTGGCCACCCTGTGCCAGTGGCTAAGAGCCAGGCCTCCTGCCTGCCTGGTCATCCGCTTGCCAGTGTTGGGTGGGCTGAAGGAGCATGGGGTTGCTTGGGAGAAGCTTAGGCGTGAGGTTCTCCTTTATGGCGAGGTCTGACGACAGACTCCCCAAAGCACACACAGGGAAGAAGGTCTTGGCTGCTGTAGTGAGGTGGGCTGGGGGCGTTCCTGGATTTCTTCTGCCCGAGACCCAAATCAGCCAGAGCTTGACCCCAAAGGACCTGCTTTGCATGTAGAAAGCCCTCGATTCAGTCTTGGCATCTCCTCTTAAAGGGTCTTGGGATGGGAAGCCCTGCTCTTCAGAGCTGCCAAGCAGTGCTGGGCAGGTTGCTCTGACTCTATGTGAAGCAGCTCCTTGCATCTTCCTTCCTTCTGCCAGGAGTGAGGGAGAAGGCCCTGGTTCTCCTCTTGTGAGCCCTCCAAAGCGGCGGCCTCTCTCTCTCCCTCCTTCCCTCCCTCCCTCTCTCTCTCTCATTCTGCCCCACTCTGCTCTGGTGTTTGCCACCACCCTCCCCTTGGCTCCTGGCAGCAACTCTGGCAGAAGCCGGTTGCTGCTCTACTTCAAGCAGTGGCAGCCTGGCAGGGGGCAGGGATGCCCCTTCCTCTCATAGACTCTGATGTTCCTGCAGCGAGATAACACAGAGGATAAGAACTGGGCCCTGAAAGAGCAGCTGAAATCCTGGCAGCGCCTCCGCCACGACCTGGAACGAGCGCGCTTGCTGGTGGAGTTAATTCGCAAGCGGGAGAAGCTCAAGAGAGAGACGGTAACCGCGCCGGGAAAGGGCGATTGGGGGGGAGGCAGGCACAGGCTTCCTCCCCTGGGGAAAGTTAGGGGAGGGGGGAAGGGGGGAAGGATGCTCCCAGAGTATCTAAGAGAGGAATGTGGGGCTGTCAAGAGTGGAAAGCACTGGACCCTTTGCAGGGTAGCTTAGTAAAACACTCAGAGTGGGGAGTGTGAGGCTTCCCTGGGGGAGTTGAGGGAGACAGAGAAGCCCTCCTGGGGGAGTTAGCAAGGAAGAAGGAAGCCAGAGAGATCCTTGGGGAGAACCCAAGCTCCTCCTGAGGGAGAATAGTTTGCTATAGTGCCACTTGGTAGCTGTTAGTTCTTGTAGAGTCAGGGGTGGGCAACTCATGTCCCTCCGGATGTTTTGGCCTACAACTATCAGCCCTAGCCAGCATAGCCAGTGGTGAGGGTTCATGGAAGTTGTAGGCCAAAACATCTGGAGGTCCACAAGTTGCCCACCTCTGCTGTAGATGTCCCTCATCCACAGAGCCTGTCCAGGCTATGTTCCAACACGATGCAAGTGAAGCTAGCCCTGGCCTTGTGCATCTCTGCATTTTCTAGGCTGTGGTTTTCAGACCGTGTCCCCAGGGCTCTGTGGAAACATTTTAAGGGCTCCCCAACATTAGTCAGTAGGCCAGCCCCCCCAAGATAGTTTACCATACTGCTATTCTCTCACAATGCAGTTTCCAGGGAATGTAGGCACCTTTAAGGGTGTGCACTCAGTTTATGGGGCAGGGAGGCACGTGACAGTGAGGCCAACAGGCATATTGGCACCCTGCACAAGCCGAGAGCGCAGCCTGCAAGATTCCAGCAGAATCTGCCATTACATTCAGGAGTTTTGTGTCAGGCAGATCGATGTAGAAAACGTTCCCTGAGTTTAGAAAGTTTGAGCTTCAGTATCCTATGGGATTCGGGGTGGGGGCGGCTGTGTGGATCCACAGCTCATGGATCTTGCTGGCACAGATCTGAAGGGATGGAAACATTCCAGTCAAATAGGGAGTTGCGAGTGAAACGGCTGAGGAACTGCTAAAAGTAGGCATAGCTGCTATTTGTACCCCTTCAGAGGAATGGCGTCCTTTGACCTCTGCCCCTCTTCCTAGGTGCTTATGCTCTCTAACCCCATGCTACTTCAGAGGTCCGGGCTCAAACCTAGCTGAGAGTCCTGGAGGCCCAAGCACTCAATGGTACCTCCCCTCTGTGTTTCAGATTAAAATCCAGCAAGTGGCCCTAGAGGTGCAGCTGACCCCATTCCTCATCCTCCTGCGCCGGACGCTCGAGCAGCTCCAGGAGAAGGACACGGGCAACATCTTCAGCCAGCCGGTCCCGCTGTCTGAGGTAACAGAACTCTACGAAGTAAGAACCCCTCCACCCCCAATTTATACTTTGCTCTGTTCCCATCCAGCTCCGACGCTGGTCTTATCCCTCTAACCCAGGTACTGCACGCACCCTCGTGGCATGGTTGGGCCTTGTGACAAACACCTGTGCCCCCAGCTGTGTCAAGAGGCCCACAAGTGCTCCACCATATTCTGAATTTGGGATCAAGTTTCAAAAACTGGGCAGATGGCTTCAGTGTACGTTATATTGGTTTGCTGCTCCCTGTTTTGTGTAGGATAATATCTGGATTTTCTCATGGTTTGAGGAGGGAAGATTGGGGCCAACCGTTTAATCTGATCTGGGGTGGAATCTCTCTTCCAAGTGCTAGGTCTTAGCCACAGAACCTGTGAAGGGATAGAATTGCATTTGCGTGGCCAATAGCTCCCCCAGGAACAATGCTCCTCCACTGCCTGACACTGTTAGCCACTGTTCCCAGGCCTAACACCAATGGGTGCCATGTTTGGGCAGCTGCCAGGGCCTTTGTGTGGCAAGGCCCACCATTGATGCATACCCTGGGCCCACTTTTGAACAAAACATAAACACTCCAACTGGCTCCAGGTAGCTGCCATTTTTAATTTTTTTTTACAGTGCCCCAGAAGAAAACTCAGCTTCAACAGAAACATGGTGGCTGTTTTTTTTTTTTTGTGGGGGTGTTTTGATGGCAATGGTAATTTTTATCCTCACACTGTCATTGACTTCTGGGGTAATTGTCTATGGGATTACGGGGTGGGGAAATGGCTGCTGTGTGCAGCCGCTGGCGCCACCAAGATAAAAACCCCAGGGCTATTCATGGACCGTAGGAGGCCCACTGGACTGCACTTGGCCAAGGGCTTTCTCAACCCTGGAGCTAGCCCTGAGCGTTCCACACATCCCTTGGATTTTAATGTAGGGATATATTACCTTCTCTTATAGAAGAGAACCTGTCTGTCCTACAGACTAGTCACCACCAGGGGAACGTAACCGGATGTTCCAGAGAGATGTGACCAGATCGCTTTTAGAGCTAGAATAGCGGGCCCAGCTTTGATGCTCGTTTCCCTCCTCCCCCTGCTTCTGCTCTTGCAGCCCTGCACGGTGTTCCCTCTGCCTGCATCTCTACACTCACGAAAGAAAAAAGTGCTGGAGGAAAGAATGCATCTGCGAACATGCAGGGTACTCCCACCACTCTTCAGATACCACAGCCAGCTCTGCATACACCTGAGGATTTCTAGGGCAGGCCCTTGTCATTTTACAGATGGGCATACTGATCAGGGTAGCAGTAGCAAGCCAGAGATCTGAGGCTCCACAGGCAAGGCGTGATGGGATCTGTGTCATGGCTCCCCCATGTGCCTATGTCCATGTCCCTGAGAGTGTGCAAATTGGCCAGGACTGGTCTCTTTGTGACGATGCCCCTTCACAGAGTGTGAGAAGCCAGCAATCCTTGCTCCAGGTGCGGCCCACCCAGTTTCTCCCAGTCAGCAGAGGTGTATCTCTTCCTTCATCAGTCCCACTTGCTTGTCTCCTGTGGGGATCATGCCTAAGCTGGTCAGTCAGGTCATTTTCCTCCTGGGCTTTCCCACATCTATGGGTGGTTAGTGAGGCAAGAAAGCCCCAGGCTGTAATGTCATCTACTCCCAGGCCCTGATCACCTGCTCCCACCATCTCATTTTTCTCAGCCCCAGCCTTTCCCAACCTGGGTCCTTCCGGAAGTTTTGGCCTACAACTCCCATCACATTGACTACGTTGGTTGGGACTGATGGGAGTTGTAGGCCAAAACGTCTGGAGGGACACAGGTTGGAGAAGGGCTGCTCTAGTCCAAGCAGCATGAGTTCTACTGCTCAAGGCCCCTCAAAATGTGATGCTCCCTCACAGCCATTTCTTCATGAGGATCGGTCACTCCCTAGCACTCTGTAACCACTTGGTCATGTCCACAGTCAATGTAGTCAATGGGAATGCTTTTTCCAGCGCTGTAAGTCTCTGAGGATGCTGATGCAATAAACCTCACCGACTTTTAGCTAATGCCAGTGTATTCCCCCTGCAGTATGCAAAGGTCCAATTACAACACAGATTTGATAACACCCAATCCCTCACATGCTTCCTCTGGGAGCCATGTTATTTAAGGTTACTTGTATCAAAGGAGCTAAAAAGATTAGAGTATGCTTAATATCTAATCTGGTTTTGTTTGTTTTTTATGTTATTATTGTTGTTGTTGTTTGTTGTTGTTGTTGTTATTATTATTTACATCATCATTATTATTATTATTATTATTATTATTATTATTATTATTATTTTATTACAATTCAGAAGTACAAATCATACTTCAAATGATACCTTCTACTCATTAATAAAAGGGCCCATTCAGTCCAGGCTTAGAGAACACATCTACCTGTTGGGCTATATCAGGAAGGAGAAAATCCACAGATGTTACCACTCATCAAAGCAGATTGCCTGCTGTGCAGCCAACATTAGTTTAAAAGGGTTCAATTACATCTGCCTCTAACTGCTGGTGAAAACGCCATGTTTGAAATAGATCACCACTGGCAGGAACAAATGCATTTGGTTGCTTAATGAAAATGTCTGGTTATTAAGAGGGCCAATATTTTTTTTAGTATATTCAGAGCACAATCCTATACATGTCTACTTGGAAGTAAGACCCACTGAGTTCAAATGGGTTTACTCCAAGGTAAGTGGGTACAGGATTGTAGCCTTAATCCTAACCCTGAGCCAGGTTTTACAGCCATGCAAGCTTAATGGGAGACCAAGCTTGCTCTGTCCCAGCCTTCTCCAACCTGGTGCCCTCCAGATGTGTTGGACTACAACCCCCAGCATGCTGGGAGTTGTAGTCTGACACATCTGAACGGCACCAGGTTGCGGAAGGTTGCTCTGTCTAATGTAGCGCAGCATCATTATAAAACCATATTTCTGTCACACAAGCTGCTTGTGATCCAGCCCCTTCCTGGGGGTGGTGGTGCAGGCATTGTATTTGCATAGGAGGAGGAGGAAGTGGTTTGTCCCCAGCCTCTTAGTATCGTACAGGACATGACATTCTGGGGTCTGGAGAGCCTTCAATAATGGAAAGAGATGTGCGTTGAGACTGAGGCATCTCAAGAAAGGAGATCAATGTTGGGATAACAGGTGGGTAACCAGATAGGGCAAGGAACTGGTGAAACTGGAGAGCTTCTGATTACAGGTGGACCAAGGCTGGGGTACCCAAATCTGCTGGTTAGGACCGAGGTTTTTAGGCACATCCACGAGGAGATTGCCTGTCTCTGGCAGTCTTTGCTGTAGCATCCCCTACAAAAGTGACAAATCCTCCTTTTTAAAAAATGAATTCATTTTCTGGACACTGTTCCCAGGCCAAAGTATGCTAATGGCACCTTGGAGTGTGCCCTGTGGGGTGCCCGCTGTACTGTGTGCCCACCCTGGATGGCAGTTCCCCTTCTAAGTGGGGAAATTGCTCCAGATTGGGCAAGAGCTTCAGGACCTGTTTCAGGACTGCTTTAACATCTTCTTTCCTTGGAGCAGGAATTCCCTGGGTGGTGGGCTCCCAGTCTCTTAGCCGCTCTGCTCTCTGTCCGCTGCAGGTCCCCGACTACCTGGACCACATCAAGAAGCCGATGGATTTCTACACCATGAAACAGAAGCTGGAGGCCTATCGCTACCTGAACCTTGATGAGTTTGAGGAGGACTTCAACCTGATTCTCAGCAACTGCTTGAAATACAATGCCAAAGACACCATCTTCTACCGGGCAGCAGTCCGGTTGCGGGAGCAAGGGGGTGCCGTGCTGCGGCAGGCACGCCGGCAAGCCGAGAAGATGGGCATTGACTTTGAGACAGGCATGCACTTCCCCATGGCTGGGGATGAGGCACCTTTGCGAAGCACTGAGAATGGTTAGTATCAACATCCTCACCCCAGTACCTAGAGATTGCTGCTGCTCTCCAGGAGCAACTGAAATGCCAGAGCTCCTGTTAGGGCAGAACGTTGCTCAGGGTCGTTCACCTAGCTTGGATCCTCGGGGAAGTGGCTGCTGAAGGAAAAGGAGTCTGAACAGGAGGATCCTAACTCTTCGGCCTGCAAGTCAGCCCTAATGAAATAGCAGGCCTTGCTGAATACCTGTATCAGCGTTCCCCAATCTGGTGCCCTCCAGATGTGTGGATCTACAGCTCCCATCATGCCCAGACAGCAATGGGAGTTGTAGTCCCACACACCTGGAGGGCACCAGGTTGAGGAAGACTGACCTATATTGCAAAGCACTAAAGGATTTTGTGGTAGTAGTGAAGCCTTCGGTGGCAATGGCCCTTTGCCCTAATGGCACATACCGGAGAGCTGGGCAGAAGGCTCTCCAGCTGCTGTTAGAAAGAGGCAGAGCAGGCAGAAAGGCCTCGGGAAGAAGGGGTTGGAGAAGCAGAGGAAGAGCATGGACTCGAGGGAGCCTAAGGTAGGAAGAGGGGAGTGGCCTGGGGATATGAGGGGGAGAAGAGAAGGTCCTGGGTGCGTGGGGCAGGAATACAAATGAGGAAGGAAGACTGGGAGAGGGGAGATGCACATGACATGACTAGGAGCTGCAGTGATGAGGAAAATGAAGCTCACATTCTCATTTGAAACAACAAGCCACGTCTCTTTGCTGTAGGCTACTAGCAAACCTGTTATGAGTCCCCCAAAATGTAATTTGGTATGCCTTTCCTTCTGTTGACAAGTCGTCAGAAGTACCGGTAGTTTGCAGAATTTCCACTACTGCCGTCGTTAAAAACTTTCCTTTCCCTCCCATGCAGGGAAAGTCCCAAGCCAACAGGTTGCCAAGTGGCATACTTCCTTCTTCCTTCCACGGTACTTAAGCTTTAAGCAGGTCTAACCCAATGCTCCAATGTCTGTCTAGGCCTACAGATGGGGTGGGGGTGGAGGGAGAGCTCATTCTCGCTAGGAAGGAAAAGCTCCCGATATGCTGGCTACAAGCAGTCTTCCCAATGGTGCCTCCTTTTCCCCCTCACAGTTATCTTGGCCTTTAGCCAAATGACACAGATGGAGTAGAGGGGCCCTCGGTTGTCTCGAATTCTTCCAGCATTGAGTCCTTTGCATTATGGGTTAGAGAAGGGGTGGTCAACCTGTGACTCTGAGCCTAATTTCATACAACTTTTGGCCTGTGCAAGTGATTGGTTCAAACCTCTGGGAAGAGCAATCTGTCCCTTTCCTGGCAGCCCACTGGGTACTGAGGGAGAGGGAGGTGGCCCCCAATGTATTACCCCCAAGTGAGTGCAGCCCTCAACAGAAAAACGGTTCTCCACTCTTGGGTTCGAGTCAAGGAACTGACCTGCTCTCTGCATTGTGACTGGGAGAGGAAGATCCATTTGTAGATACATGAGATGTGTTCTCTTGGTTCTGGTCTCATCTTCAAGCCTTTAATGCCGCTATCTGAAAGATCTCTTCAATCTGCCCTCAAGAACATAAGAATATCACATAAGAAGAGCCGACCTGGATCAGACCAAGGGTACATCTTGTCCAGCATTCCGTTCACACAGTGGCCAACCAGCTGCCCACAGGAAACCCACAAGCAGGACATGAGGGCAACAGCACCCTCTCACCCATGTCCCCCAGCAACTGGAGTACATAGGCATACTGCCTCTGATACTGGAGGTAGCATATAGCCATCAGGACTAGTAGCCATTGGTAGCCTTCTCCATGAATTTCCAATTAATGTCCAATCCCCTTTTAAAGCTCTTCAAATTGGTGGCCATCACCACATCTTGTGGTATCGAATTCCATAGTTTAACTATGTGCTATGTGAAGAAGTACTTCCTTTTATCTGTCCTGAATCCCCCACCAATCAGCTTCATTAGATGACATGGGTTCTAATATTATGAGAGCGGTAGAAAAATGCCTCCGTATCCACTTTCTCCATACCATGCATAGTTTTGTACACCTCTTATCATGTCTCCCCTTACTCGTCTTTTGTCTAAGTTAAACAGTCCCAGACATTGTAGCCTTTACTCGTAGGGGAGTTGCTCCAGCCCCTTTTAGTTGCCTTTTTTACCTGCTGGAGGTCAGGAGGAGGAACTGAATAGTTTTTCAGATTTTATCATCGCAATTCTAAAAGCCTATAGAAAACCTTTAATAAAAGAAAGCAAGGATAAAAGTAAGCTGCAGAAATGCTGAGGTATTGGGAATATAGCTGAAGCTATAAACGTGTGGAATGGCTGAAGACAACACTCCTACCCTTCACATTCTCCCATTTGTCTGGTTTCTTGGGCCAATCCCATTTTCTCTCTGTTGTCCTTCTGGGGATGGAGGTGGCCTGTAACTAAGCTGAAAATGCTCTCCCATGAACAGTGCCTCCTGGTCTTAACAGGCAGGAATGTGATCTGTCAGTAAAATGCCCTTAACAGGCCTTTCCACCCCCCCTCTCGACTTAGATGAGGAGCGGCTCCTGCTGTCCGAGAACCAGAAGCACCTGCCCCTAGAAGATCAGCTGAGCCTCCTGCTGGAGCGTCTGGCAGAGGTGAGCGCCGGGAAGCAGAGCGTAGGCCGCTGTCGGCGGGCCAAGATGATCAAGAAGGAGATCACGGCCTTGCGGCGCAAACTGGCGCACCAGCGGGAGACGGGGAGGGATGGGCACGGCCCCTTGGCCCGCATCATTCTGCCGACCCATAACCCGTGCGAGAAGGACACTCAAACCGACAGTGCCGCTGAGGAGAGCAGCAGCCAGGAAACCGGCAAAGGTTGGTGGGGCTCGACTGCATGGAGTAACCTGTCCCACAAGCGCGTTCGAGGAGTGCCTAGGGGAGTAGTAGAGTTCCTCCTCTTTGGGGGATTTCCAAAAATAAAAAAGATTGCACCTGTCAGGGATACTTCTTGGCATGGCATACTCATCATGTTAGCCTATGATGCCTTGGATCCATTCAGTGGTCCTGTGGAAAAGGACACTGAGCTGAGTGTCAAGGTGTAACTTCCCCATCCAGTCCTACTAGGTCCCCAGTGTTCACCCTGTATCTCTCCAAGTGGGATCTGCCAGTGCCCATTAGCCCTGCTCCATATCCTTGAACTTGAACCCAAGTCTCTCTCAGCCATTGTTACCATGCTGAATCGCTTACAAAAGATGGGTCCCCCTAAAGCAGCGATGAGCAATTCCTGGGGCTGGAGGAGCCGTACTGGTCCCCTCCCCACTCCCGGAACCCTGCGAGGGCTGCACCACTCCATCATGAGACGTGGGCACTGCAGTCCCAGAGATTCTGCAGTTTGGCAGGCTGTTGAGAGCAGGATTCTGGAGAGACAGCCATCCCCATGTGCCCTGTTTCTCTGCAGAAAGAACAATTCTGCTGAGAAATGGGGCACATAGGCTGTGTCTCAGCAGAAGTGTGCTCCTGACAGCTCGCCAAACAGCTGTTGGGCTTGTGATTCTGCTGGGATTACATGGTGGTAGCAGTGGCAACGGCAGGCTGCACAAATAGGCCATCACCTGCAGGCCACGTGTTACACCTTTTACAACACAATGGGCAGTATCCAATATCGCCTGTCTACTAGCGGGTCCTCCCACTTGTGCTATGGGGACCTAACAATTCCCGAAGCAATAAGAAATGAGCTGAAACACTTCTTTCTGAAAGGGTGAAGATCAGCGGAGCTCGCAGAAGGGAGCGCCGCTGACCGGCCTGGCTCTGGGAATGAGCGTTTCAAAGTTTCCTTCAAGAAGTGCTACTTCCCCGTTGCACAAGCAGCGGGTCCCACTTGTGCAACAGAACCAGCGGGGGGTGGCGCAGCCCCACTGGATACTCCCCAATATCTCTGAAGGGTCATTTTTTTGAACAGGATTTATGAAAGTTTTAAAAATATGGAATATAAAAAATATGAAATAAGTTATTTAGAATAATTCTGTTCCCTGCCCAAATAAAGAGGTCTAAAGGTGCAATCCTATGCATGTTTAGACAGAAAAAAGTCCAACTCCCAGCATTCCTTAGCCAGCGCTGCTGGCTGGGGCATGCTGGGAGTTGTAGGACTTCTTCTGTCTAAACATGCATAGGATTGTGCTCTTAGTCACTTCCAGCAGAAGTGTCAATTTTTGCCAAATAGCTCAGTGATGTTACTAAGCTAGAGAAGGGCATCTGAGAATGTTCCTCAGAGTTTTCTCTCTCTTTTTGTATCCTGCACTTCCTTTAATCAAAGCAGCACAATGAAGTTATCCCACATTTGTCTTCACAACACCCTATGAGCTAGGCTAGGCTGAGAGATAGTATTGCCCAAGGCTGAGGGGGGATTTAAATTCAGGTCTCCCTAGTCCAAATCTATTCACTACATCATAACACTGTTAAGAGGGCACATGGATGGTCAAAAGGATTATGGTGGGAGGAGGCATTTTTAAAAGTGGTGTAAGGTCCATCTTGAATTGGGCTTGGGAGGTTATGTAAAATGTGCTGAGGTCTGGTTTGCAGATTTCACTGGAGTTGTGGCTCGGGGCTCCCTTTTTTCACGGATGGGATCCTCGGAGCATGTACAGATCTAAGACTCACTGAGAGCTACATTGAAAGGAAATAGCAAATGTTGCCTTGTTTGAGATCTGTTCAGTTGCCATAATGCAGGCGTGGGCAACTTAAAACAGGTCTGTTCAGCTTGCTTGCCTGGGCGGGATACTAAACTGAGGTGCTGAAGTTCTTCCTCTGAGCAAATGCCACTACTTAATTCCAGGCCTTGGGCCCAACTCCTCCTCCACCCCAGCCCATGAAGTTGGCAGGAGAACATCGGTGCTTTTCTCCAAGAAGAACCCCAAAACTGCCGGACCTCCAAAGCGTCCTGGGCGCCCACCCAAGAATCGCGACAGCCAGCTGGCTCCTGGTCACGGGAACAGCCCTGTGGGGCCCCCTCAGCTACCCATCATGGGAACCCAGCGGCAGCGCAAGAGGGTGAGGACCCCACGGCCCAGCTCCAGCTCAGACAGCGACAGCGACAAATCAGCAGAGGATGCGCCTATTGGTGAGTGAAGACTAGGGCCGAGTTCAGGAGGGGTCGTAAGCAAGGGATGCTGGCCATCTTCCTTCCACAGTGTATATGTTATGGGGAGTGGACTGATTTACTGCAAATCCTGCAAACACCCGAGGGAGAAATTTAAATTATGCAAATAGCATTCATTGGATTGTGCTTGCAGATGTAGCTCAGCACGCAGAAAAGTGGTCAGTTTGTTAAAGAGAGTATTGCCCATGTCAGGTTAGACATTTTGTCCCAGATAACAAAGTGGTAAAAGAAGGCAACGGTGAAGAGGGAACTGGGGCCTCTGAAGATGACAGGAGGCAGATGGGACCCAGGAACAGAGAGTGACAGGGGCTTATGAAAACTGAAGGCTTCCTTCTTCATAAAAGTCCTATCAACCCTGTCTAGTCAGTTATTAGCAGACCAGGCATTCCTTTTTTTCAAAGCATTTTCTCCCAACTATGAAGATTGGAAGTGTCCCCTTTTTAAAAATGAAAGCCATATGCAGCCCATGCCTCTGTGCTGGGATCCAGCTTTCACCATTTGTAGTGTGGTCAATGGCCAGGCAAAAGGCCACTGTCTTGTTGTCAGTTGGTGAGTTCAGCTGTAGGAATCTAGAATGGGACCTGTTCTGATTTGCCCTTCCACCTCTTTGTCTCTGTCCAGACCTGCCAGCCAATGGCTTCAGCAGTGGCAATCAGCCCGTCAAGAAGAGCTTCCTAGTTTATCGCAGTGACTACAACCTCCCACGCAGCAGCTCCGATTCGGAGTCGAGCAGCACCAGCACCAGCAGCGCTGCCTCGGACCGCACCAGGTACATGCATAGAGCCATGAAGCAATGTCCCTTTCTCCCCAGCTCCAGAGGAGAGGGCACAGTGCAGATAGGGGTGGCTGGAGAGCCCCAGATGAGGCAATTTCCCAGGTGGCAAGCTTGAAATCTGTCATTGCCCTTCCAGTAACAAAGGTAATGTTGTCTGACGCACATGCACAACCCCCATGCTTCTTGAGAGTCCTAATGGCAGGATTGATTCTGGCCGCCAATATGGGAAGTTCCTGGAGTATATTGTTCTTGCCATCCTTCCCTCCGCGACTTCTCAGGGTATAGGCATCATTCCTTTTACCCCGTTATTAATGCTTTTGTGGCCCAGGCTCCTGCAGAAGGCAATGTCTGGAAAGTTAATATCAATTCTGCTTCCTCCTGCTTAGCACTACCCCCTCCAAACAAGGCAGAGGGAAGCCCTCTTTCTCCCGTGTGAATTTCCCAGAGGACAGCAGTGAAGACACGTCAGGAACAGAAAATGAGTCTTATTCGGTGGGAACTGGCCGAGGTGTGGGCCATGGCAGTGAGTATCTGGGTGCCATTTCCTCTGCTTTCCTATCTGGGCCTGGGCTGGCAAGAATGATGGCGATGACCCCCTTCCACTCTTGTTCTGTCTTTGCGCAGTGGTGCGGAAAAGCATCAGCCGATCAGCTGGCTGGCTGTCTGAGGACGAGGATTCCCCTCTGGATGCCCTGGATCTCGTGTGGGCCAAATGCCGGGGTTACCCATCTTATCCAGCACTGGTGGGTTTATAATACACACACACACACACACACACACACACACACACACACACACAGGCTCAAGGAGGAAGGGCCACTGGAAACCTTGGTGGTGTTGACCTTTTCAGACATTAGATGGCAGAAAATGAGGTAATGAATAAGTAACAGTCAATTGGGGTACATGGGAACAGGAACAAGAAGACCAGAGATATCAAGGACAGACCACCAGGAGATACGGAAATTTATGAAACCATGATTCACACTGCAGCATACAAAATGCTACCCAATGTAAATCCAGCATCTGTAGCAGAAACTGAGTGTTCCTTATTTAAAAAATTGTAATTTTTCAACTGTTGCAGAGAAAAATAAAACAAAATAGTGACATTTTTCTGCCCAAGTTTGTTAGCGAATGTGTGAGTGCAGGGATGGAACTTCTTTGCTTGAATACATCTATGTCTCTCCTTTCTGTGTCCGTCTCCCTTACCTTACCTAGCCCTATTGCCAGCGCTTCTTGCACTCCCCAGTCCCTGGCAAAAACTGAATTCAAGATTACAGCCTCTCCATCTTCAAATCCCCAATTGTGCAATTACACAAACAGCGTGCCTGAAACAATATAAGTGGACTTAACTTATGTAATCAGCACCTCCTAGCACAAGGATGCAGCTAACAAACATTAAATAAGTGGCAGAGGTATTAATCTATTCCAAACACAAGATTTGGGTTTGGTTCCAGAAATCCAAACCCTCTTGTCATACTGCTATGCATAGCACATAATCTAGAACTTTTAAAATTATCTTCTACAGCTGTGAGGGACAGAAACCTGCGTTAGGGTGGGAAAAAGAAACCCGAAAGCTAAGGGTTGTTTGTTTTTTTTTAAACCCAATTCCATAACCAATAGCAGTTGCCAGGGTGGACAACTCGGGTTGTATAAAGGCCATGCCCCTTTATGCCAGGGTGGACAACTCAGGTTGTATAAAGGCCATGCCCCTTTTATTGCTGTTCATGTTTGAATCCCATCCAATTCTCCCAAGAGGCTCAGAACAGTGGTTGGCATGGTGTGCAGATTAGGCTGGAAGACAGGGACTGGATTTGCATAATCACCACGGTGGCATAGTTCCCCCTCTGTGCATGTCTGTTGCTTGCCAGGGGGATTGGCATAATTACCCTCAGCAGTGCGGCTTGTCGTGTCATGCGGACCTGGTCAGGGTGGCTTGTTGCCGTGGTTGACAAGCCACCCAGAACCCATGGGCTGTTGTAGGGTTCTGGATGGCTTGTTACCCACAGCAATAAGCCACCCTGGCTGGGTTCCCGCAACATGACAAACCATGCTGCCAAGGGTAATTATGCTAACGCACACCCTGGCACACATGGAAGGGGAAATAAGCCAATGTGGCTTATTCCCCCCCTCCGTGATCGTGTGAACCAGCCCAATGATATGCCCAAGACCACTTGGTGAACTTCGTTGTCAAACTGGGACTTAAACCTGGCTTATCCCAAACAGTCTATCAATAATCTCACACTATAATAATCCATCCATACCTGCTGTCTTTTCTTGCCTTGTGTTTGTGTCTGCAAGGCTCTTTCTGTTGCAGACCATATGGGCAGTTGCCCTTCCCTGGTGCTTCAACTTTTCCCTTCTGCTCTTGGCAGATCATTGATCCGAAGATGCCACGGGAAGGGATGTTCCACCACGGTGTCCCCATTCCTGTGCCCCCCTTGGAGGTGCTGAAGCTGGGAGAACAGATGACTCAGGAAGCACGGGAGCATCTCTACCTGGTCCTTTTCTTTGACAACAAGCGTACCTGGTAAGGGATGGGTTTCGTGCTGCTATGCCCATCTCTGAAGGTTCAAGGGATGGGGCTGCTACGTCAGGGCAGAGCCAGAGCAAGACCTGGTGGATAAAGATGGGGGTACAACTACTCTGAGATGGGAGCTGGGGATGGAGTAGTCCTCTCTGTTCAGGAGAGACAGGGACCCCTAGTGAGTTGTACTTGTTCTGTTTTTGCAGGCAGTGGTTGCCCCGCACCAAACTCGTGCCCCTGGGTGTGAACCAGGACCTGGACAAGGAGAAGATGCTGGAAGGGCGCAAGTCCAACATCCGCAAGTCTGTCCAGATTGCCTACCACCGTGCCATGCAGCACCGCAACAAGGTGCAAGGAGAGCAAACCAGTGACTCCAGCGAGAGCGACTGACCCTCAGAGGAGCTCCCGCCCTGGGTGCTCGCTCAGTGCAGCTGGACTGTACGGGAGAGGGGAGCGAGGAGCTCCGGCCTTGAGAAGCCCGGGCCCTTGGCCAGGCTGCGGGAGCCTGTGTAGAGCACCCAATGGTCCCTCCAGTGTGCTGGGCACACCCACAGAGCACTGTGCCCTCCACGTGGGCAAGCCTACCTCTTGTGCCAGCCTGCCCTTCCTTGTTCCATGCCTGGAATTGCCCTGACCAGCTGCGTGAGCAATACCCAGCTGCCTGTATAGCTCCCAAGGACAATACCCCACCCCCTGGGTCCTGAGGCTCTAGGCCCTTGTAAAATACTGTACAATAGTGGGAGAATGTAAATTATTTGGGCTGCTCCATATACCTACAGACACAGACCCTGGCCCCATGTTTCCCTGCATCATAGCATCTCTCCAGATACATCAGCCTTTCCTCGGCCCAGCCCTACCGACACTCTGCAGAGCAGGGCCGCTGTCTTCTCACTCGCACATTTTGATACTATAGCTTTTTGGAACCCAGCTCTGCCTGACCCCCACCCTGTAGGAACCCGGCTCTTCTTTCTGCTGCAGCCGGGTGGGCATTTGTACTTGTATTTATTTTGGAGGAAGAAGATCTCTATCGATTCTTAGAAAATAAAATGGCTCTTTTGGAACCAACTGCGTCTGTTCTTTTTTGTTTTGTTTTGTTACCAGAATGGATTAGAGATCGTGTGCTTTTTCCATGCAAAGTTCCAGTGCCCATTCTACACTGCTGCCCACTCTTCGCCTGAAAGCAGCATGTAGCTGTGTATCTACAAAGCCAACTCTACTGTCTTTGCTGCCAGGATTAACACCACTGCTATCATTATTTACTGTTCATTTAGCATGAACTATACATGCCACCTTCTCTGGTTGGATCCAGATTTAAGCTGGATCAATTGTGCTAGTGGACATGGACTACCCCCACACCCCTTCACAGGGTAGCCCTCCCCCCCTTAAAATACTACACACAGAGTCAGAAAACCCTGCTGAATGGGGGGTGGGATCCCCAAAAATCTGGCAGAGGGACATTCCATGAGTGGAGCCCTTCCTCTTGGGGAAGGCAGATCCTGGATCCAACCGTACACCCAGAAGTGATGTTAGTAATTCCCTTTACTTTTTTTTTTTTTTAATCAGAAATAACAAATGGGCAAAGAACCCTTTCCATCATTCCCTATATTTTTATTTATTGCATTTACACACAGGAAGCTGCTTTATACCGCGTCAGCCCACGGGTCCATCTAGCCCAGCATTATAAACACTGACTGGCAGCAATGGCTCTCCAGAGTTTTGGGCAGGAATTTTTCCAGCCCTACCTGAAGATGCTAGGCTAGGGATTGAACCTGGGACCTTCTGCATGCAAAGCAGGTGATCTACCACTGAGCCACGACCCTTTACACCCCACTCTTTCTCCAAAGGGCTCAAAGTAGCTTATGCACAATTCCCAAGGGGTCTCTCATCTGGCAGCTCACAGGGACAGACCTGGCTAACTTCCAGCGTCTGCTTTCAGACCATTCTTAGGGCCACATTTTGGGACAGTGAAGCTGAAAGTGTGTGCAGCATTTTAAAAAAAAACCCAAACTCTACTTTTAGTCTATGAGGGGGCAGGGAGCAATATCAAACCATCCAATCATTTCATCCAATTTTTGGACACTGTACTTAGTGTGTCTTCAGTATTACTCTCCACATTTGCTATATTTCCAAAGGGAACACACATTTTTCATTTCTGCTTTGTTCCTGAGAGTTTGTAAGCTTACCTGCATAGCCTGTTTGTTTCCTAATTAGTTGCTTGCTTGGCGTCCCTCCATCTTGAAACCAGAGAAGTCTGTAGATATGAGGGGAGAGAGTGAGGCTCATTTCTTGTAGGCATGAGTAAACATTATGATCTGGCATAGAAACACCTTTTAAAAATAACGTCTAGTTTGAGGAAGAACCTTGCGACACTCCAGAGCTTGCACTCTGTACTGTATATACTAACTTGCCCAAATTCTAGCCCCTGATCTGTTTTGTTTTTTTTGGTCTATGTGACCAAAAAAGCTACTAGGCAGAAAAAAGTTCTACAACTCCCGGTATTCCCCAGCGAGATATTTGTTTTCTCTCTAAACATGTATAGGATTGCCCCAAAATATATTTTATACAAGTGATGCTAAGAATGTATTTTAGTCTGGAATGTGTCTTTGGTGGTGGTGATAACGCAGAAGAGAACCCATTTTTAAACTGCCCATGCATTGTAACCCAATTTTACAAATACAAAAAATGCAGAAACCCAAAACAGCCTAGGCCTAAGGACTGTGTTCTCCAACCGTAGCTGGCTGGGGCATGCTGGGAGTTGTAAGCCAAAAACATCTGGGGACCCAAGGTTGGAGAACACTGCCTTAGGACTTCAAACATCGTCTCTGTTGCACAAGCTGCACACTGGCTTCTTTTTCATTGCAGAATGACTCTTGTTTCAATTTCAGCCTTTAGTTGGTAGCCAGCAGTCACTGACTGTATTAGGTGTGAATCTGATTGTTAATATGTAGCTTTTGCCAGGTAGACAGCTAATAAAAGTTTCATGTGGGAATCTGTAGCTGTCTCCTTTGTTGATCACATCAGCCTCTTATTTCCCATTATGTATATACGTTTTTAGTTTAGCAACCTGAGAGATCTTCCAGCATTTTTGAGCATGGACCACTTTGAGGCAGCAGCTGTAACTAAAGGTTATTTTCTATGTTAAGAGAAAGTCAAGTTCTCCTTCATTGGCAAAGCTCTACTGTGTGTTTTGAAAACAAGCTTACACACCTGTAGGTGTTCTCCTTATATAACGTGTCCATATTTTCGCACACAGCAGGAAAAATAAGCTGTCAACATGCCCTAAACAATTGATAATTTGGGGTAGGAGGGATATTCAGTTTTTTTACTTTACAAGTGTTCTACTTTAGCACTTTGACACAGTGTGAAGTTCTCTGATACATCAGTTATAAGACCTACATACAGATTAGGTTGAATCCAACATAAGCCTCCTGCAGACAGAAGAGCTCCTTCCATCTACTGGAGGCTTCTGATGTAGCAGAGGAATACAGGCCTGTGGCTCACACTGGCTCAGCTTGTCTGAGTGTGGAAAGCTAAGCAGGGTCAAGCCTGGTTATTACTTGGATGGGAGACCTCTCCTCTAGTTCCCTGCATTGAGCAGGGGGTTGGACTCGACAGCTTTGTAGGCTCCTTCCAACTCTATGATCTATGAAATCTATGAATTTTGCTAGTGCAATGGAAGGTGTTATCTGTGGACTCCCCACTCCTCTTGCAGTACTGTATGTGCCCCCCCCAATCTGCTCTGAAGGATTGGGGGCCCCTCCAGAACAGTGGGGGAAGTGGTGCTGGGGACCGCAGGACAAGGAATTGGCTGTTTGTCTCCCCCCTTCTGTCCCACCCCTTCCCAAGCAGCAGCATTCTCCCGCCAGCCGAGAAGCTGGATCCAACACACAGTTTTGTATATTTTCTCATTAGTGTTCCAAAATAACAGTTAGGCTTTGAATTCAGAGTTGCCTGTGTACTGCAAAAATCTGCCAGTACACAACATATTTGCAATAGGTAACACCATGGCAAGTAGCTGGAATATTTAGTTAACAGAATTGATAAAATTGATGATTAAAAAACCTTTTTCATTAAACATCTGGATGATTTCAGCTGGATAGGAGAGGAGGTAGCTGCAGTAGATGAGGCAAGAGATGGCCAGAGCGTAAACCATAATCTTTCCAGAAGGGATGGAGGTCTGCATTTTCTTTAATCCTGCAGCAGTCCTAATGACCGGGTCACCTTCACATAGCAACTATTTCAATTTTAGAAGAAATCATGCACTTCTTTAGTGAATCTTACACAAGATTGTTGGAAGCTCCTTCCCTATAGACCATAGGCAGGGAGTTGGGACTTCCAACCTCTTGTTTTAAGTAACTTCCAGAGGGGTCCATATCAGTCTGTTGCAACAAAAACAGCAAGCACCACAAGGTCTTGTAGCACCTTAAATAATAACGGATTTTTAGTTATTCCATAATTATTATGCAATTATTTCCAGAGAGGCATCTGTTAAGTCTGTTGCAGCAAAAACAACAGTCTTGTGCCACTGAAAAGACTAACATTCTAGCATAAGTTTCCAGTCCACAACAGCTTATGTCATAGTAAATTTGTTAAAGGTGCCACAGGACTTTCCCTTTTTTATTCTAGCATAACCTTCCGTGGGACTGGAGACCATGTTCCAGGCTCCACTGAGGGACTTTAATACATATATGGGCGGGGGGAGAAAGAAATCACTTCCCCCCTCAGACCCATTTTGAACATAACCATTTCAGTGTTTGATAGGTCTGGCGAACCCCGACCCTTAGGCCGGAAGAACTTCTCCTGACGCCCATACAGCCAGTACTTCTGCCCAATTGGACCACAGAGAATGCCTAGTGGCCTAGAGCGGCCAGCGCTGGAATTCGTCTACCCCTGCGCGATCCCTCCTCCAAATTCGGGGGGGGACAACTCTATGATTTTGCGGGCTTGGAGCTGCGGGTCTCACGCCAAGCTGCTGCACCGACAGCCGCGGCAGGAGCATCGGCATCTCCACGCCCGGCCCGAGGGCGGCGGCAGCAGAAGGGACGACATGAACTCCCGCCCGGCCCCGCTACCTCGAGCCACCCCGTGGCGCTCCCTGCCTTGCCCGCGCGCCGAACTCCGCCTCGACCTGGTGCTCTGTGGCGGGCAGACCTTCCGGTTAGTGCGCCCCCTCGCGGCTCCCAATGCGGAACTGCAACCTGCTCAGAAGGATTCCCCCTTGAATTGCCTCCAATTGCCCTGAGCCCCTCCCCCAACCGCGCCCTCCCTCTCCCACATTGCCCTGAGCCTGGGGCCAGGGTGGCTCCACCTTCACGGCTTCTTCTTCGCAAGGCTCCTGTGCATTGAGAAGCTGCCTTTCTAAAGGCACATCAGCCCTGTGAGGGGGGAAAACAAAATAGATGGTGGCAACTCTACCTCTGCCTTCTTGCTGGTGCTGTGCATTGTGCACTGTAGCATCCTCACTGACCCTTAACCCTGCACCTCATTTCTTTTTGCGAAGAGGGTAGGGAATCCAGTTTGATTTTTAGGCCGCTATTTATATTTGCTAGTCAGCCATATCTCCCCCCCAAACCCCCGCCCCCAGCAACACTCATCTGTAGAAAGCAGCTGTAGTACATCAAAGCCTATATTATTGACCAACAATATTTAATTATCCTTTTAAAGCCACCTTCTGCCTGTATAAACTCCTTGATGCCATAGCTTTCTGAATTCTTTTACCGGTAATTCACTCTTGCAAGAGGATTGCATGGCACCACCTGTCCAGGGTGTTACCCTTTGGGACACTTGCTGGAACTGAAGAATGCAAAACTTGAATGAAAGTTAACATCAGAGCTATTGTTTTGTTTGTTTTGCTGTTGGCATGTTGCAGTTGTGAAGTGGTCACCTTTTACCTCAGACAAGGACAACGAGGACCAACTCGGGTTATTGGAAAAAGGTTTATTGTGCACAATAGGTCCTGCGGACTGTGTCGCAAAGCAGAACCCCGGGCGGGGCTTTTACAACCACTTTTATAGCATTCATAAGTCTGGTCATTTGGCAACAGTTCTTTACATTGGTTAGCAAGCTCAAGACAAAGGGGAGCTTGCTTTAGGGGAGGGGGATTTCCTTACAAGGAGACAGGAGGATGATCTTATAATCAAGCAGCTGGTAGGTATTATCTGATCTTGGTCACGTAGGCAGGGTGAGACAGCAAAACACCTCAACCCTTTTGAATCAACATAGCCATTGCCACAGTCATTACCCTGGCAATCTGTCTACATGCCTGGCTAGAATCTCTTGTAAGATTTTCTTTTAACTATTTCGTTTCCTTCACTCCTCCCCTTGAAACTTCAACACCTATCTGGAGTTTCACCCTGGGGGATGGGGCGATACTCCCACACAGCCAGGACCTGGGCAGCCGCCCTTTTTCTGCCAATAGGCTCAGGCTATTTTGGATTGTCCGGACCACAATAGGGAGGACACAAGGGAGCAGGATGCAACCCATTGTGATTAGCCCTATCGCTTGCAACCCTGGTAACTTAGGGAACCATCTAGAGAAAGCTTTTCCTAGATCGAGCCCTTCCTAGGTCTGGACTGGATGCATATGTAAGCCATAGGATTACATTCAAGCAGAATAACAATAAACATTGGCTACAGGTTATGTGTTTATACAATACAGAAATTATATTTTGAAACTACACTTTACCACATTCTCTCCTTTTGATTCTAAGTGAATGCACACTGAGGGTCACTTTTAATTAAGGGCTGATAGGTAAGGCTGGTTCAGACTGAGCTGGAGTTGACATCAGTTCATCTCGTCCGATCCTCTGGGTGTTGTCTTTGATGGTCGTCCCGTCCGAGGTCTGAGATGATATTGATGTTCTGGCACAAATTCTTTTGTTTCAGGGGAAGAGGTTTCTAGCACGTTCCCCCGAATCGTTGGAGGCGTTATTATGTCCTCATTCTTGTTTGGGGTTAGAGGCTTTTTATGGCTGAAGTCCTTGGCACTTCACAGCGTTAAGTACACTTCTTTTCGCTGTACTTGAATATGAATCCATTCACCTGGGACAGAGTGTCCCTCTGTGCTGGGCTGGTGCTGTGCCGCCTTCACCCGTGAATGAAGAGTCTTCACACATCTCACCAGGGCTTTGCAGTAATTCTGAATTGAATGTCTCATCAACATCTCACGAGGGGTCAGGTCTCGCCACTTGACCTGGCCTGGATCTCACACACACAAGGGCCATGGGAGGTGCATCTGGCCACATCAGTCTTGTCTCTGTGCATACTTTGGCCAGCTTGTCTTCTAATATTTTAGCAAAAAGGATTCTTTCTCTCTGCCCGCTGCTGTGGCGTTAGCTCTCACACAGGGGCATGTTCTACTTACTTAGAATACATACAAACAACTACAAACACATATTGATAGGAACAATACTTAGGCATTTCAACAAAATCAAATTGTACACCACAAAAAAGGTCTTCAGGGTGAGGTTGTATGCTCACCCTGTCTTTTACAGGTTTTCCAGTATTATGAGCCTGGCACACTGTACACTGGACAAAGTACTGAGTTACTGCAGATGCAAAATTAAATTCAAACCACTCTTTTTGTTAACAATTAAACCAACAACTAAATCTGCTTTTCTGAATGACGCTGTACATAGTCTTTAGCAGGAAAGCAACTTGCTAATTTGTGACTTTGCTATAAAGAATGCAGGAGAAACTGACTTGTTTTGAGTTGGAAGGGACTCACAAGGCCATCAAGCCCAACCCCCCAACCCCCCCACTCAATGCAGGAAACCAGAGGAGGGGTTTCTTATCTAAGTAATACCCAGGCCTGACTTTGCTCAGCTTTCTACACTTTAGATAAGCTGAGAACCAGCATGAGCTACAGACTTTTATCTTTAGCAAGGCAAATCAAGCTTTTGAAAATCACATAAAACACAACAGGTCATTTGTACAACTTTTTGAAAACTAACTTAACAATAACAGAAGGATTGCAATTCTTTTGGTATTTTGGTGCCATTGTGTTATGCTACACTTAAATACTTATTTTACAAAAGTGCTCTGTTAGCTTGCTATAAAAGCCACTAGACAAGCATACAATTTGCAACTAAACTGTTCAAATTTACCAAAGCTGCCCTGTTGGTTTGCCTTTGGCAAAATCTAAGCATACATCTTTAGTTGCTGTAAGAAGCATCCATGTATGCGCACCAAGGTGCTGTGTAGTGGACTGTGATCTAGCGTAGCACAAAATGTATGTGCTGTTCATGAGTGTACATGCAGTGTGGCTACACGGAGATCTGTTAACAAGGGCCATATGGAGATGACTGGTTCTGTGTTTGAGGTGCATGTGATGACAAGACTGTGTGTGTTAGCCTCCAGGCCACACTTTGAGATTTTTCACAACCAGATCACTATCAAGAAATACAGACTTGGACTGAACCTCAGATTTATTTATTTTTATTAAGGGGATTTCTACCAAACCCTTCAAATAAATTCCCAGGGTTGCTTACCCAATCTGATATCCTCCGGATCAGTGTTCTCCAACCTTGGGTCCCCAGATGTTTTTGGCCTACAACTTCCAGCATGCCCTAGCCAGCGTAGCTGGCTGGGGCATGCTGGGAGTTGTAGGCCAAAAACATCTGGGGACCCAAGGTTGGAGAACACTGATCTAGATGTTTTGGACTATAACTCCCATCATTCCTGATCACTGGTCACGCTGGCTGGGATTTATAACCCAGATTGGAGAAGGCTAATATAGAAATTAGAAATATAGCAAAAATAGGAACATAGGAAGCTGCCTTATACTGAATCAGACCACTGGTCCATCTAGCCTGGTATTGTCAACCCTGATGGGCAGTGGCTCTCCAGGGTTTCAGGCAGGTTTTTTCCCCAGCCCTACCTGGAGTTGCTGGGGATTGAACCAGGGATGGGGACTTGGACTCCAGGATTCGACTCGTGAGTCGGACTGAGTCCCCCCTCTGACTCGAGTCAGACTCGAGTCCCAATATTTTTAATGGGACTCGAGACTCGACTCGGGACTTGAGACCAAGGACTCGTGTTCCAAAATTGTGTTCCTCAAATGCAACATGGATAGGTTTTAGGAAGTACAGCAAGTTTATTTTTTAAAATCATTTTTCTAAAATGCAACCTTTCAGACATTTTGGGTTTGGCTGCCTCTGCCTGCCTGCTTTGGGGTTCCCTGCCTCCTCTGCCTGCCTGGTTATTTTGGGTTTGGCTGCCTGGTCTGTTCTTGCCAAAATCAGTTGCAGAGTTTTGAAATAAAAAGGCACACTTGTGCCTAGAATTTATTTAAGCCACACATCTGAAGTAGCCTTATTTTGTTGGGAAAACCCCCCGCTGATTTTAATAGGGACTCGTGGAGTCAGCTTTGGGAGTGACTCGTGAGTCACCATTTTGGACCAAGGACTCGAGACTCGAGTCCAAAGACTCGTGACTCGACTCGAGACCAAGGACTCTTCAACATCCCTGGATTGAACCAGAGACCTTCTGCATACCTTATAAAGCATACAGTACTCACAAAATCTAGAGGAAGAAGCATCCATGCTCCTGCTCTGTTGATAGATGGCAATAGAGAAGCAGTGTGGTGTTTTGTGGAGGGCCCAGGGGGGGGTAGGAGGAGACAGGAACCTTACTTTCCGTGATTTTCCTTTTGTTTGTTTGTTCATTTATTTATTTATTATTGGCATTTATATCCCACCTTATTTGCTAAAACCTATCAAGTCTGTGCAAGTTAACTTACTGTGGGATCCAAGCCACTGTTTAGGGCAGTTAACTGTTTGGGACTCATGATTTTTGGGGCCCCAAGAGAGACACTTTCCATAGGCCCCCTCAGCCTGCAAGAAGTGGGGTGAGCAAGCTGAAAAAGATCTCGTTTTGCTTTGTTCCAAGTGAAAGTAGAAGCCCTGCTGAGGAATTGATGGGTCAAATGCTGGCCTTGCCACCCTGTGAAGGTAACCATAAGAGGAGGTGGGAGGCCCAGGTTAACCTTTCTGAATGATGGGTGGTCTGTCCCTGCTGCTAAATAGGCCTGTGTTTCTCTCAGGTGGTCAGAAACCAGCCCTGGCTACTGGACTGGTGTGCTGGCAGGACGGGTTTGGACCCTCACGCAGTCGGAGGAACAGCTCTGGTACACGCTGCATGATGAGGACAAGGAGGAGGGTGGCAGCAAGGAGGAAGACTGCCTCTCCGAACCGCCGCTGAAGAAAGGGAAGAAGCAGACACAGCCTGACTGCGAGCCGTGCTGGGACGAGCGAACGCTCGGGAGGGCATTTATCAGGAGAGCTGATCCGGGGAATGGACGGACTGACTCCCTCACAGATCCTCCAGGACTATTTCCAGCTACACGTCAACCTATCTGCGTTGTACCAGGGTTGGTCTTACGTTGACTCACACTTCCGGGAAGTAGCCATCAAGTTCCCAGGTAGGTGAGTTCAGGAATGGTGCTGGGACTTTTGAGGGTTGATCATGGTGTCTTCATAGAAGCAAAGTATAATTTATGAGATGGAAGGGGGAGGAAAGGGTGCAGTTCCCGGGTAGTGCATCAGTATACTTCAGGAGATTATTATTATTATTATTATTAGATGGGGGCAGGAGGTCTTGATCTCCATGGAGTTTCCTTTATTTGGGGGTAACTGACCTGCATCAGGACTGTGTTGCATGGTACCAAGTGTGCAGAGTTTCACACAGAAGCTGGTACAGGATCTGGGTTCTTAAATTGCTTCCTTCATGGCTTCAGGGAGAGCTCTGGAAATACGCAGACAAGTGACGCTAAAGAGAGGATCTATTGCACAGAGCTTTCTCTGATCCCTGTAATGGGTACCTAGCTCTTACAGCTACCGCTGTATATGCCTGCATTTGAAAAATCCAGAAATTGTGGCAAAGTCATCCTCATTCAGCACCAAGAAAAGCTGAATTCCATGACCTGTGTTTTAAAAATACCAACTAAGTTCATTTGCACAGTTGGTTTATACATAAAGGGTGGAATTCAACATGGCGCATACGTGAACTTCTGCTCGTGCAGTGGGGCTTTCTCTTACCCTCGGCCTCCTTCACCCTCCTAAAATCTGTTCTGGAGGGTTTCCCCAACCTTCCGGAGCAGATTTTAAGGGTGCACAGGTGGGTGTGGGTGCTGATGGAAGCCGTTCCTTTATCAGGAGGACTTAACTGGATTCCACCCACTGGATTCTGCTGCTGATGAGAAGTCATGAGGAGGCATCAGACCCCGCCCCCCCCACTGTCTGACCACCAACAATCCTACTCAGTCTGTCTTCCCTCCCCTGAAGGAGTTTACTTCTGATATTTCACCATGCACATGTTCCAGCTTATTATTTTGCTGTTTTAAGGGCTAGAAACCTGGGTTGTTTTTTTGTTTTTGTTTTTAAGTGAGACTCTCAGGAGACTGAATTCTGTGCCCAACAATAAATTCCACAAGGTTACAGAATACACACAGTCCTGGACATTGAAAGCTGTCCGCTTATTTATATGGTCTGCATGTTTCAAGCTTTACGAGTAAACTGCGTGTTTGGCTGCTCATCTGCTTCCCTCTGCCCTCTCAGGGGTGCGGGCGCTGCGGCAGGACCCCGTGGAATGCCTCTTCTCCTTCATCTGCACCTCCAATAACCATCTGTCACGCATCACCAACATGATCCAGCACCTGTGTCAGGCCTTTGGACGCCGCCTCTGCCAACTGGACACCAAGACGTACCACGCGTTCCCCTCGCTGCAGGCGATGGCGGGTAAGGATGCTCTCTGGACAGGTGCTCTGGGCACAGATGGCCCAAGAGGGAGGCTAGCTAAAAATAGGCAGGGCTGTTGCCCTGCCTGAATGCAACAGAGCATGGGATATGCAGGCATTTCGGGCAAAACTGGAGAGGTGCCATGACATCTTGGCGATTCACACTTGGATCTGGGGGAGATCAAGTTGCTTGACTGAACCAACAAAGCAGAAAATATTAGGGCAACGTCTGCTAAATGCTTTTAAATGGGGGGAAGGCAGATTCTCTGATCAGGACTGGTTATATTTGCCAATTCTGATCCCCCCCATCCCTTCGACTCAACAGTGCCTACTGTATCCCATTGATCTGTGTGTCTACATCAGACTTCCCCAACCTGGTGCCCTCCAGAGGGTTTGGATTACAACTCCCATAAGCCCCCAGTCAGCATGACCAATGGTCAGTGAAGGTGGGTGTTGTAGTCCAAACCATCTGGAGGGTACCGGATTGGGGAAGGCTGATCTAAATCCTCCTCTGCCTCTCATACCTCTCCCAAAAGATGGAATGAATATGTTGTTTTTATGAAATTCCCTGCCCAACCCCAATAAGGAAGCAATTGTGAAACCAGAATATAGTATGCAACGCTAGTTTTATGCAAATATGTTTTACATAATTTATTCCAGTTGCAAAATGCTGCATTTCTGGTTGCAGAAACCAGCCTAACTGGAAGGCCCGAAGCTGGCACTCCGGCCAGGGACCCAGTGACATCAGAGGGTGGGGGTGTGTGGCCCCACCCCCTGATATCATCCTGGCCTATGGGGGGGGGCTGTCTGGGGGACAATCCAACCCCTGGAGCAAATATTGTTCCCCACCTGTTTTAAGGTAACCAATTAATTGACCAATGTTGCATTAGCCATTTCTTTTTGGAAATAATTATTTCTGGTTATTTTCTGGATATACCGTATGTTTTTCTCTGTTTGACAGTAGCATTTCTTCTAAGGGGGATGATCCTTCTTTGCTTAACCTGTTGCAGGAGCAGACACAGAAGCCCGGCTGAGAGACCTGGGCTTTGGATATCGGGCACGGTTTGTTAGCGAGAGTGCCCGCGCCGTTCTGAAGACGCTTGGTGGCGCCGCTGGCCTGCAGCAGTTGCGCACCGTCCCTTACGAGCAGGCTCGGCACGCCTTGTGCACCCTTCCTGGAGTGGGAGCCAAGGTGGGCACTTGACCCCAGCATTGCCACGATAAACAAAGCTTTATCTGCGAGGCCTCAGGAGGGCTGCTGAGTGTGGCGGTGGCTCTTTGTGGTGGCACGAGAATCACGGTAGTTGTGGTTGGAGAGAAGGGGTCGTAGGGCAGCGGGCAGCTTGAACTTTGCCCTGGGGGTCTGGCTGTAGCTGTGTGACTATTGGGAATGGCCCACAGGACTATTATGGTGGCTCAGCGTTCTTCCCCTCCCTTGCAGGTGGCTGACTGTGTGTGCCTCATGGCGCTGGACAAGGCCGAGGCGGTGCCTGTGGACACCCATATATGGCAGGTTGCCAAACGGTACTATGGCCAAGAGCTGGGCATGGGGGCCCGCAGCGTGACGGAGCGTGTACATCGAGAGATTGGTGAGGGCCGGTGGGGTCCGATGCCCATCTCTTGTGAACCAGGTCATATCACAGTGTGTTATCCCTTGGATTCCTGTTCAGAACGCAGCCTCAGGGCTTACGCTTCCCATTGGGACTCTGTGACCTAGTCCTTGTTCTCACTGCTTGTTGCTGTCACTTTCAGGCATGAACAGTAAGGCCGACTTGCTCAAACACCAGCTCCGGATAACACACACAAGTCCTGCTGAATCAGACCAAAGGCCTGTCTCAGCGGTGGGGAAACATTTTTTGGCCCCAGGGACCACATTGGCTCTGGGCAAGCATGTCGGGGGCTGCACGCCAGCAGTGGGCGGGGCCCCAGCCCAAAGTGGGTGGGGTCACCCCATTGCTGACATGCAGCAGCCCCCAGCGTGCTTGCTCATTCTCTCACACAGCCAGAACATCTCCTTCCCTACCGCTTCAGTGGAGAAGAGGTAGCTCATCTTTCCGGAGCCACCACTTCAAGGCTCCTGACAAGGAAGGTGGGGGGCATGCAGAGCCTCTTCTTCAGCAGGCAGGGACTCTGGGGAGGGGGCAGGGCTGCAGGGACACGGGAGCCAAACCTGTGGCTCTGGGCCAAAGGTTCCTCAACCCTGCCCTATCTAATCCAGCCTCTTTTTCCCCGACAGAGGCAAAGCAGATGCCTCGGGGAAGCCTGTAGACAGAATAGGAGGTCAATAGTCCTGTCCCACTGTGGCTCCCCACCAACTGGTACTGAAGGGCATTCTGCTTCTGATACTGGAGGTAGCATAGAGCCAATCAGGCCTAGTAGCCATTGATAGCCTTCTCCCCTGTGAATTTGTCCAGTCCCCTTTTAAAGCCCTCCAGATTGGTGGCCGTCACTACCTCTTGTGGTGGCAAGATTCCATAGTATAACTCTGTGCTATGTGAACGAAATCCTTCCTCTTGTCTGTCCTGACTCTCTTGCCAATCAGCTTCATGGGATGTTCTAGTATTGAGAGAGGGGGAAAGAAACTTCTCCCTGCACTCCTCCTCTACACTATGCATAATCTTCTACACCTCTGTCATGCCCCTCTTTATTCGCCATTTTTTAAGCTTAAACACCCCCCCCCCCAAAGTTGTAACCTTTCCTCATAGGGGAGGTTCCCCAGCATCTGATCACTTTGGTTGTCCTTTTCTGCACTTTATCCAGCTCTACAATAGCGTTTTTGATTACCATGTGCCCCAGTTGTTGGGGAACACGAGTGGGAAGGTGCAGTCTACTTCGCTCATGTCAGTGTAGCGTAGTGGTAAGAGTGTTGGACTGGGACTCAGGAGATCCGGGTTCTAGTCCCCGCTCGGCATGAAACTCACTGGGTGACTTTGGGCCAGTCACTGACTCTCAGCCTAACCTACCTCACAGGGTTGTTGTGAGGATAAAATGGAGAGGAGGAGGATGATTATGTAAGCCGCCTTGGGTACCTTGCAGGAAAAAGGCGGGGTATAAATATAATAAATAAAATAAAATAAAATGTCCTGCTTGTGGGCTTCCCATAGGCATCCAGCTGGCCACTGTGGGAACAGAATTCTGGGCTAGAATGACCCCATTCCTGTCCTAACAGTGTCCTAAATATCTTTCTGTATTTACTTGTTCATTTAAGGATTTGTTTCCTGCCATCTCAGCATCAAAGAAAATTGTTGGAATTAAAACAATATAAAACTAAACAACATTAAAAAAAAAAAAAATCAAGGGCAGCAGCTGATAAAAACAAAGCTAAGATGATGATAATAACAGCAAGCCAGCCTTATAGCCCCCTTCCAACTCTACTATTCTATGAAGAAAAAAACATCTGACTAATCCTCCAGTCAAAAGGGTGACCAGTTATCATAAAAGGCAATCAAATAGTATTAAAAGACTGAGAGAACTGGACAAACTTTGCCGGGCACCTAAAAGATAAGGAGAAGGCTCCTGGCAAACGTCCCTACAATGGGAGCTTGATGGTTTGGGGCCCTCTGCCCATTAGTCACTCCCTGAATGTTAGAAAGCAGGGGCACCTGGACAAGGCAGGTTGGTGTGGGAAAAGGCAGCTCCTCAGCTACTCCAGTCCCAGGCCACTTAGGGCTTTAATCTCCTCCACGCCGGGAGCCTGGAAGTGAATAATAGTAATACACGAGATGGCATGGACTATCTCCAGAGGTGGAGCCTTACTCCATCCACCAGACAAGGTAGCCCAGCTTGCCTCTCTCAGCTCTTTAATAAGCCTGCTCTCTCAATTGCTCTGTTTCCAGGGAACTTCTTCCGGAGCCTGTGGGGACCGTATGCTGGATGGGCACAGGCGGTAAGTATTGAGTGCCAATCCTCTTCCCTTTCTCCCAGTGCCGGTTTGAGCACGTGCAGTGGCTGGGGCTGGCTGTAAGCAGGTATGCTACAAGATGGGTACCTTACCTTATATACCTTATGCTGTATATGTGATTTCCACAGTTGCATTGTCCAAGGGCAGACATTGGTTTTGGGTACATAGCTCAGCATTGCTTATTTGTCGTTTTTCTTTTTAGAAAGCAAGTTTCTAGCCCTTAAGGCATAAGACCATAGGCTTCAAAGTGTATGGGCAATGCCTGGTCATTATCTCACAAGCAAGAAAGGGAGCAGAACACAGTTCCTAGTGGCCTGGACATGGAGCTTCACTGCCCTGCAAAGCTTCTTGCCCTTTCCTGTAACTGGCAGTAGCAGAAGGAACGAGGCAAATTTGATCCAGCTTTTCTTGCCACAGTGTGTGGGTGACTTGCAAGAGAAGTTTTTACTTCTTCTAGGCCAGGGGGGGTGGGTGTCAACCTTTTCTGGGTCAGTGAGCATATTTGGAATGTTGAGAAAGTGTTAAGGAGCGTTCTTACAAAATGGCTGCCATGGCGGGGGGGGCTTGCCCATTCATAAACCGGCTGCCATGGTGGGCATGGCCAGTCACAACACAACCATTTCCCAGAAGGCAAACTAGCAAGACTAAAAGAAAAGTAACTTGCCCAAGAACCTAAGTCCAAGGGAGAGGCGGGGCCTGAGCTCCAAAAGACAAAACCCTACTTTTGAACCCAGTTGCAGATGCCGCTGGAGGGCACCCTTCGCTTTGCAGCATGCCAGCCTACCAGTTAAAAACACAACCGTTAATTTAAATATATATATCTTAAGAAATAAAATAAAGATCAGGAGCCTGGCAGGTAGCAAGAGAAGTGTCTTTGGAGAACCTGGTTCTAGGCCATGTTAAGAACACAAGAGCCCTGCTGGATCAGACCAAGGTTCCATTGAGTCCAGCATTCTGTTCACACAGTGGCCAATCAGCTGCCCCAGGCTTGTAGGCAACCATTCTCCCCCTTCCCAGCATGCAGCATGCAGGAACCTGCATGCAGGGAAGGTTCCCTTCCCTGCATGCAGGTTCCATTTAGCTGTCAGTTAATAGCCATTGACAAATGGGACCTGCAGTGAAATGTGCTGTGCGCTGCTATGCACATGTTCTCCGTGTCCCCGTCTCCTTCCTCCCATACTTCCTCCTTTTCTATTTTGAACGAGGCCCACTGTGACCATGCTCCCCCTCCCCTTTCCCCCCCCCCCACACACATGTGCAGTCTGCTGTTTGTTTCCCTGGGGCCGATTAGTTTTATGTACTTCTGCAAATCTCAAGATCCCCCCCCCCCCCAAGTGTGCAGAGACCTCCCTCTTGGACATGGGTGAGGCTTTTTGCTGTCCATAGTGATTGGCACGCCCTGCCCGAGTTGGCTATTAGAGGGAATGAGAGACCCACCCTCCATGATTTTTTGTCTAATCCTTTTATATTGGATGATCTACGTTTTATAATGTTGATTTTATTTGTAGCATTATTATTGTAAAAAGCCGAAAGAAATGTATTTTATGAAGCATTTATTAAGTGCAGTAAATACATTTCAAATCTTCTAAGCTAGTGGCCATCATTGCATTTTGCGGCAGCGAATTCTATAGATTAATTATGTGTTCTTCATTTATGCATTCAATTATGTGAAGAAGTTGCTTCCTTCTGCGTGTACACACAGAGGAAAGGAAACACAGCTCTGTAGCTGTTGTACCTAAGGCAGCCCTCCACAACCTGATACAGTCCAAAACTTCTGGAAGACAACAGAGATCATCCCTGACCATTGCCCATGCTGGTGGTGGCTAATGGGCATTGTAGTCCAAAACATCTGGAGGGCACCAAGTTGAGGAAGACTAATCTAAAGGGTGCTTTCCTACCCTCTTTTAAGTGGTCTGAGTGAGAGAGTGTGTGCATGTAGATACCCATCTTTTGCCTCTTGGGCCAATTTCCTTTATCTTGGCCTGTATGGGAAATTGCAAATGTATGTATAGGGCAGGGATGGGCAACATCAGAGGGCCTGGGGGTCAATTCCCAGCCCCCCCCCCGAATCCAGCAGGGGCCACACACCGCCGCCACCACCACCATCAAATTTGGCAGCAATTTGGGGGCAGTACGGCCCAGCCCTGGTATAGGGAAATGAACACAGGCCACAGGTGGAGCTTGTGCCTTCTGAGGCAGTTGGTAAAATCCTAGCTGGAACCCCCTTGAATAGCCTAGGGCAGTGATGGCGAACCCTGGCACACAGGGACCTCTCTGTGGGCACTCGAGCCATTGGTTGCCAGATCGCGAAAAGACCGTCCCCTTCTGCATTCAGCATTGGGTTTCCATAGTAACTCCTCCCCACTCATTCCTTGCTGGCCTCCACAGGCAGGCACACTCCAACATCTCCACCCCCAGAAGCGGACTGCGTAGGCACCCAGCCCTCCTTCTAACTCAGTGTTTCTCAACCTTGGGTCCCCAGATGTTTTTGGCCTACAACTCCCAGCATGCCCCAGCCAGCTATGCTGGCTGGGGCATGCTGGGAGTTGTAGGCCAAAAACATCTGGGGACCCAAGGTTGAGAAACACTGTTCTAACTGAACAGACAGCTCAGAAGCACAGCGTGCGCACGCCCAAATCTTTGCGCACCTGGTGAAGAGCCATGCCCTGAGACAGAGCGGGGCGTGATTAGCTAGTGCCCCCTCCTCCTTCCTGCCAAATTTAAGGCACTTTGAAATAAATAAGTTGGTTTTGTGTTGCAGTTTGGGCACTCGGGCTCAAAAAGGTTCGCCATCACTGGCCTAGGGCTCCTCTGCAGGAAGGCCTGTGCCCTTTCCACCCCAGCCCCGCAGCCGTGCTCCCCTCAGACGGTCCCTGTTTTCAGGTCACCCCTTTTGTAAACACATTCATAATTCTGGCTCTCTTCCTTCTTTCGCCAGGTTCTTTTTTGTGCGGATCTAAGAAAATACCAGGAGTCCCCTGATCCAGATGCCAAACACCGCTGTGTCAAAGTGGCCAGGAGCAGCCACTCCACCTTGACATAATCATCTCTCTTGCAGCCCCAGTATTATTTGTGTGTCTGATTCAGGCAAGTAAGAAAACTGTTTCCTCTGCAGGGCTGGAGCCAGATAGAGAAGCCTCCCCACTGACAACAGGCCGTTGTCTGAGCTGCTGAAGAGAGGGCCCGAGGGGTGTGTGTTGTGGACCTCCTAAATAAGCTGTTTGGTTTTTTTCCACCGGGGAAGGTCGCTTGTGGTCTGAGCATGATGTGTAGCCGCCATGTATTTTATAGAATAGAACGCTTTTTCCTGTAGCTTTTGTCATTTGCTTTGGCCTTGGGGTACAGTATTACTGTGGGGTAGGCCAGTTTCTCAGTCAGGCCATTGGAGGAACGTTCCCTCCTTGCCAGAACCGGGCCCCAATTTTTTAAAATTCTGCACACAGTGAGAGCATGAGGTGGATTGAGTGGCAGCCAGTGAAGGCTGAAGTCTCATTGTTATTAGTGGTCTTGTTGATGTTGGTTGTCTGTATTGGGGGAGGGGGGATGGGACTGGTGGCCTTTGACCCACATCCAGTCCCACTAAGGAATTTCATCTGGCCCATTGGGGCCTACTAAACTTTAATCTAGATGTGGCTAAAAAGGTAGGTCACAGTGTCACTAGTAATCAAATAACTTGAAATTATTTCAAGTTGTGAGAGAGAGATGTCATCCTTTAACTTCACAACTCTCCAATTCACAAGTAACACGTAAACGTTTGTATATACGGCTGTGTCTGTATGCATGCGCTCTGTAACCGCAAAGCCCTTGCCCCTAGCTGGCCCCCAACTTCATATTATGGAGCCTGACCACTTGTGAGAGGTCAGTTTGTATGGAAACATACACTCCCACCCTGCTGGACCACTGGCTGGAGAGCAGAGGGATCCCCACAAATATAGAAATTGGTCAGCTTTGGTCTAGATCATGTACTGTATCTTTGCCCTCTGGCTGTGTTTGTCTTTTAAGGCACTTTTAGTCTTTGCAAATGATTTTTACTAAAGTTAGTCATGATTAAGCCCCCACGGAACAAATTCATAGTGACTAACTCAAGTCCCATTGTTTTCAGTGGGACTAAGGCTACAAACCTGTGCACACTTACCTGGGAGTATGCCCCATAGAACTCAGTGGGACTTAGTTCTGAGCAGATGAATCAGACTGTGCTGTGAGACAAGACCAGCTTTAGCTGGTTAGCAGTGGTTGTGTTTTGCAGGTGATCACACTCTAAGTGAGAGAACTGGTCACTCCCAGTCAATGTGGGGATAGAGGAAAGGTTTTTGGTGGTAATTCAGATGCTGAAATGGCTACCATTGTGCCAACACCCAGCAGTAACAAGAATCTCCTCTGAAAGGTATCTCTTGTCTCACTTCTAGTTCGATGTTATAGTCCCCATTCCACCTTCTGGAAGCAACCTCGTTCTTACCTTGTAAAATAGGCCCTCTTCCTATGTGTGTGCATATACATATATATCCTCCATTTTCTCTTGCTTTTTCCTATACCTGGAACACTATTCCTGAACATATTCATTGCACCTCAATAGCTTAGCTTTCTTTCCCCCCTTCTGCTTTTCCTGCCTAACACTCCTTTTCTCTCATTCTTGTTATTAATATCCTCCATTTCTATAATGAATTTTAAATGATATTTTGTCAGGCAAAAACTGTGAGTATGCTGCAGCCAAAGCTAACCACCTTTAAGTTCTGCTGATTTCTATGGGAGAGGCTTAAACATGTGCTTGGGTCTCCCTGTCAGAATTAATGGAATTTTAGAAGCGTGCAATTTGGGTTGGCATGACTTGGGTTTTTATCATCTGAAGTTTCAGCAAACCATGATTTGCAGTCTTATTCCTATGCCCACCCCTTCCTTTTCTCTTGACTATCCTAGATTGTGAGCTGCTGAGGGCAGAGACTATTTATTTTTATCCTTTTATAAAGTGTTTAGCCTACTTCTAGGTGCTGTATTAACAATACTAAATAATAAACAATGATGGTTTGTCCTCTGGGACTCTTTCTTTGAGCTTCGTTTGTCCCCCCAGAAATGGATCCAGCAACTGTGTTTACATCCCACCTGCTCCCTGGGTGAGAGCTTCCTCCTTTTCTCACCAGCCCTTCGCAGACAGATGGGGCAGATAAAGCCATGTGCACTTCCTTCCTTTTAATACAAGAACAAGCAACAAAATAGAAACTTCAAGTTAGAAAGTTCCTCTTGAACCAAGAGGGTGAAGGGAGAGGATAACAGAGCAAAGAGAGGAGCAGTGGGTTTCAAGATCAGGCAGGCAGAGCAAGGGAGGAGGGACTGGACAACAGGAAGAATCCTGGTGGTGCCCAGGCGAGACTGGGTGAAGACAGGCAAAGTTTTTTAAGAGCAGAGTCAGTGGGATCTTCACCCAAGGTGTGAGCTGGACTTTGCAACTGCTGTTGTAAACGTACTGGCTAGCAAGTCGAACGCTGGATTGCTCAGTTGCTTCCCAGGCTGAGGACATGTGCCAACCCTCGGTCTAGCCCTCCCTTTCTATTTCATGCAGGCTGCCCAACTTAAAAAAAAAAAAAGTTGAGAGAGACATATATGCATTTATGTATGTGTGCTCACTCTTCCCCATACCAAATCATCAGCGTCACCACAAACTTTTAAAAAATAGTTGCAAAACTGCTCTGGAGGTGGGCAGTAGCTAAGAGGTGCCCGCCACAGCTGGCTCCCACCTCCCCGCCCCCCGAGTTCAGCCTGAACCACACTGGAAGTCTGCACAATCGTTTGCCACCGTCCCCCAGATAGAAGAAAAATTGTACATGTGTCTTGAGGGCACATGAAGCCACCACTCTTAATTAAAAAATTATCTGTCTTCACCCATCAACAGCTAAATGACGTGGAAAGAGGCACAGCTGGTCCCCAGCAAAGCAATGCCCCTTCAATCTAGCTCCATCTTTCTTGACAGCAGAAAAGCACAGCCCTCCTACCTGGAGGAGCTTGCGAAGGGCTACAAGCTACAGAAGTTGCTCTCTCCGTAAATGAAGCAGCTTCGTTTCCCCCTGGAGTGTGTGATTTGTGTCAACTGGCGCTACTTTTAAGCTCTGCGGGCCCTTTCAGAGGGAGTATCTGCTCATTCCTTGTGGCTTGCTTGTCTGGAGCACATGGATTGGCTAGGAGACTTGACTAGCTTTTTTTTTTTTTTTTGGCATCTTCAAGCTCCATGATTGTGTAGAGATCAACCTCTACTTTGAGCAGCTGCTGCAAAGGGGCTACTGGGTGTTTCCAAAACTCAGCCATCCACAGGATGGGGCATGGAGGACCACATCATTGTTGGCTTAGGCTGAGGGGTGAGCACAGGGCACAGACAGATCCTATCGGCTGTGGCCAGCAGTAAGTCATTCTCTAGTGAAGGGAGGGAGAAGCATCTCCAGGGAAGCGTTTGGTTTATGAAGGATCCACCCCTCCATTTCCAGATTTGGGAGGGTGTGAATTAACAAGAGAATCTTTCCATGCCCCTGCAGTGGGGCTCAGCCACACTTTGCTGGGAGGGATGCAGTGGTACGTCCCAGACCCTTCCCTGGCTCTACTTGTGGCAGCATGAGAGAGCTGGGCTTGGAACTGCCCACCCAGCTATGGGTTGGTGCTGGCACTGCCATCTGTTCCCCTGTCCACTGGGGAACGTTCAGTCCCGAGTCTGACGGTGGGAACCATTCCCCAAGGATTCCTCACTGCTACCGGAAGCTGAACCTGAAGAAGAGAAGGGAGAAATGGGACCATTGGGGCTGGATTAACCAGTAAACATACAACACTACAGCTTGCACAAGGTCAATGAAGTAAACCTACTAAGAAGAGAGCCTTTTCTGTTGTGGCACTCCAGTTGTGGAATGAGCTTCCATAAGAACAAAAGAAGAGCCATGCTGGATCAGACCAAGGGTCCATCTAGTCCAGCATTCTGTTCATACTGTGGCCAACCAGCTGCCCATTATATCCCACAAGCAGGACATGAGTGCAACAGTACCCTCCCGCCCATGTTCCCCAGCAACTGGTGTAAATAGGCATGCTGCATACTGCCCAGAGAGACTCGCCTGGCACCTATGTTGTGCTCTTTTTGGTGCCACGTGAAGACCTTCCTATTTTCCCAGGCATTTTAGTCTTTTAGCTTCTGTTGTTTTAAATGTTTCTGTATTTCAAATCTTTGCATTGCTCTTAGGTTTTACTTTGTTTTTTACTTCTATTTTATACTGTAGTTTTAAACTCTCAAACTTTAATAATTTATTTTATGGTTTTGATTGTTGTGAACCTCCCAGAGAGCTTTGGCTACTGGATGCTATAGAAATGCAATAAATAAATAAATGCCCAGCTCCTATCCTCTGGTCTGCATACTCAGTGGACAGGCTCACACTAGATTTAATAGCACCTTAAAATGATCCCCCTTGAAAATATTTTGGAAGTGTTTTAACGGACACTCACTGTGAGGAAAACCTGGTTTTGCAGTGAACATGCGAGGACATCCTTAAGGGACCGTGCCTATGTTACTTTGACTGTGCCACCCAGATTGCTTCTTATTTAGCTTGGCCAATCTTTAAGATGAGGTGAGACAGCAAGAGAGGAGGAACTGCCTCCACAACATGATGGGATGACTGGTTAACCAGTATATCCATTTAAGTGTGTTCATATTATGCTCATGGCATTTTTTAGACTTAAAAAAAATGAACATATGATTTTGATAGACAAAACAGACACACAGAAAAATACAACTAAACGCCTTTAGTTCCAAAAATGAGCCAGTGTCCTCCTTTATCCACAGCTTACTCCCAAATCCCCCCCTTCCCAAGCCCACCCATCCTATCCCCTGCCAAGAAGAAGACCAAATTTAGGGACACTTTGAACACCAATAATTAGTGAAGCTACCAAATCAATATCAATATCTCTCATTTTTTAACTTATGAAAGGCCAAACAGTGGGTTCTGGGACAAAGTGAACAGAACTAGAAGTGAATGGAAGTCCCTCATGTCCAAGTGCACAGGAGAGGAAATGGAGAGTTGCCTTTATGCAGGTCACTCAACTCATACCCCTTTCATATTGCTAGCGCTTGCTGCTATTACGTAATATCGCTTTTGCAACCATTCTGTCCAAAAATGTACGTTGAAAAAGCAGAGGGGAAATCCTGGAGCTTTGAAGAGTGTGTGTATGTGTTAATAAGGAAGGCAGGGACGGGATTGGGAAACAACATTTCAACAGAATTCAGCTTCCGTCAGTATCTTCAGTTTCGCCGCTGAAGTTCCAAAGAATGTCAAACCTGTTGGTCAACATTTGAATCTTAGCAGTGAAAAGTTACCTCAGAATTCAAAGGCTTAAGATTTGTCAACCCATCATGTCAATGATCACAAATTTAGATCAAATGTTGCCTGGTATCCAAAACTGTTGTAAATGCTGGCTGATATCTGACATCAAGATTCACAAGGGAGAGTTTTGAGCAGGAATTATGTTTCGGCTCTATAATGACGTCACCACAGTACACTGAGGGGAATATCCCATGCCAACCAGCCTCTCACCATTGCTCTCCTGCATGGCTTGACTAGGCCCCTCTTGGCTGGTTCCAAGTTGTAGCTTCCTCATATGCCTTACCACAGCAGTTGCATTGAAGGCTTGCTACATAGGACAGGGGGGGAAAAGTAGACAGGCATCAGGGTGAGGGAGACACTGTAGCAAACGAGAGAAAAGCTGAGAAGATTAATGCTGTTGCTCTTTCCCCACTCACTCATGCCAGTAGTGGGTGATGAGGAAGCAGGGACTGCAGATGCCTGATCTTAGCTGGGTAACTAAAAGACATATCTACACCAACCCGGTAGATGGATTGGACAGCAGCTCCTATCATCCCCAGCTAGCAGGGTTACTGGCCCATGCTGGCTGGGAATGATAGGAGTTGTTATCCGACCCATCTGGAGGGTGCCAGGTTAGGGAACTCTGATCCACATCATAGACCTAAACCAGTTTAATCTATATACAGTCATGCCTTGGATTGAGAGCATAATTCGTTCCGGAAACATGCTTGTAATCCAAAACACTCTTATATCAAAATGAAATCCTCCCCAAAAAAATTGTACAGAGATTTTTAATTTAAGCCGCACTACAGTACTTGTATTACAAGACGTCGCTTGTATATCAAGTAAAAAAAATTAAATAAATATTTAAAAATTTGCTTGTCTTGCAAAACGCTCTCAAACCAAGTTACTTGCAATTCAAGGTATTACTGTATATATAAAAGTAGGTGTCCTGACTGACTGACTCATCAACGCCCAGCTCAAACCGTTTAATCTAGGAACGTGAAATTTTGAAGGGACATTGCTTTCATGACGTAGACCCCCACTAAGGAAAGATTTTGGGAAATTCTGTCCCTAAGGGGGTGAAAAAAGGGGGCAAAATTGCCCCACTCTCATATCTGCAGTTCTGCAAATAGGCCTCACCTCATAATTGCTGCAGGAGCTAACTTGCTGCAGGAGCCAATAGCAGCAGTTATGCAAATAGCCCATATGAATTCCTGCAAGGGCCAATAGAGCTGGGTATGCAAATCTCCCCTAGGCCATTTAGAATGTTCTCTGAGGGGGTGAAAAGGGAGGGAAACTTTTTACATGACTGACTGACTGTTGTGTGTGGGGCATCGTGGCATAGGGTCCATCACATTTAGACGGATCTACCCCAAACTTGGCATGGTCACTCTTCATCAGCTGTAGACTCTCAGGATTAACCTGATTTTTCTTTAAGAACAGATATTTCTGTCACAAAAGATGTCTGCTGCCAGCACCCAGCCTAAACGTTACACTTTCAGTCAGAGACACTGCATCTTTTCCATACATGTTTCTTTTAAAAACAATTATACCAAATCCTAAAATCCACGCGAGCACAGCCGCGGGCAACAGCTAGTAGGAACATAGGAAGCTGCCTTATATTGAGTCAGACCGTTGGTCCATCTAGCCCAGTGTTGTCAACACTGACTGGCAGCAGCAGTTCTCCAGGGTTTAAGGCAGGATTCTTTCCTAGCCCTACCTGGAGATGCTGGGGATTGAACCAGGGTCCTCCCCCGTGCAAAGCATGTGCTCTACCACTAAGCTATGGGCCCTCTCCCTAGAGCATTCCTGAGAACTGTAGTTTGTGAGGAGGCGGCTAGGGATTTTCTAACAGCATTCTCAGCACCCGCAACAAACTAGGTATCCCCAAGATTCTTTGAGGGAGGTCATGCTGGTTCAATGGGCAGAAAACCAATACAGGTCTGTAGAGATATACTTTAAAAAGTGCACACAGGCCTCTTAATAATGCCACACGTGGCTGTTCTTAATCTGGGTCAGAATTTGAACATACGTTCCAGCCAATATTTGCATTGCATTCTAATTTAAGCAGAAACAGATGTAAGCCTCGCGTGTGAAAACACCCTACTGTTTGGTAGTGGGAGGCATCCTCACCTTCCACTTGCTCTTGGCAAAATTCTTTTTCATCTGCTCGCTGACTGACTGGTGGATGTTCTTATCCAATGCAGTGTCTCCAGCAATCCTGGGAAGAAGAGGGAAATTGGAGTAAGTGGCTTGGCAAAGTGGGGATTCAGCCAAAATCAGGAGAGAAAGAAATGCACAAGGTAGCTATACATAATCTGCCTGGATACTAAGATTCCAATTAAAGGTGTAACTCCAGGTGCCCCCATCTTTTGAGGTGATGTGAGTGGCTCCCAGGGACAGGGGCTTTTTGGTAGTGGCACCTCAGTTGTGCTACATCCTCACCATATTAGTTCACCTGGTGTCAAATTTGATATCCTTTTTAGGCACTAGGTGAAAATGCTTTTATTTTCCAATGCTTTTAATGTTTTTCAGATCAGCATTTCACTGTTTTTGAAGAGGGTATTGCCGTCAGAATTGCCATTTTATTTGTTAACTTTTTTATTGCTGTTTTAATTGTACATTGTAAGCTGCCTTAATGATATCTTGTGAAAAGTGGGAGATAAACTTTTAAAGTATATAAATAATCTGCACCAAGGAAACTTGAATTCTGCACACAAAATCAAAGTGTTCTGAATTAATATACTGTAGTAGTTTGCACGTCTGATCTCCTCAAGTGAAGTTCAGAACAGCCTTTACTGCAGACTTGTGGTTGCTTTGTTTATGTACTAATATACAGGTTGGACATTATGGGGATAAAGAAACAGGCACACAGACAGTACCAGATTCAGTGACATCACTCCTGCCCCTCCAAAACCAACCACCAAAATGGTTATTTTCCAACTCTCCTCGAATATTTACACTCTTGCCTGTTAAAAGTGGACTGAACCCACACATGGGCAGATATAATTCCAAAACGTGGCTTTCGACAAAACACCACTGAATTACACACCAGCATCTATGGTCAACAATCAACCCTTTGGTTGACAGGTATCTCGCCACTTCGATCAGCACAACAGAAGGGCTCACAAGAATAAAATAAAGCATTTTACTTCTTTGACATGCACTTACTCAAACAGCATGCTTTGTTCTGAATGTGATTATTTTAGACGGAATGTTGGAGGATGAGAAGCGTGGTGGCAAGAGGCAAGTTTTGGGTGAAAGGCAGTGGGGCTACGTGGAAAAGGGTACAAGTAAAACAAAAAAAGCATGGCGCAGAAGCTCTGCTCTCTACTGGAGCCCTTTCCAATTACAGGGTGGAATAAGACAGGGCACTTACATCCCTGCTGATTCCGTGGCATGTGGTGGGTCCCACTGATTCCGTTGTGCGAGCAGGGCCCACCACTTGCGCAACAGAGTTTTAGCGCTTCCCATAGGAAGCTCTGAAATGAGCAGAAATGATTGTGACAGGTCAGCGGAGCTCCCTTATGTGTTTTCACTCATTTCCAATTGCCACAGAAGCACTAAATCTTTGTTCTGCAAGCGGTGGGTGGGGGAAATTGGTGGGGCGTAAGAGAATCGGCGGAGGCCTACGTGCACTGTTGGTTTCTGCCCACAAACAGCTGCTACACGCCCCAAAGCCAGAAAAATGTAGGGATGAAAAAGAGAAACATTGAGTAGCCTTCCCCAACCCAGTGCCCTCCAGATGTGTTGGCCTGCAACTCCCAGCATCCCCCAGTCAAACACATCTGGAGGCCTCCAAATTAGGGAAGGCTGAAATAGAGATCCTGATACTGCACCAAATTATTATTATTATTGTTACTGTTACATTTATATCCTGTCTTTTCCCCCTCTTGCAAGGAACCCAGGGTGGCTTGCAAGGTTCTCCTCCTCTCCATTTTATCCTCACAACAACCCTGTGAGGTAGGTTAGGCTGAGAGTCAGTGACTGGCCCAAAGTCACCCAGTGAACTTCATGGCCGAGTTGAGACTAGAACCTGGATCTCCCGCGTCCCAGTCCAACACTCTCACCACTTTGGGGGGAGGCTGTCTATATGTTAAGGTGAATTACTTCACTTATTTCAAAATGCAGTAAGCCAGCCTTATTACTTGGGGGGAGGGCCTTGCTAATTTGGCTGAGTGGAGCCCTGGACATCTGCCCCAAAGTCCTGCCCCGACAACACCACTGCTGTCCCTTGAGATCCCCTTGTAGCTGGAGAGAACAGAGACTGAACATGGGACCTTCTGCATGCCAAGCAAAGTTTGCTACCAAGCTACGGCACTTTTCCCATAGTGCCACAGTCTTCCATATTCAGCCCCTATGAGATAGGACATTGGCAATGCACTCATATACATGTCTGCTCAGTGGGGCTTACCACCAAGTAAGCCAGGACAGGACTGCTGCCTAATTTCATTTTACAAACAGATAAGAGACCGAGACTTGGACCAAGCCAAATGGCTGACGGGATTTGAATTCCCCCTTACCATGGGTGTTGTAGTGCCTGCTCACAGGTGAAGCGCTTCTTGGGGTCCCTCTCCATTAAATGCTGGATGAAATCTTTGGCTAGGAGCAGAGAGAAGGTGAGTGAATGAGCTGTACTACTGCTGCCCACCCCCTATGCAGCCCAACTCTACTTGATCCTGCGGTTCAGAGACACCCTTGCTTTCTTTCCCTCACCTGATTCTGAGATGTCATCCCAGTAGGGGGAGTCAAATTCATATTCAGCCTTCAGGATCTGCTCAAAGAGCTTTGTATCATTCTCATCATAAAATGGGGGGTAGCCACACAATCTGAGAGGAGAGAGTGGGGGACAGGGCACATGTGACTAGAAGGCTCGAGGGTACATACCAGGTTTAGGGGTGGAAATGTGACCTAGGAACAGGCAGAACAGTGTGGAGAAGTGAGGTAAATGCATGGGGGAAGGAGAGAGAGAAACAGAGCAGGTTACTTCCCGACCTGGAGACTAAATGGGTCGATTCACAGTAGTCGTAGAAAGAGAAGGGCAGGGCTGCATTTATTAGGGTTGCCAGGCCTTCACCTGGAGACAGGGCCTACACTGAGGTAGCCAGCTGAGACTGCAGCTGCTGTACCTCCATTCATCCGCCAGTCTTCTTATCCTCTTCCCCTACTGCTGAGGGTAAAAAGTAATGTCCTCTTAGCCACAGCGGCTGGGAGAAAGAGGGCTGGCCAGAGAACCAGTAGTAGAGGAACAGGTGGGAGGTGCAGCAGCTTCCAACTCATGCACTGCCTCAACGTATTTAAATCAGGGCTGGGCAACTTGTGGCCCTCCAGAGGTTTCGGCCTACAACTCCCATCATCCCTCACTATTGGCTAGGCCGGCCAGGGCTGATGGGGAGTTGTAGGCCAAAACCTCTGGAGGCCCACAAGTTGCCCACCCCTGATTTAAAAGATGCTGGCACCATCACCAGGGGAGGGCCTAACAAGCAACCTTGGCTGTGACTATGAAATAGAGATACGGAGTTTGGTTGTGGGTGCAGAACTCAGCATCAGCATTCATTTAAAAACAACAAGGTGTTTCTAGCCCTTACCGTGTGAAGATATATTTGAAAATGCCACGGGAGTTCCTGCAGAAATCTCAGAAGGGATCTCTGTGTGTGTGTGTGTGTGTGGGGGGGATATTATAAAGCTGCTCAAGCCATAAGCAAAGGAGCAATGAGAGACCCACAACTGAACGGGCAGAGCAGCGAGGTGAATGTGGGGCCGGAGATACGCTGCAGGGGCAAAGGGGCAGGATGCTGCTCAACATTTAGTTCTATAGGATTCCCTTGTCAGACATTCAGGAGGGACAGGAGACACCCTCCACCCCTCATCTCCCTACCAGCCCCCCACCTCAACTCAATACGTACAAGATGTAGGCGATGACTCCAATAGACCAGCAATCCACAGCTTTGCTGTAAGGCTTCTGTGCCAACACCTCAGGAGCTGGACCAGATCAGAGAACAACAGGTGGGGAGGTGGGTGGGTGGGGTGCAGGAAGAATGTAACCATTAGAGCAGTGTTCTCCAACCTTGGGTCCCCAGATGTTTTTGGCCTACAACTCCCAGCATGCCCCAGCCAGCATAGCTGGCTGGGGCATGCTGGGAGTTGTAGGCCAAAAACATCTGGGGACCCAAGGTTGGAGAACACTGCATTAGAGACTAAAAAATTCTATAGCCACTAATGTTATTTATTGGCAGATATAACCCTTGTACTCGGGAGTTCAGTTTAAAGGAGGGGTGCCCAACCTGCAGCCCTCTAGATGTTATTATTCCCATCAGTCCAAGCTAGCATGGCCAATGGTCAGGGATGATGGGTGTTGAGAGTCCCACAGAGGTTGTCCACCCCTGTTCTACGGTGTGCTCTCCCAGGAAATTATGGACCTTATGGACAAATAAAAAAATCCCTACTATAGGCTGGCTTCAACTCTCCCTCATTCCCCAGGACAATTCTCAGTCCTGGTTCAAAAGCCATGCCAACCAGCTCTATCTTGTTACATAAGAATGTAAGAACCACCATGCTGGATCAGACCAAGGGTCCATCTCATCCAGCATTCTGTTCACATGGGCCAACCAGCTGCCCATGGGAAACCCACAAGCAGGACATGAGTGCAACAGCACCCTCCTGCCCATGTTCCCCAGCAACTGGTGTACATAGGCATACTGCCTCTGATACTGGAGGTAGCATATAGCCATCAGGACTAGTAGCCATTGATAGCCTTCTCCTCCATGAATTGCCCCACCCCCCTTTTAAAGCCATCCAGATTGGTGGCCACCACTACATCTTGTGATAGTGAATTCCATAGTTTATGTTCAGATCTTTCCCCTTCTTAACCACTGCAACCCCGGCTTCCAAGTTTCACTCCCTCAAACCCCATCCCATCCCATCAGGGAGACTTGCTTTTGGGGGGTCAAGATTTAGGCCTGGTTCTTACTGAAGGGGTACTCCTTTAGACTGCTCTAAGGGGCTCACCTGATTCAATGCTTCTCCATACAAAATAAAATTCATTACACATAGAAAACATAGAAAATTTACCACTACACTGTAATGTTGTTGGTATTCTTGTAAATTCGAGAGAGACCACACCAAGACTCAAGATTCTAAAAAAGCTCTTTTTACTGCATGAGTCTTAACAACAGGAAACCAACAGGCCTGCTACAAAAGTACAGTGAGTCATCCAAACTGCTTGTGTTACATCCAAATGAGTCCCCCCATACAACACAAACCACATATCATTACATACACCACTGCCTGTGGCCTTCTGGATGTTGTTGGGACTCCCAGCTCCCATCAGCCCCAGCCATCATGGCCAATCGTCAGGGCTGATGGATGCTGTAGTCCAACAACATCTGGAGGGCCACAGGAAAAGAGAGAGAGAGAGAGAGAAAAGCCGCCTCAGCTCACCCACATAGCCTGGAGTCCCGCATGCTGTGGACATGACACTGCCTGAGCCTTCTATCTTCGACAGCCCAAAGTCACTAATCATGATCTTGGAGTCTTCATCCAGACTGTAATAGAGCAGGTTCTCAGGCTGATGGGGTGAGGGGGAGGAGGGAAAGCAGGGAGACAGAATTAACAGGATTTAACACATAATATGTCGAACTGCAGAGTGAACTCAAAGTAAAAATGCACAAAGAAATCCTCAAGGCAGGAGGAGAAAGGGGGTATATCTATTTTTTTCAAACCCAAACCTAACAGTCCACCATACAAAAATAATGGAACAAAGATAAGCTCGGACCAGAACAGAACATGGAAAATAAGTAAATACAATGCACATAATAAAAGGCATGGATTCATGCTGCAATCCGCTCAAGAGGTTTCTGAAATTGGTGCCCAAAGTAAACACAGTTTTTGGAATACATTTTTTGCTCCTCACAGGGCTACATTTCTCAAGTTCCCTGTGGAGGGGAGGGGTGGGGAGAGAGAGGGAAACTGTGATAGTTACTAAATGGTTTTGATTTGTAGTGCTGATGCCTGCAGGTCACCGAATCCATATGACTCAGGATTCCTGAAATCTGACTGCTCACAATGGAAGTAAGAACCATTATGCAAACAGGAAAGAGAGAAAACTCTATGTGGTTTCAGAGGCTTGGTCAACCAACAACAAAAAATACCAGAAGTCCAGAACTAGAAGTTCTTTCCACCTTACTGCCAGAAAGCTCCACCACTTAAAAAAGGACCAGCTAAAAGAACATTTCCACAAGAGCGAACTGGAACAGTCCAAGCTATTAAACCATGTTAAATTATTCCTGACTAAATGCTCTGACATGATGCTACCAGGCATTCACAGCACTGAAGAACACTTTGAAGAAATCTTGAACCAGATTTCAGAACTGTGGACTAGAAGACAGATAGCTAGACTTGCATTTTTAGGTAACTGACAGCACAATCCTATGCATGGCTACTAAGTTCCGTGGGACTTACTCCCAGGTAAGTATGTATAGGATTGCAGCCTGAAACTTTTAAAAAAAATTCGACTGCAAGTCATTTCTGGCATGGTCACGTCTGTTTCTTTTATCACTGTAAAATATCTACACTGAATAAAGTTTAAATGGAATCCAATAAAATGGGGAAGATTAAACAGGCCTGTGGCTTACGCTGGCTCAGCTTGTCTAAGCGTGGAAAGCTAAGCAGGGTCAGGCCTGGTTATTACTTGGATGGGAGACCCCTCTTCTAGTTTCCTGCATTGAGCAGGGGGTTGGACTCGATGGCCTGGTAGGCTCCTTCCAACTCTATGATCTATGAAATCTATGAAATTCAGTTCCCTATCGGCACACTGGGCAGCCTTAAGCAAGTCACTCTCTCAGTCTCAGTTTCTTATTTGTAAATGGGAACAGGGAAATAACCTACTTCAAAGGAATGTTTGGGGAATGAATGTGTGGTTAAGATTGTAAACCAGTTTATGCATTAGACATGCAACATAAAGTAATTAAAGCAACAACAACTATTTCTGATGAAATGCACATGTGATCATTGCTCTCTCAATAGTTTGTATGCTTAGCGGATAGCCACAGGGTTTTGGGCTGCAAAAACCAAACCTAAATTAATCTGGGGATACATCTGAGGGATCAAGTTATCATTTCATCTATTGAATGAAAAGGAGATGAGACCTCAAAAGGTGCACTGAGAAAAATAAAGCCCAAGGTGTTTCAAGTCATAAGACTCTTCTTTAGCAGCCACTGTCCTAGGGTACTTCCAGACAATGTTTTTATCATGCCACCGCCCTGTCTAGTTCACAGAATTTTAGAGGGTGTGTGTGTGTGTGTGTGTGTGTGTGTGTGTGTCCAGACAATGATGCCTTTCACTTTTAACTCTCCTGTGTTTCCCCTGTCACTTCTTCCACCTTATTCCTTACTGCAGAAAATCGGTTAAGGGGGGAAAAGATGAGATTGCTGCAACACAATGCCTTCTGACTGATAGCGCTAAGTGACTTCTGTCTCTTTAAGACAAGGGTGCTGAACCTCAGGCCAGCAGGCTGGATCTAGCCCACCTCCCACTCTGGCCCTCCAGGGTTCCTCAGGTGGCCCCACCCGTTCCCCTGGCCAGGCCCCCTTTCCCAGACTGCAGATAATTTCATGCTTCCCTGGCTTTTGTGCACACACACACCCGCCCCGTTCTAAAAGGCTGAAATGCCTCTCCTAAGGCTTGCTTACTTTACTGGCAGAAAGCACTTTAAGCTAAAATATGCTGGTATTTTGGCCCCACCCCTTAGCCTTTGGCCCTGCCCACCACCAGAATGCCATCCCCGGGAGCTTCTGCGAAACTGAATCTGGCCTGCAAGCTGAAAGAGGTTCAACCCCCTGCTTTTAAGAGATGCCTAGAACAATGTCAATGAGTCTTGAAATGTGTTGGGCCTTAATATATTGCTCTCAGTACAACTTTGAGATCTCTCTTGTTCCTGCTTGGTTGCTTTCCCTTCTCCTTCCTTCCTTCCTTCTATACAACATTAGCTCCGGTCAAGATAGCCATGTATTTGACAAGAAGGATCCCAAAGCCAGACACAATGGAAACTGGATAAATCAACGCAACCGCTTGGTCAGCAGCTGTAGCGAAGTACAAAATGTTCATTCAGTTTGAAAACCAACAATAACGCACAGCTTGAGTTACTGTTTTCCACAGGAAAGAGCCAGCCGCACCATTGCCCTGAACAGCAGACCCCAAAAGGGATACCATTTTTTGGTCTCCCAAACCCCACATCTGTATATTGTTTAAATAGCAATGGCTGGCACAGCCACAAGGATCTAACCGCAAAAGGGTTCGATAAGAACTAGTGCAGAACAGCAAAACAGGCTGAGGTTTCCAAGCTGCTCAACCGGTCTGGAGCTCTGAAGGTAAAAGATAAGGGTACTCAGCACCATTTCACACTCACATGGCCCAAGGGTGAGTCTGGGTAGTGGCTTCCCACCCCTTGCTCCAAACTGCAGGAAAGCTCACTGACTGCATAGCAGGGAGGGGAGTTTGCAGCAGTGGGCAGGAACTGAGTGCTTCATTTCCCCCTGCCTGCCACAGCCCCCCTGCAAACCCTCCTTCCAGCCACTTTCTCCCAGCCAGAGTTTTGGACTCATGTTTGCTGCAGTACGGTGGGGTGGGTGGGGGAGTAGCTGGGGGGGGAGTAGCTTGGGGGGGGGCGCTTTGCTGCATGGTACAAGTAGCAGACAGGGCAAGAGTTAAACACCTGCACGCTGTCTGCTGTTTTTCCACTTCTCTAAATGGTCTGGGGCCAGGATAGCTGAAGGATCACCTCCTTCCATACGAACCTGCCTATAATTTATGATCATCATCAGAGACCCTGTAACATGCCCCACCATCTAGAGAGGCTAGTTCGGTGGGTACTCAAGACAGGGACTTTTTGGTAGCAGCACCCTAATTGTGGAATTCCCTCCCGAGGAAGGTGAAGTTGGCTCTTTCCTAATTTTGCTTTAGATGGGCAGTAAAGACTGTTCTGTTCCATCAGACCTTTAATGCTCTGCAATGTTTTATGTCACTCTTCAATTTTAATCTGAATGCTGCCACTCACATGTTTTTTGTATGGTATGGTTTTTGCTGTTGTGTTGGCTTTATAATATGTTTTAACGTAAACCACCCTGGGCACCTGGTAGGCAAAGGGCACAATTTATAAATGTAATAAATAAACAAGTATTAGATCCTCACCCCACTCACTCAGCTGCTGAGCAATAGAGGCCAGATTTAACACTTATTTATTAGACAGATGTATATGCCGCTTTCCAGTGAACGATCAAAGCAGTTAAAATGATAATAACAAAACCATAAAATATATATAACAATAAAAATACAATAAAATAATCACTGGTCAACAATCATACTCATCATCATCAGGTGATCACTCGTGGCCGAGTAAGATTGTCTTCCAGGATAAAAATTTACAAAAAGGAGATTTTAAAAGGAGGAAATTCTAAAGAAAATTGTGTAGACTCTAGCGATGGGTCCGTAAGTGACTGTGGAGGCCAATTCTAGATCCACACAGCTTCCCACAGTGAGGACACAGGTTACCAGATGGAAGATGGTCCTGTAAAGGATTCGTTTGACGTGCTTTTCGCTTAGCACGTTTCTCCCTTTCACCTTGCACTCGAGCTTCTTCAAAGTCCATAGAACCTTTGTGAAAGGCCAACCTCCAGTTAGATCGTTCACGGGCCAGAGCTTCCCACTTTTCGATGTTTATATTGCATTTTTTAAAATTAGCCTTATGAACATCTTTAAACCTCTTATATTGACCACCGATATTCCGCTTTCCATCCTTGAGTTGGGAATAAAGTAACTGCTTTGGGAGACGGCAGTCAGGCATTTGAACAACATGACCGGTCCACTGAAGTTGGCGTTGAAGGATCATTTTTTCAATGCTAGTAGTCTTTGCTTCTTCCAGTACACTGACATTTGTTCGCCTATCTTCCCAAGTAATTCGCAGGATTTTCCGGAGGCAACGTTGATGAAATCTTTCAAGGAGGTGGAAGTGACATTTATAGATAGTCCATGTTTCGCAGGCATACAATAAAGTTGGTAATACAATGGCTTCATAAACCAGTGTTTTGGTCTTCTTACAAATATCCCGATCCTCGAACACTCTATTTTTCATTTGAGAAAACGTGGCACTTGCGGAGCTCAAACGATGCTGGATTTCACTGTCGATGTTAGCTGTAATAGAAAGATAGCTGCCAAGATAGAGAAAATGATCGACATTTTCCAGTATTGTCCTGCCAAGCTGGATAGATGGCATCACCAAAGGGTTAGCTTGCACTTGCTGATGAAGCACTTTGGGGTTTTTTATGTTAAGTGAGAGACCAAGTTTTTCGTATGCTTCTGCAAAAGCATTTAGGATAGTTTGGAGATCATCCTCTGAATATGCGGAGACCACATTATCATCAGCATACTGAAGTTCCACAACGGAGGTTGTAATTACCTTACTTTTTGCTTTCAGCCTGCTGAGATTAAAGTTTCTGCCAAAGCGGAGGCTGCCACCAAACTTCTTGCTCCAGTCTGAGGCTCTCTTTCCTCTCTTTCAGAAGGATCCAAAGAGTGCTAAGCTGGTGAGAATCTTACGGCACAATCCTATCATGTTTAGAGAGAAAAAAGTCCTGTAACTCCCAGCATCCCCCAGCCAGCTTAGCTAAGCTGGCTGGGGGATGCTGGGAGTTGCAGGACTTTCTCTCTAAACATGCATAGGATTGCACCCTTACTCTCTCTTTATCCTGGCCAGCCAACGTGAAAGCAGCCATTCTCCCCCACCTTAATATATACCGTACCCTAATTTATTTATTTTCCCAGCTGGAACAAACAACAACAACATATGCCCAAAGAGGTATCATGACAACAGCAAAAACTTTCTGCTTCAAAAGGCATAAGGACAGACAAGGAAGGTCAGGCAAGACACTTCCTCAAACTGGCCACAAACAGTTTGTGTGACATCTCTTCTGGATGAACAGATGGAGGAACTTACTTGTACATCCATTTTTTTAAAAATAGAATGACGTGAACAGCAGCTACTCCTGCCATAAGAGCCCCCGCAATGTGTACCCAAAACAGTTGCCAAGCCCGCAGTGAAATCATTCAAACATATCAGAAAGAGCAACCAACTCTTGGCACCATCTCATTCCAAAGAATGCCAGCCTAATTCATTGGGCTGGACTGCAGAGATGCCCAGGTCTGAAAATACATGCAGCTGTGTAGGATTTTCTAGGCAGTTTCCCACCCACATACATACAGAATGTGACAGTGTTGTGGTCACTGTTCTTGCGGTTCAGTAATATTTACAACTCGAACCACATCCTGGCCTTGCTCAGTATTAAACCAACTATCATCTCCCTTCTTGTCGGCTCTGTGACTAAAAGCACAATCGTTTTTGTTGTCTCTGTCATGATCAGAATGTAAATTTATCTGGTCAATGTGAGCATCACTGAACTCACCCATTATCACAACTTCCCTGCCTTTTGGATGCCTTTGATTCCTCACCCCGCTACCCCTTATGATCTCCATCAGAGCCTAAGATGGGGGTGGGGGAAGAGTATGCCCCCAATATGAAACTGCTTTTTGTACCCAGTATTTCCACCCACGCTGATTCTGTGAAGGAGTTTGTTTCTCCTAAGGTTCCCCCTGCCTAAGTCATTGGACCTTATGCCTCCACTGACATAGAGCAGGGGTGGGCAGAAAGTAGGTCTCCAGCTGATGGCATTTCGTCTGGTTTGGCCCCCACCAAGCAGCCACTTGTGCAAATGCACATCCTACCCCTGAGACAGCTACGACTAGCAGAGGTCCCTGCACGGGAGCACCCACTCACCTTGAGGTCGCGGTGTACGATGCCCATGTCGTGCAGGTATTTGACAGCATCGAGGATCTGTCGGATGAGCTGGCTGGCATCCCGCTCAGTGTAAAACCCCTTCTCCACAATCCTGTCAAAAAGTTCCCCGCCCGAGACCCTACAGCGGGGAGGAAGGCCACCAATGAGATTTGCTGTCCTGAGGGTGGCCTGGATTAGCTCCACCCCCAAAGACCTCAGTGACTTTGCCAGGAAGCCCAGGACGTACCACACTGTGGCCCTCCCTCACTCCCAAAGTTGGGGCTTCTGGTTCCCAGTCTTCCTACTCACAGCTGCATGATGAGGTAGAGATGTCCCCCGCTCTCATAGATGTCATCCAGAGCCACGATGTTGGGGTGCTTGATCCTGCCCAGAGAAAGAGAGGGTGTTTCGTTGAGGAGAGGGTGCGGATGCCCATGCCTTGACTCAACTCAAAAACTGACCTACTTATTCCACAACCTCCCAGTTTCTCTTCTGGGCAAGGTTGCTTTAACAGACCCAGATGGCAACTCCACCTCATGCTACTCCTAGTACTAGCCACAACCAGCATCAGTTGTGCAACAACATCCCCTTTTTCTAAAAATAATTTTATTTACAACATCCCTTTCTCAAGTACCCTGACTGTAGGGGAGCATGCCAAGTGGCTTCTTTAAATGGAGAGGTAGGGGGCTCCCATGATAGCTAGTGTCGCACAGCAGCTAAGAAGACAGAGACTGAGTTCAGACAACATGATATCCCATGCTCAAGGGTTGAGTGTGAGATGTTGTTGAACTGTGAGTTGTTGTTGAAACGTGGGTGGTTGTTGTTGTTGTTGTTGAAACGTGGGTTATTGTGTTGTCTGAACCCAGGCGACCTAACAAGCCATGGCTTGTTAACCATGAACAACCTCAAGAGAACCCATGGTTTGTTGTTGGGTTGTGAACTGTGGGTTGTTCACTATGGTTTGTTACCTTGGCTGGGTTCAGACAACATGATAACCCGAGTTTCAACAACAACCCACAGTCCAACTGCAACCCACAGTCAACCATACTCAACCCTTGAGTGTGGGTTATTGTGTTGCCTGAACCCAGTCAGAGCTGTGTGAGCCAAGACATCCCCAGGGACAGATCTTGCCTCTGCCACAAACTCACCAGGTACCTTTAAGCAAACTACTGTCTCCCAGCATCAGGCCATTCTGCAACACCCTCCAATTGGCAATGGGGGGGGGGGGATAATAAAACCTACATTGCAGAGCTGTTGTAAGGATTATGGAGGCAATGTATGTGAAGGGCTATAAAAATGCTAATTATTATTACCTGCTGGAGAGAGCAAGCACACACTTAGGGAAAAAATAGGCTTGAATCCAATGGTGTCCTTCTGCCAACGGAATGGAAACTGCTGACAGAGGAGATTTCTCTCCCCCCAAGCCCCCAATGCACCCCCCCAAATCTGCTGTGGCGGGTTGGGGGATCCTCCAGAGCAGATTAGGGGGCACATGGGGGACTGCAGGGGAAAGAGGGGGCAGGGAAGTCCCATCGCAGAAGTCTGTTCTGCAACATAGCATTTAATTTTTTTAAAAGCAAAACATGAGCTTTTTTTAAAAAAATCAGCGGCGCGTTCCTATGCAGACCAATTTTCTGGCATCAGCCTCAGTTTTGTCTTTTGTTTTAAAGACTTAAAATAAATAAAATAAAATAAATAAAGATAAATAAATAAAGACTTGCACATGAGTGGTTCAGCTTCTAATGTGGTAAAAAAAATATATGATTGATTTTGTAAAAAGCGAAACAGCATGGGCATGAGAGCCGTGCCACTTCTGATGTCGATGGTAGCAGCCAATGGGAAGCTATACGAGTGGATGCGTGAACATTCATGGGGAATTTAATTGTTTTGGCATTGAAAGAGAGCCAAGTCCATTCAGCCCTCCTTTGCTGCCGAGATGATCATTCTATAACTATTTCGCTATAAAAGAAACAGGGTTGGGGGCATGGGGAGAAATAATGGAAGCAAGCCAGTGATTCAAGTCTCCCCAACACCACCACGTGGGGACAGAAATTGACATGAATGGGACAATTGACAGGTTATTCAAGGGGCAATTCATGGAAAATTCATCAGTAACCCCACCATCGTGCTCAAGAGGAAGTAATACAAGGATAAGGTGCAAGCAGGGAAATTTTAATTAAAAACACAGTATCTTTGAAAAGCCTCCACAGCATTTTGCCGGTCCACACGGGAAGGGCTGGTGCTGCATTTTCATTCTAGTTCTTTTTTTAAAGTTGCCAAAAATCAAGTCTGGAAAAGGAAAAACACCATGGGGGGCTGCGACGATTTGGCAATGATGTAATCTGGATTCTCCGAAAAAAGTGTGTGGACAAAGGATGGCAATCCTAGGCTAATTATGGAAGCACCCTGAATATCCAGATCACACACGCTGGTGCTAAGTGTCATTAGGAGGCGGCAGAGGAGAGGGAGACACTGTTCATGGGCACTTTACTCACAACTCCCCTGTTCTCCCATCCAAGGTGGAGTAACATTCTTTCTTGAAATAAGATGCTTGGGAAATCACTCACTAGCTTCTAGAACAGGGATGGATAACGTGTGGCCCTCCAGATGCTTCGGCCTATAACTCCCATCAGCCCTAGCCAGCATAGCCAATGGTGAGGGATGATGGGAGTTGTGGCCCTACAGACGTTTTGGCCTACAAGTTGCCCACCCCTGCTAGAATATCTGTTCACTCCTTTTCCTTTGACTGAGCTTTCCACTTCCTAGTTTCAACCACCCAGTTTGTGGTCCTTGATACTGGGCTGGGTGAGAGCCTGCCTTTGTTTTGCAGAACCTGCTATCACAGAGCTCGCAAGTGGGTGCCAGGAACACTAAGGGGACAGCTGTATGGGCTCCAACAAGTTAGCAGTGACACCCTACAAGGCAACTACTTCTCTTGAATTTCCCTGTCTTATGCTTGCATCAGAGGACACAAATTTGGTGCTCTTGCTGAGTATGAGAAAGGCACGGGAATGGTCATGTGGTTTGCTCTGGGCACACGGAGACATTATGCAATGCCAAAGTGGACTATTTTCAGAAAGGCCACTATCCCAGCCGAGATATGGAGATGAGGAAATTATGAGTACATAGGGATGGTGCGGCGGGCTGTTGAAATTCAAGGAGGTGTATATATAGGTCCAGGCTAGTAGCCCACATGGCCATATATGAGAGGAGAGATCTCCTGCACATGGGGGCATACTGATGTGCAAAGCTCTACAGCTGCAATCACACAAAGCAAGACACAGAGTGTGAAAGTTATGCAGATGAGATGGGCATGCTTTATTTCTGTCAGCCCCGATATATATCTCCCTACACCTTGACCCATGGAGACCTTGACCACAACCTACACTGGTGAAAAGGAGAAATAAAGACCCAAGATGTTAAAAAAATATAGAGAGAGTTTTATTCCTCAAAGTAGCCTGAGGGCTACTCCAAGGAATAAAACTCTATATATTTTTTTTACATCCCGGGACTTTGTCTCTTCTTTTCACCGTGTGATCTTGGACGTTCTCGGGTTTTGTCTGACTTCTGCAGCCTACTCTCTACCTATGCAGCTGTAACAGCTGGAAACTTGGTTGCTTTTACAATAAAAACCAAACGGCTGAAATTCTGATTCTAACCCCAACCGCAAATTTCTCGCTTGCACAAAACACACACAAACACGCACTTCCCTAGGCAAAGGGAATCTCGGGCTGTATATGGACACGGCAGTCAACACTCAGATGAAAGGGCTATGCTGGCACAAGAAATACCCACAACAAGGAGTTATGGCCCCTCCCATCTGTCTATAAAGCAGACCTATAAAGCCTGTTTAGTCCAGCATTCTGTTCACACAGTGGCCAACCAGTTGCCTGTGGGAAACCCACAAGTAGGACATGAGCGCAACAGCACCCTCCTGTCCAGGTTCCTCAGCAAGTGGTGTACATAGGCACACTGCCTCTGATGGACTTGTTTGTAGTCCAATCCAGCAATGGCCATTCTTCTGAATCGAGGTGATTGAAGGAGGAGGAGGGGGACGAAGAGGAGCACCACCCACTTGTGCAGCACGGCGATCTCATTTTCAATGCTGCTTTCCTTCCCTTCCAGCACCTTCTTTGCAATGCACTTGATGGCCACCAGCTTCTGGGTTGACTTCTCTTCAGCCAGCACTACCTCCGAGAAGGCACCCCTGGAAAACAGAACCGGGGAGGGGGGGAGGAGGAGGAAGTGAGAGAGCAGAATCCCGTCCCCCCCAGCCATCAGGGTGTCCCATTCTCAACCAGAGATGAGAGTCCCCTGGCCCAGAAGGCACAGGGATCCAAAATGTACGGAGCGCCGTAAGGCTCAACTAGGGGGCGAGGCCAGCCAGCCCAGAAACCAAAGGGTGCAAAAGCAAGCCCCAATCATCCTCTACCCTCCTGCCAGCCTGTCAGCACCAGCCCCTCCCCGTTACACCCAGCTGGATCTCTCACCCAGCCACTGTCACCACAGCAACCTGCAGAATCTCAGCTATTTATAGGAGAACATGTGAGAGAGATGGCACCAGGCAAGCAGGAGAGAATGTGCCAGGAGGACGGGGATGAGGAGGAGGGGTGCACCGGGCAAGACATGGGGAGAATTGTGCCAGGTAGAAGGAGGGCAGCCCTGTGTCCTAGGAGGAGGAGGGCGGGTGTTGCTAAGGAGCCCTGCCGATTGGAACTGATAACCGCAATTCTAACAAAGCCCTCCAGCATCTGTAGAGGGACAAAGAAGGGATGGAAATACAGTGAGACAGGGATGGGCAACTTGTGGCCTTCCAAATGTTTTGGCCTACAACTCCCATGATCCCTCACCACTGGCTATGCTGGCTAGGGCTGTAGGCCAAAAACATCTGGAGGGACACAAGTTGCCCACTTGCAGTAGGAGGAAACCTCACAGATGCCCGGCTAGGGGCAATACAGCATCTGGGGATGAGAAGCATGTCTCTTTCTACCACAGCAGTGAGCCTCTTGCACCCATAACCATGTGCCGTTGCTCCCTTGCACGCACACACTGTTTTCTCTGCAGGCCTTAGCTGAGCCTTCCTCAGACTAAAGGACACAAACTGACAAGCAAAGGAAGCTCCCCAAGTCTCCTCCCTGCTTATCTCCAGTTCTTGTGATTACCTCCTTTGGCTTCTCAGTCTCATCTAGAACAGTGATAAAAGTGGGCGGGGAAATGACACGGGTTCAAGGCCGAATGGGTCCCCTCCCCTCCCCTCCCCTCAGCTCCATCTCTAGCACAGGAAGAATGGCTTGTTATCTGCACAAAGAGAGTTCAATCAAAAGAGGCGGGAGGCAGTCTGTGGGGAAATCAGCTGCGCCGAGGACCTCAGATCACCCAATCTGCAACCCCCTCCCATAGGCCATACAGTTTATTCTGCAATCTGATATACTGTATGCCAGCAAGCCCTCTTGTCCCACCAGAGAATCTCCACTTGCCAGCTGCTTTTTGTAGTCCAGGGAAATTCATGGAGGATAAAGGGATTTATAGCTACTAGTCATGACAGCCATATGCAGATGCCAGGATCAGAGCCACTTGTCGGGGAAGAACAGGAGATGAGTGTAGTAATAGCCCTCTCCCACTGCTTATGGTCTTCCCAGAGACATTGGCTGGCCCCTGTGGGAAACAGGATGCAGGACTAGGGAGGCCAGCCTTCCCTGACCTGATCCTGTCCAGATGTTTGGGACTACGACTCCCATTTGCCCCAGCAAGCATGGCCAATGGTCAGGAATACAGGGAACTGTAGTCCAAAACATCTGGAGGGCACCAGGTTGGGTGTGATCCAGCAAGGTTCGTCTTACGTTCTTGTAAAAAACAAAGTTACACCACGAGAATGATGCCTTGCAAAATTTGCTGCCTGGTTTGGCTACCCCCCCCCACTTCTTCCTACCCATTAGGGGGCGGAGCCTGTCTGCTCATATAAGCCACATACAGTAATACCTTGGATTGCAAGCATAATTCGTTCCGGAACCGTGCTTGTAATCCAAAACACTCTTATATCAAAGCGAGTCTCTGGCGGGTGTGAGCGGGGCCGATTTCAGCCCACTACGCCCGCTCGAGGCGAGCGGTTACATCCCTACTTACTTGTATTGCAAGACGTCGCTTGTTTATCAAGTTGAAATTTTAAAAATTTGCTTGTCTTGCAAAACGCTCTCAGACCAAGTTACTTGCAATACAAGGTATTACTGTACAGGCCTGTGGCTTACGCTGGCTCAGTTTGTCTGAGCGTGGAAAGCTAAGCAGGGTCAAGCCTGGTTATTACTTGGATGGGAGACCCCTCCTCTAGTTTCCTGCACTGAGCAGGGGGTTGGACTCGATGGCCTTGTAGGCTCCTTCCAACTCTATGATCTATGAAATATATGAAAGACAATACCCATTTATTCCAGGTCGCTTGATTAATTTTTTAAAAAAAGAAAAGCCGCCACTGCTTGTTTGCGTACACACATCCATTATGAAGAGTCACCGTACCTCCTTAAGCATGTATTTTAACACTCTTTAAACCACCCAGGCTGCAAGTAAAAAAAAGAAGAAAAAGGTTGCTAACGTGTATTGATGTATTTGGGAATTAAGTAATCCGCTTTAGGTACTACCCAGACCTACACACACAGAGGCTGTAACCCTGCAACAATGACATAACCTTGCAGCTTCCAGATTAGCCGTTGAGTTAGTTGGCTGTGGCAAAGGCAGCAGAAAATATTTTGGCACCTTAAAGACGAATACGTTTACGATGACATAAGCTTTCGTGAACTTGAGTGCACTTCATTAGATACATGAGTATATAGAGGGGGGAAAGCCCTGTAAAATTGGTCATGCAATGCAAGAGGTCCAGGCCAGTTTCCTGCTGAAGATCCCCCTCCCTCCTCCGCTGCTATTTGGCTCCCCTGCACATTTGAGAACAAATACCTAGAAGCTGGCAGGGGAGGCTTCTTGGGAAAATAGATAAGAGCGCCAATCTGTTTCAGGGAACACATGCTTAGACCAAGAATTATAGAGGCCGGCTTGAACGTGCTCTTTAAAAAGCAGGAAAAGGCAATGTGTACTTTGGCCCTAAAATGTATACAAGATAAACATCGCAACTATTCACAACAACAGGAAGATCGACTGGTAACTAGGCATGGTTGCAGTTAAGCCTGCAAGCAGTGCAGGGGAAGGAAGACCTCCCCTCCACTCAGGATTCCGGGACATCTGAGGGATTTCCCAGTACTGGGAGATGGAACTCCAAGGAGTTTATGGCTCACCTTCTAATCCTGTCTGTAATTAACACATTAATCCTGCCTAAGTGTCTTAGCCTGTCTGCAGCCTGGCCTCTCTCCACTCGGCAAATGAGCCCGTCTAGGCTACTTGGCCGCCAGCCAGCCAGCTCTACCGTGGGGGTCAAAACTCAGCCCTTGACCTCAGGGTGGAGATATAAGACTTATTTCCCTAGATCACAGGCATGCTAGAAGAAAGGTGGTACTATAAGGGTGTGTGTGTGTGTGTGTGTGTATATGGAGAGAGACAGGCTTGGCCTTTTGGGAGGCAGACAAATGGTTTCTCCCCCAATCTGAACATTTCGTGATTCAGTCTACTGTTGCCCACAAAGACCCCACAAAGATTAGTTCCTTTCGGTACAAGAAGGCTGAAGAAAGGAGAAGCTAAAAATAGCAGAGAGCCCTCACCACATCCAGGGCTGAGCCCTTCTCCTAGAATAAACCCCCCTCCCCCAAAATGGCACAGTGCTATAGTGGGGGTGTTGAACCTCCGGCCAGTGGGTCAAACCTGGCCTTCGGGAGTTCCCTAGATGGCCACACCCCCTTTCCCTGGCCCCACCCCTGTCCCCCCAACCACCAATTGTTTGGTGGCTTCCCAGCTTTGAGGGTATTTTTGGCCCTGCTCCTTTTGCCTTCAGCCCTGTGCAGCATTGGAATGCGTTCCCCGAGAGCGTCTCTCAAATTGAATTTGGCCCTCAGGCTGAAAAAGTTTCAACAGCCCTGCACTATAGATTGTCCATATACTTTAAGAGCAGCCCAAGCCTCCTGTCAATATTGACTGATCCCTGTGCTAATATTTGAGGCCACCGGTTTCCAAAGCACATTCACCACCTGCCAACCCAGCCCTGAGACAAAACTGAGGTGGAGCGTGCCTGGCAATTCAAGGGGGAGAGGCTCAAATGGGACTTACCTGTAACTGCAGCATGGGCTCTGCATCTCCTCCACCCTACAGTTTCCATAATCCCTGATCACTTGCAATGTGGATTGGGGCATATGGAAATTGAAGCTGCCCTCTGGATCAAGGAAGGGGAACCTATGGCCCGTGGGCCTAAAACGGCCCGCGGAATGCCCCCATCTGTATTTAGGCTTTTAAAAGCTACCAAAGTGGGCGTAGTTCAGAGTTGCACAGAATAACCAGTAAATGACCCAAGATAAGCAACAAGGAAATGTGACTCCCAAACACCCTTGGAATTCCAAATTAATGTAGATAAGGCCTATTATCCTCAGGTTAACAACCTTAGGGATCTTACAGTATAAATAAGTCCTTTGAGAAGAAGTGGGCAGAAGGTAGGTTGAATCAAAATCTACTGGTAGACTCTGGGTGATTTGTAGTAGATTTGCAAAGGTTTCTGACTCCCAATTGTTTTAAGAACGACAAAATGGCCACTTCCGATTTAAGATGGCGAAGTAATTGGATCGTCGTCTGCGCCTCTCCTGATGTTTCAGTTTTCAAGACTCATTTAAGACTGTCGTATCTTGGTATTTTGTATTTGTTTGGCTCTTGTTTTTATTCTATCTGCGTATTTGCCATCTGTGTGTTGCAGAAGTGTTTGATTATGGCGACTGCTAAGGTAAAAAAGGGTGCGGGCACACTGCCCACTCCTCCACAACCTCCGCCAGCCAAGGTTTCTAAGCTGGAACAAGAATGGGAAGATATTCTTGATATGCTGAAAAATATGTCATTGCAATTATCCCAGCAGTCTAAGAACTGGAACAGTTGCAGCTTATACAGGAGTCAATTAAAATGCTTCAGTGTTCCGATGACTCTATAGATGGCCGTCTTAAAATGATGGAATCAAGATGTGTTGGTTTGGAAGATCGCGTTTCTGCTCACGAAACAGCAATGGCAGCCTCTCACAGTGTATTATCTGCCCGTGTTGCAGGTTTGGAAACTCCTTTTCGGAGAGCCAATTTGCGTGTCTTGGGCTTCAGAAACAGCCTACACAGTATTCACAGGGCCGGTTCGCAGAATTTATGGAGATATTTTTTCATGAGTTATAGGAATTGCCAGCACAGTTTCAGCTGGATATTGAGAGAGCTTATCGTGTTCCTGGTTCTGGCCATGAGTAGAGAGCGGGACCTGTTATTGTGCAGTTTTTACAAGTTTCAACAAAAGAGTATCTCCTCCACACGGCTAGGCAGAAAGGAGAGCTTCGGTGGGAAACTGATCATGATAAAATTATGTTTTACCCAGATTATACAAAAGAGGTCTCTGATCAAAGAAGAAAATTCACCAAGGCTAGGAACCTGGCGAAAGATCTTGGGCTAGAATATCATATTAGATATCCAGAGACCTTCTGTCTTATCTCTGAAAATCAGATGAAAAGATTTGCATCCCCGGAAGCTGCAGAGTCATTTCTGATGGGCATTAAGATTACTGGAGGCTCTCCCCCACTGCTGCTGCATCCATTTCTACTGAAGCTGTTTAATTTGGTTCATCTGGAAAGTTTCTGGCTGTTCATCAGTGTTTATGCTGTTATACAAGATAATGTTCTTGGCATTTGGCCAACCTATATATAAACAACACCGTGCTTCTAATTTCCCCCCCTTACTTTTGTCTTAGGTAACTTTATATGCTTGTTATGCTTTTATATTTTGCATAGGTTTATAATTAGTTTAAAAATGATATACTGTACACAATTAAATATTTTACAAAATACCCAGCATTCTTTTTTATTTAAGCATGTATTTGATCATTGAGAAGGGAGCAGGCGAGATGGATTGCATTGCCACCTTTACTGGAAGCCAAAATGTTTTTTCCCCTAGTTTTTGTTTTATTTTTAGTTTTGCTTTTATTCATTATATCTTTCCTAAATGTGGGGTTTTTGTTTTGTGGGGGAAATGGTACTATGTGGGTTATATGGTTGTTGTTTTAATTTTATTTTTTTTTCAATTTTACTTTTTATTTTTTAATATATTTTATTTGAAAGGTAATGTGAGGTACAGGAAAATAGATGTTTCCCTGGACCACTTGGATTTTTTTGTATTGAAATATATTATATTAATGATCTATAGGATATATTATACAGAAGTAGTTAATATTGGTAAAATTAGTAAGATCTGTATTTTAGGAGGGGCAGCTAATCTATTTTTCATTGTTTTATGTTGAACGTGACTTCATGAAATGTCAAGGGGCTGCGGAATCCAAAAAAGCAGGACACAGTGCTTTCTAGGTTAAAAGAGCATAGTGCTGATGTGGCTTTTCTACAAGAAACTCATTTGATGGCTGCAGATGCCCATTTACTGAGGAAAAATTGGGTTGGAGCGGTATATGTAACTGATACTTCTACTAGGTTTAAAGGGGTAGCAATCTTAATTCATAAACAATTTTGGTTTTCAGTCCAATGCGTTATTAGTTATCCTGAAGGTCATGTTTTGATTTTGGTGGGGAAATATAATGACAAAGTAATTGCTATGATTAATGTATATGGGCCTTATAATGATTCTCCGGTCCGGTTATGTTTCATGAGTGTTTCAGTAAATTGGTTGATGTTGCATAACTTACTGGTTATCCCCGCCCACTGTGGGTGGGGATTTTAATGAAGTTTTAAACCTGCTGTTGGATAGAAATACACCTGGCCCTAAGAAGCAAATGATGGTGAGACTTACACTTCAGGCATATATGGCTGAATTTGGTTTGATTGATGCAAGGAGAGCTTTGCATCCTCTTGAAAGGGACTACACATTTATTTCATCTGTTCATCATAATTGTTTTCGATTAGATTATTTTTTGGTTTCTACATCGTTGTTACGCGATATAAATTTCTGTAAGATTGAAATGCTGGTAATTTCCGATCACGCCCCAGTTTGCCTGGAGTTGCAATTTTCAGATTCACTTAGGCCCCCTGCTCTTTGTGGAGTTTAAATGTTTCCCTTCTCAATGATCAGATGTTTAAAAAACAGATTTTGGCAGAATTAACTGAATACTTTGAAATTACCGTAATGAGGGTACAGTTGATTCTTGTGCTATTGAGTGGGAGGCCAGTAAAGCTTTTATACGGGGCCAAATTATTGCTTATGCTTCCTATAAAAACAAAATTTTAAAAATACAGTGAGTAGTTTTGAGTGGGAAGTTGAAATCCCTTATAACTCAGTTTGCTACTTCTCCAAGTGCACAACTTTATCAGGAGCTGCAGAGCATTGAATATGAATTGAATAATATCCTTTCACAGCAGGCGGAATTTGCTTTAACCTGGTTACGACAGGCATACTGGGAAAATGGTGAACGTCCTAGTAAGCTTCTGGCATGTTGTCTTAAACAGAAAAGGCATCAAGGTGTTATTTCTGCTATTAAAGATGAGAGCAATATGATATACACTTCCCCTAAAGATATAAATTCCCAATTTTATTCTGATTTGTATAGCACGGGTAAAGAAATATCAGAGCAAGATATGGACGTTTTCTTTTCTCAGCTTAAACTTCCAAGGTTAAATTCCTCACAACAACAGTTCCTTATGGCTCCCCTGCGTATTGAGGAAATAATGAAAATAATCTCTGTGCAGAAAAAGCGTCAGTTTCCTACACACACACACACACACACACACACACACCTCCTCACGTGTAAACAAGTATAATCCCAGCTGGGAGCTAGGAAATGCAAAATGTACATACATCTTGATGTCTCCCTGCCACAGCCATTCGCATGCAAATGTGGCCCAAGCTCTCTAGTCATGAGCCACCTCTCCCCTCTGCCTGGGCCAGATGAAGTTCATCCTGATTGGCTAAAGACACCTGGGCTACTGAAAGGAGGAGGGGGAAGAATCTATACTGCCTGCCCTGGCATTTTGGGTTTTGTTGTTGTGGTCTGCACGCTTTCGCGGGAGGAGGGCTTTGCTGAGGCAAGCCCTGAAGAAGACCAAACAACCCCCAGGTAAAGAGAGTAAGGCCTGAGTAGTGATATAGTAAAAGAACTAGCTTTGTTGTTTTATAGCTCTACTGTGTATACCAAAGTGTCTCCCCACCTTCTCTCCTTCCCTCATTGCCCACCTTTTGTTGTAATCTGTTTACCTTGAATAAACTTTCAGTTTTACCCCACACGGAGTGTGTGGTTCCTCTGTGGTTCAGTGCTAAATCCAGTGTACAGACAAAGGCAAGGCCCTGAGAGAATCAAGTCAAGATGGCAGAGCTAAGGCTGGCAGTTTTGCACCTTTGATCTCTGATCTTGAGTAAAAGACCGGTTGGCAGTCCTTTCACAATTTCGAATATGAATGTTGGGAAAGCACCTGGTCCAGATGGATTTCCAATTGAGTGGTACAAAACATTTTCTAGTCTTTTGGTCCCAAGGCTTCATCATCTTTATAATTATATTTTTGAATCTGGTTCTCTTTTGGCATCATTAAATGACACTTATATCACTGTGATTCCTAAGCCCGGAAAAGACCATACATATTGCATTAACTATCGACCTATGTCGTTAATTAATGTTGATATTAAAATATTAACAGCAATTTTGGCTGATGGATTGCAACAAGTTATTACAACACTTGTTCAATTGATCAGGTGGGGTTCATTGGAAATCAACACGGAGCAGATAATTCTAGATTAGTAGTTGATCTGATTGCTTTAAATACAAATAGAACAGACTCGGCTGCTATAATTTCTTTGGATGCTGAAAAGGCAATGACAAAATTCATTGGAAATTTATTTTTGCTACGTTGAGAAACTTTGGCTTTCCCATGGAATTTTTAAATTGGGTTAAAATTTTATATTCAACCCCAAGAGCAAGAGTTAAGACCAATGGGTTTTTCTCAGACTATTTTATACTTGGGAGAGGTACTAGACAGGGATGTCCACTTCCTCCATTGATATTTGACTTATGTTTGGAACCCCTGGCATGCGCTATTAGACAGAATAGTAGTATTCATGGATTTTTACCTGTAGCTCTGCTGCCTCTTAGCCAACCATAATCCACTTCACCTGGCCAGGCAGGGGGAAGGGAACTCATGACTTACTGGGTTTGACTACATTTACATATGAAAGCTTTCAGCCTGGCTCCGCCGGACTTCCAGGCACCACCCATTCAAGAGGAACTATGCACACACACACACACCCAGCCTTCACACATGAGGGTGTGTGTGTGTGTGTGTGTGTGTGTGTGTAGTGTGCGTGTGGGGACCCCCCAAAGGCTCCTCTTCTTCACACACTCCCTTTTAAAAAAAATGAAACCTGAGAGGTCAACCCTCTCATTTCATTTTAAACTAACTTAAAAGAAAAAGCCTTTGCTAGCCTTCTACCACTAGCACACCTTTTCTCATTCACATACACACAAAACAGAAAAACGAAACAACTTTAAACAACAATCTTAACACATCTTAAACATCTTAAAGCTTAAATCTTAGACATCAAACGGCAAAACAACAATCAATAATCATCAATCAGAAGTTTACAGGTTTGCTAAAGCTCCTTAAACATCAAAACAGCAAAACACAATAAATAACCATCAATCAGCAATTTACAGGTTTGCATTACATCTGTTTTGCATACACAACATCATATGCACTTAAAAAAAAACTTTTTAGGGTTGTTGTTCCTCACCCAGCCTGTAGGGGGCAGATTACTGACTGAAATGTGACTCTTCAATTCGCCTTTGTTTGCTTTTAAAAGCTTGCCCCTGCCACTCTGTACTCAACGACATGAATACCATCACCCCTTTTCCCAAAGGCCTGCTGGTGGCTTCCCACCACCCAATGACACAAATACAACACTCCCTTTTCCCAAAGGTTTGCTTTTGGCACTTTCTACCCAATGACTTGAATGGGATGACTGTTCCAAAGGTTCGCTGGTGGCTTCCCACCACCCCCCTTTTCCCAAAGGCACCTTCTAGAACACACAGCCTGGCAATCTTCCAGCCTCTTGGGCTTGGCTCTTTTAGCCCACCACCCAAACTTGCACGGGATGACTGTCTCCCTCAGAATTGAAGGCTTAGCCATGGAGGCTCAGCTTGGCAATTCTTCAGCCGTTAGAGGCTCTAAATTCCTATTAACATCCTGCTTTGTTTCCTCGCCTCTGACTGATTTTTTCTCTGGCAACTCTCCCCTGCCCCGAGGCACTTTGAAAGCTTACGTGCATTACATTATTTTTTCATCATCATCATTTCAAATTGCCCTTCGCACATGACACAAGACAACACAAATAGTTCAGTTGTTTACACTGGGAGCACCCGGCCCCGGTCCCCCAGCAACCCAGCAACACTTTATCGACAAGATAACAGATACACTTGGATCACCCATCCCCTCCCTGCCAGCAACAGTTAAACAGTTTTCATTGGCTTTAATCAACAATCAAACACTTAATCTCAGTCCTCTTTTCTCCTCGCTGGAGACACCTGGAGGGAAATTCTTCTGTCCGTGCTTCTCCACCAGCTAGGAGGGAAATCTCCTTTTCTTTCTGCTCCTTTCAGCCCTCCACTTCAGCAGCACAGGGGACAAAGTCTCTTTTTCGGGGGGGGGTGTTTTCTGATATCCGCCCCCCCTCTGCTTGCTGCTGCCCAGCCTGGCCATTCACCATCCCCCCCCCCAGAGCAACTGGACAGTCCAACTTCAAAATCTGAGTCCTTCTCCCGTGGGAGAGATGTAGGGCAGGACTGTGCCCTCCCTCCCCAAAGTTTCGACAATTTCTCTGGGGCACATAGCACAACTAAAATCACTCATCAAACGCTGTCCCAAAACTCAACGTTTTGCTCACCATTCTCTTAGGAGAGGTTTCTGGTCTTCTCCCTCCTCCTGGAACACACGCGCATGCGCACACACCACCTCTTCCTCTCTTCCCGGGCTCCTCCAGCCCCCCAAACTTTGGGATCACGCAGCCGCCATCTGCTCACCCGCTTTTGGCACTCGATGGGTAGGATCCTCTTCCGCTTACTCACTGGCAACTGCTGCTCCCAACCTCTGCTCCCAGCCTCTGTTGTACTCGATGGGTACACAGGCTGACTTTTTGGAGTTTTGCTTTCTCTGCTTACTCCTCCATAGTTGAGATTTCTTGCCTTCAACGCTCCCACTGGCGCTAGGTTCCACAGACTGGGGCAGCCTCTTTCAGCAATCTGAACGTTTTCTTTGAGGCTCAATCTCACACTTGCTGCCCTCTGCTCACTTGCTGGGCACACAAGCTGTTCTGGAGCTCCTCCATAATTGAGATTTCTTGCTTTCAATGCTCCCCGCTGGCGCTAGGCTTCCACCGACTGGGGCAGCCCCTTTCAGCAATTTGAACGTTTTTCCTAAGGCTCAATCTCACACTTAAATCTCTAAAAAATAACAAACTCTCTACTCATGCACTAAAGTCTCTCACTACACACACACACCCTCATGTGTGAAGGCTGGGTGTGTGTGTGTGCATAGTTCCTCTTGAATGGGTGGCGCCTGGAAGTCCGGAGGAGCCAGGCTGAAAGCTTTCATATTTAAATGTAGTCAAACCCAGTAAGTCATGAGTTCCCTTCCCCCTGCCTGGCCAGGTGAAGTGCATTATGATTGGCTAAGAGAAAGCAGACCTACAGGGAGGAGGGGAGGGGGAAAAAAGGTATATTTCCCAAAGCGTGGCTTTTGGTCTTTGTTCTTTGTTCTTGGGTCGTCGTGTGGTTGCTGTGGATCATGGCAGCAAGCCATGATCCACGCAGAGGTCCAAGCCTTCAGATTGGCCTCAGGATCCGGCCCCAGGCAGCTCCTGGTGAAATTAGCTGATTGAGGGCTCTAGTGAAAGCATGTCTTGTGGAGGGCTATCCATCTCGGACCTGCGGGTAGATGGAATAGTTCCCCCCTGGGCGGCAGGGCTGTGCTGGATCTAACCCTGGAAGAGAACACCCTCAGGTAACAGGTGTGTGCCTGAGAGATATTAAGAATCAGGTTTTATTGTTTTGTAGCTCTATTTCTGTGTACTAAAGTGTCTCTCTCGTTATTTTGTGTGCTTCTCTCATTTCCCTAATCTTGTTGTAAAATGCTACCAGAATAAACCTTGTCTTGGTTTTATCCCACATGGGTTTTGTAGTCACTCTGCTTGGTTCAGTATCTAAAGCCAGGTTACAGAATTAAAGGCGAGTCCCTCAACAGAGATCCAAGTAGCAGTGCAGACAGCTGAGGCTGGCAATCTGGTACCTTGAGATCTCTAGGGGTCTTCGTTCCTTTGGAGTAGGAAAGGGTGGGGGTGTGGCGGGCCAGCCAGCCCCCCCTTCCTCCACATGGTGGCAAGCGCTGGGATTCGAAGCTGAACCACAGAGTGTGTGCTTCTCTCATTTCCCTAATCTTGTTGTAAAATGCTACCAGAATAAACCTTGTCCTGGTTTTACCCCACATGGTGTTTGTGGATTGCTCTGCTTGGGTCAGTATCTAAATCCAAGTTACAGAATTAAAGGCGCGTCCCTCAACAGAGATCCAAGTAGGATTGCAGACAGCTGAGGCTGGCAATCTGGTACCTTTGGAGTAGGAAAGGGTGGGGGTGTGGTGGGCCAGCCAGCCCCCCCTTCCTCCACAAAAACATTCTTGTGGCGGACTTGGGTAGACAGGTTGATTTTTACTTTGGATCAATTAGTGAGTGTTGATGATGAGTTTTTGTCATTTTCGGCTTTGCGAACTAAATATAACTTGCCTGCCTCAGCTGAATGGTAGTACTTGCAATTGCAACATTTGTTAGAATCTAGGTTTGTTCTGGCTGCTTTTACAGCTTCAGAGCCTCCTTTGCTATTGGATGTACCGATTGAGGCTGAGCAGTTATATCCACCTATGATTCATGTTTATAAATACTTATTATCAGTGAATAAGTATGATACACAGAGTCTTAAAGATGAATGGAATAGAGAATTAGATGGCCTTATGTTGCCCTATCAATGGAACATTGTTTTTGCATCTGTGTCAGAAGGGTATATGGATCTTAGGTTACGTCTTATTCAGCAAAAACTTTTGTTTCGTGTTTATTGGACACCACAACGTCTTTTTAATAAGGGTTTGTCTAAGTCAGCTAACTGTTGGAGGTGTAATACTGTGTATGCTTCGTTTACCCATATGTTTTGGCAATCCCCAGTGCTTGCTTCTTTTTGGGTAGAAGTCATAGTACGGATAAATTGAGTATTAGAATGCTCTTTAATATTTACCAATGCACACGTTCTTTTAAATTATATACCTGTTGTATGGAATTTATCACAATGCATGTGGATTTTCCGCGCCCTCTTGACAGCTAAAAGACTGATATTACAACACTGGAAAGATAAACGCTCACCTCCTATAACACAATGGATTGAGGACCTAATAATGCTTTCAACATTTGAGCAGGTAGTATCTAGACACCACCTGCGGATGGATAAATACATGGATATTTGGTCTGCTTTTTCTGAAGTTTATGGATAATTGTATGACTACATACTTTTTGATACTTATGGATATATATTTCATACATATTTACTGGAAGTGATCCATTTAAAATACTGTAAGAAAATAGTGTTTTTTGTTGTTCATTTTCCCCCCTTCTTTTTTTTTTAATGGTTTTTGTTTTGTTTTGGTGTAATTCACATTTTAAAAAAACTAATACATTAAAAAAAAAAAAATAAGAATGACAAAATGGCTTCTTCCCCTGCCTCCCACCTCTAAATTAAGCTGCTGAAATTAAGAAAGTTTGGGGAGGAAAATCAGGAGTGGATTTCTGTGTGAAAAAACTGCAAACTCAAATTCGGATACTGTAATCCAAGACTGGGCCACATGTAGCCCAAAATGTCTGGAGGGCCACAACTCCCATCAGCCCTTGCCAGCATAGCCAATGGTGAGGCATGATGGAAGTTGTCGGCCAAAGCATCTGGAAGGCCACAAGAATCCCACCCTGCTGTAAACCAGTCCTTGGCCTGAGCCATGTGTTCAGAGGCACCCTGTTCCTTAATTCTATTAGGTGTATATTTCCCTCCTGAGCCACTGTTTTGCCCCTGAAACCAGTTGGTGATCCTTGAGGTTCTGGGAGGGGTGGGAGTAGATCCTGGAAGCCTGCCTACCTGTGCTTTAGAGGATCAGTCCCCACTTAAATGGCTTTAGCAACTGCATGAACTCACGTGCCCAGCACTTCCCGGAACTCATAGATCTCCCGGATATCTTCAGCTCGTTTCTTCCAACTGGGCTCATCCTTTTCCAAGGGCATGGTTCTTCCTGAGCTAAAACCTGGGCTGCCCAATTCCCAGATGGCCTGGAGCAGAGGGGCAGGCAGGTCTAGCAAACTCAGGGCCTGTAGGAAAGAACAGACACATGGCATTAGAACAAGGGAACCTGAAGGCAAGATGGTGTCTTCATCCTGAAGTGAAGCATCACCTAGGAGAAGAGCAAAGGAGGGGCATCACAAGGCAGAAGAATCATTGTGTATTCAGTTCAGTTCGGTTCATCACATATATGAGGCAAGAGTTACTGGTTGGCCTTCCAGTAGAAAGGCTCTGAAACTGTTCAGCTGATCTGCATCAACAAACTGGCATCCGGAAGCCCACGGTCTTCCACAAAAGGACTTAGTTCAAGATCAGTTGACCAGAGACTTCAGCATTCAGGCGATATAAAGCAGGGGTAGGGCAAATGGGCGCCCTCCAGATGCATTGGACGACAACTCCCATCAGCCCCAGCCAGTGTGGCCAGTGGTCAGGGATGATGGGCGTGGTAGTCCAAAGCATCTGGAGGCCACCGGGTTGCCTCCCCCTGATGTAAAGTTTCCTCCTTTAAGCGCTTGGCTGCCACTGGTAAGCCCTCAGCAGCCTCTGCTGGGTCCCATCAAGAGAGGCCGCGACCCGCCCACAAAGCTACCACAGGCCTGCTGTGACATCAAAGCAAAGGAAATCTCCTGAGCAAAGGCTGCACAGCCTTTTAAGGTGGGTACAGCAGGGGGCCTCGTGGCCAGATCCAAGGGCTTCCTTTGCCTCCGCTCAGCTCACCCCTCCCTCTTCCCAATTTCTCTTCATCTTGGTGCCCTTAAGCATATTGCTCAGACTTTATCCTGTTTGGTAACATTATTGCTGTCTCCATAGCAACAGCTGTAGCTCCTGGAACACTGAAAATACAGTTCCTTCCCCTGCCTTAACCACTGTCTCCTGGGGATCAGACCTGTCCATATTTTCTCTCTCTCACACACACACACACACCTTAAAGACTAGCCTCCGCGCCCCTTTGTGAGATACAGCCAACGTTCTGGGTGTTTCTGTAAAAGAAGGGTGCATTTTTGTCTTAAATGCATTACTTTTGCATTGCCTGAACAACTTCTGCTCGAGGCTGAAAACCAGATTATTAATTTAAAAAAGTGAAATAATAATATATACTGTTCATGGCAATTACATAAGGCTGTTTCCCTCCGCACACCCCACCCCCTCATAGGAAGATCATATTCAGTAACGTCATGTGAGGACAACCAAAGTTTCTCTTGGCTCAGGTTCCTGCAGTGCAGGCAGCCAAGGTCTCTGAACACTGACAGAAGCACCCTGGAAAAAGGAAGTGCCAGCCCTATACCTGGAATATTCACCCAACAAAATGGAATTAGGGTGTCCATCCTCCTTAAAGAGATGCCTGTACTCCTTTTCCCTTCCTACTTTTAACCCACAGTCGATCCACATATCAAAAACTCCCTCCCCGTGGTACGTTAGGGAAGAGAGACTGTACCTTCGTTTCCATTCTCCTTGAGATGCTAGTTTTCTATCCACAGGGAAAAAAATTTTTTAAAAGAAAACAACCACCTAGGAGCAGCATTCGAACATGCAATTCTGAACAGGTGACCATTCCAGGGGGGCTGTGCCACAAGCCCTTTCTGAATGGGTGCTTTGGCTCTGTGTGAACAGTACAGGTTTTACAGAGCGTAATGTATTTAGAACCTGCTTGTTAAACTGAAGTACCAGTCTAGGTGTGAATTTAAGGAACTGGAGTCATTGCTTCAGCTCCATCCACTGTTCCCCAACAGTGGTGTAGCGGCAAATTTTGAAGTGCAGGCACTCATCATGACAGTCCCCATAACCACTCCCCCAAGTAGAGGGCAAAAATGCAGGCAGATGCATTGATCCATATCAACAAACCAGTTCTAGCAGTTTTCATCTCCACCAGGAGCAGGTCTTTTATAAAGCTGTTGGATCTTAATTGCTTGTTCAAGACCAGGCCATCCCAAAATACTTTGCATTACAACAGGGATAGCTCACAACTATAATTGTTACTGAGAAAATTCATCCCTACCCACCCACCCAAGCTACTGTAAGGATTGAAGCTAAGCTCAGAGGGAAGAGGTAATTCTGCAGGGGGGTGGGGGTGGCAGATGACATCAGCATCCCTGCTAAGCAAAAGGCGCCAGTGCTGCATCCCTGAAAGCCCTGGCTCCACCACACCCGTGTTCCTCGACCAGATCCAGACCTCCACCAGTGCTGTCCAGGCTCCAGAGGCAATCTCCCTCCAAACCACCCTTACACATATATTAAGAACATAAGAAGAGCCCTGCTGGATCAGACCAAGGGTCCATCTAGCCCAGCATTTTGTTCACACAGTGGCTAACTGGCTGCTCACTGGGATCCCACAAGCAGGACATGAGTGCAACAGCACCCTCCAGCCCATGTGCCCCAGCAACTGTGTACGTAGGAATGCTGCCTCCGATACTGGAGGTAGCATATAGCCAACCAGGACTAGTAGCCATTGATAGCCTTCTCCTCCATGAATTTGTCCAATTCCCCTTCTACACCAGTGGGCCAGAACATCCTATACTCTGCAATTCTATGAGCTTACCCGATCCATCTCATATAGCCAGATTTCCACCTGGGCAGAAATATCTGCTTTCACAACCATCTTTAAAAACGCAGTCATCAACAGGCACATTTTAAACCAGTCTACTTCTGAATTAACACATGACATTGGATGATATGTCCTCCCCCCCCCCCCGAGAAACAGTAACACTGTGCCCTGGGCAGCCCAGTGTGGAATTATCCAGCCTAGACACCTAGGTGCTAAATGCCACTCTGAAATCCAAGCCAAGCGCAACAGCCACATAAAACAGAATAAATAGACGAGGGGCTCCCAGCGGAGCGGAGCGGAGCTGGGAAAAGCACGTAAGGGCCAAGTCTGATGTTCATGAGTCAACGTTATATAATCACAGGTCGGCTTAGCAGAACTGCCTGGAAGGGAAACCTCCATCTCTGGCCAGCACCTAATTTTTAACTGGGGTCATCTTTTGAAATGAGCAAGGGCTGAAGGACCAACTCATTGTTTCACTTGCACTAGGCAGCAGACGTGTATAACACTCTCCCAGTGTGGGGGGGGGGGGCGGAAGGAGGGAAAGGGAGAGAAAAGAAGCTAGTGGAGGCTGCCAGTCTGAGCAGTAGAGAGGAGGGGTACTTAGTTCTTTCCCTTCCAGCCATTTCCCCCTGTTGAAGATTTATTTATTTTATTTATTTATTATATTTATACCCCGCCTTTTTTCCTGCAAGGAACCCAAGGCGGCTTACATAATCATCATCCTCCGCTCCATTTTATCCTCACAACAACCCTGTGAGGTAGGTTAGGCTGAGAGGCAGTGACTGGCCCAAAGTCACCCAGTGAGTTTCATGGCTGAGCAGGGACTAGAACCCGGATCTCCCAAGTCCCAGTCCAACACTCTCACCACTACGCCACACTGGCTATCACCCTATCCCCGTGGAGCAGGGAAATTAAATACAGATAAGAGCAGCGACAGACCACCATTCAATATTCTCCCTCTCTCTCCCTCCCCCTGTTCTCAGCAGCTAATTTTCCCTAAGATTTGGGAGGAGCAGCAGCAACAGGGAAAATCTCTCTCGCCTCAGCAGCTAATATTCTGTAGGATCTGAGAGGAAGGATGGGGAGGGGGGATTAGCTGTTAAAAGAGAGAGAAAGAGAAAGCAGAGCTAAACAAACAAGGACGGAGCAGGGCCAGCCCTACCATCAGGAAGAGTGCAGTGGTGGCCGCCTCAGGCAGCAGATACTGGAGGACGGGGAGCAGTGGCAAGGTGTGGCAGGATCTGCAGGATATGCCATGCAGTCTGCCTTGCATCCCCTAAGCTAGCTTGCTTCCCTTTGGGTGTGGTGGAGAATGTTATCCTGACTCCAGTGTTGAAGCTGCAGTTGGGTCAGCTTCTGCATGTGGAATGGAGGGTGCCATCTTGTCCTTTGCCTCAGGCAGCAAAATGTCTTGGGCAGACCCTGGAGAACTTATTTATTATTAACATTTATGCAGTGCACTGTGCACTATCTGCTAAAAAGCCATCAAGGCTGCGTACAAGTTTAAACAATAAAACCTAAAAACAATAAAAACGAGAACATTAAGCCTACATATTTCAAAAGGCTAAATTAAAGAGATGTGTCTTCACAGCCTTTCTAAAAGACAAGAGAGTGGGGGCCAATTGTAGTTCCGGAGCGAGCGCATTCCATAGTTTGAGGGCAACACATGAAAAAGTCCTTTCACGCTTGCCCAACAAACAGGCTTCTGTGGGTAATGGCGCCCTCAAAAGGGCCTCTCCTGCGAATCTTAATATCCGGGCAGGTTCATGGCAAGACAGGCGGTTCCTTAGATAGTAGCTCCATTTTCCTCCTTCCTTGGGAAACCCTCCAGCTTTCTGTGTCTGCAGACAGGGAACCATCAGAATTCTTAGGAGGATGCAGGCCGATCCGGGCTGCTCTCACACGGTGAACATAATGTGCAGTCCGCCAGCTTTCACATGCATGGGTCCTTTAACTTCCTCCTACCTAGCGTGCATAGCAGCGAAGGTTCAATTGGAGTTCTCCCATTATGCACTTCAGCTTGGGCACTTTGAAGGGGCCATCAGTGTCTGTCAAAATGGGGATCACAAAAGCCATCTGTCAAGCCAGAGATGGCGATCTCGGGGGGGGGGGGGAAGGGGTAAAGGGGCACAAAGCCGCAGAGAGCCGAAAGCAGCTCGTGTGATTGCGGTGGGGAGGGGGAGTGAAGTCAGTCCTGCTGTGGTGTCCCCTGGGATACTCATGGGAGGACTGAGGGGGAAGGAGGGGTGAACAGCCCACAGCGAGCCTGATCATCTGTCGGGCGCACCGTGGGTTGTTCGTGCAACAACCAACCCACCGTGGCTTGTTGCCAGGGTGGGTTGCCGAGTGGTGAAAACTCACCTGTCCTGATTCACATGTACCTTGGCTTCCACATAACAGTGAACAGCTATGGGGAGAACAGTGACAAGAGATCCTACTGCTACGTGCACTGGAGAGGAAGGTGCTAAGCAGCATATTGCCTGTGTGGTTTGGGAGAAAAGCAGCACACATGTGTGTGAAGGCGGGAGGTGTCCTTGGATCTTGCTGGAGGGGGACAGAGAGAAGACACCAGGGCCCAGATTGGGATCTCCAGCTGCCAGTTGCTTAGCCCTGCCCTATATGTTGCCACCTGGATAAGAGATGAGGGCCAACCAACAGCCTATCTAAATCATTACTGGCTACATAGGAAGTGGCCTTATACCGAGTCAGAGTCTGGGCTAGACGACTGGTCTGTCTAGCCCAGTACTGTATTGTTGACACTGACTGGCAGCAGTGGCTCTCCTGGGATTCTCCCCCCCCCCCCCGGGGACCTTCTGCATGCTAAGCAAGTACTCTACCACTGAGCCATGACCCTAAGACATCTGGAGAATACCATTGTTGGGGCAAGGGCTGCTCTAAATGTAACCCAGGTTCAAGTTAGAGCAGGATGCAAACTCTCCCAGACATTCCTTATTCTTAATGTACTGAACTGTCTACTCAGTTCACTACTGTACTTAAGAAAGCCTTTCCCAACTGGGCATGCTCCAGATGAGTTGGACTACAACTCCCATCAGCCCCAACCAGCATAACCCCACTGTATTCCACATACAGAAGCTGACCAGACTGGCAGCCATTCTGAACGGCAACAGCTCTCCGGGCCTCAAGCAGAGTCCTAGAGTTTGGGATTATTATTTTTCAGCTGGAAATGCAGGGGGTTGAGTGACAACAAGGACTTTTAACACGGAGCTATAGCCTCTGCTCTTGAGACACCACTCTAACACATCCTATCAGATCCTCCCTATTTTCAGCCCATGTTACAGCCCAATGCCAGAGAGGTCAGGAAACTGTCCACTTGAACTCTAGGTTCCTGGTAAAGTCAAGACTCTGCAAAGCAATACAGAGGCAAAGCAAAGCAGATATTGTTCGGTCGACTCGGTCAGCATACACAGGAGTGACAGGCGCAGGAAGTGACAACGGCAGGCAGATGCTGGTGTAGAGAGGCAGAGGCACCAAGACAAATATCAGCACAGGTACATGGACAGACAGACGGATACACACCAGACACACACAGAATACCAAGCACAGGGTCAACTACACAGGCACACATCCACAGGGATGACGTAACCTTCTAGACAACGGAATTAGTGCCCCACTGGTGTTCCCCCCCCCCCAGTGGTTTTCACACACTAGTTGCTTCTCACACAATATGCAGACAGCATGATATCCATGGGGAGGCGTAGCATGGCTGCAGGGAGATACAATGGGAAAGCCTCCCTGCTGTTTGCCTGAATGCATAAGTGCCTGGAGGTGCCTGGAGGAAGCAGAAAAAGGGGGTCTTCCTAGCTGCTTCTGAAGGAAGCCACGTGGTGGAATGGAGCAACTGGGATCTGTCTGAACCTTTAAACAAACAAAAACCCCTCAACATCTGGCTAGATGAATGCTTCTGTGCTGGCACTAAAACAGGATAACCCTCAGCCACCACATTCCACCCCCATCCCCCCCAAAAGTTTTTGTTGTTGAACAAAGCTCCCAGTTCTCCCTTCTATAGCATGTGTCACTCTCCCTGCCATGCATTATTCCAGAGCAGCAGTTATAAAATAATTAAGAAAATATTAATGTTTAAAAGGCACACTTAAACAGAAAAGCAGGGGAAAGAAGAAAGCTTTGCAAAGGTAGAGTGTTAAATGGTCATTTGGAAAGATCCTAAATATCCCCATATGATGACAATCACTAAGGTACCCAGCAACATGGACCACTGGAAAGAAAAATGTGCAGTGCACCAACAAGTAGGCAAAGAGGTAGCCACATGAGTACTGCCACATACAAAAAGGCACCACATGGACAACGGGAGACCTGCAAAGAGACAGGTTCATACCTAAAAAACAATTATATAACACTCATGCGCAGGCACAGATAGGTGTAATAATAACCACATGCTCACTTTCACACATACATTCTCTCTCTCACACACACATACACACACACACACACACGTATAACCAGACAGATGCATTCACAGGGAGATAAACATATAAGGAAGCCAGTGAAGATAAAGGTCTATGCCCCTCTCCACACACATCAGCTTATAGAAAAACGACTGTGCAGACACCTGCAAAGAGACAGCCATCTCAGTACAGCCAGAGAATTCTATGGTGTGTGTGTCTCCTCCTCAGGTGTAGGAATACAAAGAAAGGTACATGCCAATAGCGTTCAGTTCCCACAAAGACCTCGGGCAGGTGATGAGAAAGGCAAGCTTACCAGCTATAGAGTGGCGCTGAGGAAAGAACAACCTTACGAGAGGCGATGTACAGGTATCCTGCTACAGAGAGGCAACCCCATGAGACAGGCGCACGTATGGAACCAAGCGCAGACAGGTGCAATTCCAGCCGCAAGGAGAAGCGTCAAGAAAGCACAGCCACCCAGAAACAGCCACACGGGGAACTGCAAGCAGGCAAGTCCAATCCAGCACATACACGCGCGCACACGGAGGCTGGCAGGTGCAGGCATTGGTATACACCAGCCTTCCCCAATTTGGCACCCTCTAGATGTGTCGGACTACAACTCCCACCATCTCCACCCAGCATGGTTGGGAATGATGAGAGCTGTAGTCTGGCACATCTGGAGGGCGCCAGGCTTGGGGAAAGCTGGCATACGCCCAACCACGTGTGCAACATAGGCAGAGAAGGGCGACAAAAGCCAGCCATAAAGAGCCACGCCGCTGCAGTCCGAGAGATGTTGGACAATGCCACCCGCCCATCTCCAATCTGTTGCCGCAGTCCCAAACTGCCCCCCTCGCCTTTACTTACATGGATGTGGAATGGGGAGAGGGTGAAGGTGGTGGTGGTGGTGGTGGTAGCGTTGGCTCCTCCGGGGCGGGTGGGCTAGCGGCGGCCCCTGCGTCTCCCCCCACCCCACTTGCGCGCAGAGCTCGAAAAAGCGTCGATCCCCCTCCTCACCCGGGCTCTGCTCGCCCTCCAGCCACCCCCCAGCGATGTAACTGCGAGAGGGCGGAGCTGGAAGCCAATGGGAGCCAATCCGCGGCTCGGGAGGCGGGAGCGGCCTGGCGACGAGATTAAACTAAAATTAAACCTGGGCTGGAGACGGGGGTGGGGGAGGCAGAGCGGCTCCATTCATAAATACGCGCGGACGCACCGAAACGCCCTGGGAACACGGGAATGAGGGGCGATTAGACGCAGTCGCGCTCCTCGGTACAGTCCTGATCCTTCATAGATCATAGAGTTGGAAGGAGCCTACAAGGCCATCGAGTCCAACCCCCTGCTCAATGCAGGAAACTAGAGGAGGGGTCTCCCATCCAAGTAATAACCAGGCCTGACCCTGCTTAGCTTTCCACGCTCAGACAAGCTGAGCCAGCGTAAGCCACCCTCTCGGTTCTTCTCAACCTGATTTCTTCCTCCTCGAGGCCTACTTCTTCAGCAAAGCTTTTCCTAGCTTCGCCCTAGCGAGGGTTTAAATTTTCTTCGTTCTTTTTAAACAAGATGTGCCTGCATGCCTGGAACTTCGGTCCTTGCCACGCGCAGGTGTGTAGACACTGCACGTGCTCAGATGCACTTTTGCTTTTAATACTTTGTTCGGGAATCCAAGAGTCACTTGCAGCACTGAAAATAGGCTTTAGAGTGGATTTTAATCCTGCGTGCTTTTTCCTCCAAGGTGGTCCGGATTCATTGCTGCGCTTTAAATTTACAACGCAAGTGTGCATGAGCAGGATGGATGTCTTTTCAACAGTTAAGACACAACCAGCCTACATTAAGTGCTCCCCACCATGATTTCTTTAAAAAACAAGAAGTTCCTTGTTGGCTAGACAAGGCAAAGGTCAACCTAGTCCCTGCAAGAATCTCAGCAGCTTGCAGGCAATTGGTAAGTTATCAGAATCTAGCCAATTGTGCACCAATCAGTGGGACAACCAAATTGTAATTTGTGACTCTCCTCTAGGGTTAAGGCCCAGCTCAGAATAAGCCTTCACCTTACTAGCTCCTTCACCACCACAGGTCTCTCCCCCTACATCATCCACACAATATGAGTCACCCTACTGCAGTGTTTCTCAACCTTGGGTCCCCAGATGTTTTTGGCCTACAACTCCCAGCATGCCCCAGCCAGCATAGCTGGCTGGGGCATGCTGGGAGTTGTAGGCCAAAAACATCTGGGGACCCAAGGTTGAGAAACACTGCCCTACTGTAAGGCAGTGGCCTTGCCCAGCCTTTGGTCCCCAGTGTTGAACTACAACACCCATCACCCTCAGCCAGCATGATCAGAAGTGATGGGAATTGTAGTCTGACACCTGGGGACCCAAGCTTGGGCAAAGCTGCTGTAAGGCAATAGCTGCCTGAATCCAAAGCCCAGTGGCTACCACACTGTTCAGCAAACTGTCCACACTGGCACTATTAATAACATAGGAGCCATGCTGGATCAGATTGAGGGTCCATCTAGTCCAGCATTCTCTTCATACAGTGGCCAACCAGCTGCCCACAGATGTACAAGCAGGACATGAGTGCAACAGAACCCTCCCACCCATGTTTCCCCAGCAACTGGTGTACATAGGCATAATGCCTCTGATACCAGAGGTAGCATATAGCCATCAGGACTAGTAGCCATTGGTAGCCTTCTCCTCCATGAATTTCCAATGAATGTCCAATCCGCTTTTAAAGCCCTCCAAATTGGTGGCCATCACTACATCTTGTAACGTACTAATTACATTTTTATCCTGTTCTTCCTCTAAAGAGCTCAGGGCAGTGTACGAGGTTCCCGTACCTCACACGTTATCCTCACAACCACTCTCTGAGGCAGTTAGGTTAACATATAACTAGTCAAAGGTCACCCATGGAGCTCCATCAGGATTTGAACCTGGCTCCCCAAGGTCCCAGGCCAACACTCTTAACTGCTACACACACTCACTTTCAGTGAAGCAATATAACCCTGAGCCAGGGAGGTAGAAAGCTTGGAATTATATTCTGAAAAGCAGAAAATGTCATCCAATGCATCATGATGATCACTGGACTATGTATTTTAAAAACAAGTTCCTAGACCTCATGATCAGAGGCTGACCACTTACGGCAGGATACTTCAAAACTATTAGAGTTCAGGAATGGATTTTGCATAGGCGGGCTGTGAGGGAGTGTTCACATTGCCCAAATTTCACTGTCTTGCCGTGGTCCCAAATTCCCTTCCTGCTGTTGCCTTTCAATTGTGTATGATCACCTGAACAGCAAAATTCCACTCCAATACCGCAGCCAAAAACAAAGGCATGCAGTTTTAGGAAAAATATGCTCCATAAAAACAACTCATTCCAATCATAGCCTTCTGATCACCAAAATTTGGTTTCTGGAACATTTCCCCATCCCTCCCCTGGGGGAAGGTTTGCACTTAGCTTCCATTTTCTTGGCATTTTATTCAGAAGCACAAACATCTTTGACTATGCTTACTGTAGATAACATGAACTGGCTCAGCTTGTCTGAGTGTGGAAAGCTAAGCAGGGACAGGCCTGGTTATTACTTGGATGGGAGACCCCTCCTCTAGTTTCCTGCATTGAGCAGGGGGTTGGACTCGATAGCCTTGTAGGCTCCTTCCAACTCTATATGAAATCAGTTTTCATGGCGATCTGTTCTTCTACTACTTAATTCTCACCCCTGCTTCATCCACATCCTGCCACATCCCACTGTACACTTTCCCCCCATTTCCTCCTCTACAAGAAAGCATGGCACTGTTTGTGCATCTTAATTCTTAAGAACTGCTTAGCAGGAAGTCACACGCTAAAATCTGGACCACTTCCCACTCCCTAGTCTTAGATTAGTTGTGGGGGTGGGGTGGGGTGGGGTGGGGTGAATGCAATCTGCACATATTTACAAAGTAGTCCATTATGCAACCCACCCAATTACCCTCTTGGGCCTTTCCCACAGGGCTAAAAAAAATCCAAACACACACCAGTGCCATCAGCTGCTCCTGTAGTAATTGGTTTATTGACACTCTGGGAGAATTCTAGTGAGGTACCATGTTGACAGACTGCAATAGAGCATAGCATGTGAAGAATTCATTTGACCCTGCCGAAAGTGTCAAGCTCTACCTCCTAGCTACCTCCAACTTCCAGTTTCCAGCTATTCCCAAAGCCACCTCTCACATCGTATACGAGGTTTGAAACTGTCCAGGACAGCCCTGAAATGGACTGGCATGCAAGGGAGGAAAAGGGGTCCCCACATAGGGGTGCAAAGACAGACCATTGTACACTTCAGAAGACAGCCGGCAACAGGCAGTCAAACCTTCTGGAGTCAGAGGTGGAAGAATTCTGTAGCCCACAGCAGGCAGAGTGTCCAGGATAACTGCTCAGGGCTCATCTACCAGTGTTGTAAATCTGCCATGGTGGCTCATAATGCCTGACCGGGATCAAGGACCCTTATGGCAGCATTGTGTTATGGTGGAGTGAGGCATACCAGGAGCCCGAGGCAAGCAAGGTGAAACCAGGCAGGGCACAGCAAAGCAGGCAGGACTACACAGAATTGTACCTTGACAAAACAGCAGGCTCCTGGGCTGTGATTTGTAACTGTACCAGCGAGAAAAGCAGACAGCACTGGCCTTGCCCTGCCTGGGTTCTCCTCTCCACCCACACCCTGAAGCTTTTCATACAGTTTGGCCAGATACTAGGCAGCAGGATAGTTCCCAACTTAAGTCCAGCCTGCAGGAAACAGCCTTGGGGTGCTCGGCTAACTTTGGTTCTGCCTGCTTCTCTGTCTCTTTCCTGTAGATTTGAAAAAATTACCCACGGGGGGGGGGGGTTGGGGGGGGGACAGGACTGCTGCCTGCTTATCTTTTCATAGAGGTGATCTGTTGTTTTGCTTCTTCCCAGCTCATTATCTCAGGCAGGTTTTTTTTTTATTATTGTTTTTGTTTTTAAGAGTGACCACAGGAGCAAAACACAGATTCTGGGAGAATGGCTCTCTTGTGATAGCCAGTTACCATCCTCACTACCAATTCTAGCTCCCCTGCAATTCTGTTGCCACTTCATGCATGGTTGGAACAGGTCCGGGCTGAGTCAGGTCACTTGGTCCCATCCCTACACCCATCAAATTGCCCAGTCTCCATCTTCCCGGCTCTCCCGGTACCTGTAGTGTTGGTTTCCTTCAGCTTGGCCCTTTGCCTCAAGAACCCACTAGCACTCCTATAATCAGCTGCACAGAGGCCAAGCTCTTCATATGTACTTCAGGCAGGCAGGGGAAGAGCAAGTGCATAACCTTTCACCACCACAGGAAGGGGCCAAACAGGAAACAGAGGAAAGCCATCGCAGGCTCAGAAACAACTCCCACCCACAATGCAGCAGTCCACATCCTGGACAGGGCTTGGGCTGTCACTGTGCTTTATCTGCAGGCTAGCAGTGAAAAGTTCAACCAGGACCCAGGAGATACACAGTTCCCTCTACTGTTCAAGGCTGGGTACTGCAAAGACCTACTCACACCACCTACAGGATGGGGCCAGTACCCAGGTTTCTAAGCTTTGCTGGCTGTTTTAACTCTAGGCCTAGCACCAGAAGTGGGTGGAGTACACCTGGAGCAGCAAAAGGGGTCAGTCAACTGTTCCCAAATGTACATCATTCAGGTTCTTTTGAAGAATTTTGCTCCCACCTATGAAATGTGTCACCACTGTAGCCGCCCCTGATTGTTCACATGAAGCAGAGTAAAAGGAACAGCGGCTGGAAAAACAAGCAGCCAAGGCAGCCCTCCAGAGCAACCCACAGCAAACTGGCCTCCTACAAATGATGAAGAATGGACTGCCACCTTTAGCGATCCGGGCCCCCATCCCACAGTGACAATGCTCACAGCCACACGCAGGAAAAGGTGGCAAGCTGCCAAAGCCCCCAAGCCTGCCTGGATCCCTGGCAACAACATGGCTAGGCAGGATGCCAGAGGGAGCTGCGGCAGTCTTATGTTTGCTGCTGGCACCTCCCTTAAGCCGGGGCCTCCCCTGTGGCTGAAATGGAGGAGCCTGGCCAAGTGGCTGGCATTCAAACCCCTGCATTAGCCATCAAGCAGTTTGAGGATGCTCTCGCGCTCCTTCAGGCTCTTCCAGGCCTGGTCTTTCTCTTTCTTCGTTGGGGTGCGCTTCTTCTGGCGGGCTGCCATTATCTTGCGGAAGGCATCCATGACCTCATTGTCTGCCATGCGCACACGCTGCCGCAGCTCCTGCCTGTGCAACTCTTCCTTGGCCAGCCTGTGAGGGGAACAGAGCAAGTAAGTGGAGGGTTCAGCCACACTGGGTTCCTGGGGCCAATCCTTCATCCAGCCCTACCCAACTCTGGTTCAGAGCTCAACCCCGCTCCCCAGGAAAGGAAGTCAGTAACCCCATGCTCAGCATCTCAAAGGCAAAGGGGGCTGAGTTATTCAACTCTCCTCCCCCACCTCACCTGAGCAGCTCAACTTTTTTGGCTCGGTTGTGGGTGCTCAGGGCTTTGAGTTCTGCCTGCCTCTTTCGCAGCTCGGCTAACACTTCATCCTCCGAGTCCTCAGCAGGTCGGTCCTCCGACTCCAGCAGGCCTTGAGCAATCAGCTCTTCTTTGATGCGGCCTTCCAGAGACTTGGTGTGGGGCACGCTGCAGAGGAGAGAGGAGGACAGAGCTATTCCAAAGCTGGCCACTGTGCACACTGAGTTTGAAATTAAACACATCTTGACAGCCAGCATGGTCTGGTGGAGAGAGCACGGGATTTTATTTAATTATTTATTTGATTTATACTTGTGAAGAGAAAGCCAGCCAGGGCAGGTACACACAGACCCCCACCTTTCACCTGATACCGCACTTGCTCACAACAGAACACACATGCATACCCCCAGGTCACTTCCCCTCCCTTGGCAGGGGAATGAGCTGTGAAACATTCCAACAGGAGAGGGGCGCCAAGATGCCTAGTGGCCACAAAGAAATGGCAAGTACTCCTAAGCACCCTAAAGTACCCAGAGAAACAGGTACTCCTGTCCTGACCTTTAGACAGGTCAGGAGGGGAGGGGGCACAGAAGGGAGGAGGGAGCCAAGAAGAAGGGATAAAAGGGGCTTGTGGTGAGAAAAGGTTGTTGGTCGTGGGCAGCAAGCTGCACGGAGGTCTAGGGCTTCGGTCTGACCTCAGGATCCAGCCCCGGGCAGCTCCCGGTGAAACTAGCTGAATTCGCCTAGCCACTGAGCTACACGGCTGTCGGGGAATCAGGGTGATTCCAGGTAAACCTTGTGTGTACTGTTGCTACGACTCGCTCTATACCCATGTCCATTGCAGGCGCGTGCTTTGCGTGCTGCTTTTGTGTATGTTTTGATACGCTCAATTAAACTCTGTTTACCTATAAACATTGTAGTGGCTCCCATTCATAAAACTGCTTCCTTCACTGTCCTAGCGTTAAAATTGGCTGCGGCTTTTGCCTAAGTGCTGCAGACCGCGCGTAAAGGGCGAATCTTGCTCCGGTTAAGCCCTTGGGACCCGGACCCACGTAAAGGACTGGCTTTAGTCCTCTTTCACAATACTCTACCTTTCCACCCCCCAAAAAAGACATGGTGCTCAAGGCAGCTAGCAGTAATACAACGGAAATTAAAATAAACTTTGTTAAAGCAATTATAAAAACTAATAAATTAAAAACACAACAATAAAACAAACAAACAGCACCCAACTCAATAAAACCCATTTTAGCAACAGACCAGCTTACAAGCCAAAGACCTGCTTGAACGTCTTTGCCTGCTGGCAGAAGGATAGACAGGGAGCCAACCTAGCCTCCCTCAGCAGGGAGTCCCAGAGCTGGGGAGTAGCCACCGAGAAGGCCCTGTCTCATGTCCCCACCAAATGGGCCTCCGATGGCAGAAGGACCAGGAGAAGGGTCTCCTTGGAAGAGCTTAAAACTCAGGCCAACTCATATGGGAGAAGGTGGTCTATAGAAGCAGCATTCAAAGCCCTAACCAACTGGCACTCATTCGGACAAGTAATTAGCATTAGCTTCCTGAGAGCTCTGTTATCTAAAAAATTCACAATTCTGTGCTAAGATGACCTTACCTTTGCAGTTTTTAGGTGTAAAATGAGGAAAAGGAGTAGAAATTATGGAAGCTAATCACAGTTGCATAACATATATGCATATGTAAATAGGTGACTAAAGAGGGAGAGAAGGCCTTCCAACAGTAGAGAGTCTTACAAAGACTCTTACCCCCTTACAAAGAACAGCCAATTGTAATGGCCCCTCCCTGCCACCCTGAGCAAAGGCTGCACATGCATGCTGCCCTCATGCCTCTAAGGAATACCCCTGGCAGCAGAAGTCAACATGCGGGCATCAGCCCTGGGCCTACGGAGGGAGGGCAGAGGAATTATGTAGGTTGGGGGATATGAGTGTAGTTAACTTCCTACCACCCAACACAAGGAGCCATCTGAGGTGGGCAGGGTGGACCTTTGCCGCATCTTGGGGGCCTGGGGAGATGGCACCAGCAACCTTTTCAGAGTTGCCTCCCCTGGTGGTTCCTCCCATGACACATTTGCCTAGTACCAACACCACTATCCTTTAACTGCCAGGTTTAAAATATCCTGTTCTTCCAGGCCCTTGATAGCTAATAGGAACAACAACAACAACGACATCATCATAATCAGGCTGGTTATCTCTGCTGTTTTATGCGGTTAGGTTTTCAGCCTTGATTTCCCCCACCCCCAAAGTTTGGGTGCTGTGGCATTTCATACTATTTTTAAGTGGTTAGCCCCCTCTAAAAGGCCCAAAGTGGGTTAAGGAGGGACGGATTAAAAATGAAAGATTAAATGCTCCCATAGAAACTAAACAGGTATTCATGCTTACCTGAAGGGCTTGTTCTGGCTGCGGGGGGAAGTGCTGGCGCCATCAGTTGTGCAATCCTTGCCTGCTATCTCGGGAATAGGCGAATCTTCAATGGGAGATATGATATTCTCCTACACAGAGTGAGACAGAACAGAGGCTTAGAGGGCCTTACCCTTTGCTGCCCCCACCCCAAATAAATCAGGGCTTGCTGAAACCAAAGAATAGCCAGGCCTGAATCTTCTCCACTTACTTCTACAAGTGCCTGCAAGAGACGCTGCGTCAGAGGTCCAAAGGGGCAGCCGTCCTCAGGCTGTTCATGCTGGGACTCCGACTTCTTCAGCAAAGCATCGACGTCTGAGAGGAGGGAACAAAGGAGCACATGAGTAGTGGGCTGGATGGCTTGCGGGGCCATATGCAAGAAATGGGGAACACCACACAGAAGGCTGGCCATGTGGGCATGTGCTGCAGCGGGATAATTTGGGATCCCCATCGTGCCACAAACCCTCGACATGTCATCAGGACAAAGGGAAGAGCCTTATAGTGAGCTACATAAGTGGTCCCTTAAGCGGAGGACTGACAAACCTTAAGGCCCTGCCAGCCAATCCAGCTCTCAAGCCCTAAACCTTTTCATGTGAAAATCTCTGATGGGGGAACAAACCCATAGCCTCATTTATATAAAGCACGCCTGGTACTGCTGAATGGCAGACCCCTCCAGAAAAGATGGTACACTTTTCCATTCTGAATGAGAAGCTCCAGATACCTTTAGTGTCCAGCTCCGTCAGTGGCCCCAAGATGCCTTTCTTCTTATCAGCAGTAGCCACAGCCCGAGCCCCATCCTTCTGCTCTTCTAGCATGTCTTCCTGGGCCCAGCGCTGGGAGTAATGCTTCCCCAGGGGTGGGACCTATAAGGGCAGGCCAACAAGGCATTAACAAGTGTCAGCTCAGAGGATGGAAAGGCAAGGGTCCTGCAAAAAGTCCAACTTTCCTCACCTGATCAGTGCCCCTATGTTTGCCCCAGCTGCAACATGACTCCCTCCAGGCTAACTCTACTGTTTCCTCCTCCCTCTCACTGAGCCTCTATTAATCCTTTGTTTCAACTGATCACGATCCAGCTCCAGCTTCCCCGTCAACTGCGCATCAGAGTAGCTATCCCCAACAAGGCACTTTGCGCCTTCACTGCTGCCATCGCTTTCCTAGGAGAGAGAGAACGGCAGAGAAGGAGGAGCGAAAAGGTTCTTGCACCCAACAATATCTATGGCATGGCCTTGGCGTGTGGTGAAGTGTTGGATGACTCTATCGTTAGTCCCCCCATAAACTCACTGGGTGACTTGGGTCACCTCAAAGGGTCACGGTTGTGAGGATACAAGGAGAGGAGGAGGGAGCGTATATTGACTACGCCGCCTTGAGGATCTCCTTGCAGGAACAAAGGCGGGGTATCAAACTATACTAAATAATGAACAGCCTTCTCAAGCACAGAGAAGACACACATAAATGGGGGAAGAAGCACATGCTCAAATGGACACTGGTGCAAAATGGAAGCAGTGGCAGCAGTGACTTGCTACAGTAAGCCAGTACATCACCTATCTTAGTGGGGTTTGAGGTTTGCCAGCAAGCGCTTCCTCAGAGAGAGTTGGGGCTATTCCACTTCTCCACTTGCTAAAGCATCATACAGCATGCTCAATGCAAATACACATATAATATTTTAAAGGACATTTACTGTAAGTGATTCATTTCAATTTCTGTAAGGAAATTGTATTTTTCCCCTTTTTAATATGTTTTTTGCTTTGTTTTAGTGCAATTCACATTAACAAACTAATTTTTTTTTAAAAGGAACACTTCAGTATGCCTATGCTTTGTACATTTCAACAGCTTTGATTAGGCGTGGGTCTACTCCGCCCACGTGAGGATGTTATTGGGCACAGAATTCAGCACCCCAAGACTCTTAGCTTTCATTTTAAAAAAAGTTTCCAGCTCTCAAGACTAATAACAGATTTGAAAGTGTGCTGAAATCTTAAGAGGCCAGACCAGGGTCTGAGCAGGATTTCCAGTATCAAGGAGAACTGTGTATTTCCTTGACCATTTCTAGCACTAGCAATGAGCATATTTTACACAAGCAACAGAATTCAGCTATCCTAGGCACAGGATATGAATTACCTGGATGCAGAATTTTTAATTTTTCCAGCGCAGAGTTTAACATGGTAAACATTAAATCCAGCAGGAAAGGAGATATCTGACAATTACAGTACAACAGGGGACACAGATTTGCTTATAGGCCAGAGCTGGGCAACCTGCGGCTCTCCAGAGATTTTGGCCTTCAGCTCCCATCATCCCTCACCATTGACTATGCTGACTAGGGTGAATGGGAGTTGTAGGCCAAAACATCTTGGAGGACCACAAATTGCCACCCCTGCTGTAGGTCCTACTCTAACAGCAGGGGTGTAGACTTCAGGCTTATGGAATCTACTTTGTTTTTCACTGAAACCCCAAATTCCACCAACCAGAGCCAGGAGAAAAGGTCATACACTTAAAATTAAGAATTTGGAGCCCAGGAATTTGTTTTGAGTACCAGTAGATCCCAATCTACCTTCTGCCCACCCTCTCTCCACTGCATACCCAACCTAATGGTTAATCTAGTCCCAAAGGCAACACATGATCCAATACCCCCACAGCCCTATCCCAGGACACCTAGTGCAGCTTCTGTCTCAAGCCCAAGTAAACACTGGCAAACCAACACAACAGTTTTGACAAAAGGGCTAAGTAGCGGGAAACAAGAACACTCGGGCAAAAACTGGCTGGCAGGGTAAATCATAGAATCATAGAAAAGTAGAGTTGGAAGGGGCCTACAAGGCCATCGAGTCCAACCCCCTGCTCAATGCAGGAATCTAGGTCAAAGCATCTCTGACAGATGTCTGTCCAGCTGCACCTTGAATGCCTCCAGAGGGGGAGAGCCCACAGCCCACAAAGTGCTCCTGCTAGGGTGGTCTTTACCTTATAGTGTTCAGCTTCATCTTCAGGAGGTTTGAGTAGCTCTTCTAGGGTACGCACCTCCTCACTGGTGAGATCAGCACAATACGGCTCCACAGAGGCCCAAAACCTGCAAATGAAGAGCAGAAACGAACACTGAGAAACATCCAGACTGCGGCTCAGGCAGATTTGATTGGCACAGGCGACAGGAAAGCATGGCCTGAATCTATTAAAATCTGGAGAGCATAGCAAGAGGCCAGGGTGAAGGAAGAGAGCACCGATACTGAACTTACACCGGCCTTGCCCAACTTGGCACCCTCCAGGGGTGTTGAACTACAACCAGGATTGCAAAAAATCATGATTTTTTTTTGGCAAAAAACAAAAACAAAAAGTATCAATTTTAAAAATTTAAATCAATGATTTTTTTTTATTTAATCAATTTCCCGCCCCCAAGTTTTTTTTTTAGTAAAATTAATTTCAAAGTTTCAGGCAACCATATGTACAAATAGCCTACACTTACTAGTTAAGAACACCAAATTATACACAAAACACTTTCGTTTTTTTTAACCTTACCAGTATCATCAGTTACTAGGCTACCTACACGACAGGGTTGCAAAAAATGATTTTTTACCAAAAAAAATAAAAAAAAAAATCAAGTTTTATTGATGATTTAATCAATGATTTAATCATTGATTTAAATCATTGCAACCCTGACTACAACACCCATCAGGGGCCATGCTGGCTGGGGGTGATGGGAGTGGTAGTCCAACACCTCTGGAGGGTGCCAGGTTGGAAAAGGCTAATACAAACAGTAATAGCAACTGCGTTGGGGGCCATTGATGAGGCAACACATTGTTTAGAGAAGGCCATTAGCATCAGCTGCCTCCTACAGCTCTCCTTTGCTAATTTTTGCATAATTGCTTACAAGTGCTCACTCTCCACATGTCATCCACACAATGGGAGAGATTATCTTAGAACAATTAAGTTATATCTACTTAACTATAATCTTAGGTTTTTACAAGACATATGCTCACTGCGTATCACAGCATTTTTTGATTGATACTACCATAGGGAATAGATTGCCTCTCTAGCTGTCGCTATTGCGATGGCGAAGGCAAGCCCTCTAGAAAGTAGTGAGGAAGGGTCTAGCTCCAATAACATCCTTACAAACAAGAAATTCAAGAGAGAGTTTGCTCTTTAAAGAGGTATACATATTCCTACAACCTCCTATTACTCTTTTCTCAGTGAGAACAGAAATTAATGCACGTTAGGTTGAAGTAACTGTTTGTGTAAACACGCCCCAAGAAAGTCCCTAGATCGGGGTAGGCAACACATGGCCCATGGGCCCTGCATGCAGCCCCTGCCGACCCCCAAATTGATTAAAAACAAAAAGTGGCATCCGAAGTGGCTATGAAGCACCCTTTGGGTGCTCCGTAGCTAATTTTGACCCTTCTGGCACTCTGTAGCCACTGTGGACACCATTTTTTTGCCAGGGGGGGGCTGGGTGGCCCACATGGAGTGGGTCTGGGTGCAAAAATGACCCCTGGAGTTTCCAAAGTAGATGGTATACTGACCAAGATGAGGTAGCCTCTCCCGAACTGTAATACGAGGGATAGTAATAATAGCCTACCTTACAGGGCTGTAAAGCAGAGATGAGGAACCTTTTTTTTTTTGTCAAGTGAGATATTCCACCAGGAGTAATGTTTTTTGGGGGGGGGGTGTGCAGGCCAGTGGTGGGTAAGGCTAGAGACACAAGGGGTGGGGCCACCCATTTTCTCTCTCTCTCTGCCATGCATCTTTCCCTCCCCTTCCCTGCACAGCAGGCTGCTGGGGGAGGAACAGATCACTCTTAGCTCAGTTCTGAAATTATTGCTTAGAGAGGGCTTTTGATATTAGGCTAAGGGCTGCATGCAGCCCACCAGCCATAGCATGCCCACCCCTGCTATAAAAGGCTGCTGAGAGGACAGAAGTGTATCTGCATGGTGCTCCTCAATATAAGTTGATATTGTTACAGTCATTAACATTATCATCATCGTTAAGTTTATCACTATTATTATTATTATTATTATTACTCCAAGTACTACCACCACCACCACCAAGATTAGGGAAATCCCTACCCCACATACCTATTAGGCATATCATTTTTGGGAATACGGGGCACATCAATTGGGTCATCTTGGAATTCATACTCTTGGATTTTAGGCTGCAGGTTCTTAAATTTAGGCCGGCCAGGGCCTGGCCCCGTGCTGTGACCTCCTTTCCCTTCCAGCTTTTGTTTCTTGGTCTTATGTTTGATAGTAATAATGCTCAAGTCGTGCTCCTTGCCCAGCTTCATGAATCGCCTGTCCCCTTTCTTGTCTTGCCAGTCTGTCAGGATCTGAAAGAAAAGAACCAAGCAGCTTTGTTAAAAGATGTCCAGATTGCTACCCCAGAACTGCACAATCGGCCTTGGCCCCAGTGACTCCCATGCTGCATTTCTCTTTTCACAGCAGACATCAGATATGAATCCGTCCATGCTGACCATGACCAAAAATCAGGACAGTGGGGAGAGAGAAAAGGATTGCTGCATTAAGGAACTCCTCAGCTAACTAAAAGGCAACATCCTCCAGAGAATAAACAAGGGCATTATTTCATAACCCAGATTTCCCTCCATTGTGCATCTGATTCCCAAAATCCACATACTGTAGGTTTAGTACCTCCAACCTTGATGGTTTCCTAGTAGACCATAAAACTGATAGAGCAGGCACACAGGGACCATGTGGCTCTCCAGATGTTGATGGACTGCAACTCCAATCAGCCCTAGGCGGCACAGCCAAAGGTGGGGGATGATGGGAATTGAAGTCCAATAACATCTGGAGGGCCACACATTCCCCAGCATGGTGAAAGAGGTAGCCAAGGGACCACGCGGGATGTGCAATCTGCATGGCAGGCCTCACAATGTCCTTGCCTTTTGTAGGCAACAATTCCTGTATTCTTAATTGTGTGCACCTAAAACAAGGGCAGCTGCCCTGGGGCCATGAGCTAAAGCTTCTTCATTCTATGTTGCAGTTAGATTACCATCTGACCTGGGTCTCCGTCTCCAATACCCGAAGTCGACGGCTAGCAGAAGACAGCAGTGTTTCGAGCTCCAGCTGCAAGGTGTCGAGTTCTTCAATGCCGATGCCATCATCTTCAGAACGGGACAGGACAGCTGTGTAACGGGGGCACACCTTTTGATGGTCCACTGACTTAAAATCGTGGAACTGAAGTGGGCAGTCTTTTAGCTCAGACATGATGCTGTCAGGTCTGTAAAAAGGAAAAGCAACATGAACCAACCACAACAAATGCAGATGCAATAAAAGAGATTGCCTGCTCAAGGCAGATAAGGAAAGAGTGAATAAAATGTTTACTAGCCAAGTAGGGACAGAGATGAAGAGGGAATCAGAGAGAAATTAGCCCAACAAACTCTTACCCTACCAAAAAAATTGGATAGGGAGCTGTTCACAGCCAGGAAATGTGCAGAGATGGAGATGTCATTGCAGGTCTCATACAATGAGAGAAGAGGCAGCCACAGTGAGGCACAAGAGTTGGACAAAAAGGGACGAGGACAGTCCGATTGCGCCGACCTGCAGACGAAAAGAGCAATACAGAATGGGCGTGCAGGGGAGACGCTCTGCAGGGTTGGATCTGCCTTAGGAAAGGGCACAAAAGCACAAGCAGGGCAAGCACTGAGGAAAGTGCACGATGGAGAAACAGGAGATGAGTGAACGAAGGGAGCGGGGACGGAAACAGGCCGGGAGGGGGCGCTGGAGGAAGGAGGGGTAGATTCTTGGGGTAGTTTCCGGTTCCTGGGGCTCCTTCCGGGTTACACCCACCCTGAGCGCGCGGGGAGGGGAAGAGAAGCAGCGCCGCGCCGTATCCCCGGGAGATCGGGGGCGTGCGCGGGCGGGCCGACGAGCGCAAGGCAGGGGAGGGGAAGTCTATAGAACTGAGCTCCCCGCAGAATGCCGCTTCCTCCTCCTTCGCCTGAGCTGCACTCGCGCCCCTTCCGGCCCCTCCCGCGACGGCGCATCTTCATTGGCCAAGCGCTCCTCCTATCGTCCCGCCCCCATTAGCTAAGAGCGAAGACCTGTGGGTGGCGGGCTCTTATTTTCTTTCTTCCTCCGTGATTGGCTGCCTCCTTTTTGAGCACGCCTACGCCCTCTCTTGTTCCCAAATATGGAGCGAGGGAGACTGGGTTATACCAACTGAGAAGCGGGCTGGAAGGGGAGGAACGGATAAGGAAATCGCGCTTGTCACGCGCGTGAGGGTATTTAGATCCCCTTCAGTGTTATCACAGCTAGTCTCTCGCCACCAGCACCACTTGTATTCTAGTAAATCGGAGGGACTGAAAGGAACTAAGCGGTGGGGATCTAGAACACCCACCCACGGCCCGAACGTCTTGCAACGGCCCAGATATTCCGGAAGTGTAGAACCTTTCTTGGCGGGGCGACTTCCGTTTTCGGGACCCAGGGCTAAAGGTGTCGCCGCCGCCGCCGCCTCTGCAACCATGGTGAGTGAGTGGGTGGGGGCTGTGGTGGGTGTCTGTTGGACCAAGGGTCGGTGGAGGTCCAAGAAGGGACATACGTTACGGTTGCCTTTCGGGGAGAGGAAGGAGAAGTGGTGGGTGATTGAGCCGGGGAGATGAGTGTGAGGCTTGCACAAAGAGAAGGGAGGATGTTAGGCTGGTGGAGGAGAATGGCTGTCAGTGAGGGTAGCTTGCCAGTGTGGGAGAAGAAGATGCAGGGGAGACGCTGTCAGGATATTTCGATGGGGACTGCTGAGTCCTCTCAAAAGAATTTGACGCAACAGCGCTCGGAAAGAGCCCCGTCCTCGAGACTTCGGGAAGCTGCTTCTCCTTATTGGAGATCGGATGGTGGTAATGTTTTCCAGAGGGGTAGCTGTGTTAGTCTGCAACAGAGCATTATAGCACTTTAAATTTGTTAGTCCTTGAGGTGCTACAAGACCCTACGGTGGTCAGTGACCCCGTGCTCCAGTAGGTTCATGTGGAAAGGATGATGTGTGGTGATATCAGCCTGCCTGGTCACTGAGGTCATTGGATGGCAGGTTCCTCGTGGACCTTTGGCCCGCTTGGAGTCCACCCAAAGAAGAGCCTTCAGTGTGGTGGCTCCATTTCTGTGGAACTCCCTGCCTCTGGAGGTCAGGCAGGCACCAACATTGTGTTGTTTTTGGCACCTCCTGAAAGCACTTTTATTACAAGGAAGTCTTTGTGATCTAACCCGCCATGGTTTTATTGATAAAGTTTTACCGATCTTGTTTTTAACACATTGTTTTATTTTTCTATTTGTTTTAGCTTTTATTGTTCGCCACTCTGAAATCTCCATACTGGAACATGGAGCAGTATATAAATCTTGTAAATAAAAATAAATAATAAATAAATATTGTGGCCCATGTTTAAGGTGTGTTGTCTTGGGGACCTTGAGAGTTTGTGATGCCTGATATCTTGCCTCCTTTGTTACAGACTGCCACCCTCCGCCCCTATCTAAATGCGGTGCGTGCTACCCTGCAGGCTGCCCTGTGCCTGGAGAACTTCTCGTCCCAGGTGGTGGAGCGGCACAACAAGCCTGAAGTGGAAGTCAGGTGTGTGGGAGTTGGAGAAGAATGAGGCTGTATCAGTTTTACTTGGGGGAGAGGAAAGCTTGCTTGTGGCCGTGTCATTCTGTGGCTTTTTCTTTCAGAGGGTGATGAATTATGGTAAAAGCATGGTTTTTTAAAAAAATCTCAATGTACTGTTAAAACAGTGGGTATGAAACTAAAGGGCAGTTGATGGGAAAGCCCTTGAACAATGTGGGAGACTCTTATTGCAGAAGCAGAGGCAACAGGTGTTGGGGAGTAAAGATGACATGGGGAAGTGGGAAATTGGCAAGGCATAAGGTTGTCATGGGGATCAGAAAGAGGGAGTATCCAGATCGTAACAGACTCCAAAGTGAAATAATATTTGTTGGGGTAGGCTGGTAGTGGAAAGACACCTGTGCATCTTTTTCAACTTCTTTTCCACATTGTCCAAGGTTTCCCATAAGATTTCAGTGTTGGCACAACTGCTCTCCATGGTTTTCCAAAGATTTTCACCTTTAGTTAAATCTTTTGCTCTGTGTATTTCTCTCTTTATTTTAACTAGACCCAATTGCCACTGCTGGCTTCAAGCTTCTCAATTTTTCCTCTTCTTTTTGTTTCCATTTTTTCCACCTTATTTTTGTGCTTCCAGTAGAATTGTACTCAATTTTCATGGCTCAAGTGTCATACCATCCTAACATGGGTGCTGTTGTCTATGATGATGTGATTATAGCTTACCTGTCACACAGAATCTGGATTTTTGTTCTTTTCCTTTTTGCATGGTGATTCTCATGTCACTGTTACCATATCAGAGGTTCTCAAATAGGCCTTCTAGCTGCAGAGCGTGCATAGGGACTGCAGATTTCATAGATTTGCAATGATTCTCTTGATTGGCAACCCCTTTCTCCCTACAGCTGTTCCTCATGTTTTCTGTGGTTGTGGGTGCCCCCTTCCGAATGTATTCAATTTTCACAATAGGCTTGGATTCAAAGACTGCATATGAAGCTCCCATGCTGCACTGAGGCATTCAAAGACCTCAATTCCCTTTGCAGCCCCCAAAAGCTGCCCCCGGAAGTTGGAAAATGGATCACTAGTGATCCTTGCCTCTGAATGGGTCGTCACTGGGCTGCCATGTCTTTCTTCATTGTACTGGAGTTTGGGGGAGGGCAAAGCAAATAGCTATACCAAAGGCAGCAGCAAGGAAAGGTAGGGGACAAACAGGGGCATTTTGTGTTCTTCCTGTTGCTTTCCAGCTGGAAACACTAGTTTACCCCTGTCTCGCCGCTGAGGGAAAACTGCAGCTACTCAGACACCCATAGCCACACTGGCAGTCCTTCCTGCCCTCCCACTTGAGGGTTTTCCTTGCTTCCTGTGGTTGGCTCAGCCCTCAGCTAGAGGAAACATTGTGATACAAATCAGTTGAGTAAATACTACTCTATTGACTTGTATTTACAATGGGAAAGAGCCTGCATGATAACCATGAGTGGTGGCTAAGCTTGCACTCTGCTTATCTCATGGTAGAAGGTAAGTGTCCGTGTCCCGTCCCTCCCCCCCCCCCTACATCAGTGATTTTCCTGCTGCTGTTTCCTTTGCCTTGCTCCTACTGGAGCTGCCCTCATAGTGCTTTTCCTCACTTTATCTCCATCCCTTGGTTGCTGTGGATGTGCTTTGGCCTGGACCTTCCTGGTATCCACAGCAGTCATCTTGTTCTCCCCCCCCCCCTTTCCTCCATGTGCTTCCTCTTCTGTTTCTTTATTCAGGTCGTGGTCTCTCTTTACTGGCAGCAGCTCTCCAGGGTTTCAGGCAGGATTTCCCCCCCAACCCTACCTGGAGATGCCAGGGATTGAACTCTTGGGACCTTCTGCATGCCAAGCATGTGCTCTACCACTGAGCTATGGGCCAACCCCTTCTGTTTCCATCCCTTCTTTCAAAGTGAGATTGCAGATTCATCCTTATTGCTTCTGCTTGAGCAGAGGATTGAAAACAGTGTTCCATATGACAGATGAATGCCAACTGTTTAAGCAAACAAATCAAGCTCTGGTTCTAGTAGGTGCTGCATTACATGTGAATTTGAAATGTCCTATGACTTGCAAGCTATCTTAGGTGCATTTAATATTCATTTACTAGAGCATCAGCAACCATATAGAAGAGGGGTGATCTGGTAGATGTTGTGTATTTAAACTTTGAAAAAGGTTTTGACTAAGTGGCTTACGCTGGCTCAGCTTGTCTGAGTGTGGAAAGCTAAGCAGGGTCAGGCCTGGTTATGACTTGGATGGGAGACCCCTCCTCTAGTTTCCTGCATCGAGCAGGGGGTTGGACTCGATGGCCTTGTAGGCTCCTTCCGACTCTATGATCTATGAAACCTTTAAACAATCTCTATGAAGTCCCTTGCCAAAGGCTCCTAAATAAACTTAGCAGTCATGGAATAAGAGGACAGGTCTTCTTATGGACTAGGAGTTGATGAAAGAACAGGAAGCATAAATTTATTATTTTTATTTATTTATTATATTTATACTCCGCCTTTTTTCCTGCAAGGAACCCAAGGCGGCTTACATAATCCTCCTCTCCATTTTATCCTCACAACAACCCTGTGAGGTAAGTTAGGCTGAGAGTCAGTGACTGGCCCAAAGTCACCCAGTGAGTTTCATGGCTGAGCGGGGACTAGAACCCGAATCTCCCGAGTCCCAGTCCAACACTCTCACCACTACGCCACACTGGCTAGTAAAGTAAAAATAAACACACAGGTTCTGCTATGGAGGATATGGAGCCAAAGGTGAACAGGGAGATGGTTACGGTTATGGATGACATCAAGTTATTCAGCCTGGTGAAAACCCAAGCTGATTGCAAAAGAGTTTCAGACAGATCTCTCCAGATTGGGTGAAGGGCAACCAAAAGGCAAATGAGATTCAATGTAAATAAGTGTAAAGTGAGGTGCATCAGTGCAAAAATATCTTCACATATACACTCATGAGGTCTGACCAGGCAGTGACTAAGCACGAAAGAAATCTTGGGGTCATGAGTGGTTAGCTCAGTGAAAATATCAACACTGTTTGTGGTGGCAAATTCCATGCTAGGTATTATTGGCAAAAGGATTGAAAATAAGGCAGCCAGTATCATAATGACTTTATGGTGTTGTCACATTTGGAATACTGTGTAGTTCTGTTCACCCCATCTCAGAAAGGATATTACAGAACTGGAAAAGATGCAGAAAAGGGCAACCAAAATATTCAAGTGATTGCAGCACATTCCATACAATGAAAGGCAAAAGTGTTTGTGGCTTTTTTAGTTTAGTGAGAAAGGATTACTAAGGGGAGATGTGATAGGGGTTTATAGAATGATGCATGGTGTGGAGAAAGTGGATAGAGAGAACCTTTTTTCCATCTCCCACAATATTCCTTCTCCCACAATAGCCAGTGTGGCGTAGTGGTGAGAGTGTTGGACTGGGACTCAGGAGATCCGGGTTCTAGTCCCCGCTCGGCCATGAAACTCACTGGGTGACTTTGGGCCAGTCACTGACTCTCAGCCTAACCTACCTCACAGGGTTGTTGTGAGGATAAAATGGAGAGGAGAAGGAGGATTATGTAAGCCGCCTTGAGTTCCTTGCAGGAAAAAAGGTGGGGTATAAATGTAATAAATAAATAAATAGATAGATAGATAAATAAAATAAGACTGGGATCACCAGGTAACACTGACTGGCAGTAGATTCAGGAAAAACAAAAAGAAGCACTTCACATAATGTATAATTAATTTATGAACTAATTGTCACAAGATATGTTGATGGCTGCTGGTTTAGATGGCATTAAGGGCGGATTAGACAGATTCAGGGAGGATGGATTTGTCATCGATTACCGGTATTAGCCAATTAAGGCTAAGAAGAACTTTAATGTTTAGTGGCAGTATACTAATGAGCAACAATAGGGGAGGGCTCCTCTGGGAGGAAGGGTGATACATAGATGATGATGATGATGATAATAATAATAATAATGCCTTTGTGTCCTCTTGTGGGCTTCCCAGAGGCATCTAGTTGGCCACCATGCAAAACAATAAGCTGCACTAGATGAACGATTGGTCTGATCCAGCAGGGATGTTCACCAATAACTTCAGGGAGAGTCCTTGGTTTCAAACAAGAAATAAATAAAACAAAATTCCATGAGTCTTCAATCTCAGAATCTCTCTGCTCAATATAGGGCGAGTTATTAAACTGTTTGGATGCAGTGTGCCAGTATGCTGAGTTTGCCTAGGATATATGGGGAACCTCTCTTTTTAAAAAAGATGCACAAAAATGTTAAACAGGAGATCATTTTTATTTGACAAAACCTGTAAATGCAACAAAGGATAACCAAAATGATCGGGGGGGGGGGGGGGAGTGGGGAACTGCCCTATGAGAAAAGGTTACAATGTTTAGGACTTTTTAGCTTAGGGAAAAAACACAAGTAAAGGGGATGTGATAGAGATATATTAAACTATGCATGGTGTGGAGAAAGTGGATAGGGAGAAGTATTTTTCTCTATCTCCTGATACTAGAACTCAGCATCATCCAATGAAGCTGATTGGTGGGAGAGTGAGGACAGAAAAAAGGAAGTACTTCACACAGGCAGAAAAAGGGAAGTACTTCGCACAGTTTATAGTTAAACCATGAAATTTGCTACCACAAGAGATAGTAATGGTCACTAACTTGGGCAGCTTAAAAGGGGATTAGGTGGATCCAGGGAGGTTAAGGCTATCAATGACTGCTAGTCATGATGGCTTTGTATTTCCTCCAGTATTGGAAGCAGTATGCTTCTGCATAGCAGTTAGCGGGGAACACAAGTGGGAGGATGCTATTGTACCAGTGTCCTGCTTGTGGACTTTCCAAAGGCATCTGGGTGGCCACTGTGGGAACAAGATGCACTGTTCTGAAATTGACACCAGTAGATTAATATAGGAAAGAATGAAGTGGCTCAAAAGAATCCTCCTATTGGAAGTGTTTCTACTTGATTCTGGAGCATTCTTCTTTTGACATTTTTCTGTTATAACTGAAGTGACATATGCTGCATCTTCTGCAGGACTGGCAAGGTTTTGGTTCACCAGCTCAGCCTTCAGTTTTCTCTTGATAACTTCCTCTGGGTCTTGCAGAGGGTCAGATTGCTGTCTGTGTCCCTCCCTATACTATATTTACAGCATCTCCTTTCAAATATTCTTCAAGGCCTGTTCCGTTCCCTCGCAGTTGCCTTGCAATCAAGGCCTGCTCTAGTCCCTTGCAGGCGGATTCCTTCTGACTGGTTCCTGTGAAGTTCAGTTCTTGATGCTTTAGAGCAGGGGTGGGCAGAAGGTGTATCTCCAAATGTTTTGGACTTCAACTCCCAGAAGCCCCTGCCACCATGGTCAATGGTCAGGAATGCTGGGAGCTGACTTTTTGCCCACCCCTGCTTCAGAGCCTTTGTAGATTTGACTTGCTTGCAGACTACTTCTCAAGTTGCTACATTGCAGCAGCTTTATAGTCCCTCTCCAAAGGAAATCCCTGCTGTGCCCCCTTCTCAGGCATATATGAAGGCTTGAATGCAGTGTTTTCAGAAAAGCTCGTGCAGTCTGGAACAATGTATGCAATCCTTCCAAAGCCTATTTCTTAGGATATTCTCTCTTTGTAGAAAATACATCTCTTTATACAGGAGTTCATAGTAGTTGGAAGAACTGAAGGCAATTTAGGAACTTGCTCAGATTTTATTTATTTACAGCGCAATCCAGTGTGGCTCTCCATAATCCTCCAAACACGGAGGATTATGGGCATCCAGTGGAGGATGGAAGAAGCTTGGAGGTGAAGGTCAACTCTGCAATTCTCCTGCCCTGCAAAAGACTTCGGCTGTCTAAGTCTTTTGCCCTGGCATGTGAGGAGGGGCGGCTGAGGCGCCGGCAGGATACATCATATGCTGTCAGAGCCTTACTCCTCCCCTCCCTGTCCCTCGGAATACCCACAGAACACCAGCTCCGAGGTCGGTCTTCTGACTTCGGAGCCACAGCCGGCGTGGTTCTTTCCACGCCAATTGCAAGGGCAGAGGGAGGGCACTCCGAAGTCAGAGTCCCAGCTCTGACTGCGGAGCATGTTTCCAAGGTTGGAGCTGGGTCTCTGACTTCTCCTATGGCCATCTAGACTCTGTCTAGTGGCTATAGGATTGTGCCCTTAATTTGCGTACTTTGCACAAATGCAGAATTTTGTATGTTGATAGTTTTTTGCAGAATTTGATATTAAGGTTCTCTTGTGAAGTGTGGGCAAGTAGCTTAGGCTACCCCCTGACCAATGGAAAACTTGTTCAGACTCTGTTTTCTACATCTCTAGTAGAAACTATTTACGTAGCTTATTTTCTCCATTGTGAGAGCTAGAAACCTTTTTTAAATGAAAGCTTCTCAAGTATTATGTTTTGCGGTCATATTTAAAGCTATACCAAGTCCCTGGAAATCTGCACAACTGATAATGGATAAAAATGCATCAATTTACGCTTTTATGTGCTCTCACACAAAGATAGAGGTTTGTAGGAAATGGATTTTTAAACCCATTTGAAACTGTGAAAAGGAAGCCACATAACTCCCAAGTGTCAAGTGTGTATGCACATACTGCCTTACTTGAAATGTTATTGAATCACGTTGGTACCAAGTCCTAGAGAAATATTTAAACAGGGTCTCAATTCTGAAGCAAATTGGTAATCTCACAATGCAGATATGACTAATGCACTATGATTCACATGGGTGTGTTAGCTGGCCTCCAATGTGCAGTGGTGAGATCAGAGATTTTGTGCCTATCCTGCAAGCTCCTGGTATTCATTTTTCTATCCCTATCCTTGCAACTACAGCATGGCATGTCAATGTTCTATAGGCAAGTACTGTGGTGGGCTGTGACAAGCCCAAAGCCACCCAGTGAGTCTTATACCGGATGAGCAGGAGTTTTAACTGTGGTGTCCCCAGTCCAACACTCCTATCCGCTGGACCGCTCTGGTGCACTCTGAGTTTTATATTGGATTGTTCCTCGCTTTTGCAAAAACAGGGATGAGATTAGTTACATGCTTCTTCTTCCCCACTGCTTCTTACTGAATCCGGTAACTTTTGTGTGAGCTAAAGGTGCAGCTATATATGTTCAAAGAGAAGCACTTGCTGGTTTGACTAGTGCTAAAATAAGTGCATACCTGAAACTGCCAGTCTAGACCTCTTCAGTCTTCTGGCTAGTTGCAGGAGCAGCCAGATTCTAGAGCTGGCTGATCTATAGACATGGAGTTCTTCACAGAAGAAAGGAGGCAGTATTGGACTGAGGGATGTGAATTAAACATTATGGAGGGGCATGACACTTTGTGCAGAAAGGATGAGTTGCTAGCTCTGCTTATGCTCTACTTACTTGCTTCTGGTCAAGTAATTGATCCCTTGTATATCACCTCCTTTGCGCAGGGATAGACAGTGTACATCCCCTGGGCTGTATCCTGCACATTGTCCCCTCGCCTGCCTTCCCCTAGAGCAACTCTATCATGGTTGAGTTGCTACATAGTACCTGTGGGGGGTGAGGGTGGTGAAGGGAGGTATTGGAAGTCAGATTATCTTCCCCTAGCAGGCAGAGTAGCAGCTTTGGAAACTATTTCCCCACTCACAGAGGACTTGAGTGCTTTTGCATATGTGTGGCCGAGGCAGGGCAGAGAGCAGGGAGAAAGTGGATCGCGAGAGGTTTTTCTCCGTCTCATAATACTAGTTCATAATACTAGAACACAGGATCATTCCATGAAGTTGAGTGGTGGGAGATTCAGGACAGTTAAAAAGTATTGCTTCTAAACACAGCACATAGGTAAACTATGGAATTTGCTACCACAAGGTATAGTGATGTAGGGGATTAGACATATTCATGGAGGAATAAGGCTATCGATGGCTGCTAGTCCTGATGGCTATATGCTGCCTCCAGTATCAAAGGCAGCATACCTCTGTATACAAGTTGCTGGGGAACATGAGCGGTAGGGTGCTGTTGCACTCATGTCCTGTTTGTGGGCTTTCCAGAGGCATCTATTCACTTTGGGAACAGAGTGCTGGATTAGAAAGGCCTTTGGGCTGGTCCAACAGAACTTGTCTGATGTTATGTTCTTAACCTTGAGGAGCTTGAATTTAGAAATACAAGTTCAACTGATTGAGGGTAGTGGATTATGTTATGCTGGAATCCATCCAAAGGAAAGACCAGGTGAGCCCCACTGTATTTCCTGGATCCCTGATATGGATATGTCTGTCTCTGTGGGTTTGCAGAAGCAGCAAGGAGCTCCTGTTGCAGCCAGTGATCATCAGCAGAAATGAGAAAGAGAAAGTCCTAATTGAAGGGTCCATCAACTCTGTGCGAGTTAGCATTGCTGTGAAGCAGGTAAGCCAACCATGGGAGATTGCGGGTGACGGTGGTCATTGCAACTCTGCCAAAAGAAATACTGATGGGTGTCCCTTTCCCATCTGCAGGCTGATGAGATTGAGAAGATCCTGTGTCACAAATTTATGCGTTTCATGATGATGAGAGCTGAGAACTTCTTCATTTTACGTCGGAAACCAGTTGAGGTGATGAGACCTGACCAGAATTGCTGACGTGGTGCAAGATGCTCCTCCTTTTGCCTTGGAGACAAAAAAGGCAACACCTTACACAGGCTGTTCTTTCAATAGCTGGGGTGGGGGATATGCCACACACAAATAATGTTACGTTTTCTCTCACAGGAGATAAGAATTTTGTGTGCCTTTTATCATTAAGGAAAGTTTGATTAGCAGTAGTGACCTTCCAAGCTAGTATTAGCAGTGAAGTAGTAGTAGCTAGCAGTTAGCTTACTACATAACAGAACTGGTATGGCTCAGATGTGTTGTTTCAGCTGTCTTAAGAGTGTTCTTGGGTCAAAGCTGGTGAGTTTAAATAGGGTCCTACTAACTGGGTTAGTATGAATGTTAATGCTTTGGCTTTTGTGCTTACTCCCAAAGTGTGTGTGTGTGTGCGCACATGCGTGCACATATATGTGTTTGCTCATACACACTCAGAAGAATATAAGATGGCTGTCTCCATAATTAGCGATGGTGCAGTATCAGCAGCTAGGTGCTGAACACAGCCAACAGAGCTCCAGTGTGGTCTGTCTGTTCTCCTGCTTTTTCAATAGTTGGCTTTATTGTGTAGCTAGCACAGGCTGGCTTCAAATAGTGCTATGCTGAAACCCCAAACCTTCAGCAGGTATTATTTATCTATATCTATAGATATATCTTTTGGAAGGAAAAACCCACACCATTGTGCTAGGTATTACCAAAAAGAGATTGGATTAGTTTTCTGCCCAAGCTGAGTAAGTGACAGAGTAGGAGGAATGATTGCTGAGTCTTGGCTTGACAGGTGCTAATTATCGGCTGTCTTCCTTTTATCCCAGGGCTATGACATCAGCTTCCTGATCACAAACTTCCATACAGAGCAGATGTACAAGCACAAGCTGGTGGACTTTGTCATTCATTTCATGGAGGAAATTGACAAGGAAATCAGTGAGATGAAGCTGTCAGTCAATGCCAGGGCTCGCATTGTGGCGGAGGAGTTCCTCAAGAATGTAAGGGTCTGCTGAGCACTACAGAAGTGATGCCCAGATAGCATGCCAGAATTCACTAGTCGGTTGTGGGAGGCTGGTTGGCAGGTCATCAGACTACCAGCATCGTATGTAGAAGGGAGACAATATAGTGTTGGAGTGAGGCTAGAATGAGAGGTGACCTTAATACAAAGTCAACATTATTTAGTGATGAAAATGGAGAACTGCATCCCAGGAATTGTTTGCTAAATGTTTTTAGAACCAGTAGGGGTCTTCGTAATATTGTCTGGGCATGGGAACTCTAACCTCCAATCCCTTCTCAGCTGTGAGGCTCACCATGTGGCCTTGTATGAATAAGAAAAAAGATTGTTTCCGTGTAACTGTGGTTCTTCAAGTGGTCATCTGGGTACTCATACCTGCACAGAGCCTCATTCAGAATAGTTCTAGGAATGAGCTTCTGGTGGGAAGCCTGCCCCCAACCCCACCAATGTGTAAGCCCAAGGGGTGTGGCTCCTGCTCTTCCAACTCAATTTCTATGAGTGCTGCAGCAGAAAGGTAAAGAGCAGGTATAGAAGGTGGTCATGCCAGTACCTGATGTGATGAGGAGGGTGGGTTGGGTGAGTAAACAGATGACCACATGAAAAACCACAGTTACAGATAAATAAACTCTCCTCCTCCTTCAGTGATCTCTATGACTCACACACATGGGTGATTAGCAAACTAACTTAACGGAGGCAGAGCAGGTGCATAGGTAAACAGCGATGACAGCCCGACCAAATCTGGCCCACATCCAGTCTGTAATGCTGTATAAATATGGAAGGCTGGGACCAGGTCTCCACTCAGCACAATTCCAGCAGGCAGACCCTGCAGAGAAAGGCAGCAGATGAAGCCATTGCCTTGATGAAGTAGCTACGGACAGTCGTTGGTATGGGTAGGCACACCAACTCATAAAAGAGCATGATTACCATGGTCACCCACTTGGCAAACTCTGAGGAGACAAGTGAACCTTGACACAAGTCATCCTATGAACAGTCCCTGTGTCTTTCACAGAGCTGCAGTGTGATCAAGATGAAAGGCAATATCACAGTGGACATCTAACGAATGAAGGGAGACTTCATGTGGTGATACAGGTTTAGGGAAAAAGATTGATAAAAGGATATCTTGGTTAAAAAGAAGCACTGAGACCATCTTGGGGAGGAAACCCACTTTTTCCCTATGGGTAAGGATATGATGGCCCTTAGTGCGCAGAGCTCACTGACTGACTGGCAAAAGTGGGGCACCTGAAGGCAAAAGAAGCCCATAATAACACAGATCACTCAGGAAAAGAAGAAATTAGGTGGCACTAAAAAGAGGAGGAAGAATAAAACAGAAGAAAAATAATGAAGGTGGAGATATCTGGCTCAAACCCTGCCAAGAAAAAAACTCTCTAAAGTAGCAAATACTTCTAGGCAATGCTGCTGCCGTGGTGTTCAAAAAGGAACACAGCAGGCGGGTGGGGTGGACTTCTCATCAAAAGCCCAGCTTTAGAATATTCCGGACAATTATCTGCACAGGCGCAGAACCCCCCCTGTATGTGTGAGTCACAAAGAATATGAAGAATTATTAATTCATAATTTTGTTTACCACTTAGGGTCAGTACAGAAAAATGATGGCCTAGTTCACATGACACAACAGCCCAGACTGTGACGGGGGCTGTTGTGATGTGCAAACGGTCTCACTGTAAAGTGCTATGGAAAATATTCAAAATATATGCATTGGGGATCATTCTAGAGAAGATTCCAGTAAGAATCAAATAGGTCCTTATAGGATTCTACATTCCAAGAGATGTGATCTAAATGATTTGTACTACACAAGTACCAATGAAAATGCAAGAGTGGCAGAGAGGGAGGTAGCAATCGCTTCTAGGTGTTTTTAAAGATTTAAAATGCAATCTTATCCATGTTTAGACATTTTAAAAGTTGTAGGACTTCTATTTAAACATGTGTAGGATTGCACCCTAGGTTGCAAAAACTGTGTGTGTATGAAGGTTGCTAGTGCATGCTTCTGAGAGGTTTTAGTACATTGGTTGGAATAATACATTTTTGCATTAATTAGTATCTTTGTTCTCTTTTTTCTTTCCTTTTTCAGTTCTAGACCAAGGGCTGGAATCCACAGCTTTGCTTTCTCATTCTCTCTGCACAGCCACCTTGCTGGGGCTGCAGAGCGGGCCACAGCTCGGGAGTGAGATGAGAAGCAGCCAGACCTGCGGGGGCTGTCCCCGCTAAATGTACATCATGCTCGCCAGCGTGCCCAGGGGAGGGGAGGGTGCTTTTTAATATTTTTGGAACAAAACTGCTTGTTTAAGACTGTGTCAACTTGATATCCTTCTTTTTAATGACTGATCACTTGCTACAATTTGTCTGAGTCTCCTAGTGACCAAGGCCTTGTGGGGAATGGTGGGGGTGGGGGAGAGGGATTTAGTTGCTCTAGCAGCCCTCATGAAGAGTTGCTGCAGGAGTTCCAGGTTGGTGCTGTGCATGCAAAAAAAAGCCTCTAATTGCTGACAAAAAGCCACCTTTCTAACACGGGGACCCAGCAAATGAGGCCTGAAGCATCTCTGTCTTTGTCTGAACTGGCAGCCAGTCCTCAAGCCCTTCTACACTGGGGTGTCCACACGGTGACTGTCTTGATCCACCTTCCTAACAGTGTGTAGGAGTCATGATTTTGCGGGCAACCTGGCCGCCGGAGATGGCAAGCCCCTGTGCCAAGTTACTGCAATCTCTGGAAAGATTGCTCTCTCCAGCCCACTTCCCACACACAGACACACACTCCCACAAGAGATCAGCACATTCTGACCACAGCACTGCCTCTGGTCCCTATTCCTTTCCATACCTATGCCAGATGGAGCTGTGATGGGAGGGGCCAGGCCATGCATCAGCAGAACGGGATGGAGCTGGAATCTGTAACTCTTGGTTCTTTTTGCTATGGCACTTGCTGTAATTTTCTTACTCTTCCCTATTATTAAAGCCTTTTTTTCCTTGCCTCCTGACATTAAGGTGCTTGCATGGTTTCTCTGCGGTGTGCCATGTCCTCCCTGCTCCATCTTGCTATGATGCCTTGCCTAGGAAGTGCTTTGAATTTTTGGTTGTGTCCCAGCAGCCAGGATTGACTGGTCAGTGCTTGCCACAAAGGAATTTTTTTCAAAGTAATTGGCTCCTTGTGGCCCACCCCTTCCATGTCTTCATGGAAAATAGGCTGCATTCACTCAAACGAAGGCAAATCACATTAGATAATGTTGCAGGCTTGATTGTGCTCTATTCAGCAGTGTTCATACATGTAATACATGCCCCCTACCCCACCTCCATGCTCCCTCGTCTTTTGAAGAAAGGAGTGCATAGGTAACAACATAATCTACAACACTGGAAGCATTCAAAGTGCAGCTGGACAGCCATCTGTCAGGGATGCTTTGACTTGGGTTCCTGCATTGAGCAGGGGGTTGGACTCGATGGCCTTGTAGGCCCCTTCCAATCTACGTATTCTATTCTATGATAATCCCACCTTGGTTTCTTCACCCAAGCAAGGCCTGTGCTCTCTTGTGACAAACTGTCAAGCTGTGGTTTAGACAAATTCCCTTTTTAAGCAGAAGCTTGTCTTGCTAGTTCCTCAACGTCAGCATTGAGGGGGGCGAGGGGGAGGTGTTCTGTTGTCTATTCTCTGGGATGAAGGCCTAGATAAATGTACAGGATGATAAATCCTGTCCTGTGCCATTGTTAAGAGAAAGAGACCTAGGCTGTCATTGACTCTTGAACTACAGTTTACATTCAAGGCTCCATACCTCATGCCTCTGACAATTTCAATGGAATTCACCTGGTGTCACTTGGATATAACACCCCACTACTGCTGAGAAGTTCCCAGTTTACCTAGCTGGGCCTTGAGACAGTATTTGTTTCTGGTGTAGTTGGTTACCTCCTGTACACGATCCAAAATTCTGGCAGTATACACTCCTTCATATAATCTGTTTGGAGAAGGTTAATAATAAAATGAAGGCATTACCACACATTTTGGCATAAAGATGGCTGGCATCTCATTGCCCTTCTCAGCCATGGATGGATGGTGCACGATCCTTTGGAAGCAAAAGGTGCTGGGAGAATGGAACAGAAGCCTGGCATGTGAAGTGGTTCTGATATTCTTTGATGTCACAGGTGAGACATCCTGAACATTCTCTGCAAATTCCGTGCAGTTGGCTCTACAATGCCATTCACCCTCGCTTTCAAGGTAGGCCTCAATATTAGGGGGCTTGTTCGGTTCTGAGCCAGAAACCCTCCTGCTGGACCCCACCTGGGCTTCATATAGTTGCAGTCCAAAGTAGGCTTGGGGGCAAAATCCATGCTTGAGTTGTTAAGTGCCCACTTGGGCCTGTCTATCCCTGACCACACTTCAAGCATGAGGGTGAGCCAAAAATGTGAATGCTCCATCAGAGGTAGCAGGGAATGTATGATGAGCCACATCTAAGGTAAATGAGGGCTAATATGTCCCTTTTGGTTATTTATTAAAAGATGTGCATCCCACCCTTCTGGTGTAAAAGCATCACAGAGTGGCTTACAGCATTTAAAAATCACAATTCATTAAAAAAAAAAAAACTAAAACAAGTTGGCATAATATCTGCTGCATACCACAAAAGCCAGTGGAATTAAACATTCTTCATTTACCTGCAAAAAAACTGCACTTTACAGAGCAAGGTGTTGCAGGATGTGGGTGCAGCCACTGAGAAGGCCCTGCTCTTGTCCCACTGCCATGTGCCCCCCTTAGCTGTGCTGAACCTACTATGGTCTGAGTTGCACTGTTTATTAATCAACATGTTTGCCTTTGTACCCTGCTCCAAAAGCCTCACTCCCCCCCTTCTCTAGATTCTTATCCCAAGTGAGAAGTTTGTTACCTGCAAGTTTAGCTTCTTCATAAACCTCTCACACTCAGTGCCAAGTTGCCAAGCACCTGGCTTGTTCCCCACTGTTGCTCACATCACCTGAGATCTTGGATCATTCCATCTCTCCTATCAGCCAGACATGTGGCCACTGGTAGGAAGCCTGCTCTCAAAATTCTCTTAAATTGAGGTATATGTGCATGAGGGCTGCCCTACAGCTCTGGTACAAGAGGGCAAAGAAGAAAACGGTGTGTGCGAGAGAAAAAGAAAGTACGTAAGTGAAAAGCTTACATTTGGTGAGAGGAGACTTGCTCCCCACACTTCTCGACTGGCCAGTCAATATGCATCCCTGCTGTGATTCTACGACACCAAATTCAAACATGTTATGAGCCAGCAGTATAAAAAGAGGTGCATCATCCGCCCCGCCCCCAGCGGGGAAGGACTACTTTTTGGATTTCTTGAGAAAACCTAATTGTGATAATATCTAATCCCCACGTCCCCGAATGTACTGTAAGCGCTTCAGAACATAATCCCTTGTGTGTGTCCAATATTTTGCCCTTATAAATTGGGGGAGGGGGGAGAGGCGAAGCAAGCTTCCCCAGCAGCCGCAAGCCCGGTCTCCCTGGTTTCCATAGAGACACCAAACAGCCGCCTGGGAGGTTGTGAGGAGGAGCTGGGCCCGCGCAGGCGGGAATGGGATACTTCTTCGATTGCATCCGGGGCCTGGGGAGGTGGGCTTGAGGGGAAGGGGCTGGGAGCAGCTCTCAGGTGGGCGGGGGTGGTTGTGGGAGCTGGGTAGTCGCTTTGCTGCTGCAGCTCCCATGGAAAGGAGAGCTGCTTGCCACAGCTGGAGCTATCCCGAAAGACCCGTCTCCCTTTAGCAGTCTGGGATTGCTCCTTGGAGAGAGAAACGCCCTTTGCACGCACTCAGAGGCGCTCTCTCCTCTTTGTTTTGATTCCTGTATGTTTCAGGGTTGAGTCCTGGCTCAAAACCTTGTTGGGGGGGGGGGGACTTGCACTTGCTTGGGAGATGGATAAGAGTGTTGGGGGGTGGCAAAAAAGCAGCTCAGGTTATGGGAATTGTTTGTTTCGGTCTGGGAGGGGGAAAGTGCCAACATACAGAACACCTAGCCTAAGGAGAGGGGTGGGGAGGGAGGTGTGTGTATTGGGTTGGGGTGGGGTGGGGAGCATGTTTGGCTCAGGGATATGTGTGTATGGTGGTGCTTAATTTCTGAAAAAGAGGCTGGCCCCAGACTCAAATATTTTTGGAAACCATCCTCTACTGCCATCTTTCCCCAACCTGGTGACCTCCAGATGTTTTGGAGTCCACATCTGGGGCATGCTGAGAGTTGTAGTCCAACACATCTGGAGGCTAGGAGGCTTGGGGAAGGCTGATCTACTCCTACACATGCCTAGGGGCTAAGCTGTGCTCGCTCAGTGAAAGAAAAGGCTCTCTTTTACTCTATTCCCAATGAGAAGCCATGTTAGTTTGCAAAATGACACAAAAATGCAGGGGTGCTTTTAGGGCCAACTCAAATGTTACTGCTCCCACCTGAGCACTGCTGCAGAGCTTCCGGAAAAGGTAGGTCTATCAGTGGCTATTGGTCCTCCTGGTAGTCAGATAGAGCCCTCATGTTCTCTGCAGGGATTGTGCACGTTGTATTGGGGGTTTCAGTCTCCTGAACTGCTAAAAGCCCTTTTAATTTTCTTTTGTGGAGCAATTGCTTCGCTTCCTGATAGTAGGGAATGGGCAGCAGCCAGCCATTGTATGCTGCAGGTGCCTTGCCCATGATGCTGCTCTGCCCCGAGCTCCTGTAGGGGATGGTGACATGGGGAGGGGGAATCAGTTGGTTAGCCGTAACAGTGAGCTTTCACCTTATCCCTCCCAGGTGGCTGTGCAGTGCGCCATGACTGACATACCTGTTCACTGTGAGTTGCTGTACAGGCAGTGGAGCTGGCACCAAGAATATGCAGGTGAATGGCTCGGAAGCTGCTTATCGGTGTTGTTAACAGAGTTTGCATTTCCCGGCCAGGAGAGCCAAGACCTAAGTTTTGTGCAAACAACCCTAGTATTTTGCATATGTTTCAGCAATTCTGATTTTAAAAGGATTTGGAATTCTTGGGCATGACTTGGGGAATGGAAAGAGGGAAGCATCTCTGGAGTTTGGGGTTAGATGGATGTGTAGGGAGCTATGAAAAGCTGGCCAAAGTAATAAAGCCTTGTCTTTCTGACCATTTGCAAGCTCTGCCCACTTCCTTTCTGGCATTTTTTTTTTTTTTTAAATTTCACCAGATTCTACCCATACATTTGCAAGCTTTTCTCCAGACCTGGACACTTGTGGACTTTTTAAAAATGAAATTTGACTTTGCCAGGACGTCAGATACTCTGTGTCAGATCCCATGCTTGGGTAATGGCTGCACAGAATACATGCTCAGCCCCGCCAGTTTAGTTTTTAAGCGGTTGCAGTCACACATAAAATGATGGCCATGCTTGCTTTATATTCCATACACTGTCTGTCCATCTACCTTAACTGGTAGCAGACAGTAGGCAAAGGCTATAATGGGCCAGGAAGCAGTTTGCGAAGGGGGTTTAGCTGGGATGGCAGTCAAATGACTGTAGGTGCCTTGTGGTATTCTCTGTTACTTACTGCCTTGAGAGAGGCAGAGCTGATGCTCTCTCTTCACCACCAGCTCAGGTGGGTTGCATCTTCTCTGCCAAAAAGGATTCTGCCTTTAAAAAGAAAAGAAAAGAGTAAGACCTAGAAGAAACAGATCACGAGAGTTTTAGGTTCCTTAGCCGTCACCCTTTATTGTGTCGCTTGCTGCTGCTGCTGCTTTCAGGATAGGGCAACCCCAGGGAGTTTGTTGTGGGGCTGCACTCCTTCAGTGTCAAAGGAAACTGGGCAAATTCAGTGTCTTTCTTGGTCTCTCGCAGGTGGGCCCAAAGTGTAAAGCAGGAAAGGACAGTGACGCTGGAGGGGGCAGAAGGCCTGGAAGAGGAGGTAAGGTAGCAGCTACTGCAAAACAAGTTTGTTTCTCAGGTCAGAGAGGTGGCTTAAGAGAGCCTCCTTCATCTTGCACTGGGGCCAAGCCCTTGCCCTAAATAAGAAGTCGGTTGTGAGCCATGCCTGCATAGCTATCCTATGTTGGGAGATGTAAGTGAAGAGAGTAGGACAGCCTTTCCCAACCTGGTGCACTCCAGATGTTTTGGACTATAACCCTAGTATTCCTGACCATTGGCCATGTGGGCTGGGGCTGATGGGAACTGAAGTCCAAAACGTCTGGAAGGCACCAGGTTGAGGAAAGATGGAGTAGGATCATGAGCTGGGTTTCAACACTCCATCCTGGTACCGTGAGCAAGCAGAAACTGGTTCTGCTTTATGGAGTGCTGCTCCAGAAAGCTACGCAACCTTGGGAGTGAGGCGGGGGCTACCCCTGGAAGGGGGGAAAAAAGATTATAAGGAGAAGGGATCTTTTGGTCTGACCCATTGAGATTGTTCTTATGGGAAAGTCCTGCAGTAAAGGTTTACTAAATCTCCTTTTGATGGAAGGGGCCTAGGCTTCAGAAATTATGATGGTCTGAAGAAGAGTTTTTGGACACTCACATGTATGCAGACAGCTGCACTGACAAAATGGTCTCTTCTGTTAGGACAGCTTACATCTGCTCTGCATCTCCTGTACCAGTAATGGCTGACATCTTCAGCCTAGGGGCCCAGACCCTTCCCAGCCAAGCTGTAAGGGGCCAGACATCATGATCCCCCAAGAAAGTTGGCACAGCCATGCAGAGAGAATTAAGAGGGAGCCACAAGACATGGTGCACATAATGCAGGCCACATACTGAAGCTAAGCAGGTATGAGCCAGGTCAGTTCTTGGATGAGTGACTGCCTGGGCTGCTCACATCTGTTCTCCTGCATTGAGCAGAGGGTTGGACTTGATGGCCTTATAGGCCCCTTCCAACTCTACTGTTCTATGATTGGGGCAGGATATGGCCTGAGGACCACCAGTCAATCAACTGTGAAAACTATGAGAAAACATTGATAGAATTTTTACATCCAAAACGTCTGAAGGGAATCTAGTTCAACATCTCATCTGAAGCCAGTGAATGCCACACCTGAACAATTCTTATATTTTAGATATATTTTAAATGCATCCACACTATTGCCAGGTCAGTTGTGTGGGAGCTGTGTGTTGCTGCACAGCTGAACTGCAACTGACCAATGTGACTGCTGCGCCAATATCTGCATGGGGTTGGGAGTGGTGTCACTGCCAGGTGATCCCGTGCCACAGTTTCCTGGTTTTAGAAGTACAGTGTGGCTAATAACGCTTCCTTTTGCTTCTTGTCATGGTCAGAGTGGAGGAAGCAGAGGCATAGCCAATTATGTGGCTTACCTATTAGGCAGGGTGAGACAATCCATTTGAGGTAACTGATATTTGGGTCCTATGAAAGAGGCAGCAAATGGCCAAATATTTATTATATTATTACAGGTTTGATCCATCTGTGTGCACAGGAGGGCATGGGATCCCTGTAGGGCTTGGTGGAGCCCTCTTGCTCCTAATTATCCACCAACCCTTGGCCAAACAGCCATAAGGTTGAATGCGCTGCTGGCCCTTACCCTGGAGCAGGAGGCCCATGTGGCACCATGATGACAGGGTGGGGCCTCCATTTGGATTTTCAGTTCTAGGCTCCCTAAATGAATTGGACTAGAACTAGGCTCGAGCAAAGAGCCAGGTTCAAACAAGTACACACGAACAAGCTTAGAAGGACATATTAAGGCACAATCCTATGCAAGTTTAGGCAGAAAAAAGGCCTACAATTCCCAGCATGCCCCAGCCAGCATAGCTGGCTGGGGCATGCTGAGAGTTGTAGGGCTTTTTTTTCTGTCTAAACTTGCATAGGATGGCGTCGTTAGCAAATATTCTTTGAGATACCCTGATCCAGGGTTGTTCTTCAGCTACAGCAAGACCTGCTCAGGCTTTGCTTTTATGTATGTCGCCATATATCAGATGAACTCTACATTCCACTGACGTGGATTAGGGCTATTTCAACCCACTCTAAAAAACAAAACAAAAATCAGTTGGCAGATTGAAGTCTGATGGAGATGATCCCCCCAATGTTGACCGTACACGTCTGCAGCCCACTCGTCGCCAGCTATGTACTGCTCCCAATACCAGCAGATTCAGGCCGGAAGGTAAGTGGCCAGGATGCTGCCAGGACTGGGGTGGTGTCATGCAAATTGATACCCCCACCAGATAATACATGCTCGTGTTAGGAAAAGGCCCAGAACTTCAAAACCTGGTGCTCTCCTTGCCTCTTAGAAGAAAGCCTCCGAATTTTCATGAGATTCCCCCTCTGCCCTGCCAGCAACCAAATTCTTGTTAAGAGCATAAAAATAATCCTGCTGGACAAAAAGCCCATCTGGTTTAGCATCCTGTTTCCCACCATGGCCAACCAGAGGCCTCTGTGAAACCCAAAATCAGGACATGAGGGCCTCTCCCCATAATCTATCCCAGCAACTGAAATTCAGAGCATGTTTCTCCGGATTCTGGAAGTAGTATATAGCCATGATTATGTGCTATTTTTATCATTGTCTGTTCTTTTGTATTTTATGCTTCTAAATTACCTATACAACGCCCAGAGACCTATGGTTATTGGCTGTTCTATAAGGGTAATCACTAAATAAATTATTACTAGTAGCCATAGGTAGCCTTCTCCTCCATGGATTTGTCTAATCCCCTTTTAAAGTAATCTAAGTTGGTGGCCTTCAGCACATAGTAGTAGGCAATCACTCGTGACCGAGTAAGATTGTCTTCCAGGATAAAATTACCAAAAAAAAATTATAAAAGGAAATTCTAAAAAATTGTGTAGACTCTAGCGATGGGTCCGTAAGTGACTGTGGAGGCCAATTCTAGATCCACACAGCTTCCCACAGTGAGGACACAGGTTACCAGATGGAAGATGGTCCTGTAAAGGATTCGTTTGACATGCTTTTCGCTTAGCACATTTCTTCCTTTCACCTTGCACTCGGGCTTCTTCAAAGTCCATAGAACCTTTGTGAAAGGCCAACCTCCATTTAGATCGTTGATGGGCCAGAGCTTCCCAGTTTTCGATGTTTATATTGCATTTTTTTAGATTAGTCTTAAGAACATCTTTAAACCTCTTATACTGACCACCAATATTCCACTTTCCATCCTTGAGTTGGGAATAAAGTAACTGCTTTGGGAGACGGCAGTCAGACATTCGAACAATGACCGGTCCATTGAAGTTGGCGTTGAAGGATCATTTTTTCAACGCTAGTAGGCTTTGCTTCTTCCAGTACACTGACATTTGTTTGCCTATCTTCCCAAGTAATTCGCAGGATTTTCCGGAGGCAACGTTGATGAAATCTTTCAAGGAGGTGGAAATGACGTTTATAGATAGTCCATGTTTCACAGGCATACAATAAAGTTGGTAATGGCTTCACCGCATATTGTGGTAGCGAATTCCATAGTTTAATTATGTGCTGTGTGAGGAAGCATTTCCTTTTGTCTGTCCTCATTCTTCCACCATTCATGGTATCGTGAGAGAGGGTGAAAAACTTCTCTCTTTCCACTTTCTCTACATCATGCATAATTTTATAAAATCCTATCATGTTCCCACTTATTTGCCTCTTTTTGAAACAAAATAAAAAGCCCCAAACAGTGTAACATTTCCATGCAGGGGAGTTGATTGTGTTAGCAGGAGGAGGAAAATAAATTACCTCCAATGCAGCAGGTCCAGAAAGCAGAGAGTAGCATTGATTGATTATATATATACAGTTTTATTTTAGAGTAACAGAGTATTATAATTGCAGTCTCCCTGTACAAAGGGAGCTTACCATACAGTAGTAGTAGCAGTTGTTTCTTATCCAAGGCACAGCAACACACAGTAGGAGGTTTGCAGCAACAGAGTAGCTACTGCAGCAACCCAGAGCGCAGCTCAGCTGTCTTAAGTAGCAGTAACTAGGTGCCTCACCCTGTTCACAGGTGCAGGCAGTTACATGCCTTCGCTGTGAGTCAAAACTTACCATGTTGTGATGTTACAGGAAATACCAGCAGATTGTGCCCCTTGATCATTTTGTTCCATCAGACTCCTACACTTCAGTTCTGCAATTTACTTCCCTACGGGTGCAGTCTTATGCAAGCTTAGACAGAAAAAAGTCCTGCAACTCCCAGCATCCCTCAGCCAGCATGGCTGGCTGGGGCATACCTGGGAGTTGTAGGACACTTTCCCCCCTGTCTAAACAAGCATAGGATTGCACCTTAAAATGTATTATTGTTGCCTGTGTAGGCTGGCCTTTATCCCTGCCTCACTTGACTTTCTGACTAGTTAGTAAATGTGTGAGGGGGGAAATGGATTCTGCAATGCCTCAGCCAAAAAACCTTGTGCCCCATTGCATGAGATAGATGCTAGAGGTCATGAATCTGGGATGCCTAGCTATTACCCCCTCCCCACCCCTTATTTTCTCTCTCTCCAGGATATGCAGTCTCTCTGATAGATGGACGGACACAACATAGCTTCAACTTTTCCTTCAACCCAGAGCGCCTCAAGCAAGCCAGGCAGTATGTGGAGAGGGCCATCAAGGTGACAGATGCCAGGCTCAATGTGACTCTCTGTTTGAGCCTCTGTCTCCCCTGTCCCCTTGTTTCAGGAGCATTGTCCCTGAAGAGAGAGGTCCTGTCTAGCCTCCCTCCTGCACTGCAAAGTGGCTAATCCCACCACCCTTTCTCCCCCTGACCCACCCAGCAAAAGAAGATCTTCATGGTGCATGGCCCTTACCCCGTGATCCGGAGGCGACTTCTTGGCAGGGGTTGGGTGGAGAGAAAGTTCCCCAAGTTGCCTAAAATTGCCATTAAGCGGGAGCGCATCACTGACGGGGAGCATGAGGAAGATGGCGATGACAGTGATGTGCCTGACGATGGTAAGGCCTGCAGGAACACCGGCCTCTGCTGGTTTTCTTTTTCTTGTATCCCTGTACAAGCCTTCTGCCTTCTCTGAGGGCTGGCATACCTAACCTCTTCTTGTTAAGAGTTCATAGAATGGAATTGGAAACGCACTACAGTATTCAAGCCGTACACATGGCCAATTTACCACTGGGGATGTAAAAGCCTTGTCTGGTATCCTTGCAAAGGAGCATGCGCAAAGCCAGTGTCTCTGACTATCGCCAGTGGTGCACCATGGGGCAGTAAACTTTCTGCTGTATGTCAGATGGAATCACAGTTCTTGTCACTTACTCCTTTGGAAAGCACATTTCCAAAATAATTTTTTTTAAAAACAGAAGTCCAATAAATTCTGTTCTCTTTATATGCTCACATACATTACCCCAGCCTGGTGCCCTGCAGATGATTTAGACTACAGCTCCCACCAGTCCCAGCCAACATGGCTGGGGATTATGGTAGTTGTAGTCTGAAAATCTGGTGGTTGGGGCGGCTGCATTATCCTATCTAGATCTCTGTGGGGTCTAAGCTTTCAGAGCTTCAAAAGGAGTGGGATGAGTCTGGCCCACAGAGAGAGCCCCTGGCATATTTGGATATGCCCTATTAGATCTGTGTTTAAACTGCATTGTTCAGAACCTACTCCTACCAAGCCTGGTGTCAGCAACCGGCATGGTGGGGCAAATGCTGGGACCCATCGGCCCTGGAGGGCCCACCCTTTGGGTGAAATCCTTCTACTCATGCAATGGGACTTTCCCTTCCCTCCGTCCTCCCTTCAGCCCCCTGCCCCCCCCATTCATCAACCCTCCAGAGCAGATTTTGGGGGTGCAGGGGGATCACCCACTTCTCCATTCCACTGACTGAAGCTGTTCCATCTGTGGGAGGGGTTAATGGGATACAACCCTCTGTTTTTGTTTTTAATGTATTTATTTTTCTTTTAAAAAATATTTTTCTGGCCTGTCACTCTGACGTTCCAGGTCGAGCAACTGCAACCTAGAGGCATTCTGGGAAGATGAAGATGGTGGCTGTCACAGGTGCTTGCCCGATGCCTGTCTTCAGAGCAAGCCTTCCACTGTCTGCCACTGCCCATTCCTGCTGCTGCCAGCCCCTCCACCTCCTGGCAAGCTCACTATGGGGTGCCACGGGGGCAGCACTTAGTTGCTTTGACAGTTCAGTGTGCCGCCTAAAGTCGCAACATGATAGTAACAGTGTTTTTCTACAGTTTGGCAACAAAGCAGAGAATACACAAATAGTTGAACAGCAAAAGAATTATGCTGGTGGAGACTGCAGTAGTTAAATAGTGTTAAAATTGCAATGAGAATGGACTGTTAGGTTAAAAAACACAAAAGTGCTTACATCTCACCTGGTGTTTTCATCAGAAGAACACACATTTAACTAATACAATAGCTAACAAAGTGTTCCCTTATGAAAATTGTCCCAGGGTTTGGAAGGGTGACAGAGAAAGTTCAAACCTTCCCCCACTGCCACTAGTCTGTAGCAAAACTAAGATCTGTGAGCCTTGATAAAATGGTAATGAAACATCACCGAGTACTGCTTCCCCAATTTAACCCTCTTTAGAGAGAGAGCATTATGCAACTTAAATTTTACACAATTATTCTAGATTTGTTTCCTCTCAAATCTATCTTGGTTTTCTTTATTCCTTTGGGGAAGGTCTTGGGTCGGTGGTAGAGCACCTGCTTTGCATACAGAAGGTCCCAGGCTGGGAAAGATTCCTGTCTGAAACCCTGGAGAGCCACAGCCAGTCAGAACACATACTGAGCTATACTGTGTGTATATATAACATCCACTATTGTAATTCTCCCACTTCACGTTTTCCATTTCTTCCTTCCACAGATGAGGAAGAGGAAGAGGACGATGAACAGGATGATGACACTGATGGTACTTACAGCCTCATGGTTAGTTTGGTGTGACAGGGTGATCCACCCCTTAAGTGCTTTATTTATTTTATTCTTAGACTTTTATCCCACCCTTCTTCCATGGAACTAAGAGCAGTGCACATGGTCCCCCCTCCCAACGTTATCTTCACAAAATCCCTGTGAGGTAAGTTGGGCTAAAAGATAGTGACTGGTCCAAGATCACCCAGTGGGCTTTGTGAGTAGGGAATTGAACCCTGGGTCTCCTCAATCCTGGGCAGACTCTCTAACCCAGGGGTCCCCAATGTTTTTGGACCCATAGGCACATTTGGGAATTTGAGAAACTGCTGTGGGCAGCACCACAAAATGGCTCCCACAGAGGATGTAGCTACGTAAGTCACATAATAGCTGCCCGTGGGGGCCTGGCTAGTCAAAAATGAGCTAAAGGGGTGAGGTGGGGGAGAGAATTAGTGAGGCTAGAGACTGGGAGGGAGTGGGAAATAGCAAGGCAAAGGGGTAGAGGGGAGAGAAAGATCATAGAAATCATAGAAATCATAGAAAAGTAGAGTTGGAAGGGGCCTACAAGGCCATCGAGTCCAACCCCCTGCTCAATGCAGGAATCCAGGTCAAAGCATCTCTGACAGATGTCTGTCCAGCTGCACCTTGAATGCCTCCAGACTGGGAGAGCCCACCACCTCCCTAGGTAGTTGATTCCATTGTCTTATTGCTCTGACAGTCAGGAAATTTTTCCTGATGTTTAGGTGGAATCTAGGTTCCTGTAACTTGAGCCCATTATTCCGTGTCCTGCAAACTGGGATGAACGAGAAGAGATCTTTGCCCTCCTCTGTGTGACATCCCTTCAAATACTGGAAGAGTGCGATCATATCTCCCCTCAGTCTCCTCTTCTGAAGGCTAAACATGCCCAGTTCTTTCAGTCTCTCCTCATAGGGCCTTGTTTCCAGTCCCTTTATCATCCTTGTTGCCCTCCTCTGAACCCTCTCCAGTTTGTCTATGTCCTTCTTAAAGTGAGGTGCCCAGAACTGGACGCAGTACTCAAGATGAGGCCTAACCAGTGCCGAGTAAAGGGGAATTATCACTTCCCGCGATTTGGAAGCTATACTTCTATTAATACAGCCCAAAATTGCATTTGCCTTCTTTGCAGCCACATCGCATTGCTGGCTCATATTCAGTTTGTGATCTACCACAATTCCAAGATCCTTCTCACTTGTAGTATTGTTGAGCCAAGTGTCCCCCATTCTGTAACTCTGCATTTGGTTTCCTCTCCCTAGGTGCAGCACTTGGCATTTATCCCTATTAAATTTCATTCTGTTGTTTTCGGCCCAGCGCTCCAGCCTATCGAGGTCACTTTGAATTTTGTTTCTGTCTTCCAGAGTATTAGCTGTTCCACCCAACTTTGTGTCATCTGCAAATTTGATAAGCATTCCCTGTACCTCCTCATCCAAGTCATTAATAAAAATGTTGAAGAGCACCGGGCCCAGGACCGAGCCCTGTGGTACCCCGCTCATTACCTCTCCCCAGTTTGAGAAGGAACCATTGATAAGCACTCTTTGAGTCCGATTCTTTAGCCAATTGTGGATCCACCTGATAGTTGTTCCATCTAGCCCACTCTTAGCTAGTTTACTAATCAGGATATCATGAGGCACTTTGTCGAAAGCTTTGCTGAAGTCCAGATATATAATGTCCACAGCATTCCCACAGTCCACAAGGGAGGTTACCCGATCAAAAAATGAGATCAGATTAGTCTGACAGGATTTGTTCTTGACAAATCCATGCTGGCTTCTAGTAATCACTGCATTGTTTTCAAGGTGCTTGCAGACTGACTTCTTTATAATCTGCTCAAAAATCTTCCCAGGGATTGATGTCAGACTGACTGGCCTATAGTTCCCAGGTTCCTCCTTCTTGCCCTTTTTGAAGATGGGAACAACATTTGCCCTCCTCCAGTCGTCTGGCACTTCACCTGTCCTCCATGATCAAGACTAGAATCTAGAAAGGGAGAGAAAGAAGAAGGTTAGGGATAAGGAAGGGAGAGAAATAGCGGGGAAAGGGGCTGGGGAGAGAGAATTAACAAGGCTAGAGACTGGGAGTGGGGAGAGAGAGAATAAAGGGGAAAGATCTGTGTGGGAGGAAGATTAGGTGGGGTGAGGAAGCAACTCTTTCCGTTCTCTGCCTGCCTGCCAACAGCTGATCTGCAGCAGGTGCAGGAACAGGAAGGAGAACCTGGCGCCCTAATGTTTTTCAAAGTTTTTATTTAAAATTTGAAGGGGGCAGAGAGTGGAGAGATTCATGGACGCTATTGGAGGTCACCGCGGGCACCACATTGGGGACCTCTGCTCTAAACACTACAACAGTGTCTCTCTGCTTGGTCATCATAGGTCCTCCTTCTATATTCTTCAGCATCACCTGCTCTTTCACCTCTGCCTATCACCAACTCTTATCACCTTCACCCAGTTCTTCCACCTACCTCCCCCATCTTTTACCAGCTATTATGCTCTTGCATTAGGCTTTCACGTTTAGTATTGGCCATTCCTCTTTTGCTGGCAGTCAAGACTGGTTCGCAACCAGATCCCCTACTTCTTCTGGACCAACCGGCGTGACGTCATTGACTGCCGTTTCCTGCGCAAGGACCAGATGATGAATCACTATGCCAGGGCGGGCACCTTCACCACCAAGGTGGGCAGAGTCCTGTTCCATAAATATTTGGGCCGCACTAGTTGAGTGTGTGTGGCATTATGAGTTGGGGGAATGAATCTGAATCCAGCAGCCTTCAGGATCTGGGCAAAATGATGTGTGTGGTGGGGGAGTCCAGAAATTCGGCTGCTGTAAAAGTCTCCCCTCTTTCTCAGGTAGGGCTGTGTCTTAACCTACGAAACCTGCCATGGTTTGACCAAGCTGATGCCGATACATTTTTTCCACGGTGTTACCGTCTTGGAGCTGAAGATGAAAAACATGCCTTTATTGGTGAGAATTTCACAACACTCTCTTTTTGTGGTGTGCATGGGGGGGAACAGGAAACTCCTTGCCTCCAGAGCAGAGATGGGCAACTCATGGCCTACAGACTGCATGTGCCCCCTACCGCCACCACCCAGTGTGGCCCCCGCTGGCCCCCCACTATGCCCCAATTTTTTTTTAAATATTTTTTTACAAACAAAATGGCACTCTAGTGATTACAGAGCACCAAAATGGACAAATCTCGCTTCTTTGTAAACAAGCAAAATTTAACTGTTTAAGTGCTACAGGTTGCTACGGAGTGGTTTGCTGCTGCATTTCACCAGTGCGGCCTGCGGGGGTGTGCATGTGAAAATGGCTTCCAGACCTCCGGTGTTGGGAGCTGTAGTCCAAGTATCTGGAGGGCGCCAGGTTACCACAAATGTAAAAAGTATGCCTCAAACATGACAAGCCCTTTATTTTGGGAAGCAGCGTCTCTCACCTTGAAGGCAAGGAAAACCAGAGTTTCATCATGCTCTAGAGCAGGTGTGGGCAGAAGGTAGATCTCCAGACATTTTGGACTTGAAGCAACTCCCAGAAGCACCTGGCAGCATGGCCAATGGTCAAGAAATCTGCCAGTTGAAGTCCCAAACATCTGGAGATCTACCTTCTGCCTGCCCTTGCTCTAGGGCACAATGGGATTTCTCTGTCTGGCTTTCCCTGCCTTCAAGGTGAGAGATGCCATGCTCGTGAGTAAAGGATTGCCATGTTTGAGGCATACTTTTTATGTTTGTGGTATGTGTTAGTGCAGGAGTAGGCAACCTGACACCCCCAGATGATTTGAACTACAACTCCCATCATCCCTGACTATTGGCCATGTTGTCTGGGGCTGATGGAAATTGTGGTCCAAAATGTCTAGAGGGTACCAGGCTGCCTACCTCTGCATTAGTGTGTTAGTACAACAGGGAGCCTTGAGACAGTGTCTTCCAAATAATTATGATAAGACCAGGGAAGGACTGCTCCCTTGGGATTCTCCAGGGTAGCAAAGCTGATAGGATCATGAGCAAATTTGTTTCCCTAAATATTTTCACCTTCTATTGGAAAGTAGCGGGACTCTCAGTTTTTTGCCCCAAGGTTGTTTCTTCAGTCAATCATCCCATTTCTGGATGGGTGATTTGGACTCTCAGTCCTTTCCTTGGGGGATGATTCTCAGCTGGATCTGTTCTCTAGTTTGGAGTGGATCTAGCTGCTTTTTTTTCAAGAGCCTAATAAAGTCAACATAAAGAAGTGTTTGACAAGCGGTTCTTTAGGTACCTAAATAACAAAGAAATGGAATATCTCACCAAGTGCTTTGAAGTCCTTCAGTAAAACTAGGTGAATGGAATTTGCTTCTAGTAAGAATTGGCTGAAAAACACTTTATATAGTTATAGGCACTAATAAATCTTTCTCTTACACAATTATCATTTCTCCCTAGTTGCTTCCCCATCTGCTAGACTTATTTATCTCTATCCTGCCGTGCCCCAGGAGAGGCAGGAAGCAATCATTTTAAAATACTGTACAATAAAAACTGAATGACTTTCCCAATTAAAAATATTATATTCAAGCTAGCTTACATTTTTCAAGTTGTTGTCATGCCCATTGTAACACCTTGCTTTGCAGAGTGGCATAATGACAACAGAAATTGCCTGTCCCACAGAGCTTATGGTTTAAATGTTGACAGGGCAGGGAACTAAGAAAGGTAGAGGGAATGGACATTTCATAGATCATAGAGTTGGAAGGAGCCTACAAGACCATTGAATCCAACCCCCTGCTCAATGCAGGAAACCAGAGGGGTCTCCCATCCAAGCAATAACCAGGCTTGACCCTGCTTAGCTTTCCACACTCAGACAAGCTGAGCCAGCGTAAGCCACAGGCCTGTATAATGCTGTGGGTGGGGTCTTGCCGCAGGGAAACTGCTCCCATGCCACTAGCAGTAAGTATGCCTGGAGCTTGAATAGACATTTCCCCAGAAACTCTGTGAGTCCTTGTTTGACCTACTTTTTATTGAGTAAGATGAATCCCTGTGAAAGAGGGTGCTTCCAGACGGAGAGGTCCTGGTGCGAACAGTCAGAAGGCATTCTGCAGCTCTTCCATCTTTTTTTTCCTGAACTGATTTTCTGTAAGAAAAAAAAGACAGAAGGAGCAGTGAGAAAATGCCAGATGGTTACAAGTAGAAGACGACATTGTCTCCCCTGTAAAATTCTGTGAATGAGACAGGGTGATGGTATGATAAATGCCTTGTCTGGAAGCACCCAGAGTCACTATTTTATGCAGCATAAAAGGGTATATTCTCAATTTGTGTATTAATTATGTCCATGGGATGGGGTGAGAATAGAAGCTGAAATAAATTCATCCCCAGACACAGAACCAGGAATTAAGTCTTCGTCTCTCTTTTTCACGGTAGAGGACTTCAAGCTCACTGCAGCCAGGAGCCTTCTCAAGGTAATGGTGAAACAATACTGGAAGGAGCCCACTTTTGTGGCAGCACTAGACACCGATCAGAATGAATTCCCCAATGACCAGGTGTCCTCAGGTAAGTGCACCTGGTGGGAGCTTTCTTGGAAAGGGCTTCTTGCCTAGATTAGCAAGGGGAACTCAAGATGTTAACGGGAACAAACAGGGTGATCCCAGGCTGTAACACTGTCCTTTCTCAGGGCTTTGCTTTTATTTTGAGGCATCCAAGCAGCCCTTCCTTGTGGAGAAATACTCCTCCCTAACAGCCTAAATTTTTGAATGGTTTTTGTGGAGAAAGCATGAGCACACACACAGTGACATGAACCCTGACATAGTTTCCCCTTAGCGACCACACGTAGTTTTCTCCTGGCAACCCCTGTCTGCATAATCCCCACCTAGGGGGAACAGGAGATGCAGGTCTGGCCAGACAGGTACACAATGGGAAACATCTACCCGAATCCACAAGAGGACACATGGACCATCTGGAGGTGAAGGGCAGTCTCAAAGAGCTTCAAAGTATCCCCTGAAGGAACCGGTAAATGCAAGACGTCACCTTTCCCGGGCAGGAATAAGCCCACCTGATCATCAAGGGGCGGGAAGGGGGGAAGGACGGGGTAGAAAACCCCTCTACCCACCCGAAAAGAGTTGTTGGGAACACGGGCGGGTCAACACCTTCCAAGGCCAGCCCCGGCTGGGTCAAGCAGTTCTCTTCCCCGAGCGCGGACGGGCTCAGAGTCAGGCTAGGCAGACCAGAAGCTTGGAAGCATAAAGTCTTTGGTGCAAGGTAACTATTGCTGCAATACGCTAGCCTGGGAACTAAGTATTTCTGATATATGAGGTCACGACCTGGTGGTGTTTATGCTGTAGTATTCCTAGAAGTCTATTAGTTCCGCTCCATTAACCTACCGTAAATAAAGTGTCTATTCTTTGATGCGAATGGTTATGTGTGCTTTTAAGGTAGCGGTTGCATTTAAATCGCTTAATATCCCCTTGACGGGCTATATCTCGGTGCCGGTTAACCCGTTAAGTGCCAAACTCACGCAGAAGACCCGGTTGCTGGTCTTCCACAGTTTTGGACCAAGTGCATTTCTTCAGTGCAAAGATATCTGTGGCGGACAGAACCTGGTCCGTTGCGCGGGTTCGGCACCTTAAGGGTTAACTGGCACCGTCGTGTCCTGCACGTGGCTGCCAAAACCTTCAGTTTCAGCCGCGAGTGATATTGACATGGAATCCCCTCCGAATCGGAAGCCACACTCTAGTCAATTTCAAAGAGTTTAATGGAGCGAAACCAATAGACTACAGGAATTTCACAGTACAGTAATACCTCGGATCACGAGTAACCCGGTTTGCGAGCTACTCGGAAGACGAGGAAAATTTTAGCATAAATTTAGATTTGAAAGACGAGCAAGTCTCGCAACACGAGCCGCTGCCGCTTTCAAATTTAAATTTATGCTAAAAGCATGTGGAGGCGCCGGCGGCCAGCTCCCTGTCAGGGAGCCCCTGCACAGTGTGGCTGCTCACTGGGCCAGCGCCTCCCACTGCTTTCTTGAGCCCCGTGGAGGCGAGGTGCGGCCGCTTGCTCAGCTAGCGCCTCGCGCTGCTGCACCGCCTCCCTGCCCGGAGCCACTCCGCTTTTCCCTACCTTTGTCAGCGGTGGCTCGCTCTGCAGTCGCCTCGCGCACTGCCATGCCGGCTCCTAGGCAGAGAACCGGCACAGCAGCGCGAGGCCCCTTAGAGCGAGTGGCTGGGCTGCGTCTCCCTGGCAGGGAGACATGTGGAGCCACTCTGCTGTTCCTCCGCTCGCTCTTTAAAATTATTTTCCTCCCCCCCCCATACCTTTACCAGCAGCCGCTCGCTCTGCTGGCGCCTCGCGCGCTACCGTGCTGCTTCGTTCCCGGGAGCCGGCATGGCAGCGCGCGAGGCGACTGCAGAGCAACCACCTGATCTCTGTGTACTTGGCTTTCAACCCTCCCTCGGCCCCCTACCCCGCCCCTGACAATCAGGTGGCCACTGGTGCCCTGCAGGGTGATGGCGCCTTTCGCCCAGGCATCTCCTGGGTCATCTGGGGAACTTGGCAGCTCTTTGAGACTACTTCTCACCTCTTGTTGTTCCGGGCCGACCCCGAGGGTAGGATGATTGCTCCCTTTGAGAGTATGCAGATGTGGCGATGCCAGTACACCCGGCTGGCCCAGGCTGGCCCAGACTGTGTCGTTTACCCCCCAGGTGAGGATTATGCAGAAAGGTGGGGGAAATGCGGGGTATCAGCTACAGGGGAAAAATTGGGCAAATGTCTGCTCACTGTGTGTGCTCTCGCTTTCTCCACAATATCCAAGAATTTAAAGGCAGTAAAAAGAGGGTAAAAATAAACCAGCAGCACTCCGCCTCCCTCCTGTATCTTATTCTTCCTTTGTTTCATTTGTATCCCTCCTCTCCTTCAAGGAGCACAAGGCTGCACAATGCTACATGGTCTGCCCACCCTATTTTATGCTCATTGTAATGCTGCTCAGCATAACAGTAGTGCATTAAATGATCAACAGTTGTCTAGGATGTACTACTTCTTTATTTTCCTTTTTAAAATGACTCTCACTTCTTCACTTCCTTCCCTAAACTGTGCCTATGCCCCAGGCATCTGGTGAAAACTGGAAGTCTCTCAATAGCATCCTCTGGTGTTAGGACAGATAATCTGGACATTAGATTCCCTCCAAGGAGAGAAGCTAACCCCATCCTATTGCAAAAAGTTTGGGATCCTTGGCTGGAGTAAAAACACGCGCAGTTGGGTGAAGTATGCGCTTCACCATTTAACACTAAACATAGACTTGACAAACTAACACTGAACTTGAGACACAACACGTTTAGAAGGAACAGAGAGCCGTTTATTTAAGAAGAAATATAGAGCAGGTACAGTGTCTTAGTTCTTGGTCTTACACAATAATTCAGCCTTCAGGCAGCAAAATATACCTACTGCATCTCCAATCATACTCTATAATCTAGATAGAAAAGATCCCTGATCCTTTTGGTAGCCTATAGATGGGGTGGGGGGGAGAAGCCCCCCCACAAGCTGGCAAGGAAAGAATAAGGAGAGAATCCATAGCTACCTGTCTTGTTGTTGGTCCCAACTTGGAAGGGAGTCCTGCATGGCAGAGGGGAGCAAGAGGTGGGCGCCTTCCTGCTTGCTGACTTCTATGGGCTAAGTTTGAATTCTTATACCTTTTCGGCTGCACCTCTGGTTACATGGGAGGGGCAAGGGCTATCCTTGTCTCCCTGATGTTCTTTAATCACTGTTCTTTTGTGTGCTAATGGTTGCCTTTGTGTGAGGCTGGGGCCCTTGATGGGTGTCTTAGGAAAACATTTGTGGGTTCTCCTACCTCAGTGCTTCTCAAATAGTGGGGCGGGCCCCCCAGGGGGGGCACGAGGCTCCGTAAAGGGGGGCTCGTTTGACCTCAGTTAAAAGTTTTTTTTAATATTGTGTTCCTTTAAATCCTGTGCTCCTTTAAATCTTTTCTGCTACAGTTAATAAAGCTATTCTTTGTTGTAAATTGATCCACATTTCTTTCTTTTTTTATTCTCTTATACGTTAATAAGGATACAGTGTTATGCAGAGGTGTACTTATAACAATTTTATAGACAAATGATACTATTTACAGTCGCGCGGGGGGCGCGAAATGTTTTCTTCTTCCTAGGGGGGGCATGACAGAAAATAATTGAGAAGCACTGTACCTTGATGGGTTTAAGATTCTGGTTGACTCCATTGGGGAAGGCCAGCCTCTTGCAGGGCTTATTCTAAGGTTCTTTTCAGGAAAGTCCCTCCTGTGTCTTGAGGCTGTGTGAGTTAATCTGATCATCACAAGACTCTTGGCCATGGCCTATTCATTCATCAGGGTCTGAGTAACTCTCCATTCAGACCTTAATTTGCATCTCCTTTCTCACCTGGCCAGTCCAGTGAAGGGCTTAGTTAGCTTAGCTAGTCATTTCTATGAACCGAAGCTTACCCAACTGCCTTTGGGGTCTGCTGTGGTCTTCCTTGTGAGCCATAGTCATGACCGTCCAGATTATTATAACTATATCTCCTCATAACACTGGCATGCAGCTGATGAGCTGTTAACATGGGGTGCTTCTAGACCAGCTTTCCCCAGCCTGCCACTGTCCAGATGTGTTGGACTACAGTTCCCATAATCCCCAGTGGGATTATGGGAGTTGTAGACCAACACATCTGGAGGGCGCCTGGTGCTACCAATGAGAAGGCACCATGCAGCTATTCTGTTCTTTTTCTCCTTAGAATTTTTGTGGCAAGAAAAAAACCTGGAAGAATGATGGGAAAACCTGGGAGGGTTACAAGTGGAAGATGTCATCATTTGAACACCCCTGCCCCAGTAAAATTCCATGAATGAGGCAGGGCAATGGCACATGAAAGCCTTGTCTGGGAGCACCTCAAGCTTCTATGTGCTGCCTCCAAAAGAGCAGCCAGTGGCTCTTCCTCCAAGATATTTTCAATAGCTGAGGCTGATCAGTTACCGTAGCATCTCTTTGTTTGGACTAGCCTTCTTCACGTGGAAGAGAAAACACAGTGTGCAAATAAACATTCTGCCTACTGCACACTTTCCATGCAATTTAAAAAAAAAACTGATTGAAGCGACAGTTGTTTTACATCTTGCATGTGAAAATGCCCTAAAGAAGTGCACTTGACTTGAGCCTCTCTCGAATTTGGTTCTAGCCCATAAATGCATAAGCCACAACAAACGCATTCGTCTTTTAAAAGGATACAGAATGTTTTACTTTTGTTACATCGGACTAACATGACTACCAGTCTTGAATTCTCTTGTTTAACTGCTGCTAATGCAGCAAACTTCCCCAGCCTGGTGCCCTCCAGGTGTGTTGGACTACAACTCCCATTATCCCCCAGCCAGCATAGTCATTGTACTCCAACATGTCTGGAGGGCACCAGGTTGGGGAAGGCTGGTGTAGAGAGTTCAGATGAGAAATCTAACGCACACCCCAGCCCATAGAGGTGTAGACAATTCGAGCTTTGCTTGTGAAAGCAACCTGTGCCTCCATTTATGGCGCACGTGTGTACCTAGGTTGCTTTGATTCCACCAGGCGCAGCCTCTCTGTCTTCCCTCACGGGCAGGCAGTCCCAACTCATGTGTCCCCAGCATCATTGGCTCAAAAGCCTTTCCTCTGCAGAAGCCAAGCAGTGCAGCAGCCGGAAGAAAGGGGCCCATCTCTCATCCCAGCTGATTGAGACGGCGATACATGCCTGTGAGGAGCACTTGAGCAGCCTGAGGCACCACGACATTGACAGAGAATCCGGATGTCCCCTGCTAATGACAAAGGCACACTGGGAAGAGTTTCTCCATGGCTACTACCAAGTAGTGCAGTAAGTACAGGAGATCTGGAATCCCGCGCCACAAACCCACCAGTTTCTGAGACCGGAAGGCCCAACCTCACCAGTGGAACATTATGCAAATTGGCCATCTCCATGCCAATTTGCATAGTGTATATGCACTTACTTGGTTTAGCAGTCATCGTTTTTTCCCCACTCTTTTTTGCAGAATTATGTTAAGAAATGAAGTTTGGTACTCGTAGAAGATCTGGGGTTTAGACACTGGCTTTGTAGCTTGTTCCTGACAAAGAGGATACACTAGGCAGAACTGAACTGCAAACTTTGTATCATTATCTTCTCTGCAGCCCCTGCCTTTCTCCTCCCTCCATCTTTCTCCTTGCTGTCTTCCTGCCCTCCCCCCTCCTGGGAAGTGTGATCATGTGATCATGGCATGAGGGCAGCCTACCTAAACTCTGAGGGGACAAACTTCTAACCCAAACAAGGGAATCAATAAACCGCACCCATCGGGATTACAACAACTGGGTATGTAGAGAAAAAGTCATAGACTGGGGGAAAGACTGGTGTTTGTACTGTGTGAAGAAATTCTATTCCCTGGCTGTTGGGTTCCCTAGCCAGATGAGAGCTAGTTTCTTTCTAAGCATTTAACAGAAACTTCCTGCACACTTTCAGGGATTCATTTCCCCACATAATCATGAGAGCAGCAAACTTTGCTCTATTTTTGGAACTGGAAAGCTTTCAGAATTGGAGGCTGAGGAGGACACTCAAATTTTGCATGCAGAAATCTATATCATTTATAACATGTAGATTTTATAAATATTGACCAATTTTGCTCAGGTGAGTTCTGAGCTCCAAAACAGAAAACCACTCTTTTGAACCCAAGTATGCAGTATTTAATTCTTAAGAATTAAAATAAAAATCAGGAGGGGCAGGTACCAGGAAAGGTGCCTGAGGCACATTGGTGCCCACAGGCACCACGTTGGAGACCCCATGTGTAGGGTATGGTAGGCAAAGGATGATGGGGGGGTCATTGCTCTAAGTGTTTCTGATTGCAGTGAGGGGGCACAGATGGTGCAGATGGGAGCCCATATCGAACGGTGCGAAGATGTCCTGCACAGGTTGAAGAAGGTCGTCCCACAGCTGGACATGGAAGGTGACCGGAACATCTGGATTGTCAAGCCAGGGGCCAAGTCCCGGGGCAGAGGTAAGAGTAGTGGGGCCGCATGTGGAGAGGAAGCGATTATCCCAAAACCAGTGGTGGCTGGCAGCTCCAATGTCAGCAGGGCTCCTTATCTGTTCCGGATTTTACCCTGAACTTTAAAGGTGCTAATCCATGGGGCTAAACCTAATTGTCGCTGTGAAGGTAGCCTTTTTCTGTGAAGGGATGTTGACCCATGGGGAAACTCCATCAGGGGACTGTAGCTAGAGGTGTATGGATTTTGTTAAATCCATTCCGTCTGTGTTTTGCGGATTGTCGGGCATTTTTCAATTCCATCATCCGCTCATTGACAAAATGATGTTTTTTGGTTTTTTTAGGGATGTACAAGAATTTCATTCCACTTGCGCAATTGCGCATTATCACTAATGTGCATCGGCACAGCCGTGCATCAGCATTAATGCGCATCAGTGATAATGCGCATTAGTACAAGTGTGAATTTGCACAAATCCCCCTCCCCCAAAGTTAAAAACTGATCTGGAAGTCCGCAGAATCTGTGTGATTCGGAAAAAGCCGGTCTGCTGCATAAGCCACAGGTCGGATTCATCGAAATCCAAACTCATTTGAATCCACTGCGGGTTTCTCTGACATCAGTAGCAGTAACTGATAGTGGAAGGAGCCAGAGCCAAAAGTGCAGCATAGCATTGTGCCACCCTGCATGAAATTAGGCCAAGGGCTGCAGGTTCCCCAACCTGGGCTACAGGCTACTTCAATCCGATGCATTAAATGGACCGGTTTATATACAGGGGAGGAGGAACAGTTGACTAAGGCTAAAAGATAATCAGAACTGCAAGAGACAGCGGAGAATAAATGATCTGTCACCACAAGAGACTGCGTTCACTCTTCCTCTAAGATTCAGTAGTGAGTCTGTTGCTCAGGGCTAATCCACAAATGTCAACCGGCTGTAAAAGATGCCAGCCGTGTTCTGCCTTGCTCACCCCGTTGCCATCTGGTTGCCCAGGGCTCCTGAGCCTGCTGTTCGTGGCTCCCATCCTCATGAGCACAGGTACTGCGGGGGGCGGGGAGGAGGAAGAGGAGGCTACATTAGCGTTCCTGTCAATTGAGTCTAGGGGTTGGCCATCAGTGACTTAAGTACACACTTCGTTGCTCCTAAGAGGGGGGGGGATGTGTCTTTTGCATTCTGAGTTGTGGGGGGATCTGTATTGAGCTTGGTCTCTGCAGAAAGGGCTGGTGAGCCTTTAGCTCTGCTCTGATCACAGGGATATGGGGCTGGACCTAACGTGTCTGTTGTGGCCATCATGAGCGAGTATTTCCTTACAGGCATTATGTGTATGGACCACTTGGAGGAAATTGTGAAGCTAGTGGACTGCGACCCCATGATCGTCAAGGATGGGAAGTGGGTGGTGCAGAAATACATTGAGACGCCCCTGCTCATATTCGGCACCAAGTTTGACCTGCGCCAATGGTTCCTGGTGACCGACTGGAACCCACTTACCATCTGGTTCTATACACATAGCTACATCCGCTTCTCTACACAGCCCTTTTCCCTGCACAACCTGGATACGTGAGTTTTGCATCGTCCGTTTCCTCCTTGGTTGGATCCAGCTTTATATTCCATGTGTCACAGGGTTGTTGTGAGGATAAAATGGCGAGGAAGAGGAGGAGGAGGATTATGTAAGCCGCCTTGGGTTCCTTGCAGGAAAAAAGGCGGGGTATAAATATAATAAATAAATAAATAAAGCTGGCTTGTCAGGACTTCACTAAGAGGTTTTGTTTAATCCGCTCACAATCTTAAGTAGTTTTGTTGATGTCGCACTAAAATCTGCAGGATTGTCCGCAATGACTATTTCAGAGTAAATAGTTTGTGAACTACAGCTTTGACAACGTAAACTAATTTTCTGGGAAAGCCCTGCCTGAAACCTTGGAAAGTGGCTGCCAGAATGGGCAGTTTCATATCGTCATATAACTCCATCATATAACAGCCCGGTTTACCTGAAATCCCTTAACTGGAGATATTATTTTGATTTAGACAGCATTGCAGAGCAACTTGACAGCATGACATGCGGTTCACCTTTGTCACCAGAGGAAAGGCTTGGGCCTGCTGAAGGGTAGAATATTTACCCAGCAGGCCCTGGATCGCCCCAGGAGAGGGTGGCTGGGGATGGAGAAGAAAAAGAGAAAAACTGAAAAGAGAATAGTGGGGTGAGGGAATGGAAATGTATTTTTAGTAAGGACACGAGAAAGGACTTGGGAGCCTGGGTGTAGCTGCAAGAATAAGGAAAGGTACTGTGAACAACATCTATGAGTGTTTGGGCAGTGGGATGAAGATGCCGTAGTGTTTTAAGGGAGTTCGGGTTTGTTCAGAGGGCAGTGAGGGTGCTGTGCAGGTGGAGAAGAGAGAAATCCAATCCCCAGGGAAGGAGTACTGCATAGGAACTCAAAGTAATCGTGTTCATACATGGAGGAAAGGCGTCTGATCGCCATTGGGGCCAGCCCTACCATTAGGCAGAGTGAGGCACTCGCCACAGGCAGCAGATCCTGGGAGGCAGCAGCTGCAAGGCGTTGGAGGAGAGGTCTGTGTGCCATGCAGCCTGCTCTGTGTCCCCTAAGTTAGCCTGCTGCCTTCAGGTGCAGTGGAGGATGCTGTCCTATTGTCAGTGATGAAGACAGATTCATCTACCAGTTCAGTCAACGTTTGTACATGGAATGGGTGGGGCACCATCTTGTTCTTCACTTCAGGCAGCAAAGTGTCTTGGGCTGGCCCTGATCGCCATAGATGGGGAAGACTTTCAAATGAGGAGCAGCTCAGCAACAGAGCACGTGCCTTACATGCAAATGGTCCTGGGTTCAGTCCCTAGCAACTCCAGGTAGGGCTGGGAAAGGCTTCTCTGCAACCCTGGAGAGCCACTCCCAGTCAGTGTTGACAGTACTGGGCTAGATGGACCAGTGGCTGGAACTGAACCCACATCTCCCATGTCCAAATCCAGTATTATCATCCATTGTAACTGATCAGCTCTTGGTTACTGACCCTATCTTCCTCTCCAACCCAGCTCCATCCACCTATGCAATAACTCCATCCAAAAGCACTATGAGAACTCACTGAATCGCCACTCTGAGCTTCCCCCCAACAACATGTGGTCATCTGAGCAGTTCCAGGTTCACCTGCGGCAGATGGGAGCACCAGAAGCCTGGTCAAAGGTGATTGTGCCCGGCATGAAAGCAGCGATCATTCACGCCATGCAAACCTCACAGGACTTGGTGGAGTTCCGCAAAAACAGCTTTGAGCTCTATGGTGCAGACTTTGTCTTTGGAGAAAACTATCAGCCGTGGCTGATTGAGATCAATGCCAGCCCCACCATGGCAGCCTCCACTGCTATCACCACCCGACTGTGTGCCACTGTACAGGAGGATACCCTGCGTGTGGTCATTGACCGCAAGTACGATCGCAACTGCAACACAGGACACTTTGAGCTCATCTGCAAACAGGTTAGTGCCTTCATCTGTCTTAGCCTCACGGGCTAAGCTGCTTGGACGAGGTGTCCTTCCAGACTGCCCTATTCACCTTCTGCTGGCTCTCCTTTGGGCTCTCACTCTGGACCCCTCTCCGTTAGCCTTGGGTGTAGCTGGCTCAGGTTTCTGCACTGAGTGTTGCAGGCCAAGTAGATGTATGAGAAGCCAGTCAGCAGGAGCACTGGGTGACCAGCAGAAGACTAAGGGAGCTCCATTAGAAGTACCTTCAGTACTTTATGGAGTGGGACAGGAACTCAGTAAAGCAGGCACGAGTTTCTTCTCTGCAGGGTGTGCCTTGATTGATCTGGGAGGCAGTGCCAACCAAGCTCCACTCAATCCTTGCCACGCAAACTAGCTATTATTCTGTGTTGATTATCGGCGTGGGGAGCAATGTGGAGAGTGTGCCTCGATAAGCATTTTTACTTCCCTCGGTCCCTTCTCCCAGGGCCTTGCTTTTTTGTTTGTTTGATCTGCTGTTTCCCAGATAGAAAGGATTAGAGGCAGTGATGCCAGGCTGCCCATCATTTGTGTGTGTGTTGTCTTTGTTTTCTTAACTCCAAGAGGCCTCCTGTGACACAACTTGAGAACATGTATGGCTTACCTGTGCAGTAAAGATATCTAGTTCTCAAACATGGAACTAAAAAAGAACCCATCAATAGAAACTGTATCTTTGTCTGGAACCTGGTTGTTGGTTCTGTCCCTTTGTTTTGACTGAGCCATAGAGCCCTACTCCAACTCATACCCAAGGGCAGAATCTTACGTGCACCCATCATTAATACAGCATGCAGATTCTTGTGCTCAGCATGCAAAGGGCATAAGTAGATCTAAGAACTGCTCTCTCTCTCCCAGGTCTTAAATCCCCTCTGAACCAGTGTTTTCCAAGCTGTTGATACCTGAGCCACACTATTTAATATTCCACTATTAAAATTGGAAGCAAGCTTCATTCTTATACCCTGAAAATCTCTTTGAGTGTAAGAGAAAAGTAGGCTGCCAATTCTAAGGACTTGTGAAAATATATGCGTGTGTGTGTGTGTGTGTGTGTAGATAGATATGTGTACTATATATAGGTGGATAGATGGATAATATATAAAAATGAATAAGATAGACAGATGTGTGTTGTGTATGTATATACACATACGGTATATGCATACACATCTATCTTTTGGTGCTGAAGAGAGACTGAATTCATTAAAGTAACAAGTACAAAAGATTTATGTTTTCCACACATTCCAAACCTTGTTCTAAAGCACTGAAGCTAGGGGGGCTTCCACACTAAGTGCTTACTGTGAAATTGCCATTCTTTGTTCACTCACTCTTTACAGAGCAGCCATGTGATGTCATCAAATCATTGTTCTCCTGTGTTTTCCCCATGCTGCTTCCATCTTTTTTCAGACTGCAGAAAATTTGACACATTTCTTCCCCCCGCTTTCTGATCTGTTAATTAGAGCTAAAACACTTTTTAGCCTATCTTTTTTAAAAAAAACAACAACATTGTAATCACACAACAAATTTTTTTTAAAGCACTTTAGCAGAAGTTTAAAAAAAATATTTTAAAAAATTGGTTAAATGTCCCTGCCTATATGGCTCTGTCATGCCCGCTAGTGTGGACAGAACATTGGGGGGATGCACATACAAAAAGTGCTGCGCCCTGACTCCTCTAAGTGTGGGAAGTCTGCTGCAATTTTGCATTGTAGCTTACCACAGACCAGCAACTGATAGTGCCGGGAGCCACCGCCTTGGAAGCACCTTTGTGGTTCGAATCTCAGCATGTGCGCTTGGAAGTCCTTCCTGATTGGAAGGAAATGCTGTTTAGGGCATGTCTCATGTGAAGCTAAAGTGGGTCATTCCAGCTTGGGTTTGCATCAGGTGGAACTGGATCTCAGATTCCATCACTCTGATACCCTGCAGAAGTATTGCTGGGGAGCAGCAGCGGAGAGAGCTGTTGAACTCATGTCTTACTTGCGGGATTCTCATAGACATCTAGTTGGCCACCGTGAGATACAGGAAGCTGGACTAGATGGGCCTTTGGTCTGATCCAGCAGGGCTCTCCTTATGTTCTTATCTGCCCTCAGAGGAGGTGTTTCGGAAGGAGGAAGTGAGGCATGGAGCATCATGGGATATTTTTAATCATTTAATTTCTCGTAGCACCATAGCAAGCTTTCTCAAATTATGTTATAGTGTGTCACGGTGCACCATTTGGGAATGGCTGCTCTAAGCCAGCTCTGTGTCAAACCCAGGTGCATCTTGGAAACTGTTCTTGCTTGATGACCCTGCACGCTATCTCAGGGAGCTTTGAGAAATCTTGCGTCAGCTGTGCAAGGCAAGAGCCGTGGGCATTCCTCCTGCCCTGCCCAACCGCCCACTCAGCTGAGTTGTGCTTGGCACTCTCACCCTGCTTCCCTCTTCTCCCCACAGGCTGCTGTGGAGGTTCCCCAGTATGTTGGCATTAGCCTTGTGGTAGAAGGCTCCACTGTCAAGAAGCCCCAGCCTGCGCTCCCAAGAAGCCCTGTCCCGCGTGATGCAAGGAATGGCTGTGGCCCACAGCAGCCCAAGGCCCCAAAGCTGATCTACCGCCGTAATAACTACAGCATCCCTCGTGCGCCTACCCCGTGCTGGGCAGCAGCCAACGGCAAGACCACAGAGCCAGCAGCCCCTGGGAAGGAGAACAAAGCCCGGGAGAAGGCTCCCTGCAGCAAGGTTCCCTCGTCAGCATCTGCGAGATTCAAGCTGCCCAGCAGGCTCAGACTGGACCCCCGTAACAGAAGGGTGCTGATGGCACACAGCATGGCCACTACCACTGTCATCGCAGGGGACAAAGTGTCGTGCCCAGCTCAGCTCTGTGCCAAATCCAGCTCTCAAAAGCTGCCTGTTAGCCCACGGGAATCCACCCTCCACGACACCACCGTCTCCAAGCTCGCCGGTTTGGTGGTGCATGTGCCTGGCAAGGCAATCCGTGTGGCAGGTAGGGAGCTATGCCTGAAGCTGCAGCTGCAGGAAATGCATATTGTCTCTGGGGAGCTGCCGGTCTCCCACCGCCACCTCTCTTCCTCCCATCCTGTGAGGCCCAGTGTGCAAGACTGCTTGCGGGGCTTAAAGCATTCCTTCGTGCATAGCATGCCCTTGCCCCGGACTCCTCCGTCCCCTGTGGGCCTGGATTTAGCTTCAACAGCCGAGCTCAATGCCATTAGAGCATCTATGATCAGGAGGCGGCGGCTGAGGAGGGACATTAACTTCCGGTGACCCAGGAGCAGCCCTGCAGGCAGGAATCATGCTAGAGGGGTACAGGCAGCACTCACTTGGGGCTCTGTGTACAGGAAATCATGTTGCTGGGAGCTGGACTCTCCATCCCAATAAAGGACTTTGAAGGAAAAGCTGGCCTGAGTGTGTAATGGCAGGGTGAGCAGCAGGTCAGGGTGGACGGGCAGGAGAAAGGATGGCTGTCTTTGACACCTGTGTGGAGGGAAGAGTTAAGGCCCAGTGGGGGGGGGCAGGAAGCAGGAGGGGGGATAGGTGCAGCCCAGAGACTAAGGGGGCAAGAGAGCACAGAGATACCAGGGGTTGAAAGCAAGGGCTTTGAACCAAGGGGCAACCTGGAGGCGCTTTCTCAGAATCTTGATGCAAAAGCTTGTCACAAGTAGTGATTGATAGAAGTGTACAGAATTATACATGGTGTGGAGAAAGTGGACAGGGAGACCTTTTTCTCCCTCTCTCATAACACTAGGGCCCAAAGGGGTCATCCCATGAAGCTGACTGGTGGGAGATTCGGGACAGATAAAAGGAAGCACGTTTTCACACAACGCATAGTTAAAGTATGGAATTCACTTCCACAAGAGGTAGTGATGGCCACCAATTTGGAGGGCTTTAAAAGGGGATTGGACAAATTCATGGAGGAGAAGGCTATCCATGGCTGATTGGCTATACACTGCCTCCAGTATCAGAGGCAGTATGCCTATGTAGCCCAGTTTCAGGAGTGTGCTGTTGCACTCATGTCCTGCTTGTGGGTTTCCCGTGGGCAGCTGGTTGCCCACTGTGTGAACAGAAAGTTGGACTGGATGGACCCTTGGTCTGACCCAGCAGGGCTCTTCTTATGTTCTTATGATTGCAAGCAGAAAAGGTTCCAACACCACAGGCATGTACTGACCAGGTGGATTAGTTCAGGGTGGACTAAATTATATGACTGGAGGGCAGAAATCCTAGGCCGATCAAGCAGATATAGGTTCAGTGTTGAAGAGAGAGAGTAACAAAGCATGGTGAATTCAGCCAGAAATGTTCAAGGCTAGTATATCCATTCCCAGGCAGGTTGCCTAAGAGGGAAAAATCAATAGGTTGTTAGACTGTGCAACCAGCCAGTCTTCCCTACCAAAGTGCAGTTTGACCTATTAACATCAGCTTTAGGGATCACTGACATCAAGGGCTCAGACAGAAAACTGAGAAAGGGAAGTGGCACTCTGAGCTATTCTGTGAATCACATAGTTAAAGACCCTGCAAATATGTGGTTTCTACTGGGCTGTGATTGGGGTGTGGCTTTGTTCAGGGAAATGGTAGGATGATGCCAAAGGAAACCTCAGAAAGCAGGTCAGGAGGGACAAACTTGGGTAGCCTTTTTATGCTAGGGATGGTTTAAAGAAAACATTTTCACTGCATAAGGATGAAGTTAGATGATACTGGGGTCGGGTGCTCTTATTTTATTACCTGTGGACAGGAAGATGTGGTGGTCTTGTTTGTTTGTTTGTTAAAATAACTCAGTTTAATCTCACAGCTGATCTAGCCAAATGTTGGTCTTCAGTTTTGGGGTTGTGACCCACACCTGGTTTACTCCCCAACCTAAGGTGTGTTACATATTCACACCACCATGCACATTTGTTGTTAAGGTTTTTTTTCTTAAGTGGGTGAGTGAAAAAAGACATGAAGATAAAAGACATTTGCAGTAAAACAAACAAACAAAAACCCTAAATGTGGGTCCCCTGTTGCAGGTTGGTGTTAAAAGGTGGGGACAGCGTCTGAAGAGGTTGAAGACCTCTGTTCTAACCTAACTGAAGGCTGGGAGCCACCAGTACAGGGTAGTTGATGTTGGGCCCTGTATTTCAGGCTTGATGGCTTGTACTCGGTGCTTATCAAGGTCTGCCTATATATATATATATATATATATATATAGGTTGCCATCCTTCCTGCCCCCACTTACTACCTTTTTATCTGCTCTACGGTTTTGGGATTTGTCACAGAGGTGGGGGCAAAAGCAGTTGAATTTGTCTTAACGGCTGGCAAGGGATTGACTTAAGGTCTTTTGCCAGGGCACTGTGTGTGTGCGTGTGTGCATGTGTGCATGTGTGTATGTGAGAGAGAATTAATATTTTGCACTTTAAAATAAATAAAAATCCTGCACCATGGAAACCCAAATCTTGTGCCAAGAAGAGCTGATTTTCCACATCTACCGTATTTTTCCGTGTATAAGACGCCCCCATGTATAAGACGCCCCCCACTGGGCAGTTTCACAACCGTGCGGTTCTCTCCTTGGCTTACTTCTGTGTATAAGACGACCCTCAATTTTTAGTCTAACAATTTAAGGAAAGAGTATAGTCTTATACATGGAAAAATACTGTACTTATTTTTCATCATTCTTATTCTGCCTCCACTGCTCATGTGGAGGGGCAAAGCACTTTGCAATTGTAAATCCTACTTGTTTCCCACTCCTCCACTTCTGGTATGCTGCCAGGCATTGCCCACACATGTTTCAGACTATCCTTGCAGCCTCAAGGTCTAGAAACTATTTTTTTTTTTAAAGATGAAAGCAGAGATTCTCAAAATGCTGAACTCTATATCCAGTACCAAACTCAGTGCTTGTGTTATATTATTATGGAATTGCAGTACACACCCAGTGTACCCTTTTGCTGTGTGCAGAGGAAACAAGCCAGGAAATTGCAGGGGTAGTTGAAGGACAGCTATTAGCCCTTCCAGTTTGGATGGAGTCAGGACCATGATGAGACTTGCTGGGCAGGGAAAGGAGGAACTCTGCATCTCCCCAGCAGGGTCAGAATGGATGCACAGGAGCCTATTGAGCCCCCGTAGTTTGAGAAGGTTTTCCCAGGCCCTTGGAACACGATTGAAAGTTGGGAGGCAGGAGCTTCAGAATGTCCAATTAGACAAATTCATGGAGGATAAGGCAATTACTATCACTGATTACTAGCCATGATGGCTATATACTGCCCGTGTGTACCATTTGCTGGGGGATGTGACTGGGAGGGTTGAAATCTCCTATGCTGGTACTTTTTGTATTTTTGTGTTTTTTGGCTCTACCCCCTTTGCCTTCAGCCCTGCCCACCACTGCAGTGCAGCCCCCAAGAGCCTCTCTGAAATGGAATTCAGCCCTTGGGCCGAAAGAGGTTCAACGCCCCTGCTTTAGGGTAGAGCCTGTGGGCTGAGATTAGTGTGTGTCTTTCAGTCCACAGATATTCAGTCATGTGTCTGTCTGCTGTCCTGGGCCTCTTCAGTGATGGTGTGTGTGGTATGTTGTTTCTCTCCCCCCCCCCCCCCGCCCACACCTCATTGCATTGACTGTTGCTTCTAGAGCCTTGGCTTTATGATCTGCTAGTAGCTGTAGGTTAAATTATGGTGATTTTGGGGGGCGGGAGCAGTCTGCCATCATCTCATGCCACCCTTGCTCCTGCAAACTGGAGCTGACGCGGAGCTTTCTGGAGACTGCCCGTGCCTTCTTGCTTTTCGCTTTCTGCCAGCTGGCCATCAGGCACGCAAAGGGCAATTCAGTGTTTGGTGCTTTCCGGGGTCTCGCCATTAAGCCCACGTGCTGTGTTATTGGTTCCTCCCCAGGCCCGGCTACCCTCCGCAGACTCCCCTGCCTCTTCTGCAAAGATGGAAAGGCCGTGGCAGGTTTACAAGTGCTGTGCCGCCGCTCCAGAGCGGGCCCTCTGCTTCCTGGAGCTCCCAAACTCCGCTACCGCAAGGCAGTCATCTCTTGCCAGGCACAGGTATACGGCGAGTCCTTGAGTGCTCATGGGATGGCGCTCCTGCCCTGAGAAGCCTTACTAACCTACCCCTGCATGCAGAATGCCCCCTCCCCCTGCCTCCATCTGCATCGCCACCTACAGAAGCCGTCCAAAGCTACTTTCTACTATATAACATCTTGTAGCTTCAAGCAATAGCTGAGATGTCAATGTGCCCCACCCCTGGACATGCTTCCTTCTCCCAGTCCAGTAACCATTGATCCTTTCCTCACCCATATACCTAGGATGAGCAGCAGCAGCTGCTGCCGCCCCTTGTACCAGCTTTTGAAAACCAGATGTCTGTATTGCCTCGCGTGGGGGGAAAAAGGCTGTGAAACCGCACAGGATAATTTCACCGTGGCGGCTGACTCTTGTGTCTTCGGTCTGATAAAAATGGAGATGGAGGAGGAGGCGGAGCTCCATGTGAGTTGCACTTCAAAATTCACCTTGGTTTGGAATTCCTAAAACTCTTTGAGTGCATAATGTCATTCCTGAATCAGTTGCCTCGATTCTGAAGATGACTGGGCCTCTTCAAGTTCCTAGAACAGCCATTGGGGTGGCGAATTAGGCTCCTGCCATGGCTCTGTACGGGTGTTTTCCCTTTATGTGGTTGGATGACTTTCTGAAGTCTTTGATCCTGCATCGCAGAAACCGAAACATCTTTTGAGACACTTTTCTCCTTCACACACAAGAAGGGAAGAGACTCAAAGCCATGAGAAAAGATGACTGAAGCTGCTGAGAGCGAGTGAGACCTGTAGGATGTAGAGAAGGGGCACTGGCCAAGGCAGAGGAAGGCCAAGGCTCGCTCACTCACTTGCTATTTTACCCTTTCAGATGGTATCATCTATTTCCTCTGCTCTATCTCTTGTGGTAAACAAAGAGCCATGATGATTGTGACCCTCTGACTTTGTCAAGTCCTTAACCTGGGGATACTAGTAACAGGCACCTCCAGAGCACAATTGGGCACCCAAATGAGACTATTTCCTTGTGTCCACTCATTAGAGGCAAGAGTGTAAGTGCAGAGGATTGGTGGCGCTGGCCATGGGGCTTTGCTGGCTGTCCATTTGGGGGAGTGGAGACACCTTGCTATTTTTCCTATCATCTCCTCAAAATGACTTTCAAGTAAAAGCTAATTGCTAGCCAGGTCCTTGAACATGAACTATAAGCAGGCCAACTTGTAAATTCCAGAATACTGTACTTCTCTCTGAGAAGGAGAAATTCACGGCAAAGATAGGGTGATGGAAAAATAAGAGAAACCTTAATTTTTATACCCATGTGGGAGTTTCCTTAAACGCCAGGCCTTCTTGAATTTAAGGTGTACATTTCATGGGGAGCCTACTAATCTAGGGACTAGAATCCCACAGACAGCAGTATAAAAATATTATTCTTGCAGTAGAGTTTCAGGTAGGATTGCTACGTTTTTCCTGGCAGTGCTCCTGTGGCTTTAACAACTGCCAGACAATCAAATTCTGCCAAGCGATACATCTGTCATCAGCATATCTTTAATCCATGGAAATGTTCCCCTCTTGAATTTTTGCCAGTCAAGAAGCTGCTAAAGGCACAGGAGACAAGTGAGAAGAGAATGGGACAAACCAAGCTTCAGTTAAAAGATGTTTATGTATCACATTTCAAAAAGTAGGTGGGAGAAACTACATAGGGTGTATATTGATGTACATAATTTGAGTGGCGAGCACTTTCAAGCAAACAAGCTACATTTTGGACACATGTGCAAGCTTCTTCTGCAGTCCAAGCTCATAATGAACCTGTTCCTCTTGTGTTTGTAGCAGCATTTGGATTTGCACAGCATTGGTTGACTGGCTCTTGTGACAATCACAAGGCCACTCCCCCCTTTCCACAGTAGGACTGTGTAGTGCTGATTGGCTGACCCTTGTGTCAATAACAGCCACCACCACCCCGTCTTCTCAGAGCAGTTTTTCAAGGCAAAATGTTGTTTTTCATATGTTTGGTACTTCCCTCTCCCCCCCCCCCCAATTAACATTTGACCAGATGTATATGCAAGATACTTTTAAAAAATGAAAAACAAACAGCTAGCCTGACTGAAGCATGAGGGAACAGGCAAACAGAAAGAGGCAAACCAGAATTCAGTCCACAGGCTCTATGTGTGTCCTTTCAAGTAGAAAGGAAACTGTGCTCACCCCAGAACATTAAAATCTGCAATCCTTCCCCTTTGCAGGCTTGGCTATATGAGCCCTTTTTTTAAAAAAGCAAACTTTCCCTATAGCAAATATGTCACTTTTCCCATTGTTATTTTAACCTGTGCCTATGAAACTTTACAGCAGCAGGGGTGAACATGGTTGTCAGACTACAACTCCCATCATCCTTGACCATTGGCCATGCTGGCTGGGTCTGATAGGAGTTGTAGTCCCGCAACATATAGAGGGTGCCCGGTTACCCACCTCTGCTTTACAGGCAAGAAAGGTCACTGTAATGTTTATTCCTCCCTGCCTCGTTCCAGCACCTGCTCTGCTGCCAGGGGGTGAAAAAGTTGTTTTTCAAGATGGCTCTGGAGGCCTAGAGTGTCCAGTTTAGTTTTTCCAGGGTAGCACCCTCTCGTTCAAGATAGCCCTAGCCTAGAGGAACAAAACAGGCCACCCTAGGCCCCTGTGACCACCCGGAATCTCCTTTAACCTGGGCTGCAGAACAAGAAAGTAGCCATGGTATGGGGTGGCATGGGGGAAGTCTCACACTTGACTCTGGAGAAGGCAATATGTCTCTACTCTGATGTGTGCTGCCTCCTCCCGTTTGGTGGGTCTTCACAATTTTGTGAAGCCGTTTGGTGTGTTTCTGCCTCACAAATGTCAGTTCCTTATGTGATACTTCTGGGTCAACCTGGAGCATGACAACACTCAGGTGTGAGAAAGAGGCAGCCACAAAACGTAGAAAATTGCCATTTATATATAATATGGCTAATATACTGCTGGTGAAATTTCAGGAGCAGAGTTGGGAGTATTTATGGGGAGGTAGTTGCCTTTTTCCTTCCTGTAAGTCCTATCCCATTCCTTGCCCCACCGACCTGTCTTGCTGTAACTTCTCCATATCTCTTTACCCTGAAGGGAATTCAAGATGGTGCCAGCCAGCTGGCCAGAGTGTTCAGTTTGTTTTCTTTAGGATTACGTAAATTGTTGGTGCCATCTTGACTCTTCAGTCCTAGAGTCAGTAAAGTGTATGGTGGGCAAGTGGGCTAAACCTGCCCCCTTTCACCCCAATGTTTGTTCTTGTCCCCTCTTAACTATGTTCTAGATTCCAGATGATTTACTTTTGATTTCCAGTGGCACCCACTGATTTCTATGAGACAAAGCAAGTTCTTACCAGCAGAACCCTACCCTGTGTTCTGTTTCTGGGTTACACTAGACTAGCAGGGCTCTCCAACCTTGGATCCCCAGATGTTGCTGGACTACAGCTCCCAGAATCCCTTGCCATTAGCCATGCTGGCTGGGTATGCTGGGAGCTGTAGCCCTGCGCTGGGAATTGGCCTGTAGATAGATAGGAGGGTTTCAGCCTATCAATCCTGTGCCTAACATAAAACACCTGGAATACTATTAACCACTGTACAGGCAATGTGGAGTGTATCTAATGCCTACCTTTGAGAAAGACATGGGTACATTAGATGACTCATGGATTTTGAGTGCAAGTATTCACGTTGGAAAAGGAGATATTTTTTTAAATAAGTGCATGTTATGATTTTCTAGACACAGCAGTGCCTTCCAATAGGTCTCCCATGGTTTCAGTTCAAGAAGGGCCCCCAGAAATGAAAATGTTACACCCATGTTCTAGGCCACCTCCCTCAATCGGGTGCCCTCCAGATGTTTTGGACTCTAACTCCCATCAGCCCCAGCCAGCATGGGCAATAGTCAGGGATTATGGGAGTTGTCCAAAACATCTGGAGGGCACCAGTTTGGAGAGGGCTGTTCTAGGAGAAGGATGGGGAACCTGTGTCCCTCCAGATGTTGCTGGACCCCAACTTCCATTGCCCCTGAATATTAGCTCGCTGTGGCCGATGGCAGTTAGAATCCAACCTCTGAAGATCCAGAGGTTCCTCACTCCTGTTCTAGGATGTGGATTGGTTTCCCGTTACCTTTTCTCCAAAACCCTGAGGTATAATTTGAGTTTCTGTCCTCATATATGAAGCTCTAAATGGGTGGCAGCTTCCATCCAAACCTCTTTTGGTCTCCATATCATAGGGCCACAGCAGACCCTTGCTAGCAGGAGGGGATGGAGGTGAAGAGGGAGGCCTTAGGCTAGTGGCGGAGCACATGTTTTGCATGCAGATCCCCAGCAACTGCTGTCAAAGCATATTGGGTAGAAGAGCTGGGATACGTTCCACTTAAGACCTTGGAAAGCCATCAACAGGCCTAGTACTCAATACGAGGTCCAGTGGTTCCCCACCCTGATCATTGGCCATGCTTGCTACGGATGATGGGAGCTGTAGGCTAATGTCAAGGGACCCAAGGACCACTGGGCTTGGTAGGCAAATTTAGTCTGACCTGGTCTAAGACAGCTTCCCGTGTGAGAGATTCTGGGCAACTGTTCTGGAAGAATTATTATTTGTGCAGACTATGGTTATTTGATTGTCATGTCATGTTTGCATATTGTAGCATACTTTGTAATATAACTTCCTTATTCTTACCCATCCTCAGGGTTGCCATCGTTTATTAGCAGCCTGCTCCCATGCTTAACAGCAGGCTGAAGTGTAGACATACAGCAGGTAAAACTTTCCCTGGTATAGAGAGAGGTGCAAAACTCTGTTGACGTTCAGACAGCCATTAAAGGCGCAAGAGCAGGGGCAGTAAAAAACAGGCAACTTTTACCCACTCTCTAAACACACCAATTAAGATTAGAAAAGGTAGGTTTGATGCATCTCTTGTGTCATTCCTTGTCCCCAAACTATTGAAGAGAATCAGGGACACACACATCATGCAGTTATGTATGAAACTGTATAATCCTCCTTGATGGTCCTGTTGGTCTTTTTTGTTTTTATTTACACCATCAGTATCGTGTTCATTGAGTGGCTTGTGAGTTCTAGCTTGTAAAAGAGAATAAACTTTGCTTTCGTAGTGTATCCAACTAATCTTTGTAGAACTGTTTTTAATGTTTTGAGTAAAGAGCTCTTGTTGGTTTGCTTTCTTCCAAAACAGAATAAATAAATAAGGTGGTGGTCATTTGTACATAATGGGAGTATTACAAAAAAACAACATCACCAAGAAGTATTGGCAGGTTTTTTGGGTGTGTGTGTGTCCCACCGATCAGCTTCATGGGGTGACCCTGGGTTTCTCTCTCCACACCATGCATAATTTTGCATGTGTGAGACTCTATCATGTCTCCCCTTACTCGCCTTTTTTCTAAGCTAAACAATCCCAGATGTTGTAACCTTTCCCCATAGGGGAGTTACTCCAGCTCCTTGATCATTTTAGTTGCCGTTTTCTACACTTTTTCAAACTCTACAATATCCTTTTTTAGGTGCAGTGACCAGTGACAGTATTCTAGGTGTGGTCGCACCATGAATTTGTATAAGGGCAATATGATCTTGGCAGTTCTATTTTCAATTCCTTTCCTAATTATGACTAAGATAGAGTTTGCTTTTTTCACAGCTGCCACACACTGGGCTGACATTTTCATCGAGCTGTCCACCACAACCCCAAGATCTCTTTCTTGGCCAGTCACCGCTAGCTCAGATCCTATCAGCATATACTTGGGGGGTTTTTTCCGCCCCAACTTGCATCACTTTACACTTGCTTACATTGAACCACATTTGTCATTTAAATAAACCAGTGGCATCTGCAAACCTGGCTTCTTCACTGCTCACCCCTGCCCCCAGATTATTTATGAACAAGGTAAACTGCACCAGTCCCAATTCAGATCCTTGGGGGACCCAACTCTTTATCTCCTTCCAGTGTGAGAACTGCCTGCTTACTCCTACATTCTGCTTCATTATTTAACCAATTGCTAGTCTAACAGGACTTATTCTCTTATCCCATGAATGCTACATTTACTCAAGAGTCTTTGGTGACAGTCTGTCAGAAGGTGTGCGTGGGCTGTTTTTTTTGTGTTTTTTTTTTAAGAGCAGATCTTTTTTATCCACATGCTTGATGAAGAACTCCAAAAGACTGGTGAGGCAGGACTTCCCTTTACACAAACCATACTGATTCTTCCTTAGGCCTTGTTCTAGATGCTTAATAAATATATCTTTAATAATGCTTTCCAACAATTTACTCAGAGCACATACTAAACTATCTGGCCTGTGCATTTCTGGATCCCATTTTTAAAACCAGTGTTGCAATTCCTACTTTCCAAATCTCTCTCTGTACAGAGGCCAATTTCGACAAGCTATATATTTTTGTCAGATCAGCAATTTCACATTGCAGTTAAGGACACTTGGGCAAATGCTGTCTGCAGCTGATGACTTGAATGTTTTGAGTGACAAGCCCTAGAACAGTCTTCCACAACCTGGTGCCTTCTAGATGTGTTGGACTACAACTACTATGCTGGCTGGGGGATGCTGGGAACTAGTCCAATACTTCTGGAGGCACCAGGCTGGGGTAGGCTGCCCTAGGACTTGATTTCTTGTCACTTCTATTTGACTTGGGACTTTAGACTCCCTCCTTGAAAAATTGGGTCTCACATGCACACAGTAGGTTGATGATCTACAGCAGGGCTCTCCAACCTTGGGTCCCCAGATGTTGCTGGACTACAGCTCCCAGAATCCCTTGCCATTAGCCATGCTTGAAGCTGTAGGCCAGCAACATCTGGGGACCCAAGGTTGGAGAACCCTGCTCTACAGCAAGAGTGGGGAACCTCAGGCCTGCCAGCGAAATCCTGCCCTCCTGGGTTCTCCAGATGGCCCTTACCTCAGACCACCCATCTTTTGCATGTCCTCCAAGATCAGAATGCCTCTCCCAAGGCTTGGTTGCTAGCAGTAAGAGCTTTACTCTAAAATGTGCTGGTATTTTGGGCCCTGCCCAGCACTGGAATATAGCCCCCGAGCGCTTCTCTGAAACTTAATTTGGCATCCCAGCTGAAAGAGGTTCCCCATCCCTCATCTCCAGCTGCAGGGAAGAGCTAAAAAGGAATGCGGTGCACACACATTTCAGTCGGTCCTCCTCATTCTTTCAAAACTAGCCTAGCTGGAGTCCTCATGTTGACATCTACATACTGAATAGGACAGGGGGCTTCTCGCCAAAGCAAAAACTCTAGGCTGCATTTTTATAGCACATGTAATTTTGTAGGGATGTGAAGAGAAGAAGGAAGAATGGTGTAGCTCTTGATTTTGTAAGTAAGGCTTTGGGACCAAGTAAGTTGGCACTCCAGCCTTAAATGAAGAACAAGCCTTAGCTGTTCGGGAGGGGCTGTGGCTCAGTGGTAGAGCACCTGCTTTGCATGCAGAAGGTCCCAGGTTCAATTCCAGGCATCTCCAGGTAGGGCTGGAAAAATTCCTGCCTGAAATCCTGGAGAGCCATTGCTGCATCAAAGTCAACAATACTGGGCTAAATGGTCTGACTCAGTATAAGGCAGCTTCCTATGTTCCTATGTAACAGCAATTTGGCTTCTGTAGAGCAATAAGTAAACAATATTAGTTCATATTGTTGGCATGCATGCACGCATATCAATAAAAGCTCTGATCTTGCCCCCTCCCTTTATTTATTTAATATCCCGCCTTTTTTCCTGCAAGGAACTCAAGGCGGCTCACATAATTCTTCCTCCTCCTCTCCATTTTATGCTCACAACAACCCTGTGAGGTAGGTTAGGCTAAGAGTCAGTGACTGGCCCAAAGTCACCCAGTGAGCTTCGTGGCCGAGTGGGGACTAGAACCCGGATCTGCCGAGTCCAAGTCCACTAGACTCTAACCACTATGCCATGCTGGCTCTCAACATTTCACTGGAGAGGCTGCTCCAAATCCCTCCCCATGCCAACCAACCATCATCTTTAGAAAAGAAGGAAAAGGTGGCCAAGTAACGTGGTTGAACCCAGGCCCGAAATCTCAAAGGACCTGGATACATGTGCATAATAACACACAACTGGAAATTCTTCACAAACATTCCCCAAGTTTGAATACAACTTGAACCTTATCATACAACCTTAAAAGAACACAGGTGGAACCTGATGCCTGAAATCTTGTGCTATCTCACTTTAAAAGCCTTCTCACACTCCAGTAGCTCAACAAAGCTCTCAAGTTACCCTGCTGGGAGAAAGCTATTGTAAAGTAAGATAACCATCTGGCACTGCTAAAAACCTGTGTTTAAAACTCTTGCTATTACTGTAAGTGGCAAACTCCTTACTAAAATTGTACCAGCTCAGTAGTTTCCAAATCAGTCTTACTACTCAGTTATTAGGGAAAGTAAATGTTTATTGGATCAATTTATGTTAGCATAGGAGCAGACAAACTTTTGAGTTATATAGGTAGGTTCCTTCACAAAAAAAGAACATAAAAAGTAGCTAGCTACCAAGTGTGGACAACCTTCTTAGACAGATGTCTATTTCCCAAGTATGAGACCTGTGAAATTTAAAAGCTTACATACTCCTGCTTCCACATCCGCCTGCTGTGTGCTGAGATCACAGGAGGTGGTCGGGTGGTGACTGGGGAGAAGACCTTTTCGGTGGTGGCACCTTGTTTATGCCCCAGGCACCTACTCTACTCTTTTTATCATTAGGTGAAGATTTTAGGCTTTTAATTGTTAAACTCTAATATATATTTTTATTGCTGCCAGCTTTTATCTGCTGTTCTATATATTTTTAAATGGTTTGTTACCATTTGTGATATCATTGTTTAACATGTAAGATGCCCTGAGAATATTTATACTGAAGGGTATACTGAAACATTTAAAAAATAAATACATACTCTGGGTTGGACCCTGATCTGTTGTTCCGCCATCAAAAGAAGACCACTGGAGGAACAGAACTTTTGGATCTTCTCCTCCCCCCTGCAGCCCCCCTCGTACCCTATAAATCTGCTCTGGGGGGGGGGTTAGGGACCCTCCAGATTAGATTTTGAGGGCACAGGGGGGCTGCAGTGGAGAGGACACAGAAGTCCCATTCCACGAGTGGTACCCTTCCGATAGTGGAACAACAGATCTGGATCCAACCCTCTTAGTTCAATAAAAGACACAGAATAGGCGAAGAGATCTTACCTGGAACCCATTCAGCAAGAGCTGTCTACCAAAATGAGTACGGTATTTAATTTTGTAAAAATGCAGTACAGGCAGTCCCCCAGGTTACGAACGAGTTCCTCTGCCTCAACTATCAGGATAAATGCTGAGCACATTTGTCTTAGTGCTGCATTGAGCATAATCCACCCAATCTAAGGAATGCATAAATACCAGTTAAGTTAGTGAACAGAAGTGGAGCACTCCCATCGATCTCGGGAGGCACTGGGTTTGCCCAGCCTTCTCTGGCCTGGACCTAAACTGAGCTGCTGACTGATGTCGCCATGGCACCATCCTGCACACATGGGAAAGGTGCTGGCCAGGAGGCTATCGAGCTTCCATTCCTTGGGGCAAACAGAAATCCTAGAACTAGGGCTGCCCTTGGAGCCGACTTCATTTGTGTGTTACCCCAAAAAAGAGCGTGCGAGCCTTGAAATAGCTTCTGCTTGCCAAGTTAGACCAGCAAAAGCTACGAAGGAGGCCTTTGCTTAGAAATTTCCCCAGCTCCACTTCCGCATCAGCTCTGTTCTGCAGCGACAGGCTCCCTCTCCTGATCCGAGCTCCTGGCTTTAAGGCCACACCACATCCTTCTGCCTGGGGCGGACCACGGCTACTGGGGTGGGGCAAATGCTTTGGAGGTCTTCTCTCCCTGCTTATCCTGTGGCAAGACAAGTCCCAGAAGAGAAAGCGTCTGCAAGAAAAAAGGTGGTGGAGGGGCCGTGAGTACAGTGCTGGAGGTGGAGGAGCCAGCGGCAGGGAGGAGCAGCTGGTGCAGGTGGAGGTGAAGCGGCAAGCGATGCACCTGTTGCTGCTGCAGGTGGAGCTTCTTCAGCAGAGCATCTTCTAGGATCTATGGGGGGGGGGAGATAAATTATTGTTGTTAATCGTGTCTATAGCAAAGTGCTTCCAATCCCAATTTTATTTTTCCCTTGGCTTTCTCGCCATTCTAGCTCAAGGGTAAGTGACAGCCTCCTTACAACCAAATTGGAAGGTGCCTTAAGCAAAGGAACAGTGACTCGTGCCCAAGACCAGACAGCTTCTTCATGGAGCAGGAACTTGAACCCAGGCATCCAAGCACAATATTTTAGATACAATTTGATAAATCATATGACCGTCCAAGATATCCTTTGGGGTTTTTTGTTTTTTTTAAAAAATGATTTTTACACTAATTAGAAGCCCTGTTCAACTGCTTTGAAGATCCTGGACGGGACCTGCATGGCACTTGTCTAATAATTTCCCCCTCCCACTATGTTAATAGCTGGGCAGATTAGATTTAGAACAGGGACATGGTGTGGAGGGCGGCATTAAGCACCCCGTCCCTGGTGCCATTTCAGAGCAGCAGCTGCAGAGGGGCTGCAAATTAGCCCTATGTCCTAAAGAGCTTGGGGCTGGGGTTGTGGAAGCACTGCCTGCACCCCTACGAACCTGGCTATTTACCAAGATTGTCAGCAGGGGCCATGCTCCATGTGCCCTGTCGTCAGAGCTGAGGTGCGTGGCCACTGGAGGGGTGGCCACTGGAGGGGGGGGCACTACAACCCAAAACCCCAATTGTGGAATGCTCTCCCCACGGAGGTGCGCCTTTCACCTCCTCCAAGCGCCTTCTTACTTTCCCGTGCTTTCCCTGGTTAAATTTTGCGGTCAGGTTGAGTTCTCTTATTGCTTTGGTTTATTGCTGTTGATTTTATTGCCATCATATGAAGCAGCACTTTGATGGATGTATAGATTTATAGTTTGATGTAAACTGCCTTGATTAGAAAGGCGTAGAAACCTCTACCTATCTATTTATCTGTCTATCTGTCTATTTATCTGATATGTGGCTCACGCTGGCTCAGTTTGTCTGAGCGTGGAAAGCTAAGCAGGGTCAGGCCTGGTTAGTACTTGGATGGGAGACCCCTCCTCTAGTTTCCTGCATTGAGCAGGGGGTTGGACTCGATGGCCTTGTAGGGCTCCTTCCAACTCTATGATCTATGAAATCTATGAAATATAAATATAATTCCATCCCACACCAGATAAAACCCCAAGTGAGAGACTTCCAGTGCTCAGCTGCACATGTACACACACACACAATTTTTAAACACAGGAGATTTTGATCATGGATCTCTCTGTGTCATGTCTAGTTTGTCCTTACGCTGTACTGGCTCATTCAGGCTCACCTGGCTCTGCAAATAGGTCATTACTATTCCCACTTTCACAGATGGGAAACTTGACACTCGTCAAGTCCTGTGTTCAATACTATCAATGCAACCAATCTGAAGTGAAGACAGGTGTGGTCTCAAGAGTAAGTACCATTCCAGTCCACACCAGATAAAACCCCAAGTGAGAGATCCCCAGTTCTCGGTGCACATATTGCTAGACCAAACCTAGGCTCTGTCCTCCAAGGTGTCAGGTCCAAGACGTGAGCAGCAGGGGTTCTTGGCTGGAACACCAGGGCCAGGGGAGATGGGAGGTTCAAGAAGGGCCAAAGGCAGAAGCACAGTCCAGGAGCAAGCGAGGGCTGGATACATACAAGGCACAGCAGGGCCACAGGTAGAAGCGTCTGTCAGAAGCATGCGAAGGTCAAGCACAGGCAAGGCATGGTAGCAGAGAGTCAGGAACCGGCTGTAGACACCACGATGACTCATGTTGCTGTGAAGACCGCTTGGGGGAAGAGGAAGCCCTTATGTAGGGCTTCCTGCAGCTCCCAGCTGGTCTGCATTGGCGAGCTTGGGAGCACCTGGAGATCTGGGGCTGAACCCTGCAAGTATAGTAGTTTCAGGCTGGGCTGCTTTCTGAAAAGCGGCCACCAGATGGTGCTGTGGCACTGTGCTGGCTGAGCAGAAATCCTGACACAAGGATGGATGGTGAACCTCAAGCTATGGAAGACCTCTTGCCTTCTGGTCCCTTGCAATTACCCTTCCTCATTCCTACCAGTTTGGTAATTCAATGCTCCTGCACCCCACAACCCCATATCTATGGGTTGTATTTCCAATTTTTACTGATGACAGGCTACATGAAAGAAGTTCCTTGCGAGTAGTAAAAGCTTCTCTGTCTTTCTCATTCCCAGGAACAGCATCAGCCTTGATCAATCACATCCAAGCTGGCATTCACAGGGGAAAGTGTGTGAGAGTGTATGTAGAACATGTGCATGCATGTATGCAAAATGAGAAGTGTGCACCACCTTGCACAGAGTTATTGGGCAAGACCCACTGGCAAATGTAAAATTGGCAGGAAGGCTACTATAGACAAAAGGTCTCCATGGAACAGGCTTGGACATTTGACTGCTATTTGGTCAATATTTATATTTATAACCCACCTTTTTTCTTGCAAGGAATGCAAGGTGGTGTACGTGACCCGCCCCCCTCCTCTCCATTTTATCCTCATAACAACCCTGTGAGGCAGGTTAGGCTGAGAGTCAGTGACTGGCCCAAAGTCACCCAGTGAGCTTCCTGACTGAGTGGGGACTAGAACCCGGATCTCCCAAGTCCCAGTCCAACACTCTCACCACTATGCCACACTGGCTCTCCACATTGGCTCTCTACTCAAGCCTTTAAAGCCAAATAGGGTCTCAGTTAAACTCCCAGTGGCCAGCATAGCCTATAATTATCCACCTCTTCAAGGCTCAAAGGCAACCTTACCCCAATCCCCTCAGCCCTACGTCACACTGGCTCTCAGTTAAGAGACGCATTTTTGTAACTAGCATAAGTATCAAATTGGGTGATGGTTAAAGTTTATTTTTGGGTTGTTCTAATGTAGGATTTTAATACCTCTCCTAAGGCTTAGCTACGGGCAGTAAGCGCTTTAAGCAACAATATGCTGGCATGTTTTGTATTTTGGCCTGCCCTCGGAGCCACCCACCACTGGAATGCAGCCCCCCCAAGAGCTCCCCCAAAATTTAATGCAGTCCTCAGGCTGAAAGAGGTCCCCCATTCCTGTCTTACAGTAGGCAGTGACCCGATCCTTGCCTGTTTGCGGTTGACAGCAGCCAGCCAGTAGGAGAAGTGCTGCTAGGTTTGCCCCTGGTTGCTGCAGGGTTAGTGGGCAAGCGGCCCGCACTCATTGCTAACAATGACATCACCATGACATTTTTAAAGGGGCAAACATCACCCACACATAAGAAGAGCCCTGCTGGATCAGATCAAGGGTCCATCTTGTCCAGCATTCTGTTCACACAGCGGCCAACCAGCTGCCCATGGGAAACCCACAAGCAGGACATGAGTGCAACAGCACCCTCCTACCCATGTTCCCCAGCAACGAGTACATAAGCATACTGCCTGATACTGGAGGAAGCATATAGCCAATCAGGACTAGTAGCCATCGATAGCCTTCTCCTCCATGAATTTGTCCAATCCCCCTTTAAAGCCCTCCAAATTGGTGGCGACCATTACATTTTGTAGAAGTGAATTCCATAGTTTAACTATGTGCCGTGTGAAGAAGGACTTCCTGTTATCAGTCCTGAATCTCCCACCAATCAGCTTCATGGGATGAAGCTGCATTCATCCCACAGCGGCATACTACTGGATGTCTCCAGAGTATTTGACTGCAGTCAAATAACTGGTATTTCCACCACTTAAACTGACAGGATTTGACCTGACAACTGACCAGCCTATGCCAACCCTAACGTATAAAGCCTGATTGCCGCTATTGTGTCCCAAGTGATAGTCCAGAGCAAACGGCAACACAGATCTGAATACGTACCTTGAAACTCTGCCGACCCCCTCAGCCAGGCTCTCTGCCCCAACCCTAGTAAGTTGCTCTTTAGGTCTCCGGCACCAAGAAGGGCAACATCAGTTCCACAGTATGGTACCTGTATCCGAGGCAGGGTAGTCTCAGCAGGCAAGAGGAAGGGCTCCCCCAAGACAGTCCCCACACGGGAAGAATATACATGGTCCCCTAGAACAGGGCTCTGGATCAGGGTCAGGTGCACCAGGAGTTGGCCAGTGAAGGCTGCCAGAGAGAAAAACAAGAGATCAGAAGGGGGTCCAGAGTAGGAAACTCCCACCAGAGGGCGTCACGCAAAAGATGCACGAGGTGATCCTTGTCCAAGCGCTCTGAAAGACTTTGGAGCAGGACTGATTTACAGAGTCCAAAAAGAAGATCAAGTAAAAAGAACTGTGCTTGCCTGATTATGTTCCCAGACTCTGCAGTCCAAATAAAGGCTGCTAAAAGACAATGTTTTCGTTGCATTGTTTTCTACCGGTTTCCAGTGTTTTTCACAATATTTATGTGCTAATGAGAGGCCAAATGGCACGAGGTCAAGTAAAAAAAAAAGGGGGTGGGACGGGACGGTGTGAATCAGAACAGGCACTTCTGGGAGGCAAGGCTAGAATAAAAGGAAAGGAAGTGAAATTAAAATAAGTGGAGGGATAGGGAGTTGAACTGGCCATAGAAGCTCCATCCCCTAATCACAGGAGAACCTGACCAGCTCCCATTTGGTTTCTGGGAATGCAAGTAAACAATGTTCATGTACATTAAATGCAGGGCCGTTCCTAAGGGGAGGCAAAATGGGCAGTCGCCAAGGGTGCCAAGAGATCCAGGGTGCCAAATGACCGCCAGGCAGGCAACAGCAATAGCGGCTGGGCAAGGCTTGGCACGTAGGAAAGGAAAGTGCTGCACTGGCCAGTCCAGGCTGCAGCTGTGTGCCATTTTAAATCACAATATTTTCCCATACTGTGAGAGGCAGCAAGTTGAACCAATCAGCTTGCTAATTGCGTGGGGGTGGGGATGGACAGCCAATGAGGGCTTTGGAGCAGTGAGAGGGCATATCTCACTGCTCCAGGGCCCTTATTGGCTGTGTGTCCATAAAGCAGCATCTGTTCTATATTATCTTCCACACAAACATTCAAAGCACCTTACAGTACAGTGACGTGGATAAATGTTTCAACATGAAAGAAAGCCATTAAAAATAGAAGCCATCAATATCCCAGAAAACGCATGTTTCTCCCCCCCCCCCGCCATGAACCCAATAGTGATAGCATTGGGGGGGGGGTGCATCAAAATTGTACGCCATCTAGGGCACCGAAATACCTGGAGACGACCCTGACTGAATGTTTCTTTACAACCATGAGGACTAGAGACTTGACCCTCTTTTGTTGGGTTGCTGTCTCAGGTTCCAAACTATATGCTGCAAAGCTTTAATCTCAGGATAGGAATGTCTGTGGTTTCATGGGAAGCAGCTGTTACTGAGCCTCTCAGGGAACTGAACTGTCCCACTTTCGGCTGCTGTCAAGTTTCTCAGCTTGCTTTTCACATCCCAGAGCCCTTCCCAGTCACCCCTTAGGGCAGCCTCCCCAAACCTGGTGCCCTCCAGATGTGTTGGACAACAACTCCCACAATCCTCAGGCAGCATGGCCAATGGCCATGTAGTCCAGCATATCTGGAGGGCACCAGGGGAGGCTGCCTTAGGCTGTGTCTACTCCACGGTCATTCCCCCCACCTGCCCCGGAACGCACCTGACAACGGCTGCAGTTGCAGCAAGCCACAGCCCTTCGCAGGAGTCCAGCACCTTGTAGAGCGTACGTGTATTTTTCACCTCCTTCCTTTCAAGGCTGCGCCGAGACGGGGAAGCCACTGGCACCACCTGCAACCCGGGCAGAGGCCAGGGGTCAGCGGCACCACCTGCAGCCCGCCTGCCAGCCACTGGTAATTTCAGCAGCCAGACAGAGCCCAAGTAATCCCTGTGCCCGGTCCAAGCAGTTGTATCCCCCAATAGGGAAAGACCAGACATGCTGGGGCTCTTTGGGGACCCGAGCTGGCCCTCCACGGTCTGTACCGCAGAGTACCTGCTGCCCTCAGCAGCAGGAAGCTCTGCAGAGCTGCAACTGAAAAGCCCCTTCCTCCCTCCCTCCCGATTAACCCTGTCCTCACCAGGTCAAAACCTTCAACCTGCATCAGCTTGAGGCCTGTACAGATTTCCCCCTCTGGAGCCGCAGGGATCCTGGTAGTGACAGCGCTGTAAAGAGAGGGTTCGCTGTCAAGCCACTCACACTCAATGGATGCCTACCGTCCTCTCCCCTTTTCCTTTAAGGATTCCACACACAACACACCATCAGTGGAAACAGGAAGAAATGAGAAAGCTGTAACTCACCAGTAGGTAGCGGTTGGATGTTTTGCTCTCCGGCTCTTAACGTAGAAGTCTTGGAGATGCTGGAAGGTGCTCGGGCAATCTGAGAGCAGAACAAGTCCAGAACTCTCCCTAGGGAGGTACAAAGTCCTTTACAACCGTTCATGAGCCATTAATATATCCCATTCTTTGGACAGAAGCTGGAAAATACGTGACGTGCCTAAGACTATCCAGTTCTTCCATAGCAGGGATGAGAGCTGAACCCGGGTCCAGAACATCTTCCAATATCAGACACAAGAATCGACAACCACAACATACTTCCCCATCAGTTCTATGACTGCAGCTCCACTGGTCCGTTTCGTTTATTCATTTATAGCCTGCTCTGCCCGCTGGGTTCAAACCAGCTTACAGCTGTTTTCCTCAGAGTTAATCGCTCTGTCCCCAGAGGGCTCACAGTATAAATCAATTAAATGGTATGGGACCAATGCGTTGGACTACATCTCCCATCATCCCCAGCCAACATGGCCATGTATAGTCTACCACATCTGGGGAGAACCAGGTTGGGGAAGGCAGGCTTGGGGGATAAAAAATGGATTGTTGTAAACCGCCCAGAGAGCTTTGGCTATTGGGCGATATAGAAATAAAATTAATATAATAACAACAACAACAACAACAACAACAACAGGCCAAATGAAATAAGTGACATTGTAAACCTAAAACCTAGTAAGAAACCAAAACAAAAAAACAATAACCCCCATCCTGCACCAGAACCATCAACACCAAGTTTTCTAGGCTCACAAGAGCCGGTCACAAGCCCTTCCGCCTCGCCTTGGCAACCATTCAAAGGAAGTTCTGAAGCAAATCAGCCTACTGGCGCCAGCTCTACTCCACGGCGACTTACTCCCAAAGTTACTCCCTCACCAGCTGCTCCAGCTCCCCACGGCTTCGCTCCAAGCCCGGGTCCTGAAGCTGTAGTACAGGCCATCTGTGCAAGAGCCATAGGAAGCTGCCTTCTACTGAGTCAGAGCATGGGTCCATCTAACCCGGTACTGTCGACACGGACTGGCAGCAATGGCTCTCCAGGGTTTCAGGCAGGATTCTTCCCTAGCCTTACGTGGAGATGCCGGGGACCGAACCTGGGACCTGCTGCATCTGCTCAGCCACCCAGCTACAAGCCCTGTCCCATGTATACTCCTGTAGTACTCCCGGGGCACTTAGATGCTTGGAGACTTAATCAGATTTCAGTGAAATGCTCACTTGCACACAGACCTGAGCGGCATAGGAGGCCCTTCCCCTCTTGGTTTCACGGAATGCCCAGGTCTGAGGGCACCTGATGCAGCATCCTTGCTGAAGCTCAGCAGGTCTCGGCCTGGTCAGTGCCTGGATGGGAGACTACCTGGGAACCCCAAGAGCCGCTTTGAGTTCCGTGATCAAAGGACGGTGGGGTTACGTGTGTGCACTACATAAATCAAACTGTACCTATCCTGCCACACACAACCTATCACTTCTAGGCAACCTGGTGCCCTCAAAATGTTTTGGAGCATGGCCAGTTGGGGGAGATGTCGTCCAAAACATCCAGAGGGTGCCAGGCTGCCTGCCCCGACACATTCTTCCCCCAAAACTTTGCCTCAGCGACTTACTTTCCTGCAGCTTTGATCACCTGGAGATCCTGCGGGAGGCCCAGCTTCTGGCTTAGATCCGGTAGAAGAGACAGCAAAGTTAGTTCCCCTGGTTTGCCTAATGCAGGCAGGGAAGAAGAGAAAACGCATCCACATCACAACAGAGCCTGGCCGTCCAGGAGACCTTCCCCCACTCTGGGAGTGCGGTTCATTTTCCCTCAGACAATTCAGCCTGCACAATTCATTTACACTTTGGGAGGAGGCCTAGTAGAGCAAAGCAGTATTCAAAACACACCGAACCGTCACACTACATACCTGCCACAGGCAAGCCAGGGGGTTTGCTGACGGCCACGAGCGCATCTGAAATACAAAGCAAGCCAGCGACTTCAGGGTCAAGCATCCGGGTGCCTTCGTAGGTGTCACAAAAACCCTCAGAGACGTGTTGACGGCCTCTGCTACAGGGAGGGGGCCTGGTGGGATTTTCAGCAGCTGGGGAACGGGGCTTCTTTGCTAACAGTAGAGCTCCCCATTCCTTTCTACAGTCCACGTTCCCCTTTCAGAAGTTCATTATGTAGGCTCAGTTTTATTAGTTTTTTAATTGTTATTTTAAACTGTGTTTAAAGCTTCGGCTGTGGGGCGGTATATACCGTACGTAAATGAAATAAATGAAATGAAATGAAATAAATAAATTATGGATGCCAACTGCAATTATTAGGCAAGCGTGGCAGTGTCAAAGTTGTAGAGGAGTGGTTGCCAACACATCATGCTGAAATATCTTTGGGTTGCTAAAATTTATTAGTGTGTCAACAGCTTTCATCCCTTTGTCCCCCCCCCCACTTTAAATGTAAACAACGTAAGTGAAGTACATGCTATCGTCTTTACATTTTTACAAGCCTTCCAATAAAACGGTCTACATAATATAACCTTTACATCTCATTTCACTTTTCCCCTCAAATATTTCAGGTCATATACTCGTGGTGTATTTGGACAAAATAATTACCATGGAGTGTTTCTTTGTTGTTTACTAAAATACAAGTAAAATGAACATGCTAAATTAGATCACTGTCTAGGGCAAGAGAAAATTTTCTGATGCACATTATCAATTCAATGCCAGTTCAACATTTTCTGGAAAACCCACATCACTAGCAGGGAGAGTGAAGGGGGGGGGGGGGAGAATACACAGACCAGCTGTCCCCAATCTGTTGCCTTCCAGATGTGGTGGCTGCGGGATTATGGGAGTTGTAGTCCAACAGATCTAGTATTATGAGAGACACCATACATACCATCTCTGTGCACCACTGATGCTGCCAGTAGCCTCAGCAATTCCTCACGGCCCAGCGGTTCTTTGGGCCCCAAGATGTTTACTCGGCCAGAACGGTCTGCCATTGGCTTCCCCAAGCCTCTTTGCTTCAGCATCATCTGGTACCTGCAAGAAAGGAAACTGTAAAAAGCGCCTCTACTGCAGGGTGGGCAACTTGTGGCCCTCCAGATGTTTTGGCCTACAACTCCCATCAGCCCTAGCTAGCATAACCAAAGGTGAGGGATAATGGAAGTTGCAGGCCAAAACATCTGGAGGGACACAAGTTGCCTACCCCTGCTCTACCGTGTAGCTAGCCAGTCAGCCTGCCAGCCAGCCTTAAACTCCCAACTTTCCTCTGCCATCCTGATGCCAGTTCCCTCTACACACAGTTTGCCCACCACTCTTAATATCTTCCAACAATACATAAATATTGTTCTCTGAATTGATATCTTGGGCTCCATCAGAGATGTCAGGGCGGCTAGCAGCTCTGAATGACAGGACAGGTCCATGCCCATTAAGGGGTTCACAATACACAGAGATCAGGTCAATGGGTGCACAGGAAAGGCGGAAAACAGAATTTTAATCAGAGGTTTGTAGAGAACTGGTTCTTCTGAATTAGGGGCCAGGAGAAGGGGTAACTCCTAGCTGTTCTAGTAGCAGGTGTAAAGATGGTATCCTTGCCCGCCTCTACCCCCAGGCCTCTCCTCGGGCAGTCGGTGTTACATAGCCAACGTGATGGGATAGGGCTCCTTCTCTCCTAAACCTCAGTGAAATCAATAGGACATATGAATACATTTGTAACTTCAGATCCTACAACTTTCAAAGCAGCTGACAAGATGGGCTGTAGGCCCAAATAAATGACTCAGTGAAGGGATAAACATCCATGTGAATCCAATCACCATATTCAACCCTTTCATTGCCTTAAGCAACTCCACCAATTTGCCCAGCCATAGTTTTCACCTACTACCCAATGCATTTCACAAATATGAGCCATATCCAACCAAGACCCAAACTCTTTCAGATTCCTCTCTCTCTAATACCTCCCTCCCTACCTCTACAAACAGCCCCTCCCTGAGTTCCCCATCTAAACCCAACCTTCCCCAGAGCTTTATTTGGAAAAGTGGCTCCATCTCGCCTGGAAAATCAGCCCTGATTATAAACACTACCTCCTAATGCCAGGTTGTGCTTACTGGGGAAAGAGAAAGACACTCGGTACATGTTTGGAGGCACTTTTCTTTATAATTATATTTCACAACTGAGCCTTGGCACTATAAACAGGTTCTAGGGTTACGCCCTACTGAGTCATCTAATTAATTCCTACACATCCTCCCTCCCCATTCAAAAGGATATTGGGTGAGATGTTTGGAAAATATATAGTTATATGTGTGTGTAGCTAGGGAAGAAACAAGAACCTCCATCCAGATAGGACACAGTCTTGGGCTCATTCTCATTACTCCCTTTATTTCTAGCAAAGGAGGCAGATATTCAACAGGCGATCCCCCCCTTCACTACATCTCCATGTCGGGAAGAACCAGACCTGTTAGATTTCTGCCTGTCATACAACATAAGCCGTGCCAGAGGCAGGAAGAAAAATCAGAAAGTGGGTGGCAACCCGTTTCTCCACGGAGTTTCTTCAACCTGCCTCCTTACGAGCCTCTTACCAGGCACGCGTACTGAAGGGTGCCCACGATCTTCCGCAACCACGGAACAGGAGCCAAGCGCTGCAGCGGAACATCACGAGCGACCTGAGCGGGGCATTCAAACACGCGCGTACGTACAAAGGGAAAACCATATTGACGCTGGGGCTGCCGGGAAATGTAGTTTCACACGAGGGAATGGGCACTGCGTAGCTCCGCCCCCTTTCCTTGTGTAGGGATTTTGCAGCGCCACCTGGAGGGGAAACCAGAGAAACCGGGCGAGCCGCTAAATAAGGGCAGCTCAAAGAAACAACTCCGTTTTACATTAACCATAGAGTCTATCCTCCAAAGGCACAGAACAGCCGCCGTTTCGACTGAAAAGTCGCTGGGGGGGGGAAGGGGAGGAGGGAAGGAAGGGACCATAAAGAGAAGTTCCAACAGCGTTTACGCATGCGCACTTGTGCTTGCTACCTGTCCTGGTGTCGGCTTTCCGTCCCTCGTGAAAGATGGCTTCCCGCGCGGGACCTCGAGCCACGGGAACCGATGGCAGCGACTTCCGGCACCGGGAGCGCGTGGCCGAGCACTTCCAAATGAGGTGGGGGTGGGGAACTCGGGGCGCGCCCTCAGCCGGAAAACCAAAGCTCTTCCACAACGGGAATGTCGCCGTCCCAATCTTGCTCTGGCAATAGAGTTATTGCGGGGTTTCCCCTTCCTCCCCCCCTCCCGCTGCAGTTGCCACAACGGAATGGGTGGGGGGAAACATATGGTATTTTATGGCAATTTGAGGTTTTGTTTTTTTAAATCTGGGAGCCTTTCCAGCTAAGAGCGGGGTATAAATAAGGGCACAACCTATGCATGTTTAGACGTAAAGAAGTCCTGCACCCTAAATGATGTGGCATTACAGATGATGCTTTCCTAGTGCCATCGCCCTGCCTCATTCACAGATTTTTATAGAGGTCCAGGTGACGACATGTTCCACCCTTAACCCTCCCACGTTTCCCGTCGCTGCTTCTTTTTTTTCTTACCGCATAAAATCCGTTAGGGTAAAAAAAGACGGAATTGCTGCACAATGCCTTCTGATTGGTAGCACTTGGAAGCCTCCGCCTGGAAGCTCCCTTGTGCTGTAATGAGACAAACAGGCAGAAGAAAGTGGGGGAGGGAAGAAGGTGATCAGCCTGTCACCTGCTACTACGGTTGCCAGCTTTTTTCTTGCAAGACTCCTGGGCCTTTTAAACTAATATTAAGCCTGCAGGTAGGGGCTACCTTGTTTCATTGACTGTATGCAAGATGCTCTGGGAACTTTTTCAGCCGAAGAGCTGGGTAAACATGCTATAAATAAATAAGGATTTAACACCTGTGGAAATCCATCACTGTGTCAGCAGGCTGGGAAAGCTCTCCTGAATTCCTGCTTGTTGTGCAGTTGATAAAGACGCAGGAATTTTGTCAGGAAAAAGTTGGCAACATGATCATTCACCCTTTCTTGGAGAGGCTTGTGCATCTTGCACTTCAGTTAGCATCTGCTTTATTCTCACATTCTCCACTCTTCAAAATGCTATCACCGCAACTCGGTACAGGTTTGATGTGTGATGTCCAAACATTCTTACCTGTGTCAGTGTTTTATTTCTCCACACTGCTCTTGAAAGCCACTCTGAAAGGCTAGATTTAAACCTCTTTTACCCTTAATCTAAGATAGTGTGCTGTCTCCATTGATAAAATTGGGACACACACACAGTTGGAAGGATACCATCTCAGGATAGTAAGGCATTTTACACTTTAAAAGTGCTGTGGAAATAATTACTTTTAAATTCCCATAATATAGGCTTGTCAGGTTTGGGGATTTTGTTCCAGGGTTTTGTTGCTTGATTGATGTAGACTCTGCTGAGATCAGAGCCAGCAGCGGGGATGTGAGACAGCTGGAATCGGCCACACCAGACTCTTCTTGCCGCCCACATCCCCCGCTGTTATCTCTGACCTCAGACTAGAGATAACAGTTGGGGTTCTGCTGTTGGCATGCTCCAGCAGGTGAGTCCCAACTGTTATCTCCGTTCTGAGGTTGGAGATAATAGCGGGGATGCCCTCTGAGGTGACAGGGCTTGGAGCCTAAACCTTATCCTCCGGAGAAACCCCAAGAGGCTCCACAGGCCAGACTGAGGTGCCCCGAAGGCCAGAGGTTCTGCACCTCTGATATAGAGAATAAGTAACACAAATTGAGGTGATACCTTGTGCTGTGCTAGGCTATCATTTATGCCCCCCAAAAGTATGATCAGTCTTGCAAAACTTTGCCCTTTAGACATGAAAGTAAGGCAGTTTTACAACCCCCATCATACCTAGTCATTAAGCCCAATGGCTAGGGAAGTTGGGATTTGTAGTCAACACATTTGGAGGGACCCAAGTTAGAGAAGCCTGATCTAGGGTATGGAACCTGATAGGCGTTTAACAACATCTGAAAGGTCTACTCCCTGTTTTCCCCCGTGTTTTTTCTTTTTTGCTTCTAGCCTGTGTCTGTCTGCCTGGTTTCTCACCAGCTTAGCTTATTTATTTAGAGCGCAATCCTATCACCCCTGCCTTTGATGCACGGTGTGAGGTGCAGTGACAGTGACCTTCACCGCTGCCACATTTCGTGCCCCATATTTCATCTAGACGGCTGTTTTCCGCCATCCAGATGATGCTCTTTGGAGGGGGAGGGAAGGAGGCTGGGGCACCATTTGGATATGGCGTAAGCCGTTGGCTCCAGCCCCCTCCCCACCCCTGGCACGCCCCTTTTCCTCCTCTCCAAGGCCAATTTGCAACCTCGGGGAGGCAGCCGGTGCAGTTCTTTCCGCTCTGGCTTCGAGGGGGGGCGGTGTGGGGGCTCAGCATTCAGGGTCTCAGCTTGCAGGACCTCAGAGCTAGGACTCCAAATAATCCTTTGCCGCCGCCCCCTAGAGTATTTATTTATTTATTTAGAGTATTTTTATCCCACTCCTCAGCCAACAAGGCTGCTGGTACAGCTTATAAATAATCAGTAAAGGAAGACAGTCCCTGCCCACAGGCTTACAATCTGGAAAAGCACAACACACAAGGAAAAAGGAATGCGGAGGGAAGGGGGAAAAAATAACTAGGCTTTCAGTAGGGCTGGTGGATGGTCTTGCATCTCCCCCTCTCATCTCCTTCAATACAGCCTGCTGTAATGGCTGCTGGAGATGGCAGCTGAGGGAGGAGGAACTTTCATGGAGGTGGTCTTCCAGGCTGGTGGAATGGCCCAACTTTCCCTCTCCTCTCCCTCAGCACAGCCTGCTGGGATGGCTGCTGGTGGTGACAGCTGAGGGAAGAAGCACTTTCATGAGGGAGGCCTTTCAAGCAGGGTCAGTGGAATGGCTCCACTTCGCCTCACCACCATGTTCGCAATTATGTTTAGCATTGCCTATCTCGCCACCATGTTCGCAATTATCTTTAGCATTGCCTCTTGATCACCACTGTCACCTCTCTCTCTCTCTCTCTGCTTTCCACAGTGTGTCCCTCAAGTCTGAGATTAAGAAACTCATCTACATGCAGCTGGCGGTATGGCTGCTGGTGGTGGCACAGATGTGTGTGGCTCACTTCAAGCTCCTGCCTCACGACCAGGTGGCCATGCCTTACCAGTGGGAGTACCCGTACCTGCTCAGCATCATCCCGTCACTCTTCGGCCTCCTCTCCTTCCCCCGGAACAACATAAGCTACCTGGTGATCTCCATGATCAGCACCGGCCTTTTCTCGGTGGCGCCTCTCATCTATGGCAGCATGGAGATGTTCCCCATGGCGCAGCAGCTCTACCGCCACGGCAAGGCCTACCGCTTTATCTTTGGCTTCTCCGCTGTCTCGGTCATGTACCTGCTGGTGGTGGTGGCTGTGCAAGTTCACGGCTGGCAGCTTTATTACAGCAAGAAGCTCCTGGACTCCTGGTTTACCAGCACACAGGAGAAAAAGAAGAAATGAACCAAGTGGCTAGGGAGTTGCATGCATGCTGCGCTGGCCTGGGGTGAGGGGTGGGAGTTCAGGGGCGCCTTTCTCAAGCAGAGGCAGATGGTGCTGTTGGGATTCTCTGCTGTCACCGCTGAGGCAGGCTGATGGGAGATGCTGGATGTGAGCTGGGCGGAGGCTGAGTCCACATGCGGGCCTCTTCCAACCTGCTCTGCTGGAGGCTGGGAGTTGCAGACTTGGGAGAATCCTGCTTTGGGAGGGAATTTGGGGATCCTCCTCCCAAAGGAGAGGCTGCTGGTGCCCTCAGATAAAATGCCATCTTCACCCGAGAAGAGATTCTGGAGGCTCCTGACGGTTTGAGTGAACTTTGGACCATGCCCAGGCAGCTTTGTGCTCCAGAAGGCTAACCATTTCCATCCTCTTGAGTTGTGCTATGGCAGATTGGATGCTAGTTTGGTGGGGGAAGAACTCACGGTGAGGCCAGGAATCCCTTTCATACACCCATCGTAGAACTCCCAGTCAAAAGTGCGACTGGCCCCATCACTGTCTCAAGAGAGGTGTTGCATGCAGTCATTTCCCCAGCGGTAGCTACTCTGCCTTGCTTTGGTGGGCAGAAGGCCTCTTGCCTTGCTGACCTTCCAGACGGAGAAGAACGTGGCTGTCGAGCTTAACTTCCCCCTTCCCTACCAACAGTGGACTGGTGTGTGCCAAGCACTGAACTTTGACCTGTGGGACCAGCACTGCCTCTCTGAGCTTTCCCTGCTTTCCCTGCACATGTAGTCTGTGCCCGCCCTTTGGGATCTCATCCCTGCTCAGAAGTCCCTTCATCTTTTCCTTGGGCTGCCTGGATGCCCCAAACACAGTTGCCACTGCCTCATTCCTGGCCAGTTGGTTCCAGCACCCTCGTCATACGCTTGTGTACCAAATAAAGAGACAACTTGTAGAATCTTGTAGCTGGGTCTTTATTCTGGTGGCAGGGTGGGGTGGATGGTAGCAGTTGTATCTAGCTGCTGAGGTTAGATCCACTCTCCTCCTTGCCTTATTATTATTACTACATTTATATCCCACCTTTTTTCCTCTTGCAAGGAACCCAAGGTGGCTTACATAGTCCTCCATTTTATCCTCAACAACCCTGTGAGGGCTGCATTCCCTCGGGTAATCTGAAGGTAGGCAGGGCCCCTTTCCTCTCTTATAGAATACTAGTAGAGTTGGAAGGGGCCTATAAGGCCATCAACTCCCTGCTCAATGCAGGAACCGAGGTCAAAGCATCCCCGACAGATGGCTGTCCAGCTGCACCTTGGAACGCTTCCAGTGTGGGAGAGCCCACAACCTCCCTAGGTAGTTGGTTCCATTGGCATATTGCTCTAACAGGAAATTTTTCCTGATGTCCAGGAGGAATCTGGCTTCCTGTAACTTGAGCCCATTATTCTGTGTCCTGCAATCTGGGATGATCGAGAAGAGATCTGGCCCTCCTCTGTATGACAACCTTTCAAGTACTTGAAGAGTGCCATCATATCTCCCCTCAGTCTCCTCTTCTGAAGGCTAATGCCCAGTTCTTTCAGTTTCTCCTCATAGGGCTTTGTTTCCAGTCCCCTAATCATCTTTGTTGCCCTCCTGTGAACCCTTTCCAGTTTGTCTACATCCTTCTTTAAGTGTACCCAGAACTGGACGCAGTACTCAAGATGAGGCCTAACCAGTGCTGAGTAGAGGGGAACTAGTACTTCCCGTGATTTGGAAGCTATACTTCTATTAATGCAGCCCAAAATAGCATTTGCCTTTTTTGCATCCACATCACATCGCTGGCTCATATTCAGCTTGTGATCTACAACAATTCCAAGATCCTTCTCACTTGTAGTATTGTTGAGCCAAGTATCCCCCATCCTGTTACACTGCAGTTGATTTCTTTTTCCTAGGTGCAGCACTTGGCATTTATCCCTATTAAATTTCATTCTGTTTTCAACCCAGTGCAGCAGGCTGCTGGGCAAAGAACAGATCCCCAATGGAGTTTTTTTTCCTTTAGCCCCCACGTGTGTAGTGTGGGTGTGGGTGGATTTAGTGAGGGGAAGCGGTTGGGTGGGAAGATTTAATCCCCCCTATGCTCGTGCAGTGGTCCCAATCAGGATCAGGGGCCCACATGTTTACACTAAAGTAAAAAAGTTGGCATTGAACAATGTAGTTTAGTCCTTAATAGCATTGAATGCTACCCTTATCCTGCATATGTATTTAATCTTTTGCATACCCAGCACCTGCCTTGAACTACAACCCTGCAATGAGGGAACCCACCTTTGATTTTTTTAACCACACATGCCCATCTTCTTGCTTTTGTCTTTGGGAACAGCAGTGAGAGCTCCTGTACCTTCAATAGTTTTATAGAAAATGGAGTTTTGGTAGATGCAGCTTGTCACAAGGGGGTGAGAAAAGCTGCGTCTGCTGAAATTTCCCCTTGTATCCAACTAATGGTACAGGAGGCCTGTCCTTTTTTGTTTCAGGTTATCTCACCTTTTTTCTCTCTTAAAAGCCCTAAACAAACAGAAAGAAAAGGTTGGTGATGTTGCCACAATTGTGACTCACTTTGGATCAGAGTGGTCTCAACCTACCAGTTGACAGAAGCTGACCTTTCTATTTTTGATATATTTCAACTATTGTTTCCATGTTAAAGGATGAAATTAGATTGTATTGGCTTAACTCATATAGCTGTGATAATTACTATTTTATTACAATTTTTTATCACACCTTTCCTCCAAGGAGGTATACATCCCCCTCCTACATTTTATCCTCACAACCACCCTGTGAGGTCAGCTAAGCTGCATGACTGGCCCACAATCACTCTCCCAGTGCACTTAATGTCTGGGCAGGAGAGTTTGAATCCAAGTCTCCCTGGTCTAAATCCAACCCTTTTAATATGCACTGGCTGTCTGATGGCTACTAATAATTCTTCCCTTAGCAGTTTCTCCCCCCCCCCCCATTGTGTTCTGATAAATTACAGGGATTAGGAAGGTGGGTAAAATTCTAAAATGCTCCAGATCTTATGCTTGTCAAGTGATCCATATTCTGCAGATTTTTTTGGTTACTTCATGCATGCATTATTGTTCCGGAAAGTTTTGGGCTGACAGCTCATTCAGCTGTAAAAGGTCAAGAAACCCAGCAAACAGGAAACACTACCCTCTTCTGTTTTAACTAGTGCTTTAGATTCTAAAGCTGTATAAATCAATAAGTAAATGTTAAAAAGCAAGCCTCAGGTCTGCCCATCTCGTGTTCTAAAGTTTAGAACACGAGATGGGCAGACCTGAGGCTTGCTTTTTAACATTTACTTATTGATTTATACATTTTATTTTATTAATCCCACTGTTCCCCTAAAAATGGTGCTCAAGGTGGCTAACAATAATAAAATACAGATAAAATGTAACATAATTAAAGCATAGCCGCATCAACTGAAACACATCAGTTAAAAAGAAATAAACGGCACCCACCAGTTAAAACCTACTTCAGCAAATAAAACAGCTGAACAGCAAACAGTCTGCCTGAATAAAAATGTTTCTGCCAGCTGGCAGAAGGACAATAAAGGTGGAGCTAGCATTGCCTCCCTTGGCAGGGAATTTCAGATCCTGGGAGCAGTCACCAAGAAGGCCGTCTGTTTGTTTGTTTATTTACAGTATTTGTATACTGCTCCATATCTAAGCAGATTCTGGAGTGGTGAACAATAAAAAGATAAAAACACATAACAACGATTTATTTTATTTATTATATTTATACCCTGCCTTTTTTCCTGCAAGGAACCCAAGGTGGCTTACATAATCCTTATCCTCCTCTCCATTTTATCCTCACAACAACCCTGTGAGGTAGGTTAGGGTGAGAGTCAGTGACTGGCCCAAAGTCACCCAGTGAGTTTCATGGCTGAGCGGGGACTAGAACCCGGATCTCCCGAGTCCCAGTCCAGCACTCCAACCACTATGCCACACTGGGTCAATACATTGAAAACAAGGTAACATTAAAATGGTGGTTGGAGAGCAGAGAAGGCTTCTCAGAACAAGGAGGTCTTCAACAGGTGCCGAAGGCAACGCAATGCCGGAGCCTGCCTGACCTCCAGAGGCAGAGAGTTCGATAGAAACTGAGCCACCACACTGAAGGCTCTTCTCCTGGTGGACTCCAATCGGGCAATAGGTCCATGCTCCTGCCAAATGTCCCTCCAATAGTGGCAAGATAAGGGAGAAAGTCCTGTCCCAAGCATGTTAAAACCCAGACAAGATCATAAGGAAGAATGAGATCTTTCAAATAGCCTGGCATTAAAATTTTTTTTTTTTACTAGAGCTCTAAAATCTGCCAGCCAGAGCTTGGTGCAAAAAACATGCACTTAGAATTAAAGAATCCTGAGCCCAGGAATTTGTTTTGAGTGCCAGAACTGAATAGAGCTTACAGTTCTTCCACACAAAATTCCACTTCTGGTTAGCCAAGCTTTCTTCATTTTCAACAGTTTAATTTGCAGGGGTGAGAGAGAGAGTTCCTGTTTTGCTGCTCTTGTCAAACGGGAATCACAAATCCTTGCAGATCTACTGCAAATCATCCAGAGATCTACCAGTAGATTCCCTAGGGATGTGTGGTGTTGCTGGGAAATCTGGCTCATTTGAGCTCGATGGACTTTCTGCCTGCTTCCAATCCGAGGATCTGAAGTCAGGGGTTTTTCTGTGGACTCCTGTCTCTAAGATTAAAAAAAATGTTAAGGAAATTTGCGCAAATGGTGGTATTTGCGCAATTTGCATAACCTTACGCGTTGTGGTATTTTGCATGCTTTTTGCAAATCAGCACCCGAAAAGCACATGGATTTAGTGTGCTTTGTATAAAATCGGCCAATCACACTAGAACCATGTGCTTTTCGAGGGCTGATTTGCAAAAAAAAAAAAACATGCAAAATGCCAAGATTTACATAATTTGTCTAAAGTTGCGCAAATTGCGCCATTTGCACAAATTTCTTTAGTGTTTAAAAAAAAGTGCAAAAAGTGCAGCCCATCTTAGAGATGGAAGTCCATGAGCTGACTTGACTCACATCATAGTGAGTCAGTGCAAACGCAGGGCTTTGCAAACCAGAATCCAGGGGGCCAAATTGTGAAAATCTGTTGGATTTTCACCCCCCTATCAAGTTCCTCACACATCCATAATTTCCTGATCTACCTGCTGCCCACCCGTGCCTTAGGATCCTAGAGATGAGGGTGGTGGCTTGTAGGCCATCTAACCTGACCCCCTGATTGATACAGGAAATCTGGAGCTACAGCATCCCCAACACCTGGCGGTCCAGCTTCTGCTTAAAGATCTCCAGTGAAGGAAAGCCGGCTGGGTAATTGGTTGCTCTTATTGTCAAGCTTTACCAGGGATGGATTTCAGAAAATGGGCACATTTGGGGCATATGAACCAAGTTCACAAACTGAAATGAGGTGTGGTTCATGCTAGGCTCTGCTGTGTAGGTGGGACTAGGTTTTCAACAGGAAAAACTAGTTTTCTGTTACTTTAGACTGAGTAATTAAAAGTGTGTGTAGTGGGGTGATTGGCTGCAAACGAGCTAATAAGAAGTTTGTTTTTTTAGAACTTGATTGACTTGCACAGTTTTATAGAGCCTATGCTGTAAGTGGTATGATCCAACTGATGATTACATTCTTTGATGTTGTCTCTTAAGTCCAAATTGCTTTCCCCCACCCACTCTTTCCAAAAGATAGAGTCACTTTGGCTAAGTTCTCCCTACCTACACATGTTTTGGTTCTGCGCTTATATCTGTTCATTGCTGCTTTCCCTTTTCTAAATTGCTAATCGTTTCCTCTCCTGCTCCAATTGCTTTGTTTCTCAGTTGTGTACATGTGCAAAACTGTATCTCTGTATTTGGTGGTGCTCTGTTTGACATCATGGATTCTCCCCGTATTGCTGTCTTACTGCCTTGCCCCTTTGCTTCCTGCAGATCCGTTCCACTGGAGCACTTGATCTGCCGCTATGATAGATAGATAAAAAAGCAGCAGGGCACATATTACAGGGGTAGGTGGGTTAGATGGCTATGAGGGGCATGTTTTGGCTTAAAATTAAGTGGGGCTTGTGGATTTCATTACAGGTCCCCTACTTCCTCCCCCCTCCAATTAAATAATCATACAGTGCAAATAATTTCCCTATATTGTACTTATTTATTTATTATATTTATACCCCACCTTTTTTCCTGCAAGGAACCCATGTAAACCTAGCCCATCCTACAGGTCAGGATGTCACGTGCAGGGTTGGGGAACCTGTAGCCCTCCAAAGGATGATGGACTCCAACTCCCATCAGCCCCATCTAGCATGGCCAATTTAGTTGGGATGATAGATTTGTGGCCCTGGAACCGTTGGAGGGCTGCAGGTTCCCCACCAGGATGCAAAGCAGCAGTATCATAATAAAACAGATCCCTATTGTCATAGAACCAGGGACTGATCTAGTTCTTCCACTACTCCAACTCCTAGGTCTGTGGGTGACTTCAAACACAGCTTTCCCCCAATCTGATGCCCTCCAGATGAGTTGGACTGCAACTCCCATCATCACCAGCCAGCATGGCCATTGGGAATTGTAGGAGCTGCAGCCCAACACATCGGGAGAGCACCAGGTCGGGAAGGCTGCTAGGCCACTGGGAGGCCGGCCAGCTTTCATATCATTGCCTCTCACAAGAGCAGCCACCATGTGACCTCTGTTGTGATATGTATCACATTCACAAGCTGGAGCACATTGTTTACACATGGAAGGGACAGAATGGCGGGTAAGCAGGTTTATTATGTCTCTCTAGAATCTCGTGCTTTCGCAGGGGTTACTAAAGTGTGAGAACACTATGAGCTGGTCACATGGTTTGTATGTTCTGGTGACGTACTGACTTGTTTTTCTGTCTGAAGCCATTTTAGAGAGGAGCAGGACTGTTCTCTCTCTTCACTCTTTTCTTCTGACTATTGCTTGCTGGACTTATGCAACAATGTAGTGTCTTTGCTGAGGTGGGGTAAAGCTCAACTTGCTCCACTGGAATAAATGCTTGCTATGCATTGTACTCTGCACATGGACTGTAACTAGGAAATGTATACTCTGTAGAATATTACTTTGCTAAGTAAATAAACAGGTAGAATAGACCTGTTTTTTTCCTTGCTATCTGCAAACGGGGGAGCTGGCTGCTGGAGTCGGATTATAGGCTGGAAAGCTGGCTGGCTGATTGCAACCAAAACGCTGCACGCTGCGCAGAGAGAGGGGGAGAAAGATCTGGATTTCTGTGTGTGGATAAATGGGCCTCTACACACGAACAGGATTTTTAATCTCCCATCTCGCACACACGGGGCTCTGCTGTCACTCACGCGCCATCAACCTCATGTACATCCAGATACACAAACGTCAGATGGCGTGGGCTGTGTCCACGAAAGCTTATGCCGGAATGAATATGTGTTGTTCTTCGAGGTGCCACAAGGCTCTTTGTTGTTTTTGCTGCAACCGACTCGCAGGGTTTCCCCTCTGGAAACAGAGAAATGAAGATCACTGTTATTAGCAGGCCCACAAGTACCTGGAAGTTAGGTGCTGAGTAATACAGGGTGCTTTTCCCAGCCCCATTATCCACCCTCAGAAACAACCCTGGGCAGCTGGGCTGGGGTTTTGTGTGGGCTGAGAAACTAGAGCTTCCGAAGAAATGCAGGATCAAGAGAATTTAAGAACAGCTAGGCTGGAAAATCCATTCTAAGTGACCTGGCTGCCTGCCCTGTATGCCTGGTGCTGCCTCCGGGGACACCGTCTTCATGCCGCCTCTCTCGCTTCCTTCATAGCCCTCCTTGAAACTCACCTTTTCCATTAAGCCTTTGGCACAACCCGAGTGCCAGCTGAAAAGGTGCCTGCGTGACCAAATGCAATGACTCTGCTTCCCTCTTTGGACCTTACTGGCCTTCCTCTTTCCCCCTCCCTCTGCTGCCACTTATCCCGGACACACACACACACACACACACACACACACACACACGCTCCATGTTGAATTTCTAATCATAAGCACCTTGATAAACCACTTGTCCCTGTTATCCCCCCACCCCACCCGTTTGTTTTTCCTGTGAACGAAGTGCTGTGCATGTTGGTGCTTAAAAGAACAAAAAAAAAAAAGTGAAAATCGGTAGTGCAGCAGAGCAGGAAAATAGGGGAGCGCAGCTCCAGTACTATTTTCACCGCACGTCATCTGCCAGAGCCATCTTACTTGCCATTGGGCTGGTTCAGCACAGCACAGGCCACCGTGTCTTAATTTAGCCACGGGGGCTGTCGCGTCGTGCCGGGTGCCATTTTGGCATGGTGCCCATAGGCGCCCAGCTTACGGCTTATCCTGTCCTGCGAACCTGGGCGGCATGGCTTGTTGGGAGTGGGCAGTGACCCGACAACAGCCCATGTGGGTTATTTGAGGGTTGCTGCTGCCCACTCCAACAAGCCATGCCACTCAAGTTCACACTAACAGGATAATGCTCAAGGCACAGCATTATCCTGTTAGCTTGTTCCGGACCTCCCCTCCCTTTTTTTTCTTTGTCTACTCAAGTTCACACGACACAACAAGCCACACCAGCGAGGGTAGTTAAGGGAATTGAGCCCAGCGCGTGACCGGGCACACATGGCGCGGGAAAGAAGTCACCATGGCTTCTTTCCCCCACCGTGATCATGCGAACCCAGTCAGTGAGTGTTGTAACTTCCTGGCTGAGCAGGGATAAGAATCCAGGTCTCCCCAGCCAAAGTCCAATATGCTAACTACTACTACATCAACCTTTGCAAGCTCACTTCTATGGCTGTCAGCCAGGGGCGTCACTAAGCCTGGCCCCAGATCTATTTTCCAGGCTCCCAAATTGATTTGCCAGAGACCTGAGTGTCCATTGGAGACAATAGAAAATGTGTTTTTTTCTAAGCCTAATTGCCAAGCAGGTGGCAATTTTCAAGGGGGATTGCAGCTGGGGAAGGAAAGGTTAACTCTCCCTTTCCCACATGCTACAACAGCCCCCCAAAATCTTCCCCTGCATGGTTTTCTGAGTTTAGGGGGGCGAAACTACTTTTCCATTGGTTTGGGATGATCTGCAGCAGGGTGCAAATTAATGTAATAATTTATTTTATTTGCGATTATTTGGATGAGAAATTAATTGGCTGCCCTGTGAATGTTAAATAAATCCAAGTCACCCTCTCCAAACTGGGAGAATGGACATCAAAATGGTAAATGTGATTCAGTGCAAGCAAATGTAAAGTGATGCACGTTGGGGCAAAAAAAATCCCAACTTCAAGTACAAACTGATGGGACCTGAGTTAGTGATGACTGACCAAGAAAGAGATCTTGGGGTTGTGGTGGACAGCTCGATGAAAATATTGACCAAGTGTGCAGCTGCTGTGAAAAAAGGGCAAACTCCATGTTAGGAGAGGAATTGAAAATAATACTGCCAAGATCATACTCCCCTTATACAAATCTATGCTGCAACCACACATAGAATACCGTGTACAGTTCTGGTCACTGCACCTAAAAAAAGGATGTTGTTGAGCGGGAAAAAGTGCTGAAGAGGGAAATTAAAATGAACTGGGGGCTGGAGCAACTCCCGTATGCAGCTGGGATTGTTTAACTTAAAAAAAAAAAAAAAAGGCAAGTAAGGGGAGACATGACAGAGGTGTGCAAAATTATGCACAGTGTGGAGAAAGTGGCTATGGAGACATTTTTCTCCCTCTCTCATAATACTAGAACCCAAAGGGGTCATCCCATGAAGCTGATTTGTGGGAATTCAGGACAGAGATGAGAGGAAGGACTTCTTCACACAGCAAATAGTTAACCACAAGATGTAGTGATGGCCACCAATCTGGATGACTTTAAAAGGGGATTGAACAAATTCCTGGAGGAGAAGGCTATTAGTGGCTACTACTTATGATGGATATATGCTACCTCCAATATCAGAGGCAACTTTATTTATTTATTATATCTATTTGTATCCCGCCTTTTCCCCCAACACTGGGACCCAAGGTGGCTCACAACCTTTAAAACTCATACAATTAAAACAGAAACAGACAATACAAAAGTTAAAAATATGCCTATGTACAGCAGATGCTGGGGAACATGGGCGGGAGGGTGCTGCTGCACTCATGTCCCGCTTGTGGGCAGCTGGTTGGCCACTGTGCAAACAGGGCAGCCAAGTAATTCTCTGAACTAGATAGGCCTTCAGTCTGATCCAGCAGGGCTCTTATATTCTGCTCTTTAGGATATATAAAATGGATCAACACAGCCGCTTGCATTTTTAGACTCCCCTTGGGGTCGTGGCTGTGGGGACTGTCCCAATGAGCTCTTCCACTTCAGAATTACAGAACTTCCACCAGTGGATAAAATGCCAACAGCAGGGCAGATGCCTGGGGTTACAAAGAGATAAGATCGTATTACTAATGCAAGGCTTTCGGATAAGTCTTTGACGAGATTCAGTCTTTTTGATACGAGGACTCAGGGGGTTGCCCTGACGATGAGTCAAAGTGAGACGACTTGCTCAGATGGTAGATGACCAGAACAGGGTTTCCTGCCGCACGCATTCCACTTTCTTTTCTGAGAGAGAAGCAAACATCTGGTTACTGGTGAGGTGACACAGAGCGTTGTGCTAGCCCAGCCACCAATTGCAGCCAGCCACTCACCCATTGCGGCAGGAGAGCGGGCAACACACCATCTCCCCAGCAGTATGTTTAAACAAAAGAAAGTCCTTCTTTATGTAATATATTATGTGTGTTCATAATGTGTGTTCAGTTTGGGAGCCATACGGGAGGAAGCCCTTCCACGCCTGCCCAGCCTTCTGCGTACAGAACCCAATTTTCCTATTTAAATGTCTCATATGCTCTTGTAAACTGCCCAGAGAGCTTCGGCTATTGGGCGGTATAGAAATAATAATAATACCGTAATAATAATAATAATAATAATAATAATAATAATAATGTGGAAGACCGACAACCAGGTCTTCTGAAGTTGGGACCTTTCTACGCGGTCCCGGGGCAGAGCCGTTACATCTGCCCCAGTGTCCCTATACCCCACCCGGGGAACATTATTGATATAGATGGACTCACAGAATTGCTTGCGGCTCCATCTCAGCTGGTCCGGGGAGGCGATGCGATACAGCGATGCACGGGGTCCGGGACAGTAGAGAACGCATCCTACTTTCCCCGGCGAGGGACGGGCATCCCGGTCCTTGGGCTGGAGCTTGGGGCAACCCCGCCGCAGGTGTCCCATCTCGTTACAGTGGAAGCACGCCCCAGACCGAGAGTTTTGGTTCCCCTTGTTCCGAGGGGCCTCCTCACGCCGTCGGAGCAGGCTCTTCTCCGGCTCCGGTTTCTTCTCGGCCACGGCCGCGGAACTTCCCTTGGTGGATGGGGCCGTCCGGTATAGCCCCATCTCGTCGGCCATGATCCCCGCCGCCTCACAGGTACGGGGCTTCTGATCCTTCACGACAGCGGCCAGCTCCTTCGGGAGGGTGGTGAAGAACTGCTCCATGGCGATCAGCTTGACGACTTCCTCCAGAGTGGAGGCCCGGGAAGCCTCCACCCAGGACTCGCAGACGTGCATCACCACATGGGTGGTCCCGGGGGAAGGTCTACCCTCTCAAATCTCCGCCGGCAATGTTCAGCGGTGAGGGCGAAGTGTTGCCTGGCCGCTGCCTTGAACGCCTCGTAGTTCGCCGGGGTCTTCCGCAGATGAGCCCCGAGGAGGTCGGCCAGGTCCCCACTGACCTGGGTTCGCAGGGCGGACAACCGCAAGTTGTCGGGGACCCGCTGCTCCTGGCACGCCGTTTCGAAAATGGAGAAGAACATCAGGACATCCTGCCCTGGCTTGTAGTAGGGAAACGTCTTGCGGTCCCACGACGGAGGGGAAGGAGCGGTGGGGACAGTCGGGGGAGTTTTCCCCGCCTCGAGCTGCAGCTTGGCCAACTCCATCTGCATCCGGATCATTTCGCACTCGTGGGCCATCCTCTCCCGCTCATGGGCCATCCATTCCTAGGGAAGCTCGAGGGGCTCCAGGGGCTCCAGAGGCTCCAGAGGAGCAGGGTCCTCGGTCACCACATCCTCTCTCCCATCTGTCGGAGCTGGGATAGGGCGGCTCCTGGGTCGGGTACCCTGGGCCAGACTCGCCAGCAGCTCCCTCTGCTGGACCAGCGCCGCCAACCCCGGGGTGATGGGGGTTGCGGGCAGGGGCCGCCGTAGTTCGGCTCCCCCAGTCGCTCCGTCAGGCTCTGGGTCGCCCATGGTGATCCTTAGGCTCTTGCTACTTTGGGTCTGGGAGATATTCTGGGCTAATAAGTTATCCCACCGCTACGACCAAGTGGAAGAACGACAACCGGGTCTTCTGCGTGGGTTCAATGCTAAGGGGGTAGCGAGTCCTGGGGCGGCCTTCTCTGAGATCCCCAGCGACTATCACCCTTAGCCCAGAACAAAGAGATAACTTATAGCCACAGAAGTATCTTTTAGAAAACAAGTTTATTTACAACATTACCTTCACAAACCCAGACGCATGCCAGCAATACAGCTTATCAGTACGGTACAAAGTAGCAAGCAAGAAGTCTTGAGGACACCGTGATTTCAGGGCTCTCAGCTAGTTAGTTCAGCTCGGGTCCCGGCAGAGGCCCGGTCAACTGCACGCTGCTAGCTGGGTTCCCAGCGGAGGCCCGGTCTACCCAAGCGGCTAGCTGGGTTCCCGGCGGAGGCCCGGTCTACCCAAGCGGCTAGCTGGGTTCCTGGCGGAGGTCCGGTCTACCCAAGCAGCTAGCTGGGTTCCCGGCGGGGGTCCGGTCTACCCAAGCCGCTAGCTGGGTTCCCGGCGGAGGCCCGGTCTACCCAAGCGGCTAGCTGGGTTCCTGGCGGAGGTCCGGTCTACCCAAGCAGCTAGCTGGGTTCCCGGCGGGGGTCCGGTTGACCCAAGCGGCTTGTGAGTGATTTCAGCTTGGTTTCCTGGGGGTCCGGTCAACCCAAGCGACCAGTGATTTCAGCTAGCTGGAGCGTGCCGGGTGTGCCTACCCGGAGTTGCCGATCCTTTGTTCTCTTACCCCAGGCATGGGGCAAGATTGTTGATCAGGTCCAACAACCCAGTTCCCTTGCGCAGGGTGTTTTATACCTTGGTGTTTCAGGTAGCCCCTCCCTCCGTGATCAGGTGGGTTGACACCCTCCCTGAGGGGCGGCCTTTTGGGTCAGGTGGGGTGACGCCTTCCCCCCGTGGGATGGGGTCCCGCCTTCCCCCTCCCATGGGATGGGGTCCCTTTGAAGCCACTTGCTTAATGGTCCCATCCTATGGTGTTGAGTGGCCATTTCTTAGGGGTGCCGATGGGGCTGATATGCAAGAGCATTGACAAACCTGGTGATGCTTCCTGCCTTCCCCCCTGGGGTGATTCTATGTAGATGTTGTTTGTTCCCTTTGGCATCTGTGGAGACTGGTTGTCTCCCCCCCCCCCCCCCGGGTCTCCTTCCGCCCTCCTTGGTGAGTGTGTGTGTGTCAGGCAGGGGGCTTAGGTTGGCTTTCTCCACACTTACAAGTACTTGAAGAGTGCCATCATATCTCCCCTCAGTCTCCTCTTCTGAAGGCTAATGCCCAGTTCTTTCAGTCTCTCCTCATAGGGCTTTGTTTCCAGTCCCCTAATCATCTTCGTTGCCCTCCTGTGAACCCTTTCCAGTTTGTCTACATCCTTCTTAAAGTGTGGTGCCCAGAACTGGATGCAGTACTCAAGATGAGGCCTAACCAGTGCTGAGTAGAGGGGAACTAGTACTTCCCGTGATTTGGAAGCTATACTTCTATTAATGCAGCCCAAAATAGCATTTGCCTTTTTTGCATCCACATCACATCGCTGGCTCATATTCAGCTTGTGATCTACAACAATTCCAAGATCCTTCTCACATGTTAGTATTGTTGAGCCAAGTATCCCCCATCCTGTTACACTGCAGTTAATTTCTTTTTCCTAGGTGCAGCACTTGGCATTTATCCCTATTAAATTTCATTCTGTTTTCAGCCCAGTGCAGCAGGCTGCTGGGCAAAGAACAGATCCCCAATGGAGTTTTTTTTCCTTTAGCCCCCACGTGTGTAGTGTGGGTATGGGTGGATTTAGTGAGGGGAAGCGGTTGGGTGGGAAGATTTAATCCCCCCTATGCTCGTGCAGTGGTCCCAATCAGGATCAGGGGCCCACATGTTTACACTAAAGTAAAAAAGTTGGCATTGAACAATGTAGTTTAGTCCTTAATAGCATTGAATGCTACCCTTATCCTGCATATGTATTTAATCTTTTGCATACCCAGCACCTGCCTTGAACTACAACCCTGCAATGAGGGAACCCACCTTTGATTTTTTTAACCACACATGCCCATCTTCTTGCTTTTGTCTTTGGGAACAGCAGTGAGAGCTCCTGTACCTTCAATAGTTTCATAGAAGATGTGTCAGGCCGGGGGCTTAGGTTGGGTTTCTCCACAAATAATAATAATAATAATAATAATAATAATAATAATAATAATAATAATAATAATTTATTAATTATATTTATACCCCACCTTTTTTCCTGAAAGGAACCCAAGGCGGCTTACATAATCCTCCTCCTCTCCATTTTATCCTCACAACAACCCTGTGAGGTAGGTTAGGCTGTCAGTGACTGGCCCAAAGTCACCCAGTAAGTTTCATGGCCAAGTGGGGACTAGAATAATAATAATAATTATTATTATTATTATTTATAATAATAAGAAATCCCACTTCCAAGCTGTGAGAAGTTTCAGGGATTCCAGCACTTGCCCAAGGTTCCATTTCCTTGGAAGGAAATCACTGGAGACCTTATGACATTTCCGTGGTATGAGGTTTATTTATACATATCAAATGTTCAGCCTTAGCACTCCAACAGATTATTGATCCCCATCAGAGAACTTGCTACCTCCTTTTAGATCCAGTTCCAATACAAACTAGCTTTCCTGCTACACACACACACACACACACACACACACACACACGCACGGCTTTTCTACACGAGGCTGTTAATCTGCTGCATCTATTTTCGGTTTCGTCACAGAATTGAGATCCAAGTGCTACACGAGGAGCATTTTCTTTCCTGCTTTTCTGCTACGTAACCTCTAGGTGGCACTGTAGTATAGCAGAATCATGCAAATACACAAGAGGGAATTGTGCTTTCTTTCGACATCAGAAATAATACCCCATTTTCCAGGCTCTAAAAAAAAAGCTTGCAGAAAGTGCTGTTTACAAACAGAAGCTAACCTGGAGCATCACAATGTTGTCTAAAGAACCTGTAAACAACCGTGAGTGAGGAATGACAAGTACACAACAACAAATACCTCATGTAGAAAAGTTCAGAGAGAGAGACAGTGCCCTCATGCCCTCCCCTTATCTAGTGTGGGAAAGAAAGATGAGTCTTTCCCCCCTTTATATATGGCTTCTTGGGCCATCCTAGCTCCCCAGAGTGGATACACAGCCCCACTGACCTTGGCTCCACCAGCCTCCACTGGGTACAACAGGTGTTACATGTGCCCAGACGCCTATTACATCTTAGCCCAATGCAAGCTGAGCAGGAGTCAATACGAAACATACAGCCAAGATGGTGTCAGTTGGGTTAATGAAATTAACATCAAGCAAATCTATCTCCCCCTCGCTAATCAAATCTAATGCAAGCATATTTCCACATCTCTGCCACATCAATTAGCATAGAAATTAAATTATTTAACTGCTCTTTCAGGTTCTGCTGGTGGAGGGCAGTGGAGAAGGTTAGGTTTCCATGTGAGTGATCCAGGCTCAAATTCAGGGCTTGATCAACTTGAGGCCCTCCAGATGTTGTTGAATTGCAACTCCCATCATCTCTCACCATTGGCTATGCTGGCTAGTGTCTGATGGGAGTTGCACTCCAACAACATCTGGAGGGCCACAAGTTGCCCACCCCTGCTCAGACTCCTGTTCAGCCATGAAGCTTGCTGGGTAAGTCTTATTAGGGAATTAGGGGGAAGGGCTGTGGGTCAGTGGCAGATCACTCACTTTGCATGCAGAAGATCCCAGGTAGGGCTGGAGAGACACCTGCCTGAAACCAGGGCCAGCTCCAGGTTTTGGAGGCCCTTGGGCAAGACACCCTCAAGGGGCCCCCTCCCTCAGTGAATCTGCCTTCTCACTACCATTGTCACCAGCTGCTGTTGCTCCTCCTCTTTTTTTTCATAATTGCTACCCTTTGTTTGCTGGACAGGCAAATAGCCCGTGGGCAAGTAGGCAGTGGCATCTGCTGCTCCTCCTTCTCACCACCTCCGTGGTCTGGGCCAGAGCAAGAGGCGGGTGAACATGCAGGTTGCCATGGCAAAGAAGAGGAGCAACTCCAGGGGGCTCTTGTCAGTGGGCCCCTGCTGGGATGTGGGCCCTCGGCAGGTGCCCAACTATGCCTACCCTTGACGCCAGCCCTGCCTGAAACCCTGGAGAGACGCTGCCAGTCAGTGTCGGCAGTACTGGGCTAAATGGAGCAATGGTCTGACTCAGCAGAAGGCAGTTTCCGATATCCCTAATTCGCGACATATGTTGTGGAAAAATTGATCTACTGCGTTGTGTTTTTAAGAGGTTCTTAGAGAGGAAAGTTTATTAGTGAATTCACGGATGGCATCTGAGCACAGTCAGGAATGCCAACAAGAACACAAGGGAGACACTTCCATTTATACTGAATAATATCATGTAGAGGTCAGGTGACAATTGAGTCAGTACAGGAAACTGAGAGACAATTCAAAAGGAGACATTTAAACAAAAACAAAAGATCAGGTATTGCCCATCTTCCAGCCATCATGCTAATCAGTAGTCTTTCCCAAAGTGATAATCCCAAGGTGATACTGGCTCACAGTACTTTTAGCATAAGCAGGAAAGAGGCTTAGGCAAATCAATAGATGGGTGATTTGCCCTCAGGGTTGTTCTACAGAAGGCCAAGGAAAGGGTCTGACTCTGACATGTCAGGACATGTTTCTGTAAGGTAGAAGGAAAGGTCTGACTTCCAGGCCTTTCTGTTTAAACTAAAGTCTGGACAAATTTTACTTCTACATTCCCCCATTTTGTGCTTTTATAGCACAACTAACACTTGTAACTGTTACATTCAGCATCTAAAGCTTCTTTTACCTTTTCTCTCTCTTGATCAATCCTTTCACGCATCAATTTTTTCTGAGTCAATACAGAGCTTTTGCTTCTGCTGCATGTAGTAAAACAACACTTGCTTAACAACAATAATATATAAAACCCAACAAATTCAAGCAATAGGGTTATTAATCCATGAACAATTGCTCTACCCCAACTTCCTAGGTTTGGTATCCAGCTTGTTAGCCAAGACCATATTTCCAGGCTTTTGTCAGGGGCAACAAAAGCAATTTAAGTATCTTTTCTGATTGTAATTATCAGGAATAAACACACAACACTCTTGACCAATCAAGGCGCATACTCCACCTTTTGAGGCAAACACCATGTCTAATGTCATCTTTGGCAGTACTATTTTGCATTGTGAAAACACTGCCCTTTCCCTGTAAGGGTACAATTTATCATTAAAACTCTTCCAGGTACTACATTTAAGAGAATTGCCCATAGTTTGATTACTTCGGGAGAACTAATTTCCATAATTGGTGCAGAATATGGGTTTGGCAGTATGGTTATTTCTCCAATCTCCGTGAGGGGTGAAATAATGCTTACATTGACTTTGTCCTACAAATGTGGAGGGCTGATTTTGTGTTTTGTTGCATGTAAAACACCATTCCCCCAATGTAGGAACAACTTGCAACAACTGGACCCTTTAGAGTACAAGGGTCTGTTGGTGAAGGTCAAGTTTACTAGTGTAATGGGCACTGGCCACATGGGAACTCCTCTCTGGGAATGTACTGGCATGTGGCTACATACCCCTAGCAGTTGGTATCATTAAATCTTTGTGCAAACTTTAAAGAAAGCTGAATGTCAGTATTTTCCTGGAAGGCAGATTGGAGGACTATGAGCTCTAAGAATATAACCATACTCTATTTGCCATATTGTTTCAAATATTAATATATATATCAATTAAGGCAAAAGAACCACCAGTCACTAACAAGAGCACAACCACAGGTGTTTCTTGTTCTGACTTTGATGTACTAAAGGGCTGATAAGTAAGGCTCCTGGCTCAGGCTGAGGTGGTGTTCTTCTAAAATGATGACATCAGTTCTTCTCGTCCGATCCTCTGGGTGTTGTCTTTGATGGTCATCCCGTCCGAGGTCTGAGATGATATTGATGTCCTGGCACAAATTCTTCTGTTTCAGGGGAAGAGGTTACTAGCACATTTCACCCTGAATTGGTGGAGGCGTTATTGTGTCCTCATTCTAATCGCGGGTGGAGATGTTGGGAGGCTTGGATCCACGTCTGGAGTCCTTGGCACTTCACAACTTTAATGTACCTGGTATGGTGCTTTTCCACTTTGGATCCAGCAGATGATCTTCTTTGATGTATCTTAATACGAATCCAGTCACTTGGTTCAATATCGAGTGTCCTTCAGTGCTGGGCTGGTGCTGAGCCACTTCTGTGAATGAAAAGTCTTCACACATCTCATTAGGGCCTTGCAGTAATTTTGAATTGTATCATCAAGCAGGTGTATATGTCTGACTAGGCCTAGATTGGTGTCTCATTAATATCTCATGAGGGGTCAAGTCCAGTTACTTGATTTGCTGTGGATCTCATACTCATGAGGGCTATGGGCAGTGCATCTAGCCATTTTAGTCTTGTCTCTGCACATATTCTAGCCAGTTTGCTTTTTAGTATTCTATTATGTCTTTCTATAGCTCCCGGAGATTGTGGATGATACAGGCAATGGAAATGTTGCTGGACTTGTAATGTCCTGCACACTTCTCTTACCACCTGTCCAGTAAAATTTGATCTCCTGTCACTGTTTATGGAGCAAGGTATTCTGAATCTGGGGATCAATTCTTTTAGCAATTTTTTTGCTTACTGTTGTGGTGTCAGCCTTCACGCAAGGGTATGCTTCAACCCATTTTAGAATACATATAAATAACTACAAGAACATATTGATAGGAACAACACTTGGGCATTTCAATAAAATCAATTTGTATATTTACAAAAGGTCCCCAGGGTGTGGGGTGCATGCTCATTTTGGTTTTTTATTTTTTTATTTTTTATTTTTTTACAAGCTTACCACTGTTATGAGCCTGGCATACCGCACATTGGGCACATCTGAGTTGCTGCAGATGTAAAATTTAATCCAAACCAATCTTTGTTAAACAATTCAATGATCCCCCCTTTGCTCACATGCGACAAGTCTATGGAGCATGTGAGTAATTTAGGGAAAAGAACTCTGGGCATCACTAGGCGGCCGTCCGAATGATGCCATAGAGTCTTTAGAGAGAAAGCAATTTGCCAAATTTCCATGTCCCTCCCCCCCCCCCCCCCATTTTCTGGGGTCAAATTCTGGATAGCAGCAAGATTTTGCAATTCAGGTGTGACATTGCTATAAATAAATGCAGGAAAAATTTATCTTTTGAACTTAGGCTTGCCTGTCTTTTGCCAAGAAGTCGGGAGGGGTTAACAATAAAAATCTTTAGCAAGGTAAACCAAGCTTTAGAAAACTAACCAAATGCTACCTTTTAAAACACAACAAAGCCAAAAAATAAGGCACTTATGCAACCAAAGGTTTAAAAATACTGGGATGCCAAAACTATTAGCAATTAGAAGCTGCAATTTTAAAATGCAGTGGCAACTGTGATGGGATTCATAGATATAGAGTTGGAAGGGGCCTACAACCCCCCCATGTTCAGACAAGCTGAGCCAGCATGAGCCACAAAGGGAGCACTTGTGTAATTTAAACTAGAACACTTTTCTTGAAAACCAGCCTAACAATAAAGTGAAACAGGAATTGCAATTCTTTTAGTATCTTGGTGCTACTGTGCTATGTTGCAACCAAATACTATTTAACAAAAGTTTTCTGCTAGCTTGCCATAAAGCTACTAGCCAAGCATAAATTCTGAAATTAAACTGCCCAAATTAACCAACGATGCCTTGTTGGTTTGCCTTTGGCAAAAAACCAACTAAGCATGGATTGTGTTAAAGAGGGGAGGGGTAAAATTCAGGGAAGCCCACTCTAACAAAACTGGGCACTAAAACTTAAAGGCAAAACTTGAATGCAGCCACAAACACTCATGAGTGTTGCTGCCATTTTTAAAATATTTTGTTTGATTTTTTCTAGCAGCTATAACAATTTTTTTTTTTTCTTCTCATTTTGGGACTTCTCGCCTCTAGTTCAGATCTGAGGAAGTGTGTGCTTTGGTTAGGAGCGAGCACACTCTCTCTCTTCACTAAACACAGGACTGGTGGAGACTCCAAAAGGCACCAAAACTTTGCTTATGCTCAGGAACTCTTTGCACAAAAAGCTCACAAACGTTTTTGTTATTGTTGTTGTTTTTCTTTAACACAACACAGGGTTCTTTGAGTACTTCTTGGCATTCTTTGATCTTGTGTTTGGCTTCTAGTCTATTAGGAATGTGATTAGCTAGTTTGTGTTTTTCTTTTCTAGGCAACTGGGCGGAGCAGGCAGAGGTTTTACTTTAAAGGGACAGCTGCACTTACTGACTTTTTTTTCTTCTTCTTCTGCCTCTCTTTAGATCTAGTTGTTGGATTTGCAAATGCATCATTTTACATTCTTTTTTTTTTTCTCTCTCTCTTCTTATTTAGGATGTCCATGCAGTGGTTGGCATAATTGGTTAAATCTGCCAGGTTTGCAGTTTGCCATCCTACACATACTGTCTTCAGCTGCTCTCCTACTTTAGGTAACAGTCCTGCAACAAATGCTTTCTGGATAGTATGAGGGGCATTCTTTCTTGGCATCTCTTATTATTCTCAAAAATCTCAAAAATACTTTTTTTATTTACAGGTATTAATCTTGATCTAGTCAGTTTTAGGTTTCACTACTGTAGTAAGGGCATCTCTAGAATATTTCATTGCTGAAGCCTTCTATTTGTAGAACATTTAACTTCTTTGCTTTGACTCTGATTTATCACAGAAGCGCATCAAGTAATTTCATTTGCATCTCTATCAATTTAACAGGATCATTAAACTTTGGATCAGTTACTGGACATTTCTTTTTTTTTCTTTCTTTCTTTTTTTCTTTCTTTCTTAAGACTACTGTTGGCAGAACAAGTCTTAAGTAATTGATTTAAGTCTATCCAGCTAGGGTTATAAATAATTACAGTCTCAAATTCTTCCTTGAATTTGACTGGTTCTTCTCACATGTTAGGAAATTATTTTACTATATTCCTTAAATCTCTTGGTGTCTATGGGTCATGGACAGCCACTAGAGTCTTATCTCTTGCAGGTACCTCTTACTTAGTGGAGCCAGGGTGAGTGACCCATAATTTGGGGTGACTAACAGTCTTTGAGAAGGAACAGAGCCAGGCAAGGTGGTTGCTTCTGGGTTCTTAATTTTTCTGGGCATCTAGTTCCTTCTGTTAACTGCTCTTTCTGGCTAGGCAGAGGTGGGTTAGGGTGAAGGAGTGGTCACTGGGGTAGTTTCAGCATCATCATGCAAAAACCCTCTACTTTCATGCATCCTCATTTTGGGGTCTTCTCATGTAGGTAAGGATAATCATTTACAGGATCTTGCTTTTTCTTCCCCAAAAAATCATTTTTCTTCGCTAGCAATGGATATAGGAGCCAATGGTGGTGGTTGGCTGCAGGCCTGCTTAAATTTTTAGTTGATCTTTTAATATATATATTTGAATCTTTCAAGCTTTTAAGCTTGGATTCATGCATGCATTTTGAAGCTTCTTCATACCAATTAAAATACACTTCCCATTGAGTCTGAGGTACCTTACTTCCTCATGACTCGAGCGCTCCCCTTAAGTGCACTATCCTGTCCCAAGTCAAACGTTCCTCCCAGTGGGAACTGTTTACTAGGATCATCCTTTTGTCATGACATTCCATTTCTCGAGAAATTTACACACCTACCTATGGCCATAAGGTGTGTACCTACAACATGCTAGCATTCCCTTGGGGGGGATCTCCTTTGATCTTGCACCCCCTATTCCTCACACTCATACAGGACACTCATCCAGGGCAAACTTATTGAGGGATGTTCCTCATTTGAGTCTCAGACAGCGGCTCAACACCTTGATCGGCTCACTCAGTCTTTCAACTGCGGCACAATCCCTTTTTGTCGGCTCAGTCAGTCTTATGACTTCAAATGGGACTCATGAGTCTTGGAAACAGGAAAAGGGATTTACTTGCTCTACTGGGACACAGGGTTCCACTACATACTGGTTTAGTATGTGGTTTAAGTCCTGGTCCTGATCAGCAGATTCATGAACAGTCACACGTCACTGGGTCACGAGGTTCCACTGAGCCCACTTGCTTTTGAAACACTGCCGATCATTGGGTTTCCCCTCACGAACAGGTTCAGGGCGTCTTGACTCAGCTTAAGTCTCAGACCTGGTCAGCAACTTATACATACTCATCCGTGAGATTTTTAGGAAGATGTGCCTTTTCCACACAGTAAAACCATAGGTACCGGGCAAATTGGGAAAAGGGAAAAGGGTCTGTCTGTTGGGGCACGAGGTTCAGCTTTCGCCTAGTCCCAGCCCTGGTCAACAGCTCATAAATCTAGCAATCATACTTTCACAGACATGCATACAATCCTATAGGAAATTTCTTTCGTCTCTAAAACCTCATGGACTCAAAGTTCAGATCGCATTGGGGAGAAAGGATAGTCTGCTAGAAACAGAAAGACACACACCAAAAACCCAAAAGAGATTTCAAAAGGTCTCTTACCTGGGTTTTGGCGCCTGGGAGTTTAGTGGTGTTTCCCTGTTTCAGGCAGGTCCAGTCCCTTGAAGCGATCCGAGTCACGGCACCAAGATTGTTGTGGAAAAATTGATCTACTGCGTTGTGTTTTTAAGAGGTTCTTAGAGAGGAAAGTTTATTAGTGAATTCACGGATGGCATCTGAGCACAGTCAGGAATGCCAACAAGAACACAAGGGAGACACTTCCATTTATACTGAATAATATCATGTAGAGGTCAGGTGACAATTGAGTCAGTACAGGAAACTGAGAGACAATTCAAAAGGAGACATTTAAACAAAAACAAAAGATCAGGTATTGCCCATCTTCCAGCCATCATGCTAATCAGTAGTCTTTCCCAAAGTGATAATCCCAAGGTGATACTGGCTCACAGTACTTTTAGCATAAGCAGGAAAGAGGCTTAGGCAAATCAATAGATGGGTGATTTGCCCTCAGGGTTGTTCTACAGAAGGCCAAGGAAAGGGTCTGACTCTGACATGTCAGGACATGTTTCTGTAAGGTAGAAGGAAAGGTCTGACTTCCAGGCCTTTCTGTTTAAACTAAAGTCTGGACAAATTTTACTTCTACACATACTGCATATGGGATCACTATGGGAGACATCCGACGTTGTGTGCCTGGAAAGCAATCTCATGCTTTCTCAGTCCTGTAAGACGCAGCCCACGATGTTCAGTAGGCCCCTCTGAGGAGGCTTTTGGGGGGGGACGTACGGGGCAGAGGGGCAGGGGATGATCCATTGTGTGAGTTGCTTTCTGCCCGTGCGACATTGCATACCACATTGTATACTTAAAGGAGGGACCACAGCTCAGTAGAAGAGTACCTCTCCAGTCCCTCAGTTCAGGAGGTCCCCAGTTCAATTCCCAGCACCTCCAGTTTAAAAGATCAGGTAGCGGCTGATGGGAAAGGAGACCCTGGGGAGCCACTGCCAGTCAGAGAAAGCATGCAGCTGGATCAGCCGTCCCCAGCCTGACACCCTCCATATGTTTTGCACGTCCTCTCCTAGCATTCCTGGCCATTGGCCATGCTGCCTGAGGGGAGTTGAAGTCCAAAACAACTGGGGGTCGCCAGATGTACAGGCCTGTGGCTCACGCTGGCTCAGCTTGTCTGAGTGTGGAAAGCTAAGCAGGGTCAGGCCTGGTTATTACTTGGATGGGAGACCCCTCCTCTAGTTTCCTGCACTGAGCAGGGGGTTGGACTCGATAGTCTTGTTGTAGGCTCCTTCCAACTCCATGAAATCCCAGAAGGCTGCGGGACATACAGTGCTCCACACCTTCGCAGTGCAGGTTCGCAGCGTAGAAGGTGCACACAAGAGGGAGCCCTTCATCAATCCCTTTTTTAAAAAGGAAAGATGGGCAAGCTGCTCCTTGCAGAGAGCAAATGTAGCAGCGTTAGTGTGCAAAACAGCTGGCAGATGGCCTTTCTTCTGCTAGAAAAGCTGGTCAGGAGTGTGGGAGTGGGAGGGGAGGGAGAAGAGTTGAAGGGCTTAATGTCCTAACCTTTCCCCCTCTGCAAATAGTTTCCCATTGGCTTTTCCTTTGCTGGTTTCTAAGGCATTTTTGGCCCTAAAACATGCATTTGAAACCTTGCAGGGAGGAAAGCTGCTTGGGGGGAAGGTGATTTGGAACAGGGAAACTGGTGTGGAAAGGAGTTACTAAGCACACATGTGTGTGTGCGCACACACACACACACTCACACACCACGGCGGCTGCTTTGTTCCCAGTTCCTGCCTCCAGAAGTGGCTTTCCCAGCAGAAAGGAGGCCATTGGCCAACCATTCCATGCTTTTGTGTTGGCCCCAAGAGACTATCTATCTAAAACATAACTAAAATTATTTCTAGGCCATCTTTCAGGGTGGATCCCCCTCAAGTTCATACAACTGCATCCAGGCCCTTGATATCTGATCTTCCTCATCTCTCTGGGTACCGCCATTGTCAGAGTCTGGCCTAACCAGCCTCAGGGCTACACCACTTCCTCTAGACAGATGCGCTCTCCTGGTCCCGGACTCCCATCGGACAGCCAGCAACGCTTTCCAGGGAGGTTAACTTCACAGCTCCAGCTGTACTTCCTTGAGCTGTCTAGACAAGATCAGCCCCAAGCCTTCAGTCCTATACCAGACCTGACCTAGCCTGCCTTTGGTTCACTGGCTAGACAAAATAACAAACCCCTGCAGCACATTTCAAAGGTTCTCACCCCTCCTCCCAAATACCGAGAGAGACTCTAATCAAAACATGTGTTGTTCCAGATTTAGCCTCAGTATTTTATCCTACCGCTACGACCATGTGAAGGTTCTGGTAGGTTGGGGGGGGGGGTTGCCCCAAAACTCTCAACTCCCTACCCTGTGGCCAGTGGGCGAACAAACCACCCGGTAGACTGCCACCCTTCTCATCCACCCAGTCCGAGCCAGGGGATACTTGGACCTTTCTGGAGAATTTGGAGCCCCCAGAAATAACGGTTCACCTGATCACCCTCTATTTCCAGCCCTCCAGCCTAAAACACTAAACAGTATCCCAACCAAAGCAGAAGGCACTGAATTTAGTACTGAGGCCAGATCCAGGACACACACAGACTTGAAACAGTGAACTTTATTTACAATAAGGAAGGGGGACAAAAAGGTAAAAAGGTGTGCAAAGAGAGAAGAAGATAGGAAACCAGAAACACCAGCTTTCGCAAAGCCCTAAACCCAGGCTGTCCATATATTAAACTCAATAGAGAAAACCTTTGAAACCCTGCTGCACGCTAAAACAATCAGCCCTATCTAGTCTCCCCCACACGTTAGCCTCAGGTAAGTTTCTTCGGATGGGACAAGGCTTAATCAAGATTCCAGGCTCACGAATGCAATCCAAAGATCAGGACGCCTTCCACGTGAAGGCCAGATGAAGAACGCCTAGCAGCCCTAACCCTCCTAACTTTATACCACCCCCCAGGCCCTTGACCAGTATGAGGTGAGCCTAGCCAATCACAGTCGGCTAGATGACTTCCTCTACTTTAGGAGGGGAGGAGGGATTGAAAACCCCTTACTGCTGTTGTACCGCTGCAATCAGTCAGCCTAATTGTTGGCTGCTGTTCAGCTCTGACCTTGAAGGCCTGGAGTGGAGACTAGCAAAAGGCCATGATAAGGCACACAGGTGGTTGCAATAAGTGCGCGTGCCGGCCCCTTCTCATGAAATACGGCCTCTCGTTAGCAGCAAAAATGTCCAAAGAAAAATGAATTTATTCACAGCATGCATACATTTGAAAAAATGTGCATGAAAAAAAATACACACTTTTGAAAAAACCTGCAGAAATATGCTTTAATCAATGGGAGAAGAATGTGTACATTTCAAATATATGCACAGCTGACGTGTACATTTGGGAAAATACACACGGAAATATGCACGGATTTTCATGCGGAAAGAAGAAAACAAAACTCACAGTCTCATAGGGACTCATGTCAAAATGAGCTTTGAGATGGAATTTGAAGAACTCTGGAGAGCTCAAGTTTTTCTGAGTTACATATCCCTGCACCAGAGCGGTTAATAAACCATGGTGACTTGTTAACCAGCCTGTGGCTCACGCTGGCTCAGCTTGTCTGAGTGTGGAAAGCTAAGCAGGGTCAGGCCTGGTTATTACTTAGATGAGAGACCTCTCCTCTAGTTTCCTGCATTGAGCAGGCGGTTGGACTCGATGTCCTTGTAAGCAAGGCCGGTGCTTCCATTAGGCCAACTAGGCGACTGCCTAGGGGGCGTAGCTAAAGGTGGCGCGGCCAGTCCACCGGCAGCCGGGCGGGATCCGCTGCCAGCGGAAGCAGTCCCACCGAAACTAGCCCGAGTAACTTTGGAGTCTGGCTGGGCTGAGTACCACAGCAGCAGAAAGCAGGTCGCTGCCTACGCTAGACTTCTGCAGCTCCAATCGTGCAAAGCAGAACATCCAAACGCCAGAAATTGTTCTCTATCCGGACCACCTTAAATGAGACCATCCTGCCCGCCGCTCTCTGGGGACAGGGAGCTCCCGCCTGCCTATTCAACCTTCTTTCCTAAAGATTCCCCCCCCCCCCGCGCGCGTGTGCTCCCTTTTTAGATTGTTTTTTGCCCAGTAGCCGAAGCATTAGATGCATGTAACACCGCTTCCTGCGGTGGCTTCTCTCCGGCTCCCCTGGGTGCGTGCCGCCAAACGCCAGCACTGGCGGCGGCGCAATTCGTTGCTGCAAATTCTCTTCCACAGGCGGAGATCGAAGCCAACCATTTCGCCGTTCGAGACGGGGAGAGGGGGAAGGAGGAGCCAGTTTGCCAAGAAAAAGGCAAGGAAAATGAAGTTTTAAACATTAGATGTAGTTTATGTCACACTTCACCAGGAATTTTTCTATATAGCAAATTGGTACTACATCAACATATTTTTTATGTATGTTTGTCAATGTTTATGTTAATATTTTTTTTTTAGGTTTTGTCAATTCACTTTTATTTCATAATGGGCATAGGCCTGGAGGGAGGGAGGGCTCAAGTGGGAGGGCGCGTGCTAAATATCTGATCTTGCCTAGGGCACCAAACTGCCTTGCACCGGCCCTGCTTGTAGGCCCCTTCCAACTCTATGATCTATGAAATCTATGAAACCTCCATGTGTGCCAGCTCATTTTCCTAATTACCCTTGCCAGGCAGAGCTTCTCATGTGAACTGAACCCAGTGAGGGTGGCTTGTTCGGGTGGTGAACACAAACCACCCAGAACCCATGGCCTGTTGTAGGGTTGTGAGGTGGTTTGTTCACCACCCAAACAAGCCACCCTCGCCGGGTTTGGATGACACAAGAAGCCATGGCAGGGACAGGAATCAGCAGCCGGGCACCCACAGGCACCACAACCAGCTGTGGCTTAAATAAGCCACAGCAGGCTGTGGTGATGGTGTGAACTAGGTTATTATCTCAAAAGTTTTGAATCAGGCCTAGCTAGCTTAAATTCCTATAAACCAACCAATTCTTTCTCAATTTGTTCTTTTCCTCTCTTCATCCCCATTCCTTCCCCTTTGCTCGTCTTAAGTATCTGGGTGTTTGTTAGGTTGTTTTTTTAAAACCCAGAGACTAAAGAAGTGAGCTTTTAATCAGTTTGGCCATATTTGTCCTTTTTGTCCATCATTATCCTCCCCTACCAAAGGCCTTTTGGTTTCTCTGATATTGTGGAGAGAAAGCCAGATCAAGCACACACACCCATACCGCCACCTACATGACCTCCACCTAGGGCAGAGGCAGCTCAGTTCCGAGCAGAGCAGTCATTTGCATCAGCCTACATCTGCATTCACCTCAATGGGACACATCTACATACCCCCCAGTAGCTTCCCCTGGCAGCCTCACAAAGAGCTGCGAAGCACCCTCAAGCACCGAGGGCACCAGGATGCCCCGGCAGTCTCAAAGAGCTGCCAAGTACTCCCAAGCACCCAGGGGGCACCAGGATCCTGGCAGGAGGAGCCGGTTTTACCTATCAACAGGAAGGGAGGGGGGAGCGGAGGAGGAGGTAAAAGAGGGACCCCAAGCCCAGGGAGGTTGTTGGTTGTTGGGTGCAGGACTGCACAGACCGTCCATAACTTCGGTCAGGACAACGGAACTCAACCCCGGGCAAAGCCGCCCGGTAAAGGCTGTATGGCTGAAGGATCTACAGTGAACTGCTTTCGAGGAAACAAGGTATTTTGAAGACATTATTATATCTGCCTGCCTGCAAACTCAGCTCGTGTGTGTATTGAAGCTTGCACGCTTCATTAAGTTTTATGAACTTAATGAAGTTCCCCTGTGTTTATGGTGGAGTTCTTATCTGCTTGTTTTGATATGCTTCATTAAACATACTATAAACAAGCTCGGTATTTTTGTCAATTTCACTCTCTCATTTCAGCCCCTGTTGTAGCAGTTACATTTTAAGCGCCCAGGAACCGGTTGAAGGGAGTTCTCAGCTCTGGTTAACCTGTTAACTCCCGGACTCATGCAAAGGACCGGTGGCGGTCCTTCACAGATATGCTTGGAGAAACCCCCTGCCTTAACTTACAAAGATTTTGTAAAACCCAAAGAGAATCAGAAACACTGGCTTACACAATCCTTTGCTATACACTTTTACTTTGAACCAAATCATACAACTGTGGCACTGAAATAAAAAGAGTGGCATAACTTTCCATTTAGAATTGAGATGAGATTTATAGTGAAAAGCAAATAGCTGCTGGATATATTAAATAGGAAAATATTATTATACATAATACATAATTAACACAGAGTTCATTTGCCACAGCAAGTTGTGATTGCCCGCTACTACAGATTATATCCATTTAAGAGCGTTCTACTCAACCATTAGAACAAACAACTATAGGTGGCCATCATCATCATAGGTATTTTATTGCATTTTTTATTGATTGTTGTAAACCACCCAGAGAGCTTCGGCTATTGGGCTGCATAGAGATGATGATGATGATGATGATGATGATGATGATGATGATGATGATGGTAGTTCATTCTTAAATTAAAGTAGAGCAGCCATCATTCCCATCCAGGGGATGGGGATGTGGGAGTTGTAGTCCAACACATCTGGAGGACCCTGAGTTGGGAAAGGCTGAATTAGAGCTTGTGAGAGTACAGGCCAAAGGGGAGGAAGAACGGTGTACCCCAGGGGTCCCCAATGCAGTTCCCTTGGGGACCTCCACTCCCTGACTGCTTTTTAAAAAGTGTGTGTGTTTTTTTAATAAAAACCTTGGGAAATGTTACGGCAGGCTTCTTTCTCGCCCTCCTCACCTCCAGCCTGGCTCTTTCTCTCCCCTCTACCCATTTGCCTTGCTGTTTCCCCCTCCCAGCCTCCCTCCCTCCCGCACAAAATTGCATACATTTGGGGGAATGCATGGGCGGGGGGAGGGAAATCCAAATGTGTTTTTTAAAATGTGTACAAAATTTTGTCCGGACTAAAAATATAATTTTGCAAATCGGATGCGGAATCAGGATGGAACGAGCTTAGCACTGGAAAAATGAGAACCTGAGCAAAATTGAGCTTGACATTCTGAGGCCCATTGATAGAGAAATGACTTCCTCAACATGACAGAGTTACCTGATCCCATTCCAATTTTTAAAAATCTGAGATAATCTCATAATCTTACCTGAACAGGGGTAGGTGACCTTTCATTTAAATTGAGGGCCCATACAAAACACTCACTGTGACAGTACTCCAGGAGGCTAATAGCCTAACATGGTCACATAAGTAATATGTCAATCTAGCTTGTTTTTACTTGTACCCCCACCCCACAATGGGTGGACATGGGTGAGCCATTATACCCCAGTGGCAAGATGGGGAAGGGCAATGGTCTGAAGGTTAAGCAGGTCTGAATCTGGTTGCTACCTAGATGGGAGGCTTGCCTGGGAACCCCATGCCCTTAAAGGGGGATTAGACAAATTTATGGATGATGGCTGTATATTGTCACAACAGATAATCTGGGGCATTAGAGGAGAGACTAAGCCCACACTCTCAGGAAAGGTTTGGGATCTTTGGCTGCAGGGCCGGTGCTACCATTAGGCCAACTAGGCAGCTGCCTAGGGCGCAGGGCTAAAGGGGGTGCCAGAAATGCCTTGGAAAAAAATACAGCGCTCTCAAGTGGGAAGGGGGGGCACTAAATATCTGATCTTGCCTAGGGCACCAAACTGCCTTGCACCGGTCCTGTTGGCTGGGGTAAAAACGTACGTGCTCTGCTGGGTGGAGTATGCACTTTGCCCTGTTACACTAAACAGATACACACACACACACACACTGACGTCAGAAACAAAAGAGTTGTTTTATTAAAGATGAAATATAGAGTAGGTACAGCGTCTGACTTGTTGGTACAGCAAACCCAGTGATTTCAGGCGGCAAAATATCCTTACGCTGTGGTTCAAACACACTCTATATTCTGGAGAGGAAAAAGAGTCCCTTTGGGCCTTAGTAGCCTAGATAGAAAGGGGGTGGAAGAAAGGCTTCTGCCTAGAGGGATAGTCAAAGGGTTACTACCTGTCTGCTGATGGCTCCCTGCAGTGGATTATCAGCTGTAGTCCCATGGAGGCGGGGGCAATCAAAAGGTCTGTGTCCCAAGCAAGCTTGGACAGCTTATGGAGGACTCTCTGAACCCTCTCCTGATCAGGGCTTTTTTTCTGGCGGAACGCACCGGAACGGCGTTCCGCCACCTATTTTCAGTCAATTAGAAAGCGCTGCTCACTTTATCACTCAGCATAATTAAATTCTTGTGATATTAACAGCAGTTCGTAATCCCCCATTAACGATTATTGTGAACTTTCTAGTAGGAATGTAGATTGAAGAATGTATCTTGTGTTGCTGCAAATCATCAGCATTACAAAACAAATATTCCTGCCCTTAGGAATTTAGCAAGGTATTTAGCAATTAGCATAAGTACAGTGGGGGGTTTCCTCAGATTCAGAGTTAGTAATTAAGTCAATTAAGAAACACAAAAGCAAACACAAAAGATCTTGCTGTTCGTGACTCACTTGGGTCCGAATTTGTAGTGGAGGGGAGAGAAGAGGATCACGATGCTTGAAGTGATTAGTGAGCCAGTGAAAGGGAGATATTTTCCCAGGGCTCTGGGATGGTATATGTGCCTACTAAGACATGTCATTGATTTTACTGGGTCGCTAAGGCCCCCAAATATATTTGCTTAGGCAATGTGTAATTGGTCCCCTGTTATCCCCCCCTTTCTTTTCATGTATTGACTTTACTAAACTGTGATAAATATGTGTAACTGCAAAACTTATAAATAAACACCTTTCAGAAAGGAAATGTCTCTGAGCTTACTTTTGGTAAGTATTCCAATTTTTTTGCACATTTTACTGCATTGCTTTTTATTTAATTCCATACATTTACTTTTATAGCCCCCCCAAATTTTACTTGCATCCCTGTTCTCTAAAGGGGCGGTTTTAGGGGGCGGTCCTAGGGGTGGGTAGGGGCATGGCCAGGGGAGGGGGGGTGAGTTCCACCACCTTTTCTCTGAGAAAAAAAGCCCTGCTCCTGATACACCTTCCATCCTGCCCTCCTGGCAAGGAGTGCAGCAGGAGCAGTCATTGTTCCCCTGGTGCTCCTAATCCCCACTGATTGCCCTATCTTTTGTGTGTTGGTATCCCTTGATGGGTGTCATAAGGAAAACCTTTTGTGGGTTCCCCTTTCCTGATGAGCTTAAAGCCTCTGGTTGAGTCTCTGCTAGTGGGGGTGGGGAAGCCATCTCTCCTCAGGGCTATTTTTAGGTTCTTTTCAGGAGAATTCCTCCTGTGTCTTTAGGCTATGTGTGTGTTAATCTGATCATCCCAAGACTCTTGGCCATGACCTATTCATTCATCAAGCTCTCAAGCACTCTCCATTCAAACCTTCATTTGCATCCTGTGCAGCCACTTCTCAGGAGCCCTATTGGAGCCAAATTTTTAGGGATGGGTGCGAATTTCATTCGGTTCATTCTTTTATAGGAACTTACCAAAATTTGCAAATTTCTCAATAAACAGGACAGAATGCATTTGAATTAAAAAAAAAAATTGAATGTGAAAGAAAGCAAAACATCCAGGCTTAGGGCTTTGATGCTTAGCTCTTAAAAGTCTGGGTTTGAATCCCTGTGTATTCAGCCATGTTTATGGGGCTGAATTAGGGTTGCCACCTCTTTTTTTCTGACAGGCTCCTCACTTTTAATAGCTATATGGCAGGCAGGACCAACATGATCCTCTCCATGCTGGGTACAGCCATATCTATCACATTTGGCCAGTGCAGAGGTATGGGAATTTTGTTTTGTTCATCGTTTGATAAGAACTTACCAAAATCCACAAATTTCTCAATAAACAGGATTGAAAGAACTTGAGATAAAACCATTTTAATGTGGGAGGAAGCAAAACTGGCAGATTCATCCATCCCTATTATTCCCTCCATTAGCAGAGGTACCATGCCTCTCAGTACAGGTGTTGGGGAACATGGGTGGGAGGGTGCTGCTATTGTGCTCATGTCCTGCTTGCAGGCTTCCCATTGGGGCATCTGGCTGGCCTCTGTGGGAACAGAATGCTGGACTAGATAGGCCTGTGGTCCTATCCAGCATGGCTCTTCTTATGTATGCAGTGCTGCCCCAAGGAAGAAAGGTGGGAATATTGATGTAATAAATAAATAAATAAATAAATAACAAACACTCAACTGCCTTACTGATCTGTTGTAAAGGATCTCTGATAGAAGGCAGGAGAAGCCAGGCCCAGCCCAAGACATTTTGCTAGCTGAATTAAAGGGCAAGATTGTGGACCATTTCACGTACAGAATGAGAACTGGTGATGGGACAGTGTCTTCTACCGCACCTGAGGGCAGCAGGCTAGCTTAGGGGGACATACACAGCTCTGTCCTCTGATGCCTTGCCACTGCTCACTCACCACTTGCCTTCCCTTTCCACCACCACCCCATCAACTGCCGCCTGAGGCAGCCACTTCACTCCACCTAAAGGTAGGGCTGGCCCTTGGTGAAACATTTTGAACCCTATATGCATGTGAAATATTGTCATCTGGGATAAGGATTGCAAAGGCTTTGATTTCCAGGCTGCTTCGAGCCCCTCATATTGGAAATTAAATGCTGAGGGAATGTTTGGCTGATGGAATGCTTACGTGGGTCTCTTGCCCATGTCTTTGAAATGTACAGGCTTGGTCAGCCTTCCCCAACACATCTGGAGGAGGGCACCAAGTTGGGGAAGAAGGCTGGGTTTCCTGGTTCTCCTTCCAACCAAGATGTCTTCCCAGTATTTATGCCCTTGGGTGTCCCTAGATCTTCTCCCAGGGCTGTTGTTCGTATGGAGTCTGCATGTTGTTCAGTTAAAATCCTTGCACAGAAATCAGCCATTTGGTATTGGCTTAAGATAATTTTCCACATGGTTTCCCCTTTAGTTTTAAGGGCATATGAGGAAATGGGGCCAGATTCATGGGCAAAAAAAAATCTGTCATTTTGTTTCTAATTTGGGTTTCTCAGTGACCTATTTTATTGCAAAAGGCTATTATGCTGCTCGTCTGGAAGTTGCTGGACGTTTAGCAGATATTGACTGTCAGGAAAATGCCGCACTAGTGGCCAATTGTCGTTCTGCTATATTGTATAAGTCCTTTACAGTATATCCCGGGAAATTGCTCCCTTATTTGGCCTCCTCTTGCCCTTATGATCTTAAGACTCTACTATCTAAGTGCAGGCTGAATACCCTGCCTCTAATGGAGGTCAAAGGACGTTATGAAGGTGTGCCCGTTGTAGACAGACAGTGCCCAATTGGTTGCAGAAAGATAGAAGACTTATGTCATTTTCTTTTGGAACGTCCTCTGTATTTAGAGTTGAGAACTCAATATTTAGATCCTCTCACTGTCCGTATTGAAGATGCTAACTCTCTCCAAAAACTGACGTTTTTGTTAACAGGATCTGATTATTATGTGTCCTATCATACGGCCAAGTACGTCAAATTAGCCTGGATGAGGAGAAAAGAGATTATGATATCGTCTGCCGAGAAAAGTTAATGTGGGGTTTATATTACTGATTTAACTGTTTTAATTATATTGTGTAAGAGTTTTACTGATTTGTTTTATGGTGTTTGCTAAAGCCTGTTTGGCTAAGCAGTTGGCTGACTCTCATTGCTGTATAATACAGGGATGGGCAGTCTTCAGGCTTGCAGGATCTTCTTCTTCGGGGTTTTCTTTTCTTTTCTTTTTATTAGAACGCCAGGATCCACCAACTGGAGCCTGATCCAAAATCCCTGAGTTTGGAACCCAGGGATTTGTTTTGAGTACCAGAACTGAAGTGGAACTCACTGTCCTTTCACACAAAAGCCCACTCCCAGTTAACCCCAAGCTTTCTTCATTTCAGAAGTATAATTAGGGCTGCAGAAGGAGAGTCCATGTGCTGCTGTTGCTGCTGCTAGACATTTGGGAGTCAGACGTTATTGACTGATTATGCCCTTGGGGTATAGCCATTGCCCCCAGGATGCAGATCAGGCCATAGGTGTGGTAGAGGTGGACCAGGACAGCCAGCTCCTGGCAGGGCCTGGGTAGCAGCTCCCTTCCGTCTCTCACTCTCTCACCCGCTTCCTTTGCACATGGTGCACCTCCCTTACCACATTGGCTTTTTAGCTTAGCATGAAGCGTCCTCATTACCTGTCAAGTCAGCCTTACAGGAAACCTCAGCTAAACCAGGTCACCCAGAGTATGTCCCAGTTTCACCGTCGGTTTTTCGCTAAACTTTTCTGTAGGTGGGGACAGTGTGCAGCAGCTTTCTGAGAGAGAGATGCGAGGACGGAGGGGGAATTCATTTTGACTGGGAACCAGGAGGATGTAGGTAAGTTTAAGCCTCGCTGGGGAATCTTGCATGTTCTAGGGCAGAAGGTAGATCAGGAACTACTGGGAGATCTCTGGGTGATTTGCAGAAGACGGACAAAGATTTCGGTCTTCCAGGTGTTTAACAAAAACAACAACAACAAAATAACTCCCCCCCCACCTTAAATTGTACTTCTGAAATGAAGGGGGGGGAAGAAGTTTGGGGTAACCAGATGTGGAATTTTTTTTGGGGGGAGGAAGGACTATGAGCTCCACACAATTCTTGTACTTGAAACCAATGTCTGGGCTTAGAATTCTTCTAAGTCTTAAATTCGAGGTCTTTTGCACTTGACTCTGGTTGGTGGATCTCGAGGTTCTAGTAAAAAAAACCAAAGTAGATCCCACAAGACTGCAATCTGCCCAGCCCTTGTCCTAGGGTGGATGGACTAAGCAGAGAAGCACGCAAATCCCACCTCCAAAAAGTTCCCCATTTCATTCGAAGTTTAGCCCTGCTGCCTGTAAAACACCACTGCCCCTTTTTATCTGGAGGAAAGAACTCTGACACCAGGCTTATCAGTGTACTCTGCCCACAAAACCTGGGTTCAGTCAGGTATCTCAACTGGCTGACTCTCATTGCTGTGTTGCAAATGTCTGCCATGCATATAATACAGGGATGGGCAGTCTTCAGGCTTGCAGGATCTTCTTCTTCGGGGTTTTCTTTTCTTTTCTTTTTACTAGAACGCCAGGATCCACCAACCGGAGCCTGATCCAAAATCCCTGAGTTTGGAACCCAGGGGTTTGTTTTGAGTACCAGAACTGAAGTGGAACTCACTGTCCTTCCACACAAAAGCCCACTCCCAGTTAACCCCAAGCTTTCTTCATTTCAGAAGTATAATTAGGGTTGCAGGAGGAGAGTCCATGTGCTGCTGTTGCTGCTGCTAAACATTTGGGAGTCAGGAATCCTTGCTGATCTACTGCAAATCAACCAGAGATCTACCAGAAGATCCAGATCTACTTTCTACCCATCCTGATATACTATAGGAGAGCCAGGCAAGCCTCCCCACCCAGCCCCACCCAAACGGGTCCATTTTGGAAAATCCTGCTCTGACTTGGAGGGGGGTGGGAAACCAGCATTAGAAAACCAGCACGGCATTGTTATCTCTGGTGCAGAAGCAAGGCTGAGACGACTTGGGAGTGTCTCTTGATCAGTACGTATTGCATTTGCAGCCAACAGCCAAGGTAAGGATAAACTCCCTGGTACGCAACGCAAGGACCCTCTCTGGTAGGAAAGATCAGCAAGTGAGGGTTCTCTATTGTAAAAGAGAAGTTAATTGTGGTTCCAGCATAGCATTTTCTGTGTGCCCATTGATGCTGCTATTCTGAGCAGGGGCTTTGGTAGGAGCGGAGTTCCATCATGAAGTAGGGCAGGGCAGGCACAGGCAGAAGGTAGATCGAGATCTACTGGTAGATCTCCAGGTGATTTGCAGTAGGTTGGCAAGGGATTTTGACAGCAAAAAAGTCTCCCCCCTAAATTAGGTTGCTAAAATCAAGAAAACTTGGTTGGATGGGGGCTAGGTGGGCAGGAATAGATTAGCGTGTGTGAAAGGATCAGTGTGTGTGAGCTCCAAATCCAGTGTGGTAATGAAGTGCCCTAATTCCTGGGCTGAGTGTGTGCTCAGAGGCACCTTATTCTGAATTCTATGTCTGCCTTCTCAAGTGGCTATTTTGCACCTGGCTCTGGTTGGTGGACCTCAGGGTTCTAGTGAAGGATCATCTCCTTCCATATATACCTGCTGGGACCTTAAGATCATCCTGAGAGGCCCTTCTCTGGGTGCCCCTGCTGAATGAGGTGAGGCGGGTGGCTACTAAGGAGAGGGCCTTTTCAGTGGTGGCACCCCGACTGTGGAATGCCCTCACCAGAGAGGCTCACCTGGAGCCTATGCTGTGACCTTTTCAGCATCAGGTGAAGACCTTTGTTGTTTTCCCATTCTTTTTAGCCCTTCAGTTTAAAAAAAACAATGTGTGTGTTTTAGAGCTTTGCACCAATGTTGGCTTTTAACTTGGTCCTTATTTTGGTTTTATTCTGTTTAAACTTATGATTTTTATATTACGGTTTGCTATGTTACTGTATTTTAAGGTTTTAAGTTTTGTTTTGTGAACTGCCCAGAGACCTTTGGCTAATGGGCGGTACAGAAATGTAATAAATAAAATAAATATATTGAAAAACAAAGTAGATCCCACAAGCCTGAGGTCCACCTCTGAAGTAGGAGGTAGAACAGATGGGCAGGCAGTTGGGAAGTAGGATGGTTGGAATGGGAAGGAGAGGATTTGGAGGTTGGTACTGAGGCTGACCCACCCAGCCTTGGACTGGGAGAACTAAGAGAGATGCCCTCAAAGGAATATATCCTAGTCAGCGCAGCTGGGAAAGGATTTTGCCTGCTCCAACATTTAGAGCAGTGTTCTCCAACCTTGAGTCCCCAGATGTTTTTGGCCTACAACTTCCAGCATGCCCCAGCCAGCTATGCTGGCTGGGGCATGCTGGGAGTTGTAGGCCAAAAAAATCTGGGGACCCAAGGTTGGAGAACACTGATTTAGAGGTTTGGGGGAGAAAGTGGCAACCTGGTAATCTCCCCTTTCCTCATGTTCCTTCCTTCTTTCTCTTTACCTCTTACTTTGATGGGAATCTCTTCCCTCCTTCAGCTCCCCCTGCCTACCTTTTGGAGTCCCTACTTTAGTTTGCGTTCACGTTTTTTTTTTAGACCCAGTTCAGTACTGGGTTTCTCTAATTCAGCCTTCCCCAACCTGGTGCCCTCCAGGCTGCAGGATTGTGGGCATAACCGAGCATTACCAAGGCCTCTGCTTCTGAGCATTTCATAGTAGGGTGATAGCCCTTTAATAGCTCATTTTCCTCATTCTAAAAAAAAGCCATGGAAATGCTTGGAAAGCAGGGGAGGGGCCCTGGAGGAGGAGGACGGCATGTAAAGCAGCCGCAAACTACCATGAGTGAGGAATCATGAGAACACAATAAGTGCCTCATGTAGAGAGAAGCCCTCAGTTTGCTGGCAGTCACAGAAGATGCAAGGCAGCAGAGGCAGACCAACGCTTCCCAGTGGCTTGCAGCACAGCGCTGGAAGAGAGCGGTGTCCCTGTGTTGCCTAGGCAACCATGTGCCACTCCTTTTCTCCATGGTGGCTCACAGGCCAGAAGTACCTGGAAGATAAGGGTGTTGCCCGGTTGCCTAGGCAACACAAACATATTTTTTTTCTCCCTTCCCACCACAAGGGGCAAAACTTTGCCCATACTTGTAGCCCGCCCCAAAGATTTGGGGAAAGGGGCGGGTCCCTCTATCTGCAAAGCCCACAAATAGGGTGGCCAAATTAGGACCAATGTTTCAGTATTATGCCTATTTTACAGATGAGGCATGGCACATTCTGGCTTAGCTACACCTTCAGTGACTAAGGTCACCCAGAAATATAAGAATGTCTTTCATTTATTGTCCTGCAGAGATCTAATAAGAGCTAAGCATGCTGTTTACCAGGAGGGGTAATTCCAACTTCAGATTTTCAGGATCTACTGAGATCCACCAACTGCTGCAAAAGACAGGCACATAGATTGAAAGAATTAGAATTCCCCTTTTGAGTACCAGAACTGAACGGAGCTCACAGTCCTTCCACACACAAAACCACTCCTGGTTCCCTCAAGTTTTCTTCATTTCAGCAGTATAATTTAGGCCAGGGGTGGAGTCATCATGTTGCTCCTATTCTTAAAAAACCGAGAGTCAGAAATCCTTGCCGATTGACCGCAAATCACCCAGAGATCTACCAGTAGATCCGGATCTACCTTCTGCCCCCCCCCCCCCAGCTGCGGAGCACACATCTGATGAAGGAGAGAAACTCTCTTGGTTGGTTGGTATTATAGTTACCCTTTAGCCGCTTACTCAAGGATAGAAATGATTAAACCGAGCTGGGCTGTGCCCTCGCAGAGGTAAGTCAAAGGATGGATCTCAGAAATACGCTGGGGACTGGGTAGAGGGGAAAGAGTACTGAGACTCCCGAGTGCTGCTGAGGCACCTGAGGCTGTCCCAGCAAACAGCAGCAGCAAAGGAATGCAGCCAGGCAAGACTGGTGAGGTCTGGGCAGGGCAGGGCAGAGCAGTGTACGGAGAGAAGAAGAAGGGGTGGAGACTTGCCTGCAGCTGCCTGGCCTGGGCATGCCGAGCTCTGACTGTCCGACTGTTTAACAACAGCCATGTTCCGGCCCAGCTGAGCTCCCGCCCGGCACCCCATGGGGAGCCCCACGCCGAGTGCCCTGCTGCTCCCCACTGCCTTTCTGCTGAGCCTCTTGCCTGCTGCAGCCAGGAGTCACCTGCCGATCACCCGCCTACAAGTCCTCACCAACTTTGTAAGGAGCTTTACTTTATTTGGGGTGGGTGGGGGACAAGGGTGCAGGGGTGGGGGGCGGTGGGGGAAACAGAACTTCCGCCCCATTCTGCAGTGCAGAATGGGCATCCTGGACATTTGGGCATTGAACCCTGATTGGCTGATGGGAAGGAGGGAGACGCAGAGGCGGGCGGGGGCGGGAAGCCGGGCCTCCTTCTCCATGCCGGTTCTTGACTCTGTTGAAGGAGAGAGGCCCAGGCCGCGCGTTCTTTTGAGATGAGCGTGGTAGGAAAAGGATGTTCTTCTCATCTCAGGTGGTCACTGTGCTTCTTCTATAAACTCAGGGGATGGCTTTTGGGGTGTTTAGGGGAGTCTGGCTCGTTTCTTATCTGGCTCTGACTGCACGACGTATCGGCAAATGTAATTAATCAGAGAGCTAGAGGGTTGTGCACGGGGAAAAGATGCAGCACACTTCCTAACCTCATGAATGGGATCATCAGTGGACCATTAGCGATGCTGATTTCAGAGCAGGGCTGCAGTCTCCAGTGGAGACTGGACCAGTGCATGGTTACTCTGCGGTAGAGTCCCCTTCAGTGGGGCCCTTCAGAAAAATCTCGCAGAATCCCTGCTCCTTTTTGCCACTGCGTTGTTTTTCTCTTAGCAATTCCCGCCTTGCCAACACCAGTGCTTTGTTTGAGCCTGGGTTCAGCCCCAGACTTATTTGGCATGCTGGGGCTCAGCTACAAGTATATGAAATAATGAATGATAGGGAAGAGAATGCCGTTGAACATGCGCAGAGCGCATTTGTTGCACTACTGAGATTGGGGATATACTAATTCAGGAACCACTCCTTGCTTAATTTGTACAGTAATACCTTGGATTGCAAGTAACTTGGTTTGAGAGCGTTTTGCAAGACAAGCAAATTTTAAAATATTTATTTAATTAATTAATTTATTTTTTATGGAGGAAGAGGGGGGGCTGGCTGGCCCGCCAGACTCCCACCCTTTCCTCCCTGCAAAAGGAAACCCAGCACTTGCCACCATGTGGCCCGGAAGGGGGGGCTGGCTGACCCGCCACCACCCCACCCTTGCCTACTTGCAAAGGAACCAAGACCCCCCAGAGATCTCAAGGTACCAGATTGCCAGCCTCAGCTGTCTGCAACCCTACTTGAATCTCTGTTCAGGGACTCAACTTTAATTCTGTAACCTGGATTTAGATACTGAACTCACAGCGTACTACAAAACCCATTTGGGACAAGGATAAGACAAGGTTTATTTCTGGTAGCATCTTACAAGATTAGGCAAATAAGAGAAGCACACAAAATAGAGAGAGACACTTTAGTACACAGTAAAGCTGCAAAATAACAAAACCTGATTCCTTAAAATCTCTCAAGCACACACCTGTTACCTGAGGGTGTCTTCTTCAAAGGGTTAGATCCAGCACAGCCTTGCCGCCCGATAGAGAATTACCACACCTACCCGAAGGTCCAAGATGGGTAAGCTCCTACAAGACTTGCTTTTCTAGACCCTTCAAACCAGCCAATTTTACCAGGGGCTGCCTGGGGTCGATTCTTGAGGGGGGGGGCCTAAAGGCTCGGGCCCCTCGCTGGCCTGCCATGGCTCCAACCGCCAGGCAGGCACCCAAAAGACTGACCAAGACTGACCAAGAACAAAGGCTTACACGTGGGGAAATAGCTCATCCCCCTCCCCTTTTCTGTAACCTTCTTGCTTCAGCCAATCAATTTGAACTTCACCTGGCCAGGCAGGGGGGAGGGAACTGGCCAGGCAGGGGGAAGGGAACTCCTGAGTCATGGCTTGAACTATTTGAATTACATCTGCATATGAACGCTTTCAGCCTGGCTCCTCCAGACCTCTGGACGCCAGGCCCCATCTCATGTTCCATGCACCTTTTGCTTCCTCCCAGCCTCCACCTGGTTTACTCATGAGGAGGCGTGTGTGTGTGTGTGTGTTCCTGCATGCATGCATGCATGAACCCTAAAAACTCTTTTCTCTACACGCTAACTATGCACACCCCACCCCAGCCGGTTCACACATGAGGTGTGTGTGTGTGTACCCCCAAAGGCTCGTTTCTCCACATTATTTAATTTATTATTATTATTTTTTTACTTGATATACAAGCGACGTCTTGCAATACAAGTACTGTAGTACGGCTTAAATTAAAAATCTCTGTACAATTTTTTTGGGGGGATTTCATTTTGATATAAGAGTGTTTTGGATTACAAGCACGTTTCCGGAATGAATTATGCTCTCAATCCAAGGCATGACTGTACCTTATTTGTAGCTTGTATTTATTTCAATTAGCAGTATGTATGCACCAACCACAAGATTCAGTCTGGACCCTGGTCTGGCAGCTCGGAAAACTCAGGGCCAAATCTGAATCTTGATTCGGAAATCCAAACCTTCATGCCTTCCATTGATTATCATTGGAAATCAACAAATGACTATAACCTTTTTGCTGTTTGACAGGATTGGATGAAATTCACAGAAATAGTTGGCCCTTGTGTGGGGATGAAACCTGCCAAATACCAGACAAATAGATGCAGGGGAGCTTGTGCTAGATGTCTTCAAATTTGGATTTTTTAAAAAAGCAAACTTTCAATAACTTCTTAGAATTTTGGGCAGAATACAATGGAAATTGCAAGCATAGTTGCCTCTTCTGAGGGGATCAAACCCACCAAGTTTCAGTTTTATAGGTTCAGGGGCGGTTGTGCAAGAGCAGCCTTTTCAGCTGGGGGGTTTTGAAAGAAGGATGTGCTTATCCCCCCCCCCCCATGTTCTTTGTGGGCAATTGTTATGAAAAATGGTATACAACATAGAGGTGTCCCTTGCTAAGAAACCTGCAACATTTCAGAAGGATAGGTGCAGCGGTTTTGTGGAAGGGGAGCCTTTAAATTTTATGGGGGGTGGGTGATTCATTTCCCCTTTCCCCCTCTGTGTGTCTCTGTGTGTTTTGGAAATTGTGAAGGATCACTAGCAGGATCCTTTGCGTGAGTTCGGCGCTTAACGGGTTAACCGGCACTGAGTTACAGCCTGTACGAGCGCTGGCGACCACCTGCGAGGCTTTCGCGCACAAGAGGAAACCGCAGCCCTTTAAATGACCAAATAAGGCTTTTATTTGTTTATACAAAAACACAGAACGGAACTAACAGCTCTCCAGGAATACTACAATGTCAACACAACCTTAGTTGACCCCCTGTGTTACTCAATGAACAGGCTCCTAGACTAGCGGATTGAATCTGGTCAATTACCTCAGATCAGAGACTCTACGCCTAGTCAGTTTCAGCCTGGCTCCGGGTCGGCCGATCCGGGGATGAGACTGGCTTACTCGGGCTGCCGCTTGAAGGACGAAGCTGGCCCCGATGTACCCTGGTTCCCAACAACCCTTTACCGGAAGGGAGAGGGGTTTTCTACCCCAGAGTTCCCGCTCTCCCCGCCCTCCAGGTCAGGTGGGGCTTATGCCTGCCCCTTCGTTTCAGGTGGGCTTATTCCTGCCCGGGAAGAAGGTGACGTACTGGTATTTACAGCTCTTTGAGACTGCCCTGATAGTTTGATGGTCCTTGATGGTCCTTCCTGGGTTTTTGTGGATCTCCACCGAGACTCTTCTTTGTTGGGGATGACGACCTGTCTGGCTGCTTCTCCTGTGACTTCATCCCTCCTCCCTTGCCCCCTCCCTTAGGGGAAGACTGTGTGTGTGTGTGCAGACTTGTGTTGGGCTTTCTCCACAGAAATATGTATGAAAATGGCATACATCAGCCTTCTCTAACTGGTGCCCTCCAGAGGTTTTGGATTTCAACTCCCATCAGTCCCAGCCAACATGGCCAATGGTCAGGAATGCTGGAAGCTGTAGTCTGAAACATCTGGAGGGCACCAGGTTGGGGGAGGCTGGCATACATATAGAGGTGTCCCTAGGCAGGAAACACACAAAATTTCAGAAGGATAGGTACAGGGGATAGGATGTTACGATGATTGAAAAACAGTGCAAGGCTTTTTTTTTTGTTTTCTGCTCAGTTGGCACCAAAGTTGCAGAAAGTGCAATAGGACAGGAGCGGATGATGGATGTGGAGCATAGAGTGGCAGAAGGATTTGAACATCCAGCATTTTTTCAGGCGAGCACCCAATGCTACACCCTCCCAGATCCCACAGAATCCACAAAAACTCTTTGAACGCCCTTGCTCCTGGGTGAGAGAGAATTAGCGAAGAGCACTGAACACAAACAGTCCTGCGTGCGATACATTATTTCAACATCCCTCTCCCAAAGCTCGGATTGGAGAGCCCTGCTAAAACCACCCACTGAGATTGGAAGCCAGGGCTGCCAGTCACAAAACAACAACACCTCCTCCCTCCCTCCCTCCTCTCCCCATGCTGGCATTTTGCAGACACGCTGCCTGGGAATCTGTGTCCCTCTGAATCCGAATCGCTAATAAAGCTTCAGGAGGGTTCAGATCCGGTCCACTTCAGAGGAGCCCCACTTTGATTTGAACACCTCCCGAATCTTTCCAAATCAGCTCGATTTGGTTTGGCCTAATCCAAAGCATACCAAACTGAATATGAGCCAGCAATGCGATGTGGCTGCAAAGAAGGCAAATGCAATTTTGGGCTGTATTAATAGAAGTATAGCTTCCAAATCGCGGGAAGTGATAATTCCCCTTTACTCGGCACTGGTTAGGCCTCATCTTGAGTACTGCGTCCAGTTCTGGGCACCTCACTTTAAGAAGGACATAGACAAACTGGAGAGGGTTCAGAGGAGGGCAACAAGGATGATAAAGGGACTGGAAACAAGGCCCTATGAGGAGAGACTGAAAGAACTGGGCATGTTTAGCCTTCAGAAGAGGAGACTGAGGGGAGATATGATCGCACTCTTCCAGTATTTGAAGGGATGTCACACAGAGGAGGGCAAAGATCTCTTCTCGGTCATCCCAGTTTGCAGGACACGGAATAATGGGCTCAAGTTACAGGAACCTAGATTCCACCTAAACATCAGGAAAAATTTCCTGACTGTCAGAGCAATAAGACAATGGAATCAACTACCTAGGGAGGTTGTGGGCTCTCCCACTCTGGAGGCATTCAAGGTGCAGCTGGACAGACATCTGTCAGAGATGCTTTGACCTAGATTCCTGCATTGAGCAGGGGGTTGGACTCGATGGCCTTGTAGGCCCCTTCCAACTCTACTTTTCTATGATTCTATGATTCTATGACTAGGCTTCAAGGGAGCCTAGTCATTTCAGTCCTCATTGTTTCCTATGGACATTTTGATACCCCATTGTTTCCAATAGACATTCTTGTAGTTCATGTTAGTACATTCCCCTGAGTTAGCAGTACATGCGCCTAGGATTGCATAGTCTCCAACTGCCCCCAAAATGCCAGGACCTTCAGGAAAACCCTTAAGCCATCACAGCTTCTCACTTTGTCATGCAGAGTCCTGAATTCCTCTACCGCCCACAACTGCAAGCTACTTAAAGGGGCCATGGGCAAAATTGCAGCTAAGCTTGCAGTTTTAGATTACGGTAGCTACAATTTTGCCTATGGCCCCTTTAAGGTTGCTCTGCTTAGGCTTGAACACCCCTGCAGTAAGCAGGGAGGGAACAGATGCTGCTAAGCTAGGAGGGCCAGGGGAGGATGTGCATGCTCTACCTGCTGCCTCTGCTACACATTGCTGTGGGAAAGGGATTAGCTGGGTGAAAGCCTGGGCCAACGGAGAGGTGAATGAGAGAATTTATCACATGATTCCTATCTTTATATTGGCAAAGATTTTATTTCCTAACAGAGCAGACTCTTTGCCTCTAACAGGTGAGTTTACAGTGTCAGAAGGAAATGCAAGAAACTTCCCCTTCTCTCTGAAGCTCCATGTTTGGTGGTGTGAGGTGGGTGGGTAAGCTTCAACTTTTGAATTTGTGCCAATCCTGACAATTTTAAAACAAAAAGAAAGAGATTGCCCTGCAAGCACTGACCCTCCCCCATTAAAACACCAAATATCAACAATTAAGGGTTTAAGTAAGATTGAAAAAATTACAACAGCCACTAATAAAATATTATAAAATAATATATAATATAATAATGTAATAATTATAATATATAAGATTTTGTGTGTTTCCTCTAATAACTTTTGTAACTGACCATGCCCTTTGGTTGCCTGGCCATACCCTTGGCCACGCCCTCATGTTGCCTGGCCACGCCCTCTTGATCACACCTTCATGTTGCTTAACCATACCTCTTACAAATTCACACATGTGTCTCTATTTTCATCTGTGAAATGTTGGAGGGTATGGGATTGGGGGTGGAGGGGGCATGGCTTCAAGCTCAAAGGACATGGCTTCTAAGCAGCTTTGCACCTCTTATAAGAAGAAATGAGGCACCAAATTGCAAACCCCTTGCTGGTTCTCTGGTGTTTACATCTCCAAGCATTACATGTCTATCCTGTTACACCCCTCGCAGCCTTCCCCATCCTGGTGCCTTCCAGAAGTTTTGTACTACAGCTCCCAGAATTCCTGACCTCTAGTAATGTTGGCTGGGGCTGAACCCCCGAAACATATAGAGAGCATCTGGATTTGGGGGGATCTAAAACATCTGGAGGGCACGAGGTTGGGGAAGGCTGCTCCAGTCAATTCCCATTCATGCACACACACTATTGCCGTGGCAGCCTTCCTTCCCACATACAAAGGACTGAAGGCCCTCTCATTGTGCTTTTTTAATGGGCACAACAATTCCTATTTTCTTATTATTCCATTTATTTCTTTATGAATGAGATTTCTGTTGATGCCTTTCTATTAAAAAATATCCAAGGCGGCTATGTGTACTAGGTGCTAAAATGAATGGGATTTGCACACAATTTGCACACTGTTATTGCAACGCTTCTTGCGGTGGAGAGGGTACAACGAGAGTAAAGTTGCCAGCTCCTACCCAAAGGGAGTTCCTGCGCTTAATGTTCTGTGCACAGTGACAGGAATAGGTGGGAACAGACGAAACTTTTACCCATTACATTGAAGCACCGATGAGAACATTTGTGCCTACTAAATATATTGCTGGCATTCAACTAGTTAAAAGATCAAATCAAATCAGGAGGAGCTCTCTTCAAGACCAGGTACTGACAACGATAACTACCAATCTCTGGAAGAAGAAAAATAGGTGTACACGTGCAACATACGTCAGCTTATCTGCAAAGTAAGATATGTTTCAGGAATCTTCGCCAGCTTCAGCTAATGCTCCTTACCAGTCAGTGTTCATGTGCTATGCTTTTCCCACTTTAAATGCCACTGCACCTCCTCCAGTTAATGCAGAAGGCCCTCCCACCACAATAGCTTGCCCAAAGGGCGGCCCATCCTTCCCTGTGACTAAGTCAGTGCTTCTCAAATAGTGGGGCAGGCCCCCCCACTAGCTTAGATGTTGGCTGGACCTATATTATTCCCTCTATTTCCAATGTTCAGGCCGTAATTGCAGTTGCTTATGTGGCCAAAATGGCACCACCCATGTAGAAGAAGGGAGACAGCAGGCTAGTAGCAGCTACATTATCGAGGGAACCCCAAGCTTTGCAGAAGTACAAAAATTCTTCCAACCCCCCCCCAAAGACCCCCAGAAAAGCTCAATTAACACTGAGCATGCTAAGTGGTGACAGAATGCTGACTGACTGTTGGAGTGGAGAGGAGGAATGGGATGGATGGAGTTGCTGGAATCCTGAACACTGCAGCATTTCATTTCAGATCCCTGCTGTGATCAATACAGTGCTGGCTGGGTAATGCTGGGAGTTGCAGGATTTCCCCCCCCTGTCTAAACACGCATAGGATTACACCCGTAGACATGTGGTATTGTATGGCAATGAAAAGCAACACCTCTAAATACAAAACAAAAGTCCCATCCAGTTTGCAGAGGAATTCATATTTTCACATAAGCATCTAAAAAGAAAAAATCCTTGGGGACAGGCAGGGGGGAAAAGTGGCTTATTCATTTGGCTTGCTCACAACCACACTGAACATCCGTGCCAACTTCTGAAAATCTGAAAGAGGTAGACATGCAACCCAATCTGACGCACGTTTGTTGGAAGTAAATTCAATGGACACAGCAACTGTTTCCAGGTTGCAGCTTAGGAACAGCTCCTTTTCAAGAGTTGAACTGCTGTGCAAAATGCAAGCTGCTTAGGGCCAGTTTATACATTCAACAAAATGAAGTGGCAAAGCTTAAAAAAAAGAAGAAGAAAGGTATCAGTTCATACTACAGGTGTGTGTGTGTGTACACATGTACATTCATGCACACACCTAATTCCTCCTTTTCTATAACCATGACTCTCTTCCAAGAGGTTTCCATGACTTTCAAGAAACTGTCAGGATTGGAGGAAGGCTTTGTCAGTTTCAAGGATGCCCCATCAGCTTTAAAATAGATAATACAATCTTACTATGTCCAGCTGCACTGATGTGTACTACCATTTTGGAGAAAAAACAACAAAAGAAAAAGAATTTTAAAGAACAGGCTGGTAAAATTTACCAAAAAAAACCCTGTCACTTACACCAGAGTCCATAGATGGGCACTGGATGAAATTGACAAGACTTTCCCACCACTTTATCAGTCTCAATGAAGGCCAAAGAGCTGGACAGTGAAGGAGATGGTGGTGCGGCAGGGAATGCATAAAGGTGTGTGTGTGTGTGTGTGTGTTATACGTTGTCAGACTATACGTTGTCAGACTGACTGTCACCAGCTCCATCGTGATGGGACTGCATCTGAACTTAGTCCAGTGCTTCTCAATTATTTTCTGTCATGCCCCCCCTAGGAAGAAGAAAACATTTCGCGCCCCCCCGCGCGACTGTAAATAGTATCATTTGTCTATAAAATTGTTATAAGTACACCTCTGCATAACACTGTATCCTTATTAACGTATAAGAGAATAAAAAAAGAAAGAAATGTGGATCAATTTACAACAAAGAATAGCTTTATTAACTGTAGCAGAAAAGATTTAAAGGAGCACAGGATTTAAAGGAACACAATATTAAAAAAAACTTTTAACTGAGGTCAAACGAGCCCCCCTTTACGGAGCCTCGCGCCCCCCCTGGGGGGCCTGCCCCACTATTTGAGAAGCACTGACTTAGTCACAGGGAAGGATGGGCCGCCCTTTGGGCAAGCTATTGTGGTGGGAGGGCCTTCTGCATTAACTGGAGGAGGTGCAGTGGCATTTAAAGTGGGAAAAGCATAGCACATGAACACTGACTGGTAAGGAGCATTAGCTGAAGCTGGCGAAGATTCCTGAAACATATCTTACTTTGCAGATAAGCTGACGTATGTTGCACGTGTACACCTATTTTTCTTCTTCCAGAGATTGGTAGTTATCGTTGTCAGTACCTGGTCTTGAAGAGAGCTCCTCCTGATTTGATTTGATCTTTTAACTAGTTGAATGCCAGCAATATATTTAGTAGGCACAAATGTTCTCATCGGTGCTTCAATGTAATGGGTAAAAGTTTCGTCTGTTCCCACCTATTCCTGTCACTGTGAACAGAACATTAAGCGCAGGAACTCCCTTTGGGTAGGAGCTGGCAACTTTACTCTCGTTGTACCCTCTCCACTGCAAGAAGCGTTGCAATAACAGTTCGAACTGCAGCAAACCTTGGTGGGAAGTCTTGCTATGCAAAACTCCATGTTACCTGCAATGAGCTGGTCAGCTGGCAGCCCCAGCTGCACTGCTGCTCCCTCTTGGCAAAGACACAGTCGTCCGTTTATTCTTTCAGTGCGGCAATGGCACATACAAACTCTCTCACCTGGTGAAGGCTGCATATTCTATTAGTAATCCTATCTAGAGGGTGTCGTTTTTTTCTTCTTTCCTTTGGCAGGTCAGGTTTGCTGTTAATGGCTGCATTTGAATGGCAGAAATTTGACACACCGACATTGTGCAATCACCACATTTCCATTCCAAGAAAATGTTGATTTTCTGCCTGTCATGCAGTTATTAAATCAGAAGGCGCTCTGCCGGGGGTGGGTGGGGTGGGGTAGGAATGTAACTACCTCACCCTGGTGTACAGTGTTTTTACTTCCCAGTTAGTTTCTTTCTCCCGGTTCAGAAACCCCAAGCCTTTATATGTGTTCACCTGAACAGTTACTTCAGATTAAAAACTCCTTAATCTGGCTTAATTATAAGAACTGTATTAACTCGAGAAAATGTGGTCATCGTTAGACATTATTGTAGGCTAGCGGTTGTTCAGGAGTGCATGCCTTACCACTGTTCTCACACACTTTTGCACAGCAACCCATTCCTCAAATTTTCCATTGGGGGGGGAAGGCAACTGGTGGCCCTTCAGATGTTTTTTAGCCTACAATTTCCATCAGCCCTAGCCAGCGTAGCCAATGGTGAGAGACCATGGAAGTTGTAGGCCAAAACATCTGGAGTGCCACAAATTGCCCACTTCTGCTTTAATATATAGAGTTGCCACCTCCCCACCCCTCTGGCAGAGCAGTTGTGCCCTTAACATGTGTGATATACATACATTTATCAGAAGAAGCTTTTCCCTATCTCTTCATCTCCATGCCAGGAAAGGCTGTTTGTTTGTAATCCTGGCCGTCATGCAGCTTTTATTTCATTAATTATAGCTTTTTCACCCGCTCTTCAGCCAAAGAGGCTCCCAGAGCGGCTTGCAAAATCAATGAAAAGAACAAGATAGTCCCCGCCCTCAGGTTTACAATCTAAAAGAAACAACACAAAAGGAAAAAAGGATGGGGAAGGAAGAGGAAAATAAACACACTCAGGAAGCAGTTCTTACAGTGATCAGCTGGTATGAAAACAATTCATGCGGGTGGGGAGCCAAAGGCAGCTACCTGTCTACAGAGCAGATAGAGTGGCGCTTCTCCCTATCTCTCCCTTGGTTGCAGCCTGATAGAATGGCTCCACCAGACCCTTTTAAAGACAGCTTTCTCATCTGCAGTAAGGTACCGGTATTCCTTTTTTGTAGCTAACAGAGACTTATATTCTTGGGCATGTCTTAGTTTAAAGTGTGCAAAGGCACATGTCTAATTGAGTAACACTTCAGAGATAACACCCAGCCCACAAGTTTTTCAGTGATTTGTTATTGCTGAGGTGTTACACAATCAGAGGTGCGTCTCTCTATGTATACACTCGGTAGGAGCAGAGATTGCTCTCATATGCACAGAGAAAACCACATCTGTAGGCACTATGAGCGCATATCGCCAAATCCACCCTAGGTGAGAACGGAACAGGATCTAAAGCAGGCTTGTAAATTGCCACTTTCCTATGATAAGAATCATCTGTAGGCGACCAGGCAGAGAAGTGTCACAAAACTTGTCTGCGTTGTGGGGTTCCCCCCCCTTTCTTTTAGGCCACAAATGACTAATATAAGATTGCGTGAGCAAGCGGCCTAGTATCGTCTGTGAACCTATTTTTGCTAGGTTGAGTTAAAAGCACGTCAAGCGTTTATTAAACCAAAGTAAACTTTCCATGTGAAGGTGCCAACTTCATACTTTTTCCAAACACATCGGCCTAGTAACTCTTAGAACAGGGGTGGAGAACCTATGTTGTTGGCCTACAACTCCCATCATTCCTGACCATTGGCTGTGCTGGCTGGGGCTGATGGAAGTTGGAGTCCAACAAAATATGGAGAGCACCTGGTCCCTGGCCTTGCCCATCTTAGACCTCTTTCCGGCCTTTAGCATTTCACCGACACTGAGTGCCACAGAGTTCTTCAAAAGAAGGGGTGGGGCTAGGGAAAGGGGGCATGGCCATCTGGGCAGCCCCAGTGGGGCTGGATTTGGCCCCTGAGCCTGAGGTTCTCCACCCCTGCTCTGGGAAGCACACAAGGAGGGCATGGTGGCAATAGCGTTCTCCCCACTGCTTGACTGGTATTGAGTGACGTAGGGCCTCTTAACACGGAGGCTCGATCTATAGAGGCATCTGGGCTACCATCTAAGCCATACAAACAAACACCACAGGTTTGTATTGGTGAATTCCCCACAAATGAATTGTGTGTTGTGCACAGAAGTACTTTCCTGACCTCTCTCATCTTTGGACTGGCCAGGGGCTATCAAACGTTTGTGGAATATGCACACAATCCTCATGGCGCTGAGCTTGGCCCCGTCTCTCTGCCTGTGTAGTTAGAGCAAATATCCTGCCTTCCAGTTGCAGAGTTAGAACAAGGGAGGGGCCTTGACTCCACGTTCCCCCACTAACCCTCTCTCTCTCTCTCTCTCGTTTTTGCAGGATTGCAGAACTCACGGTGAGTGTCCGTATGCTACTACTCTGTGTTGGCTGTGGATGCAGCAGAAGGCAATTGGGGATGGAGACTGTGGGAAATGGATGAACTCTGGGGTGTGATTTGGCATGGCTTGCAGGAGGGGCACTGTGTTGCGTAGAGTGTAACAGAGGCCAAGTGGGAGCTTTTCCTAGACCAGTCTTTTCCCCAACCTGGCTGCCCCCCAGCTGTGTTGGACTACAATTCCCAGCATGCTCCTGGGTGGGGCATACTGAGAGTAGTAGTCCAACACAGCTGGGGGGCATCAGGTTGGGGAAGCTTGTCCTAAACTGTACTACTTCAGGCCACAGGTGTGAGAGATATTTTTCAATGTTGCCCCATGATGGGTGGGGGATCTCTGTCTGCACATAGAAGAATAGGCTAGACTGAATCCTCCACCCTGACATGATAGATTTGTGTGTGCATGGCCATGGAGTTATTTTCATTAGTGAGGTCCTCGGATCGGCCCCGCCGGGGTCGGCCACGGCCCTGGCGGAGCGCCGAGAAGACGGTCGAACTTGACTATCTAGAGGAAGTAAAAGTCGTAACAAGGTTTCCGTAGGTGAACCTGCGGAAGGATCATTAACGGGACCGGGGCGCGGAGAGGGGAAGCCCCGTCCCCTTCCGACGCGCCGTCCAGCCGCGGTACGTCTTCTCGGCGCTCCGCCAGGGCCGTGGCCGACCCCGGCGGGGCCGATCCGAGGACCTCACTAAACCATCCAATCGGTAGTAGCGACGGGCGGTGTGTACAAAGGGCAGGGACTTAATCAACGCGAAAATAACACAGTCAAACTGAGTTATTTTCATGGACTGGGATACATAATCCAATATGCAATCCTCCACTTGTAGCTTGAAGTGGTACAGTCCAGAAGCTTTCCCACTGGATTTTGGTGATTGTATAAACTGCTCCTAATAAGAGTCTGTCTCTTCTCTGAGATTCAGGCTGCTATCCTTGGAAGTAAATCGCATCACACTCAATGGGGCTTATGCACTTTAGATATGCATAGGACTGCATGGGACAAGTGCAGTGTTCCAAAGTGACACTAGGGGGCACTGTGCCACTCGAAGTGACTCTAGTCTACACCATGCTCTTGAGAGGATTGCTATTCCAGACCTGAGTGGGTGAAGCTCTTCTTGTTCTGCATGCAAGCTGGTACCTTATCTGGGCTCCAGGAAAGGATCCGCTATGAGAAGAAAAAGAGAATAAAATGCAGCCTGATCCTTTACATCAGGGCTCTCCAACTTTGGGTCCCCAGATGTTGCTGGCCTACAGCTCCCAGCATACGCAGCCAGCATGGCTAATGGCAAGAGATTCTGGGAGCTGTAGTCCAGCAACATCTGGGGACCCAAGGTTGGAGAGCCCTGGGTTAGAGTGTTGGACTGGGACTTGGGTGGTAATGAGCAGGGTACTGCAGGGCTCAGTCCTGGGCCCAGTGCTTTTCAACATTTTTATTAATGACGTGGATGAGGAGGTGCAGGGAATGCTTATCAAATCTGCAGATGACACAAAATTGGGTGGAATAGCTAATACCCTGGAAGACAGAAACAAAATTCAAAGTGAACTCGATAGCCTGGAGCGCTAGGCTGAAAACAACAGAATGAAATTTAATAGGGATAAATGCCAAGTGCTGCACCTAGGAAAAAGAAACCAAATGCACAGTTACAGGATGCGGGATACTTGGCTCAACAATGCTACAAGCGAGAAGGATCTTGGTATTGTTGTAGATCACAAACTGAATATGAGCCGGCAATGTGATTTGGCTGTAAAAAAGGCAAATGCTATTTTGGGCTGCATTAATAGAAGTTTAGCTTCCAAATCCCGTGAAGTACTAGTTCCCCTCTACTCAGCACTGGTTAGGCCTCACCTTCCATACTGCATCCAGCTCTGGGCACCACACATTAAAAAGGATGCAGACTAACTGGTAAGGGTTCAGAGGAGGGCAACAAAGATGACTAGGGGACTGGAAACAAGGCCCTATGAAGAGAGGCGGAAAGAACTGGGCATGGTTAGCCTTCAGAAGAGAAGGCTGAGGGGAGACATGATAGCACTCTTCAAGTACGGTACTTGAAAGGTTGTCACACAGAGGAGGGCCAGGATCTTTTCTCGACCATCCCAGAATGCAGGACTTGGAATAATGGGCTCAAGTTACAGGAAGCCAGATTCCAGCTGAACATCAGGAAAAATGTCCTGACTGTTAGAGCAGTACGGCAATGGAACCAATTACCTAGGAAGGTAGTGGGCCCTCCAACACTGGAGGCATTCAAGATGGATCTGGATCTGTCAGGGATGCTTTAACTTGTATTCCTGCATTGAGCAGGGGGTTGGACTCGATGGCCTTATATGCCCCTTCCAACTCTACTATTCTATGATTCTAGTCCCCACTTGGCCATGACGTTCACTGGGTGACTTTGGGCCACTCACTGACTCTCAGTCTAACCTACCTCATAGGGTTGTTGCAAAGATAAGGTGGGATATAAATGTAACAAATAATCAATAATCAATAAATGAATTTACATTAATCCTTCTACTCTCTTCCGCAGTGCATGGTGTCCTGCCCAAACCCCGCTGCCAGCGGAAGCTGCAGGAAGGCCCACCCCCGCCTGCGCCCACCCTTGCCCTAAGCACAGTTCAGCGATGCCGACGTGAATGCCAGCCCTGTGTTCGTGTCTGCGTGGCTCTGAATGCTACAGGTATGGTACGGGGGACGACAGGAAGTCATCGCAAGCTGGTGATGGGAAGTGCGTAGAATGGCTGACCGCTAGGGTAGCCACTTACGAACCGCCAAAGAAGAGGAAATGGACCACCAAAAAAGAGGGCAAAAGAGGACACCACTTCGCACAAAATTTGCATACGCTAATTTATATGTATAGGTGCAGATCTAGAAATTATTATTATCATTTTAAATAGAAATATAGTGCATTTCACCATAGCGTGGAACAAAGTGACAAGGTGACTGATGTGCTTTGCTCAGTCCGCTGTCCAGAGGCTGTTGATGGGCAACTTCAAGGCACAGCTCCTGCTTCTGATGCTTCTTTACCTTTATATCGGAATTGGACTGGACAGCCCTTCAAAATAGAGGACAGTCCTCTGTAAAAGAGGACGCATGGCCATCCTAAGTTGCGCTTCCTGTTTGGAGGAGTCCAGGAGGATCTGGAATGATGTAGGCCCTGCCCCGCCTCTGCCCCAGCCTCACTCTAAAATGGGGAGGGAGGACGTTCCCGAGGAGCAAACTCTCAGGCACACATGTGTGGAATCTGCCCCTTTCACCCTTCTTTCCCGATTCTGTGGCGATGGGCCTCATATTAGACCAAATTAGGTCACACTTCAGTTTCCAGATAATTTTGGAAAGGGTGATGACATAATAATGGAGGCGCATGGAGCCACAAGGACATGAAATCCCCTTTTAAAAAGCCGAATGTCTTACTGCTCCCAACTTCATTAGAGTAGGAGATTCTGGGGTTGTACAGCGAACCTTCAAATGCATAATATGCGCACTTGGAGGCACCATGCCTGGTAGAACAATGGCCGCTAGGAGTCAGGATTTCTCTAGTGCAGCAAAGCTGTATATTGTGAGCAGATTTCTTGGGCTGCTGAGTTCAAGGTTTGAATACACTGTCTCTCTCCTTCGCATCTTTTTCTCACTCCAGGCATCAAAGGATTGGAATTGCATTTCCTGGTTCTAAGTTCTAACCGCCCTGACTTGCTTCAGGTGCTAAGGAGGCACCAGACAGATTCCGGAACCTTGGTTAGTTATCACTCACCCCTCCATTCCTGTGTATGTGTTGGACATGGATTGGGAAAGAAAGCTGTTCCTTTCTTCTTCTTTTTTTCTGGCAAGGTGCAGATGCCTCCAAGAACTGTGTGACAGGCAGAAATTCAAGTGGTTAAGTTCTCCCTTATTTCCATGCAGGGGAAAGCTGTAGAATGTCCGCCTGTCATGCAGCTGTTAGAGCAGACTTCCCCAACTAGGTCTCTCCAGATGTTGTTGCCTACAACTTCCATCGTCCCCAGCCAGCATGACCAGTGATCAGGGAGTGTTAGGGACTGTGTTAGAGGTACAGGAACTCTGCCAAGAAAGAAAGGTGGCAATTGCCAGTCTTTGTAGAGTCCTCCTGCAAAGTGGTGTTTTTCAGCAGCATCTATGCAAAATGTAAGAGCCAGTGGAATTTTCTAGGAGCCTGATAGAAGGAGAAACCTGTTTTCTGGCCTCTGCAACAACCAGGGCCCAATATTTTTAGGCATTAGTGGCCACTGGCTGCCTGCATTTTTGTACCCCTCTGTATGAATCCAGTACGCACAATTCCCAAATCTTGTTTCTGAAAAATTTAAATTCTGAAACTAAAATAATAACCAGAGCTTAGTTATGTTTATTCGGAAGTAAGTTCCATTGGGACTTAGTCGTAAATCAGAATCAGTGCGAATGGGATTACAGCCTAAATTATAGAAAGTGGGTAAACTTGCATAATATGTATATACAGAGAGCCAGCGTGGCGTACCGGTTAGAGTGTTGGACTGGGACTTGGGAGATCTGGTTTCTAGTCCCCATTCAGCCATGAAGCTCACTGGGTGACTTTGGGCCAGTCACTGACTCAGCCTAACCTACCTCACAGGGTTGTTGTGAGGATAAAAAAGAGAGGAGGATCATGTAAGCTGCCTTGGGTTCCTTGCAGGCGGAAAAAAGGCAGGATATAAATGTAATAAATAAATAAAAATAAAACACTATTCCGTTGTGCTTCTCCCTGCCCCCAGCCTTTGAATGTTTTCTTGATATAAATATCAAGGGTACAGAACCTGAGGCTGAGGAGCCAAATCTGGCCCTCCAGGGTTCCTCAGATGGGCCCACCCCCATTCCCCCGACCACCAATCATTTGGTGGCTTCCCAGGTTCTGTGCAGTCCCACCCCCCGCCCCATTCTAAAAGGCTGAAATGCCCCTCTGAAGGCTTAGTTACTGGCAGTAAGGGGTTTAAACTATAATGTGCTGGTATTTTGGCCCCGCCCCTTTTGCCTTCGGCTTCACCCACCACTGGAATGCAGCCCCCCCCCCCCAGCTTCTCTGAAATAGAATTTGGTCCTCGGGCTGACAGAGGTTCAACACCCCTGTTCTGTATCAAGCACTAGAACCTGTTTTCAGTGCCAGAATTTGTTCTGAGGATAAATGAAAGAATAATGAGCACATGCAAAGTGCCTTTGCTTAAGTTCCTTATGGTTTAACTGTAACAAGGACACACACTCATCTAGGATTAGGGATAACTGTATCCATGACTTCCCTTCCCTGTTGAGCTTGAGCCGTAGCATCTCCCATTACTCATTACTGAGGCTTGTGGGAAAATGTTATGTGTTTCCTTCTTCAATTAACAGGAGGAGAAGATTTGAGGGATTAGCATTCTAAGGTTCATTTCATGAGGGCTAGAAACTTGCTTTTAAAAAATTGAAAGCTGATATGTTTTAAGATCTTGTACGAGTTACTGGATTTCATGTGAGAGACAATATTTCACAGCACAACCACATCCATTCAAATCTTTAAAGTCTTTTAGGGCACAATCCTATGCAAATTTAGGCAGAAAAATGGTCTAGAACTCCCAGCATGCCCCAGCCAGCTGGCTGGGGCATGCTGGGCATTGTAGGCCTTTTTTCTGTCTAAACTTGCATAGGATTGCGCCTTTACTATTAGAGCTTAAGAGGTTCACCAGAGAATAGTTAAAGTGGCAGTAGTGATCACTAATTATGGGGTTACTCCAATTTCGGATAGGCTGAGGATCTGGCATGATTCACAAGGCACAAGCAGGGAATATCAGTGGGCACTGTTCTCACCACGGCATACTCTTCCTTAGTGGCAGATGCAGTTTGACTGTTTCCCAGCAGAGAGTGGCCAAGAGGTGCTTGTCTCACTGGAAACCATTCCTAATGGGGTGCTAAGCCTCCAGCAAAACCTTCTAATCTCTAACAAGCAATCAGGTAAGATACAGCCAGAATATACCATGTGCCTGGTCTACTACTGCTTATACAGTACTCCAGTTGTGAAGGGGTCTGGAATTCCGTGCTTAGAAAACCCACAAATTCTGTACTGGGAATAAATGGTGCTCATGAAACAAATGGTTAGAGATGAGATTTAAAACTGTGGCATTCAGAGAGGCTCTTTTGACTAACGTGGGAAGAAGAGAGCTGGACAAAGATCACAGTGGGATTGGGAACAGATGAATTTGTTATCTTCGGTTTCTCTCAGGTTCCTATTAGTCCAGTCTTGAATTTGTTCTGGCCTGTTTCTGTATTAGTTTGAGATTTTTAAAAAACAAATCTACACAAAAATTCATATGCATTTCCTAGTACATTTCCCTTAATTTTCCCTATCGTACACATTTTTGCAAGCAGCTTTCCCTAACCCAGTCTTCCCCAACCTTGCCCTCCAGATGTGTAGGACTACAACTCCCAGCATTCCTAACCATTGGCCATGCTGGCTGGGGCTGCACCAAGCTGGGGAAGGCTGCCCTAATATAACACATTTTTTGCATTCATTTTCTCAAATATACTCATTTTTCTGTACAGTTTCCCCTAACTGTGGGAGGTCTGGAGATGATTTTCACGTACACACACACACGTGGGCCACACTCCAAACAATTTTTTAAAATTCAAATGCTAAAAATTGGCAGTGGGGCAGTGGGGGTTGCATGCCCAGCCCAGCCCTAATATATGCATGTTTGTATGCTTTGTGGGATTGGAGAGCTGCATCCCAAAATTTGGAGAAGTGAGAATGCAGAAGGATTCACTGCGTTTCGGTTTGCGTATCGGTTCAGGAAGGGTGAATTCGGTAGGCCCACGTTAAAATGCAAACCGAATGAATTTCTCCCCCATCCCTAGGGCCCCACCGTGGGATGGAGGACCACTGTAGGAAAGGTAACACTGTGGCAGCTTTGTGGGGGATGGAAACAGAGAAAGGAAAAGAAACACAACCACAGGAGAGATGATCAGTCCTGGAGAGCAGGGAGAAGAATAAGACAGGACGCTGGTGTTGTGGGACATTGCTTTCTCCTCTGCCGCACTCTGCTTTCTTTCCCCAGGACCTGAGTTCCACCACACGTGGATGCCGGCTGCTCGGGCCATCGAAGTGTCTGTTTCAGAGGGTCCTGCCGTCGCTGTACGCCTCTGCCACCAGCTGGCCCTGGAGTGCGAGGAACTGCGCCGACCTTTCCACCAGCAGGTGGGACCTTTGTGGGAGGAGGAAGAGGAGTGGGCCCAACTGGTGGGAGGAAAAGCAAGGAGGCAGAACAGGAAACTGTGCCCAGAGGGGTGGGGTGGGGGCCTTGGGGATGTCAGGGAGCATGGGAAACAAAAGTCGTCTTGTTAGCAGGGGGTAGCGATCCTGGCCAAATCTGTCAGTTGTGCTTTCTGTCACATTTGATTTTTTAAAATATATATATATCAAGTTCTTTTCATCCCAAATATGAAGACACTTTGCAAATTTTGGTAAATCCTTTTCAAAAACACACTGAAACAAGATCCTCCCCCATCTTCACCAGCCAGATTCAACCGGTCCAGCTATTCCCAGCACAGAGAGGACCATGTTGCACCTGCCCGCCATGTAACTGTTAAAGATGAGGCGCCTGCCAGGAAAAGCAAGGTGCAACTCCCAGTTCAGCACCACAAATAGGGTTGATGAATACACAGGGATTCGAAGCCAGATTTTGAAGAGCTCGGCACTCAAATCTCTGGGCCCCGGATAGAGGATGAATCTGTCAGTTTCTTCCACATTTGAATTTTTTCAATCGCAGATTCTTTCCTGCAGAATAGGAAGAAATGTGCAAATTTATGCAAATCCTTATCAAAGACAAACTGAAACAAAACTCGCACTCATCCCTAAAGTTGCCCCCGGGGTCAACTCCTGTCACTGTGGACGGGCATCACGGCAGCTGATATGCTGATAGCTACGAGCAACAGCAAAGAAATATGACAAGGGGAAGGGCCACAGTCCAGTGACTGAGCGCATGCTTTGCATGTGCAAGGTCCCAGGTTCGGTCTCTGGCATCTTCATCTGAAAGGAGTCCAGGTAGCAGAGCTGGGGTGATGCTGGTGCTGGTGCTGGGCAGGCATCCGACTTGAGTCTGCCCATCAGTGCAGCTAGCACAGACTAGTTGAACTGATGGGCAAACTCAAGCTGGATTCCTGCCCACCACCGCCACTTCCACCCCAGCTCAACTCTATCAGTGCAACTACTGCAAAGTCGCAGGTTCAACCTACGACATCCCTTGTTTAGAAAAGATCAGGTAGTCTGTGAGGAGAGCCAAGGCTGGCTCTACCATTAGCCAGAGTAACATGGCCACCTCTGACAGCTGATTTTTGGGTGCCCTGAAAGGAACAGCCATTCCATTTATTTATTTATTATTTTTATACCCCACCTTTTTTCCTGCAAGGAACCCAAGACGGCTTACATATGGTAATCCTCCTCCTCCTCTCCATTTTATCCTCACAACAACCCTGTGAGGTAGGTTAGGCTGAGAGTCAGTGACTGGCCCAAAGTCACCCAGTGAGTTTCATGGCCGAGTGGGGACTAGAACCCGGATCTCCCGAGTCACAGTCCACCACTCTCACCACTACGCCACACTGGACGTACGCCGTACGTCCCAAGACCATTTTGCTGCCTGAAGAAGAGCAGCAAATAGCACCCCACCTCCAGAGTTAAGGTGCAAATTACCCAAGGCCAGACGAAGTTATTTTGGCATCTGCGGCAGAGAATCCCACAAGCGCCTCTCCCCATTCCTAGCAGTAAAAATAAAACAGTAATGAATTAAATAATTAAAATTTGGCTGCCTTTTCATGACACCCAAATTCAGTTGTTCGAGGCAGCCACCTCACTCTGCTTAATGATAGAGCTGGCCCTGAGAAAAGTCAGCCAATTGCTACTTTTAGATGTATTGTTCTTGTATTTTTACTCTCGGTGAGAGGCGCTTGTGAGGTGTGCTCTGCCACAGATCCCCAAGTGACTTGGCCAACCCTTGGGTATAGGACTGGCTCCAGGTTTTTGGGCAAGACGCCCTCAATGGCCCCCTCCCTCAGTGCGTCGACCTTCTCACCACCACTGTCATCAGCTGCTATCGCTCCTCATTCCCTTTCTCAGCATTGCTGCCACTTGTTTGCTCATCAGGCAGAGAGCCAGTGAGGAAGTAGGCAGCGGCATCTCCTGCTCCTCCTCCTCCTCCTCACCACCACTGTTGTCTGGGCCCGAGCGAGAGGCAGGTGAACAAGCAGGTTGCCATGGTGAAGAGCAGGAGCAACTCCAGGGGGCACTTGTCATTGGGCCCCTGCTGGGATGTGGGCCCTCGGCAGGTGCCTGGCCATACCTACCTCTGGCACCAGCCTTGCTTGGGTACCATGCATGCACCTTGACTCAGTGGTGGAGTGGGGGTGCCTTTTTGCTGTTCCACCTCAGGCAGCAAAACGTCTTGGTCTGGCCACGGGGTAGACCTGTGCCTGAGTCCCTAGAGCAGCGTTCAGCCAGCTATGCTGGCTGGGGCATGCTGGGAGTTGTAGGCCAAAAACATCTGGGGACCCAAGGTTGGAGAACACTGCCCTAGAGAGCTGCTGCCAGACAGAGTAAACCATTCCATGTTAGACGGACAAATCGGCTGACCCAGTATGGCCACTTCCTATGACTGAATGCATTAGAAATTCAGTTCTTGTTGAGTGGGACCTTATCTTTTGAACCTGCTGCTGTCCCAGCCACCATGAGCAGAGGCAGGACCGGTGCAAGGCAGTTTGGTGCCCTAGGCAAGATCAGATATTTAGCGCCCCCCCCTTCCCACTTGAGAGCGCTGTATTTTTTTCAAGGCGTTTCTGGTGCCCCCTTTAGCCCTGCGCCCTAGGCAGCTGCCTAGTTGGCCTAATGGTAGCACCGGCCCTGAGCAGAGGACAGGATGGGAATGGAGAGAGCTCACTGGGCTAGCCAGAGGTATGTGGCCCATGGGCTGCTCCTTGAGGTATAAGGGTGCAAGGGAAGAAATCAAAGGGCTGGGGGCGGGGGGAAGCAGAAGAAATGGAGGCTGGAGGACAGGGAGGGTGTTGCACAGGCTGAGCTAGAAGTACTGCACGTGATCGGGTGTTCTATTCTACTTCTGAGACTCACTGTCTTTTATGGCAGCAGGGATGGGCAGAAGGTAGATCGGAATCTACCGGTAGATGGATCGTTGGGTGTTTTGCTGTAGATTGGCAAGGATCTCTGACACCCAATTGTCTTAACAGTAGCAAGAACGAGATGACTCTCCCCACTCAAAGTAGGCTGCTGAAATGGAGAAAGCTTGGGGGGTAACCAGAAGTGGACTTTGTTTGAAAGGACCGTGAACTCAGTTCAGTTCTGGCACTGGGAAACAAATTCCTGGGCTCAAAGTAGGCTCACAGGCACCCTGTTCTTTTAATCTTCAGTGTGTGCCTTTTGCTCCTGGCTCTGGTTGGCAGATCTTGGCCTTCTGGTCAAAACTACAGGCTGAATTCTGCCCGCCCTGTTTTATGGCCCTGCTCTTCTGTTCCCTTCTGCTGGCAGGTATCTGTTTCCAAGCATCAGCCTGCTGTGCTGCCCTACGAGCTCCTGCTTCCTTGTCTGTGTATTGAGGTTTGTATGATGTGTCCTGTCAAGAGGCCCACCTCCCATCAGCCTCCTCGAGGGGGAGATGCAGCATACAGAACTGGGTGGGTGGGGATTAAAGAACCCCGTGTTGAGGCATGGCTCAGTCTTGTGGCGGTTTCCACCCAGATATCTTTTGTTTGTAGATAGGCATGTCTGTACCTTTTAAGATTTCTGAGAGCTGCTCCCCTCCCCCAGCAGTGCCCTGGACAGAACGTGGCCAGTTTCCCAGGACTGGGGAGTAGGGTGGCCACTTACGTATCACCAAAAAAAGAGGATACAAATTTGCACAAAGTTTGCATCTGCTAATGTATATGTATACATGCCAATTTAGAGATGATGATTATATTTGAAATGGAAATACAGTGATCTCACCAAAGTGGGGGAAACTATGACCAGGTCACTTGTATGCCGGTCTGTTCAGGTGCTAACTGAGGATGGGCAACACTTCTTAGGGTTCTTTATCTTTAAACTGGAATTGGACAGGAACAGGGCAGCCCTTCAAAGACAGGATGCCTTCAAAATGGAGCACTGTCCTCTGTAAAAGAGGACACGTGATCACCCTACTATGGGGAGCAAAATATCCAAGACAGTATGGACTTGTTTATCTTTTCTTTTTCTGGGGTATTTGGCAGCATAGGCAGCTAAGTGCCCCACCTGCAGCCCCCGAGGGAATCAAGGCTGGGAAGCAGCCAACTTGGATCTTCTTGCTGATTTCCCCCACTTTTCCCCACCCAGGCATCGTATGAGCATCCAGACGGCTTGCGCAAGAAGGTGTGCCCATTCCGGGATCAGCCGGAGGCCTGTGAGTCTTGCTTTAGGGCCAGGTCTATGACAGTGGGGCTCTGCCAGTGCTAGCTCTGTTTCCTGCAGAGGTTATGGCCGCCTTCCCTAACCTGGCACCCTCTGTATTGTTCTGGTTTTGTGAAGAGAGACTTCAACAGGGGTAGATGAATATGACAAACTTTATTTCTTACTAAACCAGGCTTGCTGCACATTCTAGCCAGCCAAACAGCCAAGAGTCCGCTCTCCCAAGGGGTTGGCTGTTTCTCTTAAAGGCACCTTGTGTTAGATATTCAGCTGGTGCATACATTACACCCTCCCCTCCAGATGTGTTGGACTGCAACTCCCATGATTCCCGGCCAGCACGGCCATTGGAAGTCTAATGCAGCTGGAGGGCACCTGGTTGGGGAAGGCTGGGTTATGGCAGCAACACCATCTCTTTTACCAAGGGCTGAGTTGTGTGAGGAATGAGAAAGGTGGTGGCAGTAGTAAGGGTCAGTGTGGAGGATTGGGTTGCCAACTTTTTTTTACTGGCCTTGCTCTTGTGTTTAAACAGCACCTTCATGTGCAGAGACATTAACAAGTTACATTGTTTATCTACTTGCCATGAAATGCTTATCTGCTAATTTCTGCATATCAAGCTGCAGTTGAAGGCACAGGACCCGGTAGGCTGGATTCTTTTCTGGGCAGTTGGCAACCCTAGTGAAAAAGAATGCAACCCCCAGTTCCTTTAGACCAGGGCTCTCCAACCTTGGGTCCCCAGATGTTGCTGGACTACAGCTCCCAGAATCCCTTGCCATTAGCCATTAGAACCCTGCTTTAGAGTTATGCTGATCTCTGGCTCAGTCATTAAATCTGTGATAGGACTCTGCCACAGCATGCCTTAAGTAGAAGATTAATGCATTTGCCAGAGTATAAAGGTGTTGCTTTTTCTGCTAGAGGTGCCTGCTTGATTTAAGAGAGATTTTTTTTTTTATTTATTTATTTATTGCATTTATACCCCACTCTTCAGCCAGAAAAGGCTCTCAGAGTGGCTTACAAAGATTAATAATAAGACAGTCCCTGCCCTCAGGCTCACAATCTAAAAGACATGACACAAAAGGAAAAGGGATTGGGAGGGAGGAGGAAGAATGCAAAACTCAGGCACCAGTTCTTAGTTAAAAAGGTTCTTATAGGTTTTCTTTCTTTTTTCTTCTTTTCTTTTTCCTGAGAGTCAGTCTGGTGTAGTGAGTAAAGCGTCCAATTTGGACCAAATGGTTCTGGGTTCAAATCCCTGCTTAGCCATGAAGCTCCCTTTGTTACCTTCGGTCAGTTACTTTCTCTAAGCCTAAGACAGGAGTGTGCAACTTGTGACCTGCCAGATGTTTTGGCCTACAGCTTCCATCAGCCCCAGACAGCATTGCCAGTGGTGAGGGATCATGGGATTTGTAGGCCAAAACATCTGGAGGGCCACAAGTTGCCCTCCCCTGGCCTAAGACAATTCACAGAGCTATTGTGAAGATAATATTGGATAACTCCACATATGTCACCCTGAACTTCTTGGATAAATTATATTTTGCAACAGTGCCCTCCAGATATTTTGGACTACAACTCACATCCTTCCCTGACCATAGGTTGTGCTTCTGGGGATGATGGGAACTATAGTCCAAAACATCTGGAGGGCACCACATTAGCTGCTTACTACTGTAGATGCAGGCAGGCTGGAGAGAAGAACACAAACAGAGCCCCCCCCCCCCCCCGCCCCTGGCTTCAGATAAAGTGTCTCCTCCAAAGGGGAACTTGATCCCTGAACTTTTTACAGATTGATCACTGGGAAGAGTAGTATTGTATTAACAGGAAGGGGAAGGAAGGCATGACATAAGGCACTGACTGGATTCAGACAACAGGATAACCTACACTCAAGGGTTGAGGATGGGTTGTCGTTGAACCATGGGTTGCTGTTGAAATGTGGGTTATCATGTTGTCTGAACCCAGCCGAGATAACAAACCATGGTGAACAACCCACAGTTCACAACCCAACAACAAACCATGGGTTCTCTTCATGGGTTCTTCGTGGTTAACAAGCCATGGCTTGTTAGTGCAGCTGCGTTCAGACAACACAATAACCCATGTTTCAAAGGCAACCTACACTCAACCCATACTCGAGCCTTCAGTGTGGGTTATCGTGTTGTCTGATCCCAGTTACTATCCGTGTGTGACATCAGTCTGTACGGCAGGGGTGGGGAATCTCAGGCCCAGGGGCCAAATCTGGCCCTCTGGAGTTCCTCAGAAGACCACGCCTCCTTTTCCCCAAGCACCAATCATTTGGTGTTTCCTGGCTTTTCTGCACTTTTTCCCCATTCTAAAAGGTTGAAATGCATCTCCTGAGGCTTAATTATTGGCCATAAGAATTTTAAGCTAAAATATGCTGGTATATTTTGTATTTTTGGCACCACCCCCTGTGCCTTAAGTGCCACCCACCACTGGAATGCAGCCCTGAAACTGAATTTGGCCTTCGGGCTGAAAGAGGTTCACCACCCCTGCTCCAAGGAATCAGTGCCTGTTCAGGACTTCAAACTTCTCCTGTTCTTATCCCCCCCACCTTCCTTTCCTTTTCCCTAGATGGTTCAGATCTGTGGTCTTCAACACAGTTCTATGACTACAGTAACAGTGATAAGGCCGAAATGGCTTTGTCTCTGAATGACCGCTGTTCACTTCATCCCAACGCTTCCCTTTGCTGGAAGGAAAGTGCCGCTCCAGGGGCAACTTGTCAAGACATCCCCAATTCCACGGTCACAATATTGAACCAGGTGAAGAGTTAGGGTGGTCATGGCATGGGGATCGGGTGGCCGTTGTGGTCTGGTGACTGGGAGTGAGTAGCAAAGATCAAGGGTGGGGGATCCTAGGAACCCCACTGCTCCAGATACCAATTTGGAGACCTCATTTAGCCTTGGGTTTATGAAGTCCATCTCCTGGGTGGATGAAGAAACAGGTGGAGGGGAGAATAGGGTTGATGTGGAAAATATCCTAGCCAGACACGTTCCAAGGCAGCCTTCCCCAACCTGGCCATGCTGTCTGGGGATGATGGGAGTTGGAAGTCCAACACATCTGGAGGGCACCAGGTTGGGGAAGGCTTTTCCAAGGCATTTGGACACTCTCTGTCTGGAGTTCTTGCATATATGCTGTCCACCCTGTTCTGTTAGCAAACTGTAATAACGAATTACTGTTATTAAAAACAGGCCACTCTCTGAGCCCTAGGGACAATTGCACAGTTAAGAGCTAGAGGCTGTTATCCCAGGGATGCATCTCAGGATGATGATTGTAATTAATAATACTAATACTTTTGTTGTTGTTGTTGTTGTTGTTGTTTCAATCATACTGGACTTACAGGGTTTTGTTTAGGGACACATAGTTGCTGACTATTTTTGAGTTAATTTGCAGACTGCTGTATTTTATTTATAGAACTTTGAACTCTATTTGAGTAGTTCCACTTTTTAGAGAGGAAGGAGGCCTTTCTATGGCAGACACAGGAATCCGAGGGGTGCTGGCATGTAGGGTGACTGGAGTCTTGCCTGTAGAAAGTGCCTGTACCGTTAAATACTCCAAGGATTCTGTTGCTGTGCCTTCCACTACCGCTTGCCTTTCCTGCCTTTCCCACCTACTGTGTGGGGAAAATAGAGTTCCATTGGCCACAGCTGGAGGTGCCAGAGGGTTTCATAGAGTCTTAATTTTAAAGCTTTTAGCCACTGAGAGCTGCTCTAAAATTGAATTTGGCCCTCTGGCTGAAAGAGGTTCAGCTCCCCTTTCCTTAGAGGGTTTTATTTGCTCTGCCACTGGTAGCAGGAAGAAGTGCTGACTGCCCCTGCTTTACACTGGAGACAAATGCGTGAGGCTATGGCAAGAGGGATTGTTGCTTTCAGGGACGCCATACCCATGTTGGGTGTGGGAGTCGCTATCGGATAGGAGAATCATCCACTCTTCTGACCTATTCTTCTTGCTTTAGGAGTATGTCCTTAAAGAGGTGGATGTGCATCCCCAACTCTGCTTTAAGGTAAGACACACACACCTGGTCACTTGCAACACACACAGGCTTGCAAGACGGTGGCCTGTTATGAAAAGTCCTATGAGGAATGACTGAAAGAGCTGGGTGTGTTTAGCCTAAGAGAAGGTTAAGGGGAGCCATGATAGCCATCCTCAAATGTCTGAAAGGCTGTCATTCAGGAGGTGGAGCAGACTTGTTCTCTGTTGCTCCCGAGGACAGGACTAGAACCATTGGGTGGAAATTGCAGGGATGCAGATCTTGCCAAAACGTTAGGAGAAACGTCCTAATGGTGAGAGCTGTTCAGCAGTGCCTTAGGAGGTGGTGGGCTCTCCTTCATTGGAGATATTTCAGTGGAGGCTGGAGCTGGACAGCAACTGTCAGGGATGCTGTAGTTGCATCCTGTATTATAGAACCAACATTGAGCATGGGCTTGACTAGATGACCTCTAAGGTCCATCCCTACTTCATTTCTACTCTTATGGAAGGTTATGGCTTGGCATGCCCTGAACTGGAGTGGGCATGGTGGACTCTATCCAAGGGAAGATCTCTCAGACCGTGCTATTTAGGATCATAGAGTTGGAAGGGGCCTACACGGCCATCGAGTCCAATCCCCTGCTCAATGCAGGAAACTAGAGGAGGGGTCTCCCATCCAAGTAATAACCTGGCCTGACCCTGCTTAGCTTTCCACACTCAGACAAGCTGAGCCAGCATTAGCTACTTTTTTTATAAGTCTTGGAGATTGAAGAGGCACTTGATAAGTCTTCAGAAAGCATAAAGGGTTGCCCCAAGGAGGGTGGGTGTATGTGTAGCGCAATCATGTTGCATGCTGACTCTGAAGTAAGTCCCATGGCATTCAGTAGGGTTTACTTTCAAGTAAGTGTGGATAAGATTGCAGCTGTAGTTGCTCCAGATGAGCAATAATGAATGGGCTCAAACTGCAGCCACAATAATTTGGGTTGAACATTGGGAAGGAAGAACTGCCTGGGTGCATGGCTGCTGGAGCACTGGAACAGGTTGCTTTCAGGGACACTGCAGAATCTTTGCTACAGGAGGCCTTTAAGAGCAGGTTGGACAAAGACTTGATTGGATTAGTTGAAGTGGGCTTGGTCCATGAGGCAGTAGCTAGCTCAGCCATCACCATCCTGGTACCCTCCAGATGTGTTGGACTTCAACTCCCATCATTCCCAGCCAATGCATGGTCTTGTGTAGTCCATTCAAGTCCTATATTTAAGGTTGTCCATCATTGGAGGAGTGGGAAGATAGATACTTGATATATCCCTCCTGCAGGAAGGCAGGGCTATACTTGCCTTCCTGCATCTTCCTCCATCTTCATTGTCCTTTGATTCTGTGAATGTAAACGGCAGAATTTGATATGACCAGTCACAACTCTTACAGTTACTTTGCTCTGTCTTCTCCAGTTTTCCTACATAAACAGCAGCCACGTTGAGTGCCCACACCGTACAGGTGAGTCTGCTTAAGACACAGTGCAAATCTCTGGTTTGTTACCATGGGATGCTGGGGGAAGCTATGGGGCAGGGAGATGATTCCTAAACACTGCAAGCACCTGATGCAAAGAGAGGTTCTGTGGCCATCTCTTTGTATTCCTGGCAGAGTCCTGCTCAGCTGATGTTGTTTTGCAGAGATTTGTGACTGGGCTGCTGGTAGCAACCCAGTAGTTAATGTAAATACATATAAATACATGTTAATGTAAATATATAACCCAAGTTAACCAGTAGAAAATGTGTTGGCCATAAACATTGAACTGTTGGAGGCAAAGAGTTCCTTCTTGTTTGTGGCAGTTAAAAAAAGATAAAGTATTTCCCCCCCAAAGTTATTTTGTGAAAAAGGAGGGTTTGTTATGGGGATTTAAAAAGTTTAATGCCTTTGGCTAGTTTCGAGTGGTCTTGTAACTTGTTTTCTCCTATAATCTGAAAGAGCTCTGCTTGCGTTGTTAGCGCTGAAACCAAATTGCACCCACGTGTGGCAAAATCGTGGAAATGCAGAATAGACATAGATGTAATTATGCTGTGCAGCACTGAACTACACCTGGGGGTGCCTAAGTGTGGATTGCTTCTTTGCCATTCCCCTGCCATTAAAAAAATAAATAAAATCTATGTGAATTTTTTTAAATCCTTGCTCTGATATTCTAAATAGATGTGTATAAAATTATGCATGATGTGGGAAAAGTGGATGGAGGTTTTTCTCCCTCCCTCAATGGAGGTTTTTCTCCCTCATAATACTAGAACCCAGGGTCATCCTGAATAGTGGGGAATTCAGAACAGATAAAAGGGAATACTTTTTCACACAGCACACACTTAAAACTATGGAATTTGCTACCATAAGATGTAATGGCCACCAACTTAGACAGCTTTAAAAGCAGACAAATTCATGGAGGATAAGGCTATCAGTGCCTACTAATCATGATGGCTGTACCTTGAGGTCACAGGCCTTTGAATACCAGTTGTTGGGGAACAGCAGCAAGAGAGTGCTATTGCCCTCATGTCCCACTTCTGGGCTTCCATAGGCATCTGGTTGGCCACTGTGGGGAACAGGCTGCTGGACTTGATAGGCCTTTGGTCTGATCCAGCAAGACTCTTCTACACACACACACACACACACACACACAATTAATTAGTGTAATTACATTATATATGTTTTATACCAACACTCCTTCTAATAGCAAACTAAGGAGGTCAGTGCCACCAGGTTTCTAAGGAAGTGTCAACATACATGGGGGAACCCCAAGTTGCTGTTGTAGTTGCTGTTGACTACAAACAACAGCAACTTAAGGGGGCCATAAAAACCAAAACGGCCCAATAAGGGCTGAACATGCTCAGTAGCCATAGAATGTAGAGTGGAGGTCCCACTTGTTCCCTGGAATACTGAACTTGGGCGGTCCTCTGTCTATCAGCTTGAAAGTAAAATGGGGCCCCACCACCCAAAAATTGTAAAGGTTTCTGCATATTCTGGTGGCTCCCCAGGCATGCAGAACTAGATTAGTTTGGAAATGAACAGAAAAATGAAAGTTTTTAAAAGCTCCAAATGGCCCAAGAAACCTCTGCTCAGTGGAATGTTGAGGGTGTCAGTTGAAGGGCAGGGGAAGGAAAATGGGAGCGGGGAAGGAAATTGGGCTGCTTGTGCCGCAAGCAACGTATAGTTCTTGGCGGGGGTGATGTGTAGCGTGAGGTTAAGAAACTCTGTTCTCCATGCTATACATAGGGAGGTTTCACTGGAACAGGAAAAAAAGATACCTTTTTTTCCTTTCCCACTCTCCAGAAACCTCTCTTCCCCCTCCTTGCTATATAACAACATATGGCAGAAGGTGGCCCTTAATGTAACCAAATCTCAAGCCATGCCAGGCTTTAAAGGAGGAATACAGCCATGCCTTGGATTGAGAGCATACCGGTAATTCATTCCGGAAACGTGCTTGTAATCCAAAACACTCTTATATCAAAACGAAATCCCCCCCAAAAAATCTGTACAGAGATTTTTAATTTAAGCCGTACTACAGTACTTGTATTGCAAGACGTTGCTTGTATATCAAGTAAAATAAATAAATAAATAAATATTTAAAAATTTGCTTGTTTTGCAAAATACTCTCAAACCAAGTTACTTGCAATCCAAGGCATTACTGTATTTATGATTTTTATGGCAAAAGCTGCCTTAAACCTAAATAATGGTAGAGTACCAATATATATACATAAATAAAAATTGGAGTTCAGCACAGATATGGGTCTTTGAGTTTGCAGTATCCTTTAAATAAAAAAAAAACCCAACCAAACAAGCTTGTGCCTATAGTGATTGCAAAGTGCCGAGTATTAACTGGAGCTCTTGGGACACCCCCGTGCTGTTCTCCTTCCCTTCTAGACACGGCCTGGAACGTATCTCTGAGTGTCACATTTTTGCAGCTCCATTTAAACTTCCACTCCCGCATCCCGGCATCCTTCAGTTCAGCCTTATGCCGGCAGCAATCTTCCAGCCAGTGTGAGCTTGAACCACCTGTCTATACCATCACCCATGTAAGTGAGTACTGGATCTGGATGGGTGGGGGGGGGAGGGGGATGGGTGTGTGTGTGTTCAGGATGGACTGATGGGTGAGGAAGGTTTGGGGAAATGAGCTGCACTTAACCCAGAGGATAGCAGAGGAGTGGGCCTTGAGTCTTAAGTCATGTTTATGCCTTCTAGCCAGAGGGATCAGCCCTGGAAGATCAGGACCTCATCCTTCCTTGGCGGGCCTCGGGGAGCTGTGTACTGGTAAGGACCAGGTTAAGACTCTCTTATATTGTATATATAACATTCGCTAAGAAGAGAACAATTTTTAGCAGCAGGTTGGGCTGCTATAGATCCCAGAGACCCAATTTCACTAGCCAACTACATGGCAGTAGCAAAATGCGCAAAGTTATGTGGTATATTATCAGGAAAGGATCTAGATAATCCTTTCCCACTCTCCAGAAACCTCTCTTCCCCCTCCTTGCTATATAACAATATATGGCAGAAGGTGGCCCTTAATGTAACCAAATCTCAAGTCCTACTTTAAAGCCTGACATGGCTTGAGATTTGGGTACATTAAGGGCCACCTTCTGCCATATATTGTTATATAGCAAGGAGGGGGAAGAGAGGTTTCTGGAGAGTGGGAAAGGAAAAAGGGAATCTTTTTTCCTGTTCCTGAATCTGGGGCCCTTTTGTTACGGAGGCATCATTGTGTTGGTTCATATCGTTTGCACAATTCCAACTCATAGGGCACACGCTGACCCACAACCCGTGGGATATTTAAGGTTGCAAGATATTTTAAGAAAAATTATAAAAGCAGCCTCTAGAAATCTGGAATATAAGGGCAGAAATTGCATGGGGAGAATAGGCTGGGGAAGTGTGTTGTGTGCTGCATGAAGGAGCCAGGCATTACAATGATGGGGAAAGGGCCCCCCCCCCATGTAGATCAGCCCCAAGTCCAGTTCAAGTGTCTCTCACGCGCTCTCATTTTCTGATTTGTCAGGTCTGGCGTTCCGATGTGCGCTTTGCTGGCAAGCAGCTTCTGTGCCCAGATGGTAAGTTTCAGTGCCACAGCCACATTCGGTTAGGAATGGGATGAATAAAGGGAACAGTACCTGGCCCCATCATGGGGAGCGGTAGTTGTGTCGTGTCCTCCACCGCCCTGATCGGAAGGGTAAGGGGAACAGAGCTAGGTCTCGCTGAGGTGGGCAGGAGACGTTCCAGGCCTTGTTTATAGAGGCTGGTCATAGTGCATGAATCCCTTGTGGGCCTTATTTGCAGGAACTATTTTGTTCAAGTGAGTAAATAGGAAAACCAGGACCCTCTTGGAGAGGAGAAAGTAGGATGAAATCCTCAAGGTGTTGATGTGATGATAAGGTTCCATAGTGGGGTTAGTCATAAGAGATGGATAGAACCCCTCCCCTCTCAGCGTTAGCAGGGGTGGAGGACTTGTGGCCCTCCAGATGTTTTTGACCTGCAACTTTCATCAGCCCTCGGCTAAGCTGGCTAGGGCTGATGGGACTTGCAGTCCCAACAAAATCTGGAGGGGCACATGTTCCCCACCCCTGAACTTTAAGATGGGCAAGTGGGACCTGTAACAAAATGTTGCAGTCTAGAGTGCTCTTGTTCGGGGTTGAGACTGGCTAGCCATGCTTTCTTCCATAAACCTTCCATAACCCCCCCCCCCCACTCCTTGGTTATCTGTTCCACCTCTTCCCCCCCCCCCCCGTCACTCAGTGTTCTATGGCCACTCAGCCTGCTCAGTCCTTATTGGGCTCTTTGGGGCGGGTGTTCCCCTCTTGGTTCCGCCCCCCCCTTATTTTTGCGTTTCTGCAAACCTTGGGGTTTCCCCAAGCCTGCTGACAGCTCCATTTTTTGTGTGGATGGTGCTGTTTTGGCCACATAAGGATCCAGGCATGCTCAGAGAATGAGTTTGCCATTAGTATACAGGATGACTGTAGATACAGCACACAGGGAAAGGCAGTGGAGGATTGGTTTTTGTAGAGATGTTGCAGCCACTTTCAAACCTCTTTCTCTGCTAGTTTCACACAGGCACTGGGGGCTGCTCGCCTCTGGAGTGGGTCTGGGATTGGGATTCCTGGTTGCAGTCATTCTGCTGATTCGCTGGTGTCTCCACAGACTGCACAGAGGTAAGAAGCATCAGCGGGACTGAAGGACTGTGTGTGCGTGTGCGTAAGGGTGGGAAATGTCACCAAAAGGTAAAAGATTCCAGCAATTCAGTCCTGTGTGGTGGAAGAGAAGATGTGGTTAATTTTCAACACAGTAGCATCCTCCCTATCTCATTACAAAGGGGAATGATGAAGAGAATGGATAACCTCTGAAGAATGGTCATTATTCTATGTGGCAGAACACCATAAGTATCCATAGCATTGGATCCAGGATGTGCCTTCTGCGAGAGGATCCAGGATGTGCCTTCTGCCCTCTGCCCGATTTTTGGGGAGCCCCCTCCCTCAACACCACAGTTCACCCCATTCAGCAGGGACTTCTGACTCTGGGTAGCATTTCCCAGGGACTGGAGGGGCTGCCATGGGAAGGAGGGGGCAGGGAAGGCCACTTCTACCAGTGCAGTTGATCCTGCTTAAACTTGGATCTACTACCCCCTGCTCCCCATTTAATAAAGTAACATAAGCAAAACAAAACATGCCCCTGCTCCCAAGGAGGTCACAACCTGAATTTTGACAGTGGAGAAGTCAACAGAGAGAAGCGAGAAGGGAAACAAGGGATGAATCTGAGCAAATTCTGTCCCATGTACTTGGTTTCGGTTGGCAACAAGGACTAAGAGGTTAATCCTAAGGCTTCACAAAAAAGGTGACTCTCCTCGCAAGTTGACTTCCCCAACAAAACTGCAGTAGCCATGGTAATGTGTGGGCAAGGAATTTGGTGGTGTGGGGCTGGCAGCAGCAGCCTGGCTACCCGCAATGGGCTGCAAGGCGGCCTCTGAGGTCCGCGTCCAGCCCACCTATAGGGAATCAGCTGTAGCTTCATGGTTGGAAAGATCCCATTAAGCGGGGACTACCGGCATTACAAGACACATTCCTACTACTGAAGGATGCAGCAACCCCTAACCCATCCGCTGCAATCCCTTTCTCCCTTCTCTTCCCAGATATACCCAGCAGTCGCCGTTCCCGTCCCATCCTGCTGATCTATTCTCCTGATTCGGAGGAGCACAAGCAGCTGGTCTGTGCCTTTGCTGCATTGCTACACTCCGCACTAGGCTGCCCTGTGCTGTTGGACCTCTGGGAGCTGGGCCAAGTGGGACGACTAGGCATCTTGCCCTGGATGTACGCCCAGCGAGAACACGTAGGCTGGGAGCAGGGCCAGGTTCTGCTGCTCTGGAGCGCGGGCAGCGCTCGTGCCTATGGACTGTGGCAAGGGAAGGCGAGTGGAGATGGCGGGAAGGCACCGGAGCCCCATGACCTGTTTGGGGCAGCAATGGCTTGCTTGCAAGGTGAACTGCAGTGTGCGCCCGGGACAGTGCAACAGAGTGACTGGGTGATAGGCTACTTCAGTAAACTGTGTGGCCGGCGGGACATTCCCCATGCCCTGCGCATTCTTCCCCGCTATCGCCTGCCTCAAGAACTGCCAGGCCTGGTCAGGGTATTGCAGGGCCCTTCCAGCTCAGCACCCAGCTGGTTCCATGCCAGCGCCAAGGCCATGGTGTGCCGCCTGCTCAAGGCCGAGAGGAAGAAAAAGAAAGGTCCACAGAGCCGGCTTGGAAGACAACCTTGGAAGACAACCACAGAGAGGATTGCAGGCTCCCTTGTCCCTCTCACTCGTCCCAAACTGCGCAGGCCAAGCTGCACCTGAGTAGCTGCTAAGAGATGCCCACCCCTGTGGAATGAGCGTGGGTTGTGAAATGGAGCCGCCCCACAGGTTGCCTGTGAACAGGGCAGTTCATAGGGACGAAGGAGGCCTCAGAGATGTCTGCTTCATCGTGGTGCCTGGAAAGACAGGCCTTTGTAGCCATGCTGGGCCTGTGAGTCCAGTGCCACAAAAAGGAAGGGCCCAACTCAGCCAAGTATCTTAAGGTAAGGACGGAGAGGCTGCTCTGTTCCCCAGCTAGGCCTCACATGGTGGCCATGGCAACTGTTGCCATGGAGATAATAGTGCAGTGTTAATGCTAGTAATGTACAGGGCAAAGGAAAGGTTGGAAGGCCGCTTCATGGCCTTCCTGCTGAAAGAAGGGCTGTGCAATATTAATGTTGTGTGTAGTCATGTGTAATTCATGTAACAATCCCTAAGCAGTGGCCAAGAGAGCTTGTCTGGAGGATAGGCACCCAGGAAAATAGGTTCTCACAACCAAATTGAATGACACTTACATTGCTCACCAGCGGGTCACCGGAGCCATCATTTCAGGGCTGTGGCCGCAGGGAGGGTACTCGGTGGGGGAGAGATTGGGGGCCCCAGAGGACTATTTTTGGCAGGGGGACTCTGGATTTTCAGCTTTCATTTAAAAAAGTGGGTCTCTAGCCCTTTTACTTGTGGAGATATAAGGGAAAGCGTGCAGGCAACATTCTACCCAATTGTACAGTAAGAAGTATTACAATTAAATGGCTGTAAACAAAATTAGGCTACCTGTACTTATGTTCTGGCTATCAGCCTGCCTCACTTTGACCTCTCCTGTCCAAACAGGAACAAAGCTGACATGTCACCAAGAGATATAGCATCGGATTCTTATTTTGTTGTGTGTGTTGAATATGTTGGGGGCTTGGGCTGTTTCTTACTCAGGTCCTTTTCTGTTTGTCTGGAATAATAAAAAATGACTCTTAAAAATAATCTTTGGTACAAAGGTCAAATGCATGCTTAGTGTATATACAGTCCCATTCTAACGTCCTTTTGCAATGCATATGGAGCTTGGTTATCTATTGCAGAACACATGGTTTCCTAGAACCACCTTTTTTATTTAAACACATTTCTGGGTCATGGCTTTGAAGAGAAGTTTGAAAACTTGAAGGCCTTGTTTGAAAAAAGGGTTCCAACATAGAGAGGCCCCTGCATGGCAACCTGTCATTCCCTAATGGCTTCCAGTTAGCTTCCCTTCCCTCTAAAATGCTATTTTGCCTCAGGGCCGCTTACCATTTTATATACGTAAGTAGAAATCACTCTGCGAGATGGGATCGGGCCTGCACACATTAAAAACATGGGTATCCCAAATGTGCCTTGGTGCCTCTGATTTTCTTCATATGCCCTTCCCGTGTTACACTTTTAGACTATGGAGCAACACTTCTGAATCCTTTCCATAAGCTGCACCCTGCTCCTAAGAATATTTACTCATCGGTAAGTAACCATTCACCAACATGGCTTACCTCCAAATAAACATCCCTACAGGGTAGCCTTCCCCAACCTGCTGCCCTCCATATGTTTTGGACTACAACTCCCAGCATGCCTGATCACTGGCAGTGCTGGCTGGGGCTGATGGGAGTTGGTCAAAAACGTCTGGAGGGCACCGGGTTGGGGAAGGCTGCTCTAGGGCTTCCCAGCTTGTGACACATCAGGGTGAACGCAGGCCCCCGGCCCTGTGTGGCAGCCCACCAGGGCTTGTGATAAAAACTCTAGATTTTGCTGCCTGATCTGGCCTGCAACCGCAGCCAGGGTTGTCCAGCATCTGGCAGATGACAACACAGGCTGGTGGGCTGTATTTGGCTTCAAAGGTGTGCAGAATTAGGTTACATTACAGCCGTAAAAATCATGGTGAGAAACAGCCCTCCTCAATTATCTCTCCTGCTTGATTACCCTTGCAAATACACATTTGGAACCCCATGGGGGCAAAAGCAGGGTTCTTTTTGGGGGGAGCGGGGGTTGAATGGGAAAATGGCTAGCAGGAAAACAGTTAAGCACCCCCTCTTGCCCCTGCCTGTCTTCTGCTCAAAGTCACAGCCTCCTGAGGATGTTGTTTGTTTTGTTTTTTAAAAAAACACTAGGACAGCATTACATGTAGTTTTCCCCTTTCCATCATGTGCATGTAACCATTGGTAAGCCACTCATCTACAATGGTTTGAATGTTTGAACATTCAAACACACGCACATCAGCGCCCAATCGGAAAACCAAGGAAGCAGGAGAACGGCAGATTCTCCTAACTGCCTGGGACAATGATCGACTTGCAAGCAGTGATAATGCACTCTGTGGTGAGTTAACACTTAGTATACAGCAACCTGTATTAACATGATTTTAAATCCTCTGGCGAGGGTTGCTTTGGTTCTGTTCCATGTTCTGAATGACACCAAAGACGTAAGTGTTGATTGGAACAGTTGAGTCTTGTGGAGAAAGCCAACCTAAAACCCCTTTCTGACACACACACACTCACCAAGGAGGGGGGAAGGAGACCCAGGGGGCAGAGACAGCCAGTCTCCACAGAGACCAACAGGGACAAACAACATCTGCATAGAATCACCCCAGGGGGAAAGGCAGGAAGCATCCCCAGGTTCATCAATGCTCTCGTATATCAGCCCCATCTACATAAGACTTGAATACCAGAGCAGACATTTCGGCACCCATAAGAAAGGGCCATTCAACACCACAGGATGGGACCATTAAGCAGGTGGCTTCAAGGGGACCCCACCCACCTGAGGAGGGTGGCAACCCACCTGATTGGCCGCCCACCTGAGGAGGGTGGCAACCCACCTGATTGGCCACCCACCTGATTGCAGAGGGAGGGGCTACCTGAAACCCAAGGTATAAAACACCCTGCGCAAGGGAACTGAGTTGTTGGACCTGATCAGCAGTCTTGCCCCATGCTTGGGGTAAGGGAACGAAGGGATCGGCAACCCCGGGTAGCAGCACCCGGCGTGCTCCAGCTAGCTGAAATCACTGGCCGCTTGGGTTGACCGGACCCCCGGGAAACCAAGCTGAAATCACTGGCCACTTGGGTTGACCGGACCCCCGGGAAACCAAGCTGAAATCACTGGCCACTTGGGTTGACCGGACCCCCGGGCAACCAAGCTGAAATCACTCACTAGCCGCTTGGGTAGACCGGACCTCCGCCGGGAACCCAGCTAGCCGCTTGGGTAGACCGGACCTCCGCCGGGAACCCAGCTAGCAGCATGCGGTTGACCGGGCCTCTGCTGGAGCCCGAGCTGAACTAACTAGCTGAGAGCCCTGAAATCACGGTGTCCTTGAGACTTCTTGCTTGCTACTTTGTGCTGTACTGATAAGCTGTATTGCTGGCGTGTGTCTGGGTTTGTGAAGGTCATTTTGTAAATAAACTTGTTTTATAAAAGATACTTTTGTGGCTATAAGTTATCCCTTTGTTCTAGGCTAAGGGTGATAGTCGCTGGGGGGCCTCGGAGAAGGCCCGCCCCCAGGACTTGCTACCCCCTTAGTATTGAACCCGCGCAGAAGACCAGGTTGGCAGTCTTCCACTTGGTGGCAGCGGTGGGATAACTTATTAGCCCAGAATATCTCCCAGACCCAAAGTAGCAAGAGCCTAAGGATCACCATGGGCGACCCAGAGCCTGACGGAGCAACTGGGGGAGCCGAGCCATGGCGGCCCCTGCCCGCAACCCCCATCACCCCGGGGTTGGCGGCGCTGATCCGGCTGACGGAGCGGCAGAGGGAGCTGCTGGCAAGTCTGGGGCCGGGTGCCCGACCCAGGGGCCGCCCTATCCCAGTTCCGACAGATGGGAGAGAAGATGTGTGGACCGAGGACCCCGCTCCCCTGGAGCCCCTGGAGCCCTTCGAGCTTCCCTCGGACTGGATGGCACACGAGCGGGAGAGGATGGCCCACAAGCGCGAAATGATCCGGATGCAGATGGAGCTGGCCAAGATGCAGCTTGAGGCGGGGAAAACTCCCCCGATTGTCCCCTCCGCTCCTCCCCCTCCGTCGTGGGACCGCAAGGCGTTCCCCTACTACAAGCCAGGGCAAGATGTCCTGATGTTTTTGCACATTTTTGAAATGGCGTGCCAGGAGCAGCGGGTCCCCGACAACTTGTGGTTGTCCGCCCTGCGAACCCAGGTCAGTGGGGACCTGGCTGACCTCCTCGGGGCGCATCTGCAGAAGACCCCGGCAAGCTACGAGGCGTTCAAGGCAGCGGTCAGACAACACTTCGCCCTCTCCGCCGAACATTGCCGGCGAAGATTTCGAGAGGGTAAACCTTCCCCTGGGACCACCCACGTGGCATGGGCAGCCCAGGTAATGCACGTCTGCGAGTCCTGGGTGGAGGCTTCCCGGGCCTCCACCCTGAAGGAAGTTGTCGAGCTGTTCGCCATGGAGCAGTTCTTCACCACCCTCCCGAAGGAGCTGGCCGCTGTCGTAAGGGATCAGAAGCCCCGTACCTGTGAGGCGGCGGGGATCATGGCCGACGAGATGGGGCTATACCGGACGGCCCCATCCACCAAGGGAAGTTCCGCTGCCGTGGCCGAGAAGAACCCGGAGCCGGAAAAAGGCCTGCCCCGACGGCGCGGTGAGGCCCCTCGGACCAAGGGGAACCAAAACCCTCGGTCTGGGGCCTGCTTCCACTGTAACGAGATGGGACACCTGCGGCGGGATTGCCCCAAGCTCCAACCCAAGAACCGGGATGCCCGTCCCTCACCGAGGAAAGTAGGACGCGTCGCGGGTGCTGCAGCCGCTCAGGACAACGACAGCGACGACGAGCGACGGTCGGTCCTCTCCCTCCATGCAAGCATCCCCGAGGATCGCAGTGCCGAGGAGGAACTCCAGGAGTGGGATTCCTACCGTCCTGAACCCCGTGCATCGCTGTATCGCATCGCCTCCCCGGACCAGCTGAGATGGAGCCGCAAGCAATTCTGTGAGTCCATCTATATCAATAATGTTCCCCGGGTGGGGTATAGGGACACTGGGGCAGATGTAACGGCTCTGCCCCGGGACCGCGTAGAGAGGTCCCAACTTTTTTCAGGACGTACGTGTACGATCAAACCCTATAACTCCCCCGACATCACCGTCCCCATCGCCCGGGTCCGGATCAAGTACCAGGGGTGGGAAGGAGAGATGGACGTAATCATCCATCGCCAAAAGGAGTGGGGCATCATCATCGGGAACGACCTCGCGTTCCGGGTGGCCAAAGCTAAGATGGGGGTCGTCACCCGGGGACAGGCAAGGCGAGGGGGGCCGCCCGTAACCGCACCGGTCCCAAAGCCTAAGCCCGTGCCCCCTCCACCACCCGGGGTGACCCCATCCCCTGCGGGGCACCCCGGGGAAAACCAGGCCATAGCGGAGCCCCCGAAGGACGAAGGGTTTGCTCAGATGGCTAAAGACTTTGGGACACAAGCCCAATTCAAGGAAGCCCAGCGGCTGGACCCGTCCCTGCGAGAGTGTCGCGCCCTGGCCAACCAAGACCCCGGGGTATCCCTTGCCACGGAAGGATTTATCTGGGACAATGGAACTTTGTACCGGGAGTTCGAGCCAAAGGGGGAAGTGGCACCGGGGCGCAAGCAGAGGCAACTGGTGGTTCCCCAACGGTACCGCCGCGCCGTGTTGCACCTCGCCCACGACGTGGCATGGGGAGGACACCTGGGGCAAAAGCGGACCCAAGCTCGAATTACAGAGGGGTTCTACTGGCCCATGATCGCCTCCGACATTAAGGCTTACTGTCGGTCCTGCGATGTGTGCCAGCGAGTGGGACACAATCGCGATCACCCAAGAGCTCCCCTTCAGCCTTTTCCGGTGGTGGGGATCCCTTTTGAACGGATTGCTATGGACATAGTGGGTCCCCTGAACCCGCCCACCAAGACGGGGAAAAAGTTTGTACTGATGGTAGTGGACTTTGCCACCCACTACGCAGAGGCTTTTGCGCTCGCCTCCATCTCTGCAGCCAGCTTGGCTAAGACTCTGCTCTCTCTCTTTGCCCGCTTAGGAATGCCCCGCACGGTCGTGTCGGACTGCGGCACCGGGTTCATGTCTAAACTGTTCCAGAAGATGTGAGACCTGGGGGGGGGTTGACCATGTAACTTCGGTGCCTTACCACCACGAGACCAACGGACTGGTTGAACGCTTCAACCAGACTTTGGGGAAAATGATCCGGGCGTACGCTAGCCGTCACCCGGGAACTTGGGACCAAGCCCTACCCTACCTCCTCTTTGCCTACCGAGATGCTCCGCAGGAAAGCCTCGGGTTTTCCCCGAATGAACTGATGTTTGGTAGAGAACTACGGGGGCCCTTGGCTTTGTTGCGGGAGGAATGGGAGGGGGCTGCCGGCAGTTCGCCCGTGCCGGTTCACACTTTTCTGCGGCGGCTACGGGACACCCTCCACAGCGTTCGAGAAGCCGCCCAACAGCATCTGAAGGCAGCCCAGCAGCGGCAAAAGAAGCTGTATGATAGAACCGCAGTAGCCCGGACTTTTGAGGTGGGTGATAAAGTGTTGGTTCTGCGTACCCTCAAAACGGACAAGCTGTGTCTTAAGTGGGAGGGTCCGGGGACTGTAGTTGAGAAACTTGGACCAGTCAACTACAAAATACTCTTTGCTGGGACTCCTGGAAAATGTAAAATGTTTCATGTGAACATGTTGAAATTGTATGTAGACCGGGGTGCGGGACTGGGCTGTGTGAAGGAACATAATGATAAGGATTTCGCTGATGGAGATCTGTTGAGAGAATGGGGGGATGGTGGGGGAATAGAAGAAATCTCACTGTCACCCGCCCTGTCCGAGGCTCAGCGGGAGCAAATGAAGCGGGTGCTGGATGAATTTGGGACCATGTTCTCAGACCGCCCCGGGCGGACCCCACTCATCCAGCACACCATTCAAACGGGTGACAGCCCCCCTCTGCAATCTCTGCCATACCGGGCGGTGGGACCCCATGCTCAAGTCATTGCTGAGGAGGTCAAAGCCATGCTAGACCTAGGGGTGATCGTCCCTAGTTCTAGCCCATGGTCCTCCCCGATTGTCCTGGTGGCCAAAAAGGATGGGGGGGTGCGGTTCTGTGTGGACTATCAGAAAATCAACAAGGTGACCGTCCCTGACCCCTACCCCATCCCCAACATGGATGTCTTGCTGGAGAAGCTAGGGAGGGCCAAGTACATTACCACCCTAGACCTCACCAAGGGCTATTGGCAAGTTCCGCTGGACGCGGATGCTGCGCTCAAGTCTGCCTTTGTCACACACCTGGGTTTATTCCAGTTCACCACTCTTCCCTTCGGAGTCCAGAATGGTCCGGCAACCTTTCAGAGGCTGGTGAATGGAATGCTGAACGGGTTGGGAGAATTTGCCTGTGCCTATCTAGACGACATAGCTATCTTTAGCTCCACTTGGGAGCAGCATCTGGAGCATGTCCGGCGGGTCTTCCAGCGGATCCGGGACGCTGGGTTGACGGTGAAAGCAAAGAAGTGCCAGGTGGGGCTAGAAGAGGTTGAGTACCTTGGACATCGCGTCGGAGGGGGGAGCATCAAACCCATAGAAGCTAAGATCGAGTCAGTTCAGAAATGGCCCCAACCCGCAACCAAAAAACAGGTGCAGGCTTTTCTGGGACTTGCAGGGTACTATCAGAAGTTTGTTAACTTGTTAAAAGCCTGCCTCACAGCAGCTCCCATTCTGCAAGCCCCAGACTTCGAATCCCCCTTTGTTCTACAGACGGATGCCTCTGAGGCCGGGATGGGGGCGGTGTTGTTACAGGAGAAGGTGGGAGAAGGGCTGCGCCCCGTTGCATACCTGAGCAAGAAGCTCCTGCCCAGAGAACGTAGTCTTGCCACCATTGAGAAGGAGTGCCTGGCCGTGGTGTGGGCCATCACCAAGTTGCGCCCCTACCTCTGGGGGAGACGGTTCCGCCTGCAGACTGACCATTCCCCCCTGTGCTGGTTAGATAGAGTCAAGGGCAACAACCAAAAACTCCTACGGTGGAGTCTGGCGTTGCAAGACTTTGACTTCGAAATTGAGCACATCAAGGGTAAGGACAATGTCTTGGCTGATGCACTCTCCCGGGCTTTCTCAGGTGATGGGCAAGTCGATGGGAAATTGGGGTGTGGGACCCCAATGCCATCTTTTCCCTGGGGGGGAGATGTGGAGAAAGCCAACCTAAAACCCCTTTCTGACACACACACACTCACCAAGGAAGGGGGAAGGAGACCCAGGGGGCAGAGACAGCCAGTCTCCACAGAGACCAACAGGGACAAACAACATCTGCATAGAATCACCCCAGGGGGAAAGGCAGGAAGCATCCCCAGGTTCATCAATGCTCTCGTATATCAGCCCCATCTACATAAGACTTGAATACCAGAGCAGACATTTCGGCACCCATAAGAAAGGGCCATTCAACACCACAGGATGGGACCATTAAGCAGGTGGCTTCAAGGGGACCCCACCCACCTGAGGAGGGTGGCAACCCACCTGATTGGCCGCCCACCTGAGGAGGGTGGCAACCCACCTGATTGGCCACCCACCTGATTGCAGAGGGAGGGGCTACCTGAAACCCAAGGTATAAAACACCCTGCGCAAGGGAACTGAGTTGTTGGACCTGATCAGCAGTCTTGCCCCATGCTTGGGGTAAGGGAACGAAGGGATCGGCAACCCCGGGTAGCAGCACCCGGCGTGCTCCAGCTAGCTGAAATCACTGGCCGCTTGGGTTGACCGGACCCCCGGGAAACCAAGCTGAAATCACTGGCCACTTGGGTTGACCGGACCCCCGGGAAACCAAGCTGAAATCACTGGCCACTTGGGTTGACCGGACCCCCGGGCAACCAAGCTGAAATCACTCACTAGCCGCTTGGGTAGACCGGACCTCCGCCGGGAACCCAGCTAGCCGCTTGGGTAGACCGGACCTCCGCCGGGAACCCAGCTAGCAGCATGCGGTTGACCGGGCCTCTGCTGGAGCCCGAGCTGAACTAACTAGCTGAGAGCCCTGAAATCACAGTGTCCTTGAGACTTCTTGCTTGCTACTTTGTGCTGTACTGATAAGCTGTATTGCTGGCGTGTGTCTGGGTTTGTGAAGGTCATTTTGTAAATAAACTTGTTTTATAAAAGATACTTTTGTGGCTATAAGTTATCCCTTTGTTCTAGGCTAAGGGTGATAGTCGCTGGGGGGCCTCGGAGAAGGCCCGCCCCCAGGACTCGCTACCCCCTTAGTATTGAACCCGCGCAGAAGACCAGGTTGGCAGTCTTCCACTAGTCTATTACCTGATTTCTCAGCATCTTATCACTCAATATTTAGAAAATCACAGCTGCATATGTGAACGGACTCCAATAGAAAGCATCGTGCTTAATAGGAAAATTCTGTCTCTGACATTTGATATGTTACCTCTTTCACCCGTGCAAATCCTCACTCGACACTGCAGCCATCTAGTGATGCGTGTGTATATTTGAACTGGAATCAAATCAATGTTAAATTAAAACTTTTGGTGTCGAGGCCCCCCAGGGTCAGGGGGTGGGATTTTTTAGCATCCATCTGCTTTTCATTTCTTTTCTTTCTTTTTTAAAATATTTATTTATTTATTTATTTTGATAAACATAAACAAATCAAATACAATCAAACACGTGCTCCCATCACCTTGGGAACCAATATGATAAGCAACTACTACTTTTCTATACCATTGTATCTAAATTCCAAAAATACATCAGATCTTGACATGGTGTAGTCCCCTTTCCCTCAATTAAAACATAATCTAAAAATAATCCCCATATATCCTTAAAATTGTTTTTCTTTAATTGCCCCCTTTTACATTTGATATTACAAGTTAACATATCATTTAAAGCCATATCCCACTCTTCCTTATACCAGTCGATAATAGAGAAAACTTGATGAACTTTCCATTTTCTTGCTATCATTAATCTACCCGCCGTTAACAAATTTACAATTAATTCTTTAACACTTTGAGGCCCAGCCACCTCTTCAGTTATTGATAACAATGCTAATTTAGGACAAACCTCCTGCTTTTCATTTCTATTAAATGTATATACATGCAGTCCCCAGGTTACGAACGAGTTCCGTTCTTAAGAATGTCTTTAAGTCGAATTTGTATGTAAGTTGGAACAGCATAGCGTTCTTTCCGTTAAAAATCGGCATTTATGCAAATTGCATAAATTATGCAAATTGTGCAGTATACTACGCTATGTACTCTACGTAAACAATGTAGTGCCGGGGAAGCCAGAAGTCTGTTCTTAAGTATGGGTTGTCTGTAAGTCGGACGTTCTTAACTCGGGGACTGCCTGTATTTGTTTTCATAAAATTCCACTGGTGGGTACTCTGCGCCTTTGGAATGGAGTAGGTTGCACCTGTAAGTACATGATATGGGGGGGGCACATTTTTTCCATCTGAGTCACGCATTTAGCAGTCCTGCCTGTTGCTCAGGAAATCTTTGTCTGCCTGCCACTGGATTTGTGACATTGGAGGGTGTGATGGCACCTGCAGCCACTAGGCACCCATCTTTCTGGCTTGCCTCCCTTTCTTGGTTTGGATCGAGCAAAAGCACACAAATGAGAATGACAGAAAGGGGTGAAGGACTAATACCAGTTCCAAGGACCACTCCTGCCTTTTTTCTGTAGGTTATACTAGCTTCTCTCCTTATAGTGTAAAAGCAAGTGGCTTTAAATTTAGCTCTTGGCTAATAGTGCCTTAGTAAAGGGTTTGGCGGATGGGGACCGGCCTGTGGAGAAGGACCCGAACAGAGGGTTTCTAGGGCTATGATTCTATAGCTCAGGAGTGGGCAGCTTGTGGCCCTCTAGATGTTTTGGCCTACAACTCCCACCAGCCCTAGCTAGCATAGCCAATGGTGGAGAGATCATGGGAGTTGTGTCCCTCCAGATGTTTCGGCCTACAAGTTGGCCATCCCTACTATAAATAAGACAGACAGACTCTTTCTTCCTTCCCCAGCACGTTATCAGATCCAATCTTTGGAAATAAAAATAAAAGGCTATTATTACTGTGCTTTAATCATAGTGAAGGTACCAGACTGCCAAGCCTCAGCTCCTTGCAATCCTACTTGAATCTCTGTTCAGGGACTCGCCTTTAATTCTGTAACCTGGATTTAGATACTGAACCAAGCAGAGCAACTACAACACCCATGTGGGGTAAAACCAAGAAAGGTTTATTCTGGTAGCATTTTACATCAAAAGGTGGGAAATGAGGGAAGCACACAAAATTAGAGAGAGACACACTTTGGTACACAGAAATAGAGCTGCAAAATAACAAAACCTGATTCCTTATATCTCTCAGGCACCCAACTACCGTAGTTACCTGAGGGTCAGTTCTCTTCCAGGGTTGGATCCAGCACAGCCCTGCTGCCCGGGGGGGAACTATTCCATCTACCCGAAGGTCTGAGATGGGTAGCCCTCCACAGGGCCTGCCTTTACCAGAGCCCTCATTCAGCTAATTTCACCAGGAGCTACCCGGGGTCGGATCCGGAGGCCTCCCGAAGGCGTGGGGCCTCTCCTTGGCTTACCGCCATTGCTCCAACAGCCACCATGTGGTGACCCAAAAGACAGACAAAGAAACAAAACTCCCACCTTGGAATATAGCTCTTCCCCCTCCCCCTTTCTGTAGCTTTCCTGCCTCCAGCCAATTAGAATGAACTTCACCTGGCCAGGCAAGGGAGGGGGGACTCATGACTTACTAGGCCTGAACTACATTTGCATATGAAAGCCCTAGACCAGCTTCTCCGGACTTCCAGGCGCCATCCATAGGAACTATGCACACTTCGCCCCCTCCCAGCCCCCCAACTGGCCTTACTTGGTTTACACATGAGGAGGCGTGTGTGTGTGTGTGTGTGTGTGTACATGTAGGAACCCCCAAAGGCTCTTTTCTCCACAGTAACACTAGGAACTGTCCACCTGGAAGCACCCTAAGTCGGGTTCTCAACCAGGGGGGAATTCCCCCCCCGGGGGGGAATTTTAGGGTTTCAGGGGGGGAATTGGGACCACAGAACTCAGTGATGAGGAGCTGGATTTAGTGCAAAATCCATTTAGTGAAAAAGTTCCTGATTATTGTCAAGATGAATTTCTGGAGCTGGAGACTGATTCGGGAGCAAGAGATATGTTCGATGAGAAATCAATCACAGAATTTTGGCCCTTGATGTGTGATTCCTACCGAAAAGTGGCAGAAAGAGCTATCCATGCACTGCTTCCATTTGTGTGGCCATATCTTTGTGAGTCAGGCTTTTCAATTCTGTTGCAAGTGAAAACAAAGCAGCAAAGTAGATTGGGGGTTGAAAATGACCTGACCCTGGCATTCTATTGAACTTTTTGTTTATTGAAGTATGCTTCAGTTTACTCTGCTAAGTAATTAGTTATGAATGTAAAAAACTATTTTAGTTTTACTCAAGTTTTAAAATCCATCAACATTGCTGTTAAATTTGTAAAACTCCACTTTAAAAATTATCCAAGTAAATGTATATATACCAATATAAAAAAAATAAAAGATTTTCAATATTATATGCATATTATTTGGAATGCAACTTCTGAGTCAGACAATCTTGGAAAGAGGGGAATGACATTCTGACATATGGTGAAAAGGGTGCATGGGGCAAAAAAAGGTTGAGAACCACTGCTCTAGGTGATCTCTCTCCCTCCATGCATGAGGACTAGAAACTTGCCTTGGGTTTAAAAGCCATGAACTAAGAGGTTCTTAGAGGATTTATTGCATGATAAATTGTGCCACACGCACATTCTAGCCATTGTATGATACTCCTACACATGACTTTTCACAAACAATAGCATGAAATCCCATCCACATAATAGATGAGTGTGGGTCTTACTTTGAGGGATAGCTGTGCTGAACTTCACGTAAAAAAATATCTGGCTGTGTGCACTTGTGGGCAGAAATAGTACACTGGAGCAGGGCACAGTCCTCAAATATTTTTTATAAACCTGAAGATATAAAGTGAAATTAAGATAAGCAGAAGGGAATTGTGTCACTTGTCACTAATTGCATCAAAAGCAATATCTAATACGGAACTGTTGGTATAGAAATGGAATAAATAGCATGCATGCCCCATGGCACTTGCGCAGCCACATGCCACAGAGCAATCATTATAACAATGAGTGTACTATGTGGGACATACTGCATTTTCCTGTGGTACAGAATATTCTTCTTTAGAGGAATCAGAAAATGTGGAAATCCCACAAGAATGGCACTGCCTTGAGATCAGATGCGTAGATGGAGTGCAAGAAATGGGAAGCAAATGCACCATTATTGCATGAAAAAGAAAGGGCCCTTGGGAGCCTCCCAACTGCCCATTACATTTTGGGTTTGTGCTGAACTATGCCTTCCAATATTTTACAAGGGCCATGCTGACTGGGGCTGATAGTAGTCCAACCAACACATCCAGAGGGCACCAGGTTGGGGAAGCCTGACCGATACCTTCTCTCTCTTTCCCTCCCCCATCCCACTAACTCCCCTTCTAACTTTCTCAACTGACTGTCCCCACCTGTCACTCATTCTGACTCCACCCACCATTCCTTTACTCTTCCCTGATGTCAATCTTACTTCCACTCATTCTCCTGTTACAGGGTGCCACAACTGGGCGAGGCGGTTGGCACATTGACCTGAACAGGTTCTCAGCTTTGCTACACTTCAAACAGCTTGTCCATCAGCTCAGCTCTGTAGGAGCACATTGCCTGGGAGGCAAGGAAGAAGTGAGGAGGAGACAAATACTGCAGAGGATCCATGTGTGCTGATCACCACAATGCAAGGAGCTGCTCTTTCTTTTCTATAGCTCCTAAAGATAGAGATGCTACTTTCTAGTTGTTGCTGCAGCAGGTCCGGCAGCAGTTGCAGGAGAAAACTGATGCTTTTTGCTGGCCAGTTAGTTCCTCTTTCAACAGACAACAGTTCTCTCAGCAGGCAGTCATTAGTGCAGCAAGTTATCTAAGAGTGAGTTGATAATTCCTTTGCATTGAAACATAGCTGCAATTTTCATCTGATTTTTTAAAATTGCAAATGGCAGCCCTAGGACTGGAATTAGGTACTGTTATAGGCAATCATTAACTTGAATAATTTGCTAAAGATAGGTTTAAATCCATGATCAGCTACCAAACTTGCAGGGTGACCTTGGGCCAGCCACTGTCTCTCAGCCTAACCTTCCTCACAGGACTGTTGTGAGGATAAAGGGGGGGCTATGTGTGCTGCCCTGAGCTCCTTTGGAGGAATGGGAGTAGGCACTTTTTCTCCCTCTCAGAATATTAGTGGTCACCCAATGAAATTGATTGAGGAGATGCTGATCCAGGGGGTTTGGGGGAAGGGGGGGGTTTAGTCACACATCATTACTGACATGAGGCATGCTTCACATGCTTGACTTGTGGCTTGCTTCACTTGCTTGACTCAGCTGGAACAAATTTCTATCAGGAAATTTGCATGGGTTGATCTGTTGGTTTCTACAGCAGTGCCCAAGAATGTGTGCTAACACGTGCAACACTCAACATTTTTGGTTAGGGGGGCGTTATCTTGTTTGTGGTAAGAAAATACCTTTAGGCAACCTTGCTGATGCATGCTCTACAATGTATTCATTTATTCCGCAATAGCTTGTCCTATCCGGTGGGTGATTAACCCGTTTCTTTCTGAGGAATGGCTGTGACTCAGTGGTAGAGCCCCTGCTTTGCATACAGAAAGTCATCTCCCGGTATGGCTAGAAAAGAATCCTGCCTGAAACCCTGGAGAGCCATTACTGCCAGTCAGTGTGCCAACAATACTGGGCTAAATGGACCAATGGTCTGAATCAGTATAAGGCAGCTTCCTGTGTTCTTGATATTTTTCACCACCATTGATTGATCGATTGTTAGATTTCCTCTTCTCCATCATTCCTACACCAGCATCTGACTACATCATTTTGACTGCTGTCATTGCAGGCCTGTGGCTCACGCTGGCTCAGCTTGTCTGAGCGTGGAAAGCTAAGCAGGGTCAGGCCTGGTTGTTACTTGGATGGGAGACCCCACAAAAATGATCCTTCAACGCCAACTTCAGTGGACCGGTCATGTTGTTCGAATGCCTGACTGCCGTCTCCCAAAGCAGTTACCGTACTTTATTCCCAACTCAAGGATGGAAAGCGGAATATCGGTGGTCAATATAAGAGGTTTAAAGATGTTCTTAAGGTTAATCTAAAAAAATGCAATATAAACATCAAAAACTGGGAAGCTCTGGCCCATGAACGATCTAACTGGAGGTTGGCCTTTCACAAAGGATCCATGGACTTTGAAGAAGCTCGAGTGCAAGGTGAAAGGGAGAAACGTGCTAAGTGAAAAGCACATCAAATGAATCTTTTACAGGACCATCTTCCATCTGGTAACCTGTGTCCTCACTGTGGGAAGCTGTGTGGATCTAGAATTGGCCTTCACAGTCACTTACGGACCCATCGCTAGAGTCTACACAATTTTCTTTAGGATTTTCCTCCTTTTAAAATCTCCTTTTTGTAAATTTTCTCTTTTTTTTTTTATCCTGGAAGACAATCTTACTCGGTCACAAGTGATTGCCTGACTGATAGTTTCCTGCATTGAGCAGGGGGTTGGACTTATGGCCCTGTAGGCCCCTTCCAACTCTATGATCTATGAATCTTGCAATATATAACAATTGTGGGCTGCCTCTGTCAAGCATACAGACATAACGGGATGGGGGGGGGTATTTCAGGATTATTTTAATCCTGAAATAAATACAATTAAATAAACAGCTTTTGACAGGCATTGTACTGCAAAGTGAACAGACCTGTGCGTGTGTGCTCTGCCAGAAGAAACTAAAGGGGCCATCATTTGACCTGGAGGCTTCTGTGGATGCCATCATTGTAGGAATATCTCTTCGTTTTAGCAGAGTTTGAAGAGAGCAGTTGCAAACTTGCAATGGATAGTCTGTTAGGACTAATGGTTAAGAACATTGAAAAGGGTAAGGCTTTATTACAAGTATTAGCAAAACATACGTGCATGTCTCAGGCTGCAAAAACAAAAAACAAGAAGCTTCGTTTTAGTTGAAGAGAGAGGCGGGAGAGAAAAAGGGGAGTGGCCAAGATAAGTAGAGTCAGAATGGCAATCAACTAGTTAGGGAGGAAGAAACAGATTAACCCCTTATTTACCAGAGAAAGCCATTTAACCAACAAGCCTTGTTGCCCATTCCCAACAATCATGGTTTACATTACAGCAGTCAGTCAGCACTTCGCCACCTCTGGACTGAAAAGGTCATTGGAAATAAAGCAGATTTTTATTCAGAAAATTCTGCCACTAAATTGTACCATTGTACTATGAGAAGATAATATTTGAAGGAATAGGGCACATTTTAATAAACACATTCATGGTATGTGTTACAGGGTCTATACTAGTGTGGGTGAAAAAGCTCATTCCCAAAGAGACGGAGGGAAGGACCCATGGCTTCAGCTGGGTTTCTCTGCAATTAGTCCTGTAACCAACAGAGCTGTAGTGTCAAGCACTGTATCAAATAATAACCAAGGAGATAATGTGGAGTCCAGGGCGACGTTTACTAGCACGTGTGTCCAAAACAGTTCAATAAAACAATGACCTGGTTTGGATGACACGACAACCCATCGTGGGTTTGGTTGTCATGTCAGCTGAACTCCGCCCACTTTATCCATGGTGGCTTGTTGTTGTTGTTTTTCAAACAAGCCACCCTGAGAAACCATGGGCTGTTCTAGGGGTTGTTTTACCTACAGTGGGTTGTCATGTCATCTGAACCTGAATGACTTTTCCCACTGTGGGTAAATTCCAGCAGTGAACAAGGCACGAGTCAAGAGCGGCAAAAAAACCCCACCCTTGTTGCTCTTGGCGATCTTGCCCATGTCACCACCAGTGACAGCCCCTTCAAAGTTCCCATGCGGCTCATTGGAGGGGTTGTCACTGTTTGGCCACCCCTTTTTTAAAATTAAAAAAAGCACCCAAAATGTGCGCAAATTTTCCCAGTAAGTGTTTTTTTTAAAAAAAAAATAAATAGTTGTGCGCAAGTGCAGAGGTGCACACTTGTGTAGGTCCAAAAAGGGGAAGCCTCACCTGGGCAATGTCTTGGGGGGTACCTGCTATAAAAGTGCAGCAGGTACCAATCCTGGACACTGAACCAGAGAGGCTCCAAATAGGTTTCCCCCCCACTTTGCTTTCCCCTGACAGCTGTCAAACGGCGAGCTGTCAAGGGAAAGCAAAGGCGCAAGCGATCTGGTTCCTTCTATAGGTGTTACCTTGGGGGCTCTCAACTGCATATGAGCATGATTCCTTTCTTTTCTGGGCTACTGATTCTGGTGTCCAGCCTGAAGCTGTTTTCAGCCTGGCTCTATCCCCTGTTTGCAGAGGAGGAAGTGGTGCTGCATGCTTGTCATAGTGCACTTTCTGCTACTTCTGTTGGTCTTGTAGGCTGGGATGCACCCCATGTGGCACCTGGGGCTTCATAGCAGGTATCATGGCTAGCAATGTGCTTCTCAGCAGCCATCCCATGAGCAGCTAGGCAGCAGCAAAATCAAGCCTGTGATCAGTGTATTAAGCAGGTTCAACAGAGCTAGGTAAGGGTCAGCACTATTCTTGAAGAGCAGGGCTCTCCAACCTTGGGTCCCCAGATGTTGCTGGACTACAGCTCCCAGAATCCCTTGCCATTAGCCATGCTGGCTGGGTATGCTTGGAGCTGTAGGCCAGCAACATCTGGGGACCCAAGGTTGGAGAGCCCTGATGTAGAGCTTTCCAGAGCATGTGCTTAATCATGTAGGAATGTTGGAGAAATCCGCAACAGTCTCAAATGAGTTCAAATTTCTAAGAATCCAGCCTGTGGATTCTGCAGTGGACCGGCTTTCCCTGAGTCACACAGTCTTGGGAACTGTTGCTTCCCCCACACCCCGTAATTTTATGCAAATTTAATTGTAGAAAAAAATTAAAAAACACCAACCAAAAATGTGCATTTCCCACATAGGCTAAAGTGTGAAAATATGAATTTTGGGGGGATTTGTTCATTTTTGGAAGTGTGGATTTGCATAAGTGCGAATTTGCACAAAGGCGTACGAATGCATTTGCGCAGAATCCAATTCCGTCAATGAGCGAATGATGGAATGAAAGGCACCTGATAATATGCAAAACGGACATGAAGGGGATTTTACAACGTTCCTACATCCCTAAAATGGTTTGTATCATGCGTTCTGCCTGTCCGTTAGACCCTGGCTCAGGTGTGTCAAGGTGATCACCCACTCAGTTGCAAATTGTCTCATATTCTGGCTTGCACAGTACATGGTCACAAGCTATCTCTTTAGATATTTCATGGTGCGCAAATGTTGCCTTCAGTCTGGCAGCAACGGTCATGGCTGTTTTGTCTATCAAGTGGAGAACTTCTGGAAACTTGGAAAAGGAGTCCACAACTATCAGGTAGGGTGGACCTGCAGCTCAAAAATGTCAGCAGCTACTACCTTCAACCATGGCAAGTCTGGAATCTCATGGGGGGGGGGGATCATAATCAGTTTTCTGTGATTGGCTGGCTGGTGTTCCTGGCATAGCTGACAGTTGTTGACCCATTGTTCTATCTCTGCATTCATGTGAGGCCAATACATCAGTGTCCGAGCATATGCTTTCAATCTGTTGACACCTTAGTGTGGACCATGTAACAGTCTTACCATGTTTTCTCTGGCGCCTTGTGGAATTATTATTTTATGGCCCAGCAGCAGCAGCAGCAAGCCATTTTCGATTCTAATACTGTCTCTAAGAGGCCAATAGGGACGGAGTTCAGGCCTGATCTGCTAGCACTTGCAGACATGTTTCTGCTGAAGTGTGTTCTTGCAGCAGATTGAGCATGTGATCACTGAGTGGATCTGTGCTGGCCAGGCTGTAAATCACCCTGTCCTCTGTCAAATGTTTTATGTCTGTGGGAAGGGTACCTGTGGTCACCCTTGAGAGTGTGTCAGCTATGAACATGTCTGTGAAGGACTGCCACTGGGTCCTTTCTTCAAGAGCAGAGATCAAAGGTGCAAAACTGCCAGCCTTAGGTCTGCCGTCTTGACCTGATTCTCTCAGGGCCTTGCCCTTAGTCTATACACTGGATTTAGCACTGAACAACAGAGGAACCACACACACCGTGTGGGGTAAAACCAGGAAAGTTTATTTAAGATAAACAGATTACAATAAAAGGTGGGGAATGAGGGAAGGGGAAAAGGTGGAGAGACACTTCGGTATACACAAGTAGAGCTACAAAACAACAAAAACTAGTCCCTTACTATATAAATACCCAGGCACTTACTCCTTGCCTGGGGGTTGGTCTTCTTAGGGCTTGCCTCAGCAAAAAGCCCTACTCCGTGCACCTTCGCGTCCAGACAACAACAACTCAAACCAGAAGCCACAGCTGGCAGTATAGATTCCCCCCCCTCCTTTCAACAGCCCAGCTGTCTTTGGCCAATTAGGATGAACTTCATCTGGGCTAGGTAGGGGAGAGGTGGCTCCTGGAGTATGACTAGAGTGCTTTGGCCACATTTGCATGTGAATACTTGGGCACAGGGACATCAAAGACATGGGAGACTCTGAGGGGTCAGGGGCCATCAGAGGAAGTGATGTACATTTGCATGGGATTCTCAACCTCCAGCTGGGATTACCTTGTTTACACGTGTGGAGGTGTGTGTGTGTGTGTGTGTGGTGCAGGAAACTCTGACGCTTCTCTTCACAATGTCCTTGCCCTTTGTGCACTGCATCTGGATGTCATATTTCTGCAGCTGGAATAGCATTCTTTGTAATCTTGCCGGGGTCTTTCGTTCTTGTGCTGAGAATGGCTCTGTAGTAATTGTTGTAGTCAATTTTTGAGCTGAGAACTACATAGTGAAATTTGGAGAAGTGCAGAATTCGAAGGATAACTCTGTTCTGATCTGCATATAGTCCAGGAAGTTTGAATTAGGTCAGTTCACATAAAATGTGGACCAAATTAAATTCTCCAGCATCCCTAGCTATAAAGAATCAAATTGAGCGACTGGTCTATGTTGAATTGATGCCTTGCTTATTTGTGCATTTCTAGCAGGTATACTTTGCTTGATCATTGACTAAAAATCTCCTTCAAGGCATCTTGTAGATTTATTTTGAGTTGTAGCTCTAGCATTTTGTTATTGGCTTGACTCCATTATAACATCTGTTTAAGGGTGAATATCTTACCAGTAGCAATTTTACAAATATTTGGTGTTTCTTCTATTCATGAACAAAACTGTAAATTACTTAGCTGCAGCCATCTTTGAAGCCAGTATGGATATGATGATGGAAATGCTGGATGCATCCTGATGGCTGGGGAATGCTGGGAGTTGTAGGACTTTTTTTCTGTCTAAACATGCATAGGATTGTGTCCTTAAGGTTCATGCAATATTAGTTTTCTCACTGGAGTTTATTTTCTAACCCTAGTGGGAGACTGAAATATTGACCAAATTGTAAATTCACAGCAGCCATCTTCGATTCCAATATGGTGGTTACATGCGCAACTTGTCAGATTGACAACATGATTTTTCTGACATAGGTAGACCACTTCTACCTAAACACACATATTTGCTGCTTATGGCAATGTGTTGCCTACCGGGGTAACAACTTTATCCTTTTTCTATCCTACTAAAAGTGGACCCAATGTTCCAGGTTGAGATTAAACATAGGTCTCTAGTCAAAGGCTACCGATTTAAAGCAACATACAGCAAGATACAGGAAAAGAAAGTCTTGTAAAAAGGCCCAATGAACTCCTTAGTCAGCTTTGAATGTAAAGTTCTCAAATGCTCTAAAAAGTCAGATTTGCTCTGTTGGCATTTAGGAAATCTGTCAGATTTGAACTTGGCTGTGAACACTTGTTTCCAGTCATCCTCTTAGCCCTTTGGGCTTTCCTTAAGCTGGGTTCCTGGCATTAGGCCCAGGCTATTCCGCCTGTCCCAACGCCACGCCTGCTTCCTGTTACGCCCTCTCCACCTTTACTCCTCTTTGACGCAATCTCTCTTGTAAGAGCAAAAAAGGGAGGGATATTGACTAAGCAGGGCCCTGGCAAACAAGTTGTGGGAAATATCTTGCATCCTGCTTGATGCTCAGGTCCCCATGTCTTCTTGCTCCTACCCTTTTGGAAAGGGAACCTTGGCTCCTCTGCCAGCTTGCATCCTCAGTCCTGGTGCACAGCCCACCCGCCGGTTCGTGCAGTAGCTCCTAAGTTTGGAAATGCTGGAAAGATACCAACTCCCTGGAGGGGAAAGAACAGGAAATATACCCAGCTTCTTGTCAACTGTGCTACTCGGGCAGGACCTGATTTGTTTTGTAGAAAGGAAGGTTCTGAGATGAAGCGGACACTGTCTTCATCATCCCAGTGATGACTTATGTGGTAGAGGCATTACTTAGCTCTCCAAAGACCCCAGAGATGTGGGTATTGACCCTGGCACTGGTTCTAGTGCACCTACCTTCTGCCTGCTTTACTCCTGCAACTTTTCTGGACTCTGTCAACTGCTCACAGGTAGGTAAAAGCTCTGGTCATGGCGGTGGGAGGCAGTCTGTTACAGCCGAAGCAACTACGTAGGTTTCATTCAGATCATTTTCCTTTCCATTCTTTCCTTCTCTGTTGTCCATCTATGCCTCATCACCGCCACCAGTCCAATGGTGCATGTGTGTGTTTGACTGTGTGGGTTGATTGTGTGTGGGTTGTCCCACAAGATGATTTAATTACAATGTACAATTAAATTAATTAAAATTAATTAATTTAATCAAACATTTACCATTTTAATTCTGTGTTTCAATTCTTTTTCTTTCTTTTTATCATTCACCACTCAGAAATCTTGTCAGATATAAATGAGATGGTGTCAGAACGTTAGCATTTTCAGATTATCAGAACCTCACACAGCTTGGTTTCCTGATGAGGGATATGGACGGGTGAAATCCACTCCACTGTCTGCCTAACAAACATCACGCACCTGTCTCAGGTGTCAAGTCGAGCCATAGCAGCTCTGAGCAAGGATGTTACTTGGCATGAAGGAAAGTAGTAGCACCTGGCTTTGCCAGGACACCATCTCATTGCGATAAAACCTCAGTGGAGGACCATATTTAATTTAATGTGGGTTAGCTACCCTAAATTAAGGGTGGGCGACCTGTAGCCCTCCAGATGTTTTGGGCTACAGCGCCCATCATCCTTAGCCAGCATAGCCAATGGTGAGAGATGATGCTAGTTGTACACCACTGAGTTGAGAGCCAGTTGGGACTCGGGAGATCCAGGTTCTAGTCCCCACTTGGCCATGAAGCTCACTGGGTGACTTTGGGCCAGTCACTGACTCTCACCCTAACCTACCTCACAGGGTTGTTGTGAGAATTAACTAGGAGGAGGTGGTTTATGTAAGCCGCCTTGAGTTCCTTGCAAGATAAAAAGTGGGATATAAATATAATAAATAAATAAAAGATATTGAGGGTCACAAGCTGCCCACCTCTGCCCTGAATTATTTCCATCATATTCACTGTGAAGGTGCTTCGAAAATAGGATGGCCAAATCTAAAGGAGGACAAATGGGGCATCTGTACTTTTGATAGTTAAGTAGAGGAGAGAAGTTGAGCAGGTGTAGCTTCTCACCCCTCCATTACAAACTTCACATGCTAAAAATCCCTTTTCCACATACTTATTAAAGGTACACAGGAGCCCTGTCCTGCTTTGCTTCTGGTCACCCTACTATTAATTATCAAAGCGGGGGCGGTGGATGGGACAACAATGACAATATTTGCCCCATTGCTTCAATCCATGCTTAAAGGGTGAAAGTGGAATCTAATTAGACTGTAGAGTGAGGTGTGTGTGTGAGAGAGAGAGGGAGGAAGGGAGAGTTGATAGCCTATATATTAATAGGAAACACATTCTCCAAATCTGGATCACCCATGGCACCACCCATGCACAAGCTGGTATCAGCAGGATTAGGGAAAACCCTTTAAGGGGGGAAAAAACTTCCGGTGGAGGTGCGAGGGAAATCTTCCAAAAACAGCTCGGTGGGCACAGAATGCTCGCTTGCTGTTATGAGATGGGGCAAACAGGGGGAATGGAATGGAGTATCCTAGAAAAGGAACGGCTGGCTGGCTGGAATCCTGAACAGGAGCACCTCAACTTCACACTGCAACTTTTTGTTGCAGGTCTCACTTGCTCTAAATTAGTTAATATGGTGCTCAAGTGTGTGGGTGTGATTTTGTTTATGCATGTGTCATATAGGTCATAGATTCAGAGAAGGCGTGTGTGCCCAGGCCTCTTGGAAGAAAGGGCCTTGAAGAAGAATACACACACACAGGTGGCCTATGCTGCCCCTCCCCCTATGTCACACCCCACCACGCAGCTCTCTTAGCTGTTATCCCCTAAACAAAATCCTAAAATCTGTTGTTTTGTGAGTTTCTGGAAACTAAGGTTCAGTTTATTGTTTATTTTTCTAAAATTTTATTTAATTTTCAAAACAAAATATAACAAACTACAACAATAACACAAAGATTTAACTAAAACTACATACAATAAATCATAAGGTGCACCCCCCACCCTCCTAGGGACCAATTAATATGCTTCCATCCCCTTGATCAAATGAATTCCACATTCCAAAAAATATAACATATCCTGACAAGGCATACTCCCCTTCCCCTTTATTAATACATAGTCTAATAATTGATTCCATATATCCATAAAATTGTTCTTCTTTAACTGTCCTTTTTTGCATTTGATACTACAAGTTAGTTTATCGTTTAGGGCTACATCCCAAACTTCCTTATACCAATCAGTTATTCGGAAAACATGTTGTACTTTCCATTTCCTCACTATCATTAGCCTAGCCGCAGTTAACAAGTTTACAATTAATTCCTTTGTGTTTTGGTCGCAAATAACTTTCTCCGTTATTGATAACAATGCTAGTTTTGGACAGACCTCTAGGTTAATACCAATAATTTCCGATATTTCTGTAAAAACCTCTCGACAAAAAACTAAGGTTCAGTTTAAACGGAATGGCAGGCATGTATCCACGGGGGGCTCCGCAGAGACATGTTGTTTAAACTGGGGCTCCGGAGCCTACACATACAGTGTTAACACACCAAGGGTCCATGGCCTGGTACACTGCTTTGCCACGCCAATGGTTAATAATGACACTAGCTTCATGGAATGCATAAAGATCTTTGGAGTTCCTTTTCTAAACACATGCCTGCTGCGTCACATTTAAGCTGAGTCTAGTACGTGGAACTTCTTGTGACTTTACCCCCCAGGGGTGTTGAATCTCTTTGAGCCTGAGGGCTGAATTCAATTTCAGAGAAGCTCTGGGGTAGGGAATGGGGGGACGATGACACACAGACATATTTCAGTGGTGGGTGGGTCCGAATGCAAAAGGGGTGGGGGGCTAAAATTACCAGCGGAGTTTAGCTAAAAGCTCTTACTGCCAGTAACTAAGCCTTAGGAGAGACATTTCAAGATCTTTGGAAAGGTGAAAAAAAAACCTGTACAAAAGCCAGGAAGCCACCAAATAATCGGTGGCCAGGGGAAGACGGTGGGGCTTTCTGGGGGGACCCCCCCCCCGTAGGGCTGGATTGGGACCCAAGGCAGGCTGGATTGGTCCCAGGGGCCTGAGGTTCAACATGCTGCTTTCCCCCCTTGCGGGGGGCATGGGAATTCTCCCAGTTTCCTCTGCCCTCTTATAGCCCTGCTATTTGCCCTTCAACTTCAAACAAGGGCAAATACAGTTTCTCCTCCCCTGCCCAGTTTGCCCGCTATGGCCTGTGCCTAGCATGGAAGTTGCTGTGGAAAGGGAAGGGTGTTGTGGTCGCTAAGGAAGCCAGAGAAGGGATTGCCAGTTCTTCACGGTACTGAGAGGGCCTGTTAGGCTCTTGTTTACCTAGGTGCAGCCACAGCCCTTTGCCCTGGCACCAGTGAGGCGTCCTGGAGCTTGTGTCCAAGGAGACAGAGCCAGTGCCGGAATAACAGGTTGCGTGCCGAGCTGAAGGGGCTAGTTAGGCTGTGCCAGTAGAGTGGCTGCCCTCCCACCCCTGCTTATGTGCCTGTAACAGCAGCCCAGCATTTTCCTACCACATATCCCCATGCCAGAAAAGCTCCAGCTGCTAATGTGTCAGATGGCTGATAAAGGCATGGGAACAGGGCCAGGAAACAAGGTGGCAGCCTTACGTGCCAGACCAAGGATAGGTTCCTTGCTTGGATGCTGGGAGAGATGAGAAGACCACCACAGAGATACTACTACTACTACTACCACCACCACCACCACCACCACGAGAATTACTCCTGTTCCTACTATACATTCTCTCTCTATAGCAGGGCTCTCCAACCTTGGGTCCCCAGATGTTGCTGGCCTACGGCTCCCAGCATACCTAGCCAGCATGGCTAAGGGCAAGGGATTCTGGGAGCTGTAGTCCAGCAACATCTGGGGACCCTAGGTTGGAGAGCCCTGCTCTATAGCTATGTAAATACTGCCCTCCCTCACTTGAAGGTGCTCCCCCCTTCCCCTTCCTTTATTGTCTTTCCCACTATCAAAATTTAGATTGGAGGCTCCTGGGAGCAAGGAATGGGGTGTGGGGGTGGTAGACTTACTTATATTGGTATGTATATTGATAGTGTCGTGTCTCCATAGCAACGGCCCCAAGGAGAGACCAAAAATGCAGGTGGTTGTGCTGATCCTTGTGTGTGTATGTGTACATAGCATGATACCCAATTTACTAGGATCAGCTGACAGTCATAGAATAGTGAGCCAGCAAAGGGCGGTGTACTGGTTAGCATTTTGGACTTTGGCTGGAGAGACCTGAGTTCGCATCCCTGATCCACCTTTCAGTTCACAGGGTGACTTTGGACCAGTCCCTGTCTGAGCCTAGCCTACCTCACAGGGTTATTATGAGCCGCCTGGTTATTATATAAAGTAAGTATGTGTGTGTAACCTACATCTGTGTAGGCCACACTAAGCTCAATGGAGGAAGGGTAGGATAGATATGTGAGGAACATTAAGGGGCCATGTAGTGCACAGACTGCCATTTAAGATTTTTTTTTTTAAAAGCTTGGGCGCTTTTGGGGCTGCTGGCAATGGTGGTCACCCGGGAGCCACATGGCAAGAGCAGCTAGGGGTTTTGCTGCTCTTGCCAAGCAGCTCAGTAGTCGGTTCCTGATACCCATGATTGGGTCAGTCGCCTGGGTTCAGACGACACGAAAACCCATCATAGGTACAACAACCCATACTACAACCCATGGGTGGTCAGGGTGGCTTGCTGCCCTCCAACAAGCCACCCTGCGGGAACCAGTTCACGTTTGCATGACACGACAACCCATTGTGAGTAGCAACCCATGATGGGTTGTTGTTTCATGCAAACCCAGTCAAAATGCCCTCAAAAAGCATAAGATCACCAGCTCAAGGTTTTCTAGCAGTTTCTTTTCCCAACACCAAGGAGAAATACTACTTATCTCAGAATCAACAAACTGGTTCTAGCAGTTTTCATTTCCACCAGGAGCAGGTCTTTGTAAAGCTTATGCGTATTAATTTACCATTCAAGACCAAGCATTACATTACAACTGGGATATCTGATAACAATATATTGTTGCTGAGAACATCCATTCTGCCCCCACCCCCAGCTACTGTGAGGATCGCAACTAAGCTCAGAGAGAAAAGGAAAGCCTGAGCAGGATGACAGATTATATCATTTCCCCTGGTAATCAGAAAGTGCCAGAGCTTGGACCCTGGAAGCCCTGGCTCCGCTATAATACACAATACAGGATATCTTCTGTATTAGGCACTGATTTGGTACACACGAGATACTGGCACAGACAAGGAGAAGGGATGTTTTTTCAATCTCAGTCCAACTGGGTGTTCTGTGGGGTGGGAGTGAAGGAAAGGGGCTTGTTCTTGACAACCCTCTTACTGGCCCCTAAACCTGCCCCTTCTCTGTCCTTCCACAGGGTCTGAGCTGCCGGTTCTTGGGTAAGTGTTGGCTCTGTTTTGCTTGTGCACTTGTGTCAGATAGTTCTTCTAATCATTATGCTTTGTTAGATAAATGCAATAGCCCAGCCCAGCCCAGCATGAAGAATGCCGCCATCTACTCAGCTTGTCTTGAAACTAGTCAGGTGGGATTATTTTGCTACCTGAACTGTTTGATTGTTGCTGGGTTGGTTTGTTTTTAAAGCATGCCAATGCCTCGCCCTTAGGGAAATCATTCACAGCCGATGGGTCTGACATGTTCAAACGATCAGTGACACCACCCCAAAAGTGTCAACGATCTCTATTGCACTAGCACTTTTCCTGGGAAAGAGGGAAGAATTGGGATGGGAATTGGCGTAACAAAGCCATATTTGGGCTGCCTCTAAGTTTTTGTGGCCCACAGATTCAGCAAAAGCTCATCTGCAAAACTCTAAACTTCATACAGTAGGTATCAAATTCTCAGACAAGTGTTATCATTTTTTTTAACTGGTCTAGTTTTTATCATCTTGTTTTAGCTATTGAAGTAATTTTAAAATTGTTTTTAGAATGTCTAGTGAATTTTCCCCCGATGTTTTTGTTTGTATTTTTAGATTGTATTTTATTGTTTTATAATTGTTGTAGACCATCCAGAGAGCTTCGGCTATTGGGCGGTATAGAAATGAAAAAATATATAATAATCATAATCATAATCATAAATTAAGGCTGCCCTCGCTGAGGTGACTACCAATGTACAGATGTGAGGGATGCATGATTATGAGGTTTGCCTCCTTGACTACACCTAGTACCAGGATGTTCCTTCAGTAAAGATAGGGTTTCTTTTACCAGCTTTCCAGGCTGAGAGATTCACATGGTAATTGTGTACTCTCTTCTTCAGATGGTAATTGTGTACTCTCCCTCTGTCTCCTCTCAGAAGGGGATGTGCTGTGCACCCCTGGGGAAGCAGTGCCAGATTCAAAGCTAGATCCAGTCCTGGTGCTGACCCAGACGACAAGGAACAAACTGCGGTGCCAGAAGCAGCAAGACTGTACCCCCTGTGTGTACCTGAAGCTACACCTTGGCCTGATGGGTGAGAAAGATGGTGCAGGAGTCTACGCTTGAAAGTTGACCTTGGCTTGCTGCCCGTCTTCTGATCTGGGTTTGACCCCTGGCTTGAGCATGCCTTCCTGCCACTTTAAGTCTAGGGCAAGGTGTGCAGAACTTGCAGCTCAAGGGATACCTAAGGACCTTGGCCTAGCTTCAAACCCCGCCCATTTTTCAAGTTCTGCCCACTTTGACTCTGGCCCCACCCACTGCTGGAATGCAGACACCCCCCCCATGGGTTTCAACCAAGTTAATGTGGCCCTCGATGGGAAAAGGACTCCCCCCCCACCCTTGCTCTGGGGGCACGGTTCTCACTTTTGGTGTGGGAGGCCCTGACTGAGTTCAATTCCCAGGCAAGCCTGTGAGGAGCCACACCATACAGGGAAGGGCCATAGCTCAGTGGCAGAGCATGTGATTTGCATGCAGAATGCTTTACTCCCTGGCATCTCCAATTAAAAAGGGCTTTGGGGAGGGAGGGCGGGCTGGGAAAGGCCCCAGCAAGCCACTGCCAGCCGAAGTAGGCAGCCTGGGGCTAAATGTGTCAATAGTCTGACTCAGTACCATGCCGATCTGGTTGAGGGTGATAAGAGTTGTAGTTCAAACACATCTGCAAGGCATTACACTGGGGAAGGCTGCATAGGAATGCGACCCCTGGAAAGCTTCTCCCAAATGGAATTCCGCCCTTGGGCTGAAAGAGCTTCTGCATCCCTGCCCCATGGTTCTTGTCTTGGAAATAAATTCACATAGTGGCTAATTATCCCCCCCCCCCCACAACCTCCTGAGTGTAGCAAAAATCCCCTCCCTTATTCATTTATTTATTTTTATTCATTTTTATTTGCTTGTATTTAACGCATTTCTTGGCTGCCCTTCAGTATTGAAAAAAGCAGCCAGTCGTCATCTTAAAAACAAGCCACAAACCTAGTGCCAGGCACAACCTCCCCTCCCCCCAAGCGAACGCCTTGAGTGGCACAATGTGACTCTTTGGTTTGGTTTGGTTTTGCTTAAGACGGCTCACTTGCTGGTGCTGATGTTTTGTTTGTGATGCCCCTTCTTCTTGTGTATGGTGAAACTAATCCATTTAAATAAATATTGCTTTAAGGTCTCTCGGTGACACCTTCCATTTTGTTTCCTTGTAGGGTCACCTGCACTGGGTGCAAAACGGGAGCGAGGAACCGGCAAGAGCAGCCTGCAGCCCAAGAGACGTCATGGCAGCACTGAGGGTGAGCCAGAAGAGACATGCCTACAGCAGCCCCTGCCTGCCTACCAGCCGAAAATCTCCTTTCTGCCCTTCTGACCCCACTCTCCCTCACTCTCTCTAGCCCCAGAATTCCTGAGAACACGTATTTCTCTCAGCCCAGACCTACTATTCCTCCCACTGTGTTGCGGTGGAAGTTTGGCTCCCCCGTCGTCGTGACTGGCAAACTAGAAACCTGGTAAGTGGCGTCTGCCATATAGGCCCGAAGAGGTAGACAAATACCAAGCAGGAAGAAGCAGCTTCCCTGGATGGATGGGGAGAAGCAGTGGTACCCTGTTCTTAACATTTCCCGCCAGTCACCTCTCATGTCGTCTCTTGCCACGTTGCCTTCCTTTTTCTGTCTCCCTCAGGGGTAGACATTGTTGGGCATGTATGTACTGAGGCCTACACCCCAGCGGAAGGCCCACTGATGGTACAGCCTTGGTACAGTGGCGGGTTAAAAGCCTCATGTAGAGAAGCCTGTAGTAGTCTACCTTCTCACCAGCTGTTGCCCCTTCTCCTTCTCAACATTGTGAGAGGCAGGGACAGGGCCGGATTAAGAGCATTATGGGCCTGGTGCTGAGGATTTTGGTGGGCCTTTTTATGGAAATAAATAAAATGAAGACGCAATTTTATATTAAAACAAATTAAATATTTTAATTACCATTAAAGTGCCAAAACTCAAAAACTCCTGCAGCTCATCAGTAAGGGTCTTCCCAATTTCCCCCAAATTTATTTATTAAAAAAGAAAAAGCAGCCACAACAAAAAGCCAGGAAGCTTTGCTTGACCAAGAATAACTGTGTTGTTCTTGTTGCTTTGTTTCGTTTTCGTTTTTTTTTGTTAAACTAGCATTTGAACAATTGAGCTGCGAATCAGAAAGATCTTTTGCTTGAGGCTGGAGAGAGAGGTCCCTTCTAAATCTGAATATTACAGACCCTAGCAAGCCCCCATGTGCTTCAAAGAAATGTAGTAACAGTGATTGAAATGCAAAAACCTACCGAAATGCTAATTTGAGAACAACAGTTCTTGCTAGGTCTTGCCTCAAGCCTGTAATGCAGATGTGCTTAGAACACCTTTCTAATCTTGAAAAAATCATTAATTATGCTGAATGATAACGATCAGAGCTAACTCAAATCGTGCTGCGTGTCCCTATATTGTGGGCCTATTGTCTGTTATGGACCTGGAGCGGCCGCTCCAATCGCCCCTATGTTAATCCGGCCCTGGGCAGGGAGCCAGTGAGCAAGTAGGGCCGTGGCACCTACTTGCCCCTTCTTCTCACCACCACCATTGCCTGGGACAATGTAAAAGGCAGCTGAAAAAGCAGGTTGCAATGGTGAGGAAGGGGAGGGGGAGGAACTCCAGAGGATTCTTGTCAGTGGGCCCCCGCTGGGGTGTGAGCCCTTGGCAAGTGCCCGGCAATGCCAGCCCTGGGTCTAGAGGAAGAGGGAAAATGAATGGGCAGCCATGACAGTGGTTAGGTGGTTGTCCTGCTGAGGGCCACCCAAAACCTGGTCACCATCCTCATCAATGGCAAGCAGCAAGCACTCTGAGAAAACCAAAATACTGCAGTAAGATTAAGTTATGATGAGATAACTTCATATATGTTCTTCATATATGTGTATAGAATTTAGGTTTTCTTGGCACAGGAATTGGATGTGAAGGGGGCCCAGACTACTGCCAATTCTAGTTATTGTTTACCTTTATACTAGCACATTTCTCTGGAATTTCTACCCTTTGTTGACTTTTGTCACGATCCTTAAATCACTGCAGGCCAGTGCTTTCTATGTCATCCTCTTGTGTGTTTTTCAGGCATGAATTATGCCATTTTCAGGGCTATAAAACACAATTGCAGTACAGCCTGCCCAAGTTGGATGGCTGAAGGGTTCAGCCCGTTTTATTTTTCTCTACTCCGTGCTGATTCCATGGTCCATTTTGCTATAATGGAAATAAAAGAGGGGAAATAATGGAGGGGGGGGAGCTTTTAAAAACACACACATACACACAGACACAAACTGGTGAGGAAGAACAGCTGATGAAATAAGGGGCCATTCAGCACTAAACAGGACATTTTCAGTTAGCATTTTAAAAATTTATTTAAAATATTTTTTATGCTGCCTTTCAAGATGAAGCCTTCTCAAAGCAGTTTACAAAGTAAAAAGCATAAAACCATAGAAATATAAAATACAACTAAAACAACAGCATAAACGTTTCATTTCAATAAAGATATATTAATAAAACATAAGCAATAAGTTAAACTTATAAAATGTAAATCAGCAGCAATCTTCAATTAAAAGGGACTAAAACATCCAGGTCTTTAAAGCCTGTTTTTTGTTTTTTAAATGGATTTCCGATTTTCCCACAACAAAGTATAGTAAGTAACACTATATACTCTACTCTATAGTTACAAAGTGTGAAAGACCACCAACTGGGTCTTTGGCGTGAGTTCAGCACCTAACGGGTTAACCTCTGCTGAGATATAGCCCGTTAAAGCAAGTGAAATTGACTAGAGCGGAAATAATAGATTTCTAGGAATACTATATGTCAACAAGACCTGAGCGTGACCTTAGACTTTATGAATGAAAGGTTCCCAGGCTAGCATATTGAGGGAAGAAGTTACCTCAGTCCCAAGACTCTACGCTGGTTGATTTCCAGCCTGGCTCCGAGTCCGCCTGACCCGGGGAAGAGAACAGCTTGCTCCAGCCACAGCTGGATGGAGTTGATGTCAGCGCACCCGTGTTCCCAACAACCTGGGTCGGGTTGGTAGAGGGGTTTTCTACCCCTTTCTCCCACCCTCCCGCCCCTTGCTGATCAGGTGGGCTTATCCCTGCCCCCTTTGATCAGGTGGGCTTATGCTTGCCCGGGGAGAAGGTGGTGCCTGGCATTATAGTGAATACTTAGCAGCTCTTTGAGACTGCCCTGCACTTCTTGATGGTCCATACTCCTCATTGTGGATTCGTTCCATTGGAGATATGCGTACTACCCGTCTCCGGTTCTTCTCCTACCCCCCCCCCCCGGGGAGAGATTATGCAGGCAGGGGTTGTCAGGGAAAGTTATGTGTGGTTACTAAGGGGAACTATGGATGGTTGTGTATGCGTGTTTAGGCTTTCTCCACACAAAGATATTTCTATTTTTTCTCTTGTCAAATATTATTATTCTTGTTCCTCCATCTCACAGGTACACAAAACTTCATTTTAACCATAACCATAGTGTGAAGAAAGGGGGCTGGGGGCTCTTGCCAACCAACCCTTTCTCTAGACCAGAGATTCAAGGTGCAAGACTGCCAGCCTTAGCTCTGCAGTCCTGACTGACTCTCTCAGGGACTTGCCCTTGTCTGTACTCTGGATTTAGCGCTGAACCACAGAGAAACCACACACGCCGTGTGGGGTAAAACCAGGAAGGTTTATTCAGGTAAACAGGTGTCAACAAAGGGTGGGAAATGGGGGAAGGAAAAAGGTGGGAAGACACTTTGATACATACACAGTAGAGCTACAAAATAACAAACAAAGCCGGTTCTTTTCTATATATATCTCCCAGGCACTCACTCTTTACCTGGGGGCCGGTCTTCTTCAGGGCTTGCCTCAGCCTGGCCCTACCACACGTGGAGACCACCACACCCACCCTAAGGTCTGGGATGGGTGGTCCTCTTCAGGGCTTACCTCAGCCAAAGCCCTCATTCAGCGAGTTTCACCAGGAGCTACCTGGGGCTGGATCCAGAGGCCAGCTCTTGAGGCCAGACCGAAGTCCTGAACCTCCTCGCAGCTTGCTGCCCATGATCAACAACCAAAACCAGATGCCACAGCTGGCAATATAGATTCTTTCCCCCCTCCTCTTTTCAGTACCCCAGCTGTCTTAGGCCAATCAGGATGAACTTCACCTGGCCAGGCAGGGGGGTGGGTGACTCATGACTAGTGGGCTGCATTTGCATACTAAAGGGCCTGGTCAGGTAGACATCAGCCTTTGAGGCGCCAGGCCCCATCAGATAACTTATGCACATTTCACCCCTCCCAGCCCTTAGCTGGGATTACCTGGTTTGCACATGAGGAGGTGTGTGTGTGTGTGTGTGTGTGTGTGTGCAGGAAACCCTGAGGCTCTTTTCTTCCACACATAGGTATTAATTCTTCTAAATAAACAATACAAAGCATTTCTACTCATATTTAGTAAGGTTCCCCGGCTTCTTTCCACTTATTTATCAAAGAACCACATTTCACCCATAGCTCTCGTATCTTTTAACAATTTTAGGCCTGTATTTGTTTATATCCCTTCCAATAATCTTTCTCCCTCAAATTAATACAGAGGTCAATAATAAATTACCTTCAAAATCTAATTACCAGACTCTTCCAATCATTTTTCATTATAATAAACATAAACTATTCATAAGCATGTCAATTCTTTCTTAATTCATAGCACCATAACAGATTAAATCATTTCTAACCATTCCAATAAACAGCAACCATCACAATATATCCTCTTATTAAAGCCCCACTACTTTAAATCTTTCTAGCATTTATAAGTTCAAAACACACACACACACACACACACACAACAAAACAAAACAAAACCCCTTAAATTTATTCATTCTAAAAACCATTTCCCTTACTTTATCATTATACATAAAAAGTAAAAAAGGGAAGAAAGTAAACTTGAAATAAAACTATTTTCTATTTTCTTCCTCCTATTCTAACAGAGAAAAACTAATATAAACATTTCTAATCTTTCTTAATTCATAGCATGCATATAACGATCTCTATCAATCCCAGTATTCAGTAATCATTCTTGTTATTTGCCATTTCTTTTAGTTCATAACTGTAGAGAGAAAGCCGGACCAGACACACACTCCCACACCGCCACCTGACCTGCATGACCTTGCCTAAGGCAGAGGCAGCTCAGTTCTGAGCAGTCATTTGCATCAGCCTACATTTGCATTCACTCAATGGGACACATCTACGTACACCCCAGTGGTCTCCCGCCCCCCCCCCCGGGCAGTCTCAAAGAGCTGCAAAAAACCCTCAAGCACCCGAGGGGCGCCAGGATTGCTGGCAGTCTCAAAGAGCTGCCAAGTACCCTCAAGCACTGAGGGGCACCCGGATCCTGGCAAGAAAAGCCGGTTCTGCCTGTCAGCAGGAAGGGAGGGGGGAGCAAAGAGAGGGGGTAAAAGAGGGGCACCAAGCCCAGGTAGGTTGTTGGAAGCAAGGTGCAGGACTGCATGGAACTGGTCCGTGACTCTGGTCAGGACGAGGAAATTCCACCCCGAGCAGGGCGCTCGGTAACCAGCTGTAAGTTGGAACAACTTGCGGTGAGAATCTTTCTAGGAAGCTTAGGTCTTTTAAGGTCAATACTGTCTGTGCAATTTTTGCAAAGCCTCCTTTGGGCTGAATGTGTATTGGAGCTGCACGCTCCACTAAGTTTTATAGACTGTTCTTGTTTACGGCGAAGTTCTTATCTGCATGTTTTGCTACGCTCAATTAAACGTGTTATAAACTAAACTTCGGCTTGCCTGCATTCAACTTTCGCTCCGTGTCTATTGGTAGCGGTTGCCCTCAGTTCAACCAGGGACCGCTTAAGGGTAGTTTCTCAGTGCTGGTTAACCCGTTAACTCCTGAACTCATGCAAAAGGACCAGCGACGGTCCTTCACAATAACATAGATCAAATCTATCAGCTCCAATAAACAGCAACCTTCATAACATAGATTAAACCGTTTCTGTCAGTTCCAGTAATCAACACCCAATCTTCTTATTAAAGTCATCCACTTGTTCTGCCCCTGTCAAAAACAAACTTACTATATTTGGACTTCAGAGTAAAAAAAACACAGTCTCCCTTCTTGGAAAACCCGATAAGCAACTTCTTCCATATGCCCCATGGCACATCAGCCTCCAGTCCAATGAAGAAATATTGCTGATGGACTTGATCTGGTAATTTCTTATTAACCAATTGTTCCAATTCTCTCTGTTCCAGCAAGGCCATATCTCTTTCTTCTCTAGTACAGGCAGTCCCCAAGTTACAAACGACTTCCATTCTTAAGAATGTCTTTAAGTCGAATTTGTATGTAAGTCGGAAAAACAGCATAGCGTTCTATATGTTAAAAATTGGCATTTATGCAAATCGTGTAAATTACGAAAATTGCGTAGTATACTATGCTATGTACTCTACGTAAACGAGGTAGCACCAAGGAACCCAGAAGTCCATTTTTAAGTATGGGTTGTCTGTAAGTCGGACGTTCTTAACTCGGGGACTGCCTGCACTCTCTTCCGATGCCAACTCTCTGTTCTGTATTTCTGCTTTTAACTCCCACATTACAGCCTTATCAGTGATTTGTTCTGTCTCCGACTCTCCAAATGTTTGTTTTGTGAAGCTATGGAAATTTACAGCTTTCTGAGCCATGACCACTTCTATGTGAACCAATTTCCCAATTAATCTTCTCTCAAAAGCATCAGATCTGTTCAGCAACTGACCAGCTAGCTTGCAAAATAATTCCCGTGTGGCCATCTTGACTGTGATGTCTCGAACAGCCTGCTAGTGAAAAACAGAAGCCAACCCACACTGTTCAAATACACACAGCTTCTCACCTTATATACTCCCCCCTCCAAAAAAAGATCAGATTTAAAGTACCTCTTTCCTTCTGATTTCAGAACTCATTTATTCATCTTCTCATGTGAGGCTTTAAAGCAAATTTCTTTTTAGAGTCACAAAAAAAAAGAATTACGGTACATCACAGTAGGAAGTTTCAGCTTCATTGTAGATAAAATATCTCTTCATTACAAATCTACTATATAAATGTGAATGTTTGTATGTGTGTACGTACGTACGTATGTCCGAACAGCTCGCGTGCGTCGCATTGGCTCCTACCTGGTTGGACGGATCCGCCCCAAACTTGGCACGCATACTCTCCATCACCCAAGGACAAAGACTGGTGGGTTCAAATCTCCGAAAAACCCTCACCACGCCTGTACACCCCCAAAAAGATGAGAGCCAATGGCGTCACTTGGAATGCACGCAGGGGCCATTCAGCAAATTGCTCCAATGGCATTTAGAATGCTTGTATGCACTGCCACCGGGGCCCAATCAGGAGCGGATATGCAAATCTCTCCTACGTCCAAACAGAATGTTCATATGAACTACAGCCGGGGCCTACACAGGGGTGGGGGTGGATTTTGAACAAACAGTGCCTATAGGAAAATGATGACCCGGGCAACGCCACTGTGTAGTCCCAGCGGGGGGAGCAAGGATTCTGCAGCCCGGGCCTACATGGGGGGGGGGGATTTCGAACAAATAGTGCCTATAGGAAAATGACAACCCGTGCAACGCCACTGTGTAGTCCGGGGAGGGGTGGGAACAGGGATTTCATTGTGTGGTCCTGGGGGGGGGGGCAGCAGGGAATTCATTGTGTGGTCCCAGGGGGGAGCAGCAGGGAATTCATTGTTGTGTGGTCCCGGGGGGGAGCAGGGAATTCATTGTGTGTTCCCGGGGGGGGGGGGGAGCAGGGAATTCATTGTGTGTTCCCGGGGGGGGGGGGGAGCAGGGATTTGATTGCATAGTCCCGGGGGGGGGAAGCAGGGATTTCATTGTGTGGTCCGGGGGAGGGGGACAGGGAAAACATTGTTGCATAGTCCCGGGGGGGGGAGGGAAGCACAGCAGAGATTTCATTGTGTAGTATCGGGGGGGGGGGACACACACAGAGAATTCTTCATTGTGTAGTCCCAGGGGAGCTGGGATGTCATTGTGCAGTCCCGGGGGAGCTTGCAGTCCTGGGGGAGCTGGGATTTCATTGTGTAATCCTGGGAGAGCTGGTAGTCCCGGGGGAGCTGGGATACCAAGGGATTCCAAACAGCGGACAGCTACCATAAGGAATTTCGAACAAATAGTGCCTATAGGAGAATGATGACCCATGCAACGCCGGGGAAAAAAAGCTAGTTGGTAATAAATCGTTTAAGAAATGGGGGTGGCAACTTCAAGCCCTTAAATTAAGAGCTTCAGCAACAGACGCGAGCGAGTTGTTGACTCCCACACTACAGGACTTACCCCCCACGGGGGAAACTGCAAGAACTTGCGTTAGTGCAGCACACTCACAGATGGAGCCTATAGAGATACGCTGGGAATCACTCTTAAATCATCCTTTTAATTCCAGGAGATTTATCAGCTAAGATAGCCTCTTAACTGATTTTCTAGCCGGGCTGTTTCCTCCACTGCTGTGGAGGCATCAGAACACCATTTTCCCTCCAGTCTTTAAAGCCTGTTTAAAAATAGTCAGAGAGGGGGCCAGATGTACCTCCAGTGGAAGGGCATTCTGCAAAGATGGGGCCACCACAGAAAAAAGCCCTGCCTCTGGTCCTGGCTGGCTAACCTGATGGGGGGCTAACTTGATGGACTGTACTGGCTTACTTGTAAGCAGTGGAGGCTGTTGGCTCCATTGTCAGTGGGGCGGTTTATCACTCTGGGCTTTAGTCTGAATGTTAAAGGGCCTATCCATGGTGCTGAATCTAGGCTGGGCTGGGGTTCAGCACCATGGATAGCTCCTTCAAAGTTCAGACTAAAACCCAGAGTGGGTAAACCTCCCCACTGGCATTGGAGCCACCAACCTCCACTGCTCGTAAATAGACATTATAAAATGAACTTGGCCCCGGGGAAGGGCACTGATAGTTAATGCAGCGCTATATTACCGTAAGTGCTGTATTCCAGGGATGTTGAAGAGTCCTTGGTCTCGAGTCACGAGTCGAGTCACGAGTCTTTGGACCCGAGTCTCGAGTCCGAGTCCTTGGTCCAAAATGGTGACTCACGTCACGAGTCACGAGTCACTCCCAAAGCTGACTCCACGAGTCCCTATTAAAATTAATGGGGGTTTCCCCAACAAAATAAGGCTATTTCAGATGTGTGGCTTAAATAAATTCTAGGCACAAGTGTGCCTTTTTATTTCAAAACTCTGCAACTGATTTTGGCAAGAACAGACCAGGCAGACAAACCCAAAATAACCAGGCAGGCAGAGGAGGCTGGGAACCCCAAAACAGGCAGGCAGAGGCAGCCAAACCCAAAATGTCTGAAAGGTTGCATTTTAGGAAAATGATTTTTAAAAATAAACTTGCTGTACTTCCTAAAAACCTATCCATGTTGCATTTGAGGAACACGATTTTGGAACACGAGTCCTTGGTCTCGAGTCCCGAGTCGAGTCTCGAGTCCCATTAAAAATATTGGGACTCGAGTCTGACTCGAGTCAGAGGGGGGACTCAGTCCGACTCACGAGTCGAGTCCTGGAGTCCGAGTCCTCATCCCTGCTGTATTCCAGTTTGTTGCGGAAAAGCAATGCCACAGCAATGCTCTAGTGCAAAAACAGAATTTCTTTCCTCAACACTGACAATGGAACGGCATCCTGCACTGCAACTGAAGGCAGCTGGCAAGCTTAGGGCGTGCTGGGCAGTCCATGCAGTACGCAGTCCTCCAACAACTTGCTGCCACCTCCCAGCATCTGCTGCCCAAGGCAACTGCCTCACTTTCCCTAATGCTAGGGCCGGCCCTGAATGTGAGCTGTTTGTAAGTGCCCTCACTGCACTCAATTGAAATATACTTTTTCTTTCCTGGGTTGAACTCTGAAGAAAGAAACCAGTTCTGCCACTTTTGGGGGACATCTGTTTTGAATAGGGAGGATAGTGCCGATTGATGTGAGAGTTATGTTGGTGGCAGTGCAAGTACACAATGATTCCCTGGAGCCATTTTGTAACTTTTTAAAATGTTTGTGGTTTGTTTGTTTTTTTGGAAAAGAATGTGAATGATAAGATAATAGGCTGAAAGATTTGTGTTTGTTGTTGTTTTTTTTTAAAAAAGGAAACAACAAAAGACAGACAGCCTGCCTGAAGGCCAAGCATGGGGGAAAGGGCAAGACTGACAGCAGACAAGCATTTGATTCACTGCTGTGTACATGTGCAAGAGGGAGGGCCCGTAGCTCAGTGGTAGAGCACCTGCCTAGCATGCAGAAGGTCCCCGGTTCAATCCCCGGCATCTCCAGGCAGGGCTAGGAAAGAGTCCTGCCTGAAACCCTGGAGAGCCACTGCCAGTCAGTGTCGACAATACTGGGCTTAGATGGACCCATGGTCTGAGGTATAAGGAAGCTTCCTAGGTTCCCTTGTTCCTAAGACAAACTGCGTACTTGGGATCACACTGTGGGTGAGGAATCTGCTGTGACCATTGCTTAAACCAGCCTTCCCTAACCTGGCACCCTCCAGATGTGTTTGATGGCTGGGGATGATGAGAGTTGTAGTCCTACACGTCTGGAAGGTGCCAGATTGCAGAAGGCTGGTTTAAAATGCTTCCCCCCCCGCCCCCCATCTCTCTGTGTATATATAAAAACGTCCCATTGACCTTTGATGGTCCTGTTCCCTTCCTTCCCAGGGCTCCCTCCACTTTGACTGCTTCCCGGTTGCTATCAGCGGGGAGTTGCATTTCACAGCCTTCACCAGGCCCCTCTATAAGTCTGCGGGTGTGATCCAATTCACACACAACGGGCCAGGTGAGTTCCCCTCGGGGTCTTCAGAGGTGAGAAGCTGAGCAAACATAGTCCACCTCCATTCCTTTCTTCTGAATGCTCACCTGTGCTCTCTTCCCACAGACTGCACCTGGCACAAAGCGAAAGATGCTGTTCGCCTCTGCCAAGGTATGTAGCAATGCCACCGATTTCTTGTCATTACTGCTGCTCCCCTGACACGGGCACCAGCAGGGACCATGATGCAAACTCCCTGCAGCAGCCGGTGTGATCAGTATCCAGGACCGGTGCAGGGCAGTTTGGCGCCCTAGGCTGGCTTATATTTAGTGCCCCCCCTCTCGTGCGGGGGGAGAGGGCTCCGGAGCAAAGCAGCCGGGAAATGCCTGCTTGCCCAGCGCCCCCGCCCACCCACCCGCCCGCCTCCTCCAGCAGCCGCTTTCCCCACTACCTACCGGTCGCCGCCGCCGCCGCCGCGCGCGCTCCTGACCCGGCCTAGCTCCAGGCGCAGAGGAAAGCCGAGCGCGACTGCGAGCCCGCCTGGCGCCCGCAATCCCCCCCCCGCACAGACCTGGTGGTTGCAGACCGGTGCCTTTGTCGGCCAGGCAGCCAGGCGGGGCAGGAGTGCGCCAGCGGCGAGGAAGGAGCACAGCATTTCTGCGCCCTCTTCCGCCACGCGCCCTAGGCAGCCGCCTGGGTCTGCCGGTCTGCAACCTTTACGACAAAAAGAGCCACTTGGACCCGTTTCCGAAGAAAAAAAAAAACTGGGAGCCGCAAAACCATTGTGACATTGTGCCCCACATATAAAATGTAATAATTTCCCCTACCTATGCACCCAACATAATCCACCAGCAAGAGCTGGTGGATTATGTTGGGTGCATAGGTAGGGGAAATTATCAGCTGACAGATGATGGGGGTGTTGCTGGTGGATGATGGGATGCCACCAGCAACATCCCCCCCCCAAGCAGTAGCATCCCGTCATCAGCACCATCCAGCAGTAGCACCCTCATCATCCACCAGAAACACCCTCCATGTGGTAATAGCACCCCTCATCATCCATCAGCAGGATTTGCTGGTGGATGATGGGGGTGCTACTGCTGGGGGGAGGGTGTTGCTGGTGGATGATGAGGGTGCTACTCAGGCCTGTCTTTAATGTGGGGCAAAAGGGGCAGCTGCAACAGCTGGAGGCACCCTGATTGGGAAACAGAGCACTTCCCCCTACCCTGGGGCTCTTTAGCTGTTGCACAACTACAACTCCCAGCATGCCCGGATAGCCAAAGGCCTACCTGCCTCCTCGCCTGCTTGTGCTCTCCGCGGCGAGCCGGCCGCGCTGGACCCCGCGCTATGTTTTTGGCGGGGGGGAACTTTGGCGCGTGCAGGAGCCCTCCTCTCTTCTGCCGCTCACCCGCTCGCGTCCCTGCTGCCCAGGGAGGGTGCTGCCGCCGCGCCAAAGTTCCCCCGCCCCGCCAAAGTTCCCCTGCCAAAATCATGGTGTGGGGGTCCAGCGCGCCGAAGCAGCTGGATGTGATGCGGCGGCGGCTTCAGCGGCTCCGGCATTGACTCCAGCGGCGGCGGCGGCAGCTAGAGCGGCGCGGAGAACGCTCCGCGCCGCTCAGAAGAGCGAAATCGGGCTGCCCCCGCCAACAGAATCAGGCCATATGTGAGGCAGCGGCAAAGTTTTTTGCGGAGCAGGCAGCCTTGTCCTGCTCTCCTCTCTTCCGCTGCCTGCCTGCTCGAGTCCCTGCTTCGGGGGGGGGGGTGCCGCTGTCACTGCCGCTGCCAAGTTTTTTTCCCTGCAGGAGCCCTCCTCCTGTCTTCCACTGGACCGGTTGGAGGCACGCAGAGGAAGGTAGGGGGAAAAATATTTGGTTTTTTCCCCCAGCATTCACTCAATAAGACGCACAGACATTTCCCCCTCCTTTTTGGGGGGAGAAAAGTGCGTCTTATGGTGCGAAAAATACGGTAAGTGACAGGCGCCCAGCGGAGTCTCAGACTGGAGCAGAGCCGCGGCAAAGGTTTGAAAGAGCCGCATGCGGCTCTGGAGCCGCGGGTTGCAGACCCCTGGCCTAGTGGTAGCGCCGGCCCTGTCAGTATCTTTAGTGAGATTCAGGAAATTCCCATGAATCAAGGGCTGCTTTGGTGGATCTACTCGAAAGGTCCACCTAGGCCAGCCAGGTGGCCCAAGGTGGCTCATAAAACAGGGCTTGATGGAGGAGTTCTGGCTCCTTTTCAGACCATCAGTTGCTGAGAATTCTGGCTTATTGTGCAAGCTGCTTGATCGCTTGGCTCCTTCTTCCGGTGGGAGTGGCTAAACCAGGGAACCTCTGTCTGTGATTTGGTTACTGTTACACCCAATCCGAGATCTCTGGCTTGTTGCTCTCCTACCAATCCAGAATCATGAGCCAAGAACAAACTCTGGCAAATGTCCGCCGGCAGGAGGAGCCACATGGGAGCAGTCGAGCAGCGTGCACTGGCGACACCTGCTCATTTCATAGTAATTTCGAATTCTCGGCTGTTCTGGCTTACCATGATGCGCAAATGGGGCCATTCTCTTGTTTATCGTTCACATTCCATGGCACCCAGCAATCAGAAATATCCTTGGCAGGACAAATCAATTCATAGGATCTAGCGCTATTACCCCAGCTCTCAATTTATTTTTCTTTATTAAATATATTATATTTAACACTCTTCTTGTTAAATCTGCCATTTGCCTACCTTGCATAAAACCACACTGGTCTACCCCAACATATTTAGTAATAAACCTATTCATCCTTCCTCGCTAATATTGCTGTCATTAATTTTGCATCTTGGTTTATTAAGGAAATGGGTCTATAGGAACCTGGTTCCATTAAGTCCTTCTCTGGCTTCGGGATTAGAATAATCTTAGATTGCTTCCATGAAGAGGGGATCTCTCCCCCCTCCAAAATATTATTAAATAACCTTTTTAATCTTGGAACTAACATTTTCTTTAAAACCTTATAATATTCAGCCCCTAAACCATCTAGTCTGGGGGTCTTACCCTCTTTCAGTTTATTTATGGCATATTCTATTTCCAATTCTGAGAAAGGTTGTTCCATAATTTCTCTATCTTCATCCACTAATCTAAGCACACTGAGCGCTCGCACCCATGCTCTGATATGTTGAACCCTCATCATTACAGTCTAAGTAAGCTCTCGAGCAGATGTTATGAATCAGGGCTAGAATTACCATACTGTGTGTAAGTGTGGGATCTGTTGGAGAACAAACGTCCCGAGAATCCCAGCTTTCATTCTTAAGCAGCAAGTTTCTGTTCCTCATTGTTGTAGAGAGAAGTTTGAAATGAGTAATGGTGTCTGTGCCTGACAAACCCTCAGAAATTAAATGAAGATTTGCACAGGCCCTGATTTGATTTAATATATTCTGTTTGTGTAATTTGGGAGTCCTTGGCCTCAGAGCACAGATAATCCTGATTATCATAAATAGAGTGAACTCTGTGAACCGTGACGGAGGTGCCTGCCAACTCAAGAGGAGAGCAGTAAAGCAATTCAAGCGGCTGTGGAAAAAGGGTTGAGAGAGATGATATTTTAACATTGATCACATCTAATTCTTTGCCTCCTGTGTGATCCTGGAAAGCAGCATAGGATGCTGCCTTATATACCAAGTCACACCCTTTGTCCATCTAGCTCAGTTATTATCCACCGATTGGCACCGGCTCTCCAGGGTTTCAGAAAAGGGGTCTTTCCCAGCCCTACCTAATCATGCCAGGGATTGAACCTGGAACCTTCTGCATCCAAAACATGAGCTCTACCACTGAACTACAGCCCCATCTCATTTATGCTTCTGTCCTTCATTCTGTGGACTTTTTTTTTTTAACACTTTAAAAACAATTGCAGAACTGCTCTGGGGATGAGGTGGGGTGAGAGAAGTGTTTGTGATCTCACGGGTGCTAGTCAATAGGCCCCTTCACAGCTGCTTTCCTTGGTTGTTCAAACTCCTGACAAATAGCAGCTCCCAATCAGACTATGTAGGGCTGTGAATGTCCGTGGAACATTGATGATAATCTCTTTGCTGCAGTGCCCAGTCTGGAGGTCTCCGTGGAGCTAGAGAAGGCTGTGCTGCAAGTGCGGGACATCCCTGAAGGACAGCATTTCAACCTCTGGCTGTATCTGAACTGGACAAGTGGATTTGAAGGGCTGGGCAAGGGCACCACCAAGTTGCTGGTGAGTGAAGGACCCTGCTGGAAATTTGCCATGTGCTCCTCTGCTTCACTCCCTCACTGTCCCTTATCCTTCTTGCTCGTGGACCCTGTGCACCACCCTTCTCCCTGTGGAGCTGCAGGGAATTAGATCTCCTGGGTTTTATTCCCATCTCTGGGAGAGGAGAGGGTTACAATTGAGGAAGTCTCCAAAATGGTCATTGTGTCATAAATGATGACATGACGTGACGTCTGAGAATGTCACGTTCCGCCCTGAAGAAAGAGCAAGTCTCTAGTCCTCATTAGTATGTAGCAACACCCTGAAAACACATCACAACCCATGTTTGGAGTCTGGTTCCCTGCATGCATTGCAGTGCAGTGTCTTTAGACAAAAAAGGGCTGCTGTTGCAACATTCTGTTGCTGCCGTGTCCTTCATCCAAAGTCCTCAAAATAGATTAGTGCTGGACTTAAGGCTGGCACCTTGGGTTTTTTTTTTTTTTTTTTTTTTTCTGTCTTTGCTCCTGTGCCTTCAATAGCTGTCTGATACACAGAAATTAAGCTGATGAAGCTTTTCTTGGCATAGAAATGAGTTGCACGAAGAGCTCCAGCTTATCTTCTGTGTGTCAAGCTGCTGTCAAAAGCACAAAGCTGTGGGTCATCTCCTAATTCAGGGTTGGGGATCCTCTTTCATCATCCTGTGCAACAATTTAAGTTTCGGAGAAGCTCAGGAGGGCTGCATTTCTGTGGGGGGGGGGCAAAGGCAAAAGGGGTGTGGCCAAAAGCATAGGGGCAGGGCCAAAATACCGAAAATACTAAAAGTATTTTAGCTTAAAACTCTTACTGCCAGTAGCTAAGCCTTAGAAGAGGTACTATTTCAACTGCACAAAAGCCAGGTGGCCACGAAACAATTGGTGGTAAGGGGGAAAGGGGTGGGGCCGGGGAAAGGGGGCATGGCCATCTGGGAAAGCCTAGAGGGCCGGATTTGGCTGCCGGGCCTAAGGTTCCCCACCCCTATGCTAGTAGTTTAGAGATGAGAAAGTGGGCTGACTTGAACGTCAAGTACCGTATACAAGAATGGGACATTCTAACTCCCAGCCCTTCTCCTGGCCCGGAACTTCCCTGGTCTCTCACATACCTAGAGCTCCCAGTTAGGGTCAGGGCCATTTCATATATTATGCAGCGGAAACCCCTAGTTTGTCCTGCAGTGAACACCCAACAAAGAGATGCAGCCAATCATGGCTGCTTGAGCGCATACTGGTATGATGCATGTTTTTGAGTTGCACAACAAATGCAATGTGTGAAGGGCGCTCAGTGTCCAGTCTTTCCTTCTCGAGATACTGGGGTGTGGAAACGGGGTGGGGACCAGAGCAAGAGGACTTCTGCCCATAGCTTGGGTATGATGCTGAAGTTGGTTGCTAGTTCCCAGTTATTTGGGCAGAAGTTTGAAACAGAGCTCCATCAGTAACTGAATAAGGACCTCAGGTTTACTGTATATGCGCCTGCACTCCAAACTAAGCTTTGGAATACCCCATATCATTTATCTCCATGAGCGGGATAGTGTGGAGAAAGTTAGATAGGGAGACATTTTTTCTCCCTCTCTCATAATACTAGAACCCAGTGGGATCAGCCCGTGAAGCTGATTGGTCGGAGATTCAGGACAGATAAAAGGAAGGACTTCTTCACACAGCAAAGAGTTAAACTATGGAATTCACTTCCACAAGATGTAGTGATGGCCACCAATTTGGAGGGCTTTAAAAGGGGATTGGACCAATTCATGGAGGAGAAGGCTATCAGTGGTTACTAGTCCTGATGGCTATATGCTGCAGTATCAGAGGCCATATGTGTGGAGAAACGAGCCTTTGGGGGTACACACACACACCTCAGGTGTGAACCGGCTGGGGTGGGGTGTGCATAGTTAGCGTGTAGAGAAAAGAGTTTTTAGGGTTCCTGCATGCATGCATGCAGGAACAAACACACACACACACACACACGCCTCCTCATGAGTAAACCAGGTGGGGGCTGGGAGGAAGCAAAAGGTGATGGAACATGAGATGGGGCCTGGCGTCTAGAAGTCTGGAGGAGCCAGGCTGAAGGCATTCATATGCATAGTTCAAGCCATGACTCAGGAGTTCCCTTTCCCCCTGCCTGGCCAGTTCCCTCCCCCCTGCATGGCCAGGTGAAATTTAAATTGATTGGCTGAAGGCAGGAAAGCTACAGAAAGGGGGAGGGAGAAGAGCTTTTTCCCCACGTGTAAGCCTTTGTTCCTGGTTAGTCTTTTGGGTGCCTGCCTGGCGGTTGGAGCCATGCCAGGCCAGCGAGGGGCCTGAGCCTTTAGGGCCCCCCCCCTCAAGAATCGACCCCAGTCAGCCTCTGGTAAAATTGGCTGGTTTGGAGGGTCTAGAGAGGCAAGCCTTGTAGGAGTTTACCCATCTTGGACCTTCGGGTAGGTGTGGTAATTCTCTATCGGGCGGCAAGGCTGTGCTGGATCTAACCAGGGCCGGATTTAGATGAAAAGAGGCCCTAGGCTATTCCACTTATGAGGCCCTTTCACCTCCCATTTTTAAGTTTGTAAATTACATGAGAGATAATAAAATACATTATTACTGTGATATATATCAATATGTTAAATGAAACATGTGATTGGTACTAACCTTTATAAAAAATGTGGCACGGATAATAAATTAAAAAAAGTCGAGAACACTTATTTGGACATTTATTCTCAGCACCATATATAGTACTTGTAACAATAACTAATGAAACATAACACACAACATTTACAAAGAAACAAAATTCAAATAATGAAGATCTTTGACTACGAAAATAAAATACGCAATAAAAATTATCATATTTTCTATCAAATTAAATTAAATATATTCAATACATTGAAGATTAAACCAAATTCAATTCAGATAAATTTATTTCATAATAATTCACATTTAAAGTTTAAGTATGAATTATTATGAATGTTAAGTCTTAAACTAAACCAAAAATGGAACTTTATTCAAACAAAATCCAGATCACAAAAAAGAAAATATCAAATTGTATATCATATTAAATTTTATGTAAATAGTTATTTTATTTAAGAACTGATTCAATCCAAGTATACATTTAAAACGAAATAGATTAGAAGAATTTCTTTCTAAACTTTTTCACACAGAATTCTTCTATAAGTTCATCAAAATCTATTTTTCTGAAGGTCTCATTTTTGATGCACAAAATACTCAATGAAGACAACCTCGTCTGGGTCATTGTGCTTCTTAACTGATTTTTGATATTTTTAAGTCTTGAAAATGACCTTTCTCCAGTACAATTAGTGACTATTAAACTGAGAAACAACCGTAAGATTGATTCCACATTGGGGAAGGCCACGAATATTTTCTTTGAATATTATTTGATACAAGTCTGTATGCGACAATGTGGAATTTTTTGAAGGCTTATGCGTTTGTCTCACATATGTGTGGAAATGAAATAGTTCTTCAGTAAGATTTTGGTTGACATCTTCTGGGTATTGTTGCATTAACAGCTCAACACCTCTTTGAAGTTCTACCTTTGATAATGTAAGATCGGCAAGAAAGGAAAATATTTTCACTACATCATCATAAACAGAAGCTCTTCTTCCTAAATTTGATTCCAGTGCATCTAATATAGGAATAAATGATTTAATCCTAAATTTATCTCTTGAAGAGAGTTCGTCTAAGGCATCAGGGTCAGATGAATTTTCGTAATTCCCTTGCCTTTTACTTCTTATTATCCTTCTGGCAGTTCTATATTCAGTATTTGGCAACGTGTTTTTTGCTTGTTGCTCAAGTGCATCAAAATCTTCCCTAATTTCACGTAAAATATCCAAAAGTGACCTGTACCAATCTGCACGACTACTAAGTAAAATATTAGGGCTTTGAAGAATTTTATTTACTCTTGAAAAATGTCTCAGTATTCGATTCCAGAAATGGAGCATAAACACGAATTCAAATTCTTCCATCTTCTCTAAAAGATTGTTGGCCCTCAATCTAGTATCACCCTTTGTATTATTATCTGAATGTAAATAATTGAGTGCATCGGTGATATCATTGTAATTTTCTAAAATAGCTTCTGTAGCTTTTGCGTGTGCCTCCCACCTAGTGTCTGATAAATATTTAGGCACTTTAGAATGAGGTTTCAAATGTGATTTCAGAACTGCCCATTTTTTTGTGGAAGACGAAAAAAAGATATAAACTTCGTTCACAACACCAAAAAATTTAACAGCATCAAGGCAACAATCAACAGCTGAACGACCTACTAAATTTAATGAGTGACCAGCACATGGAACAAATCTTGCAAACTTGTTTTTTTCGATAATTTTTTGCTGCATACCATTGTATCTACCAGCCATATTGGCTGCATTATCATAAGACTGTCCTCGGCATTTTCTGAAATCAATTTCAAGTTCAGTAGTGATATAGTTAAATACTAAATCAGCTATGCTTTCCCCTGAGTGATCTTTTAGCTCAAGGAAAGTTAAAAATCTCTCAGTTGGCAAACCATCTTCAGGTGACACATATCTAATAATTAAGGTCAACTGATCAGTATGAGATATGTCAGGAGTGGAATCTACTGAAAAGCTAAAATAGCCAGCCTTTTTCACTTCCGCCACAATTGTGTCTTTCACTTTATTTGCCATAAGTTGAATAATTTCCTCACATATAGTTTTAGACAGATATGAAGGTTTTCCTGAGCCAGTATTTCCATATCGATCGATATGATCTCTTAAAAATGGGTCGAATTTTGCTACTAGTTCTAGAAGACCAAAGTAATTGCCGTTATTTGGAGTTCCAAACTTTTCATTGCCTCCTCTGAATGGTAAGCCTCGCTCTGCAAGAGTGCAAATTACAGCGAAAACTCTTTCTATAACGCAACGCCAGTATTGCTGCTCTTTTCTTATTTCTTCCTCTAGCTTTGAAGTTAAAGTTTTCCCTTTTGCTCTTGTTAAGTACGTTAACATAGCATTCCTATGATTTTCCGAATTTTCATGAGTTTGAATGATATCAGGGTTTTTCCAATCATTAAACCCTTCAGAAGTTAATGCTGTTGCAGAAGATGCAATATTTGGAAAGAGTTTACAAACAAAGCAAAAAATGCGGCCTTTTGAGGGAGAGTACACAAGCCATTCTAGGCTATATTTTTCTCCATTGGCTTTTGTTGAATAAAAAATTGCTTTTGTACAAAATCTGGACTGATTCTTATATTCTCGCTTAGAATTTAAAAATGGTCCACAGTGATACTGAACTTGAGAAGGGCCCTTCTCTACCCAATATGATACATCATTTTGCGATAAATTTGTCCACAAGCCAACATCTGTTACAGTAGACATATATTTGACATCACTATCTAAATTTGCAATATCTTGAACTTGGTGTTTCTCATTAGGTGTCTGAAAAAAATTCTGAATATTCGAATTATTTTCTTGTGGCTCGTTTGTATATTCGTGTTCAGTAAGTTGCTCTTGAATTAGTTCCATATTTTCACTTTGTGTTGGTGCAACGGCCGTGTCCTCACATACAACGTGCTGCATTGCTCCCAATTGAGTAGTACTAGTTGGCACATGCATGTAAGCAGTAATCGGTATTAGCTTCTTTGCCTCATACTCTTGTAGCTTCTTTTTCTTGCGTTTGCAAGCGCCACTTTCAAATCTTTTACTCATTCTTAGATTAGAATCTAGAACAAAATATTTGAGTTCTTAATTATTGTGCATAAATAAAAGTTAATTATTTATTATTAATACAAAAAATAACATTTTACGTATTTGAACTGTGGTAAGTTTTCTTTTGTTTATCGAAATTTTCGATAAACAATTAATTTTCGAATAATAAATTGAAGTAAAACAAAAACTCATTTCCGTGAATAGCGCGTCTCTTATAATAGTCATTGTCAATGACATAAAGGCCGATGGGGCGTTGTTTGTCAAAAAACCGTATAAATTCGAAGGATGAAAATTTTGCCCTTTATTTTTGGCGGGAAAAAGTTGGATAACTAACAAATCAGAAAATCACTCCAATGCCCAGATAAGACCAACACTTCCTTTTATTTTACACATTTGAATTAATTTTACATTAATTTTGAATTTTTTAATTTTTCAAATTTTTGTACAAATTAAAATTAAAGGCTTTAAAAATACTGTAACAAATATCAAAATAAAAAGGAAATTTCATGAAATTAAACAAATCAAACATTTATTTTAATTAAAATTCTATAAAAATCAATAAACTTATAAAATTAAATTTAATAACTCAATGAGGGCATTTTTTGAATATTCTCGATTAAGCATTACTTTCACTAATTGCAAAGTCACTTTTTTAAATGTTCGTTGCCTTAATGGAACATTTGCCTTGACATGACACCAATTTCCTTCAATAGTATTTGTATGCACTCCAGTAATTGGGTCTACAAAATACTTTGAATGATTAACTTTGGAATGCTCTTCAAATAATATATTGAGTTGTTCATAGGATACCACTACGCAGGGCTTTTTTTCTCAGAGAAAAGGTGGTGGAACTCACCCCCCTCCCCTGGTCACGCCCCTACCCACCCCCAGACACCCCCTGCCACCCCCAGACACCCCAAGACACCCCCTGCCACCGTACCTGCACCCGCCGCGCCGAAAAAGCCCCGCCGCCGCCGAAGCACGCTGCCGCCGCCTCGCTGCCTCGCCGCCTCGCCACCGCTCACGTCACTGCCGTCGCCGTTTCACCTCGCCGCCACCCGCTCGCAGCCACCGCCGCCGCCATCGCACGCCACGCCGCCCGCACCGGTCCCGTCATCACTTTCGGCACGGCGGAAGTGACGCGCCGGGCCCCTGCTCCAGCGTGCTTGGCCGCCGCCGCTCTAAACAGAGCTCTAAACAGCTCTGACTGAAAATAGGTGGCGGAACGCCGTTCCGGTGCGTTCCGCCAGAAAAAAAGCCCTGCCACTACGGCCTTGGATCCAGGAGAATCTAGTACTACTGACTTGCTACCTTGGGGATAGCCATCAGCTCCGAACACGAAACACCATACGTCAGACTCACTTAGGCTGGCCAAAGGTCAGCAAGCAGTCCTTGACTTAATGGGCGGACACAACCGTAAAAGCGCATCCTCCAGACATCGTTCGCCGTTCCAACCCCTCTCCCTGGGGTACGCCATAGCCATGGGCCGTAGGCTGTGTGCGATTTTCAATCTCTAGGCTGTATAGAGGAGGCCCACTCTATCCAAACCTATACATCCCGGCCACTGAGAGAGCTTTCCCTAGGTTCCACCCATTGACCAGGACCCGGAACCCCTTCCGGCCGGAGCTGCCGCAGCTAGCGTAGTGGAACTGCTCTACTTGCCTATTAGTAGAGACGCATCGCGCTCGCTTTTCTCCGGGTTTGGTGCGTATCCCCGCGCAAAGCGCTGGGGCCCAGTGGGAGATTTCTCCTTATTTTTGGTCCAGTGTTTTGGTTTTCACTGTTTTTAGAATAGTGTAATTTTAATTTTGCTAACAATTTGAATGTAGGCCCCTCTTGATCTTGAGGCCCTAGGCTGAAGCCTAGTTAGCCTATAGGAAAATCCGGCCCTGGATCTAACCCTTTGAAGAAGACACCCTCAGGTAACAGGTGTGTGCTTGAGAGATTTTAAGGAATCAGGTTTTCTTATTTTGCAGCTTTACTGTGTACTAAAGTGTCTCTCTATTTTGTGTGCTTCTTTTATTTGCCTAATCTTGTTGTAAGATGCTACCAGAAATAAACCTTGTCGTGGTTTCACCCCACATGGGTTTTGTAGTACTCTGTTGGTTCAGTATCTAAATCCAGGTTACAGAATTGAAGGCGAGTCCCTGAACAGAGATTCAAGTAGGGTTGCAGACAGCTGAGGCTGGCAACCTGGTACCTTGAGATCTCTGGGGGTCTTGGTTCCTTTGCCAGCAGGCAAGGGTGGGGTGGTGGCGGGTCAGCCAGCCCCCCCTTCTGGGCCACATGGTGGCAAGTGCTGGGTTTCCTTTGAGAGAGGAAAGGGTGGGAGTCTGGCGGGCCAGCCAGCCCCCCCTCTTCCTCCATAATATGTCTATTGTCTATGTACACCAGTTGCTGGGGAACACAAGTAGGAGGGTACCATTGCACTCATGTCCTGCTTGTGGGTTTCCCGTGGGCAGCTGGTTAGCCACTGTGTGAATAGAATGCTGGACTAGATGGACCCTTGGTCTGATCCAGCAGGGCTCTTCTTATGGGGGAGGGGGGTCTGTCCTCTTCCAGTTAAACAATAATTCTCTACAATCAAAGCTGCTGTTTTTGCACAACACACATTAATGTGTGATGACCCCCAGTTGCATGCAAATAAGGAAGTGGTAACTAGAAACCAAATGCAGCATTATAGCTTGGGTTAATGTGTAACTATCTGTGTTGTTTACTGGTTTACTCCTGGAAAGAGACAGCAATAGGTCTTAAATAAACTGGGTTTTTAAAGGATGTAATCCTGTGCATGTTTAGATGGGGGGGGGGAGTCCAACAGGTGGGGGGAAAGTCCAAAGCTGGGGCATGCTGGGAATTGTAGGACCTTTTCCCATCTAAACATGCATAGGATTGTGCCCTAAAAGAAAGAACTAGGGAGCTTCCAGAAGAGGCTTTTATAGCACCACCACCTTGCCACATTCACGGAATTTTACTGGAGTTCCAGACGACGATGACCTCCAGTCATAATCCTTCCACGTTTTCCCACTGGTGAAGGAACAAAAGATGGAATTGCTGCACAGTGCCTTCTGACGCTCTCCTACTGGGCCTGGCTTCCTCAAATCTAAAAGGGGTGTGTGTCCTTAAAGGTGAGGTCACACATCCAACCCAATCCTATTAGTAGGTTTTTCTAGTACCCATTCTCACTCTCCCCATTTCCCTTTCTTGTATTTTAGACTGGAGCAGAGAATGTGACCATACCTATCTCCCAGGTGTTTCCCTGTCTCTGCCTGCAGGTAAGGATTTAAGATGCTTCACACTGTCTTGCACAGCTGTCATCCTTCCCCGTGACCTCTGATCACGAGTGCTTCTAGATGAGGCTTTTGTCCTGCAGTCAGCCATTCATGAATTTTACAAGGGATCCAGACGACGACGTCTTCCATCATCCCGTGTTTTCGCCACCGCTTCTCTTTCCTTTTCCTTAATGCTGAAAATCCATTAAGGAGGAAAAGACAGTAGAGCTGCACAATACCTTCTGAGGCATAATGCCACATTCCACATGTTCAGTGCACCCAGTTGGTTACATGAACAGCAGGGGGCGGTGCTAGGTACCAAAAAGATCTGAGGCTCAGGCCCACAGGACAAAAAAAATTCACATATTTGCATATGCTAATATACATATGCTCTAAAGAGTGTGTGTGTGTGTGTGTGCGTGTGTGTGTGCGTGCGCGCACGTGTGTCTTTAAAGGACTCTGTTTCCTAAGGACACCCCTACAGTAATACCTTGGATTGCAAGTAACTTGGTCTGAGAGCGTTTTGCAAGACAAGCAAATTTTTGTAAAATTTTTTTACTTGATAAACGAGCAAGGTCTTGCAAGACAAGTCGTAGGGATGTAACCGCTCGCCTCAAGCGGGCGTAGTGGGCCGAAATCTTTCCCCCAGGGTCAGTATGGGGCCTTGCAGTTTTCCTTGCTCCCCCCCCCCCTTATTCTATTGAGTATTGTTTTTGTAGGTCTGGCCCAAGGTTGAAGACCAAGACGACTCGCCCCGAACCCACATGTGCCCCTTCGTGAGCGGTATGAAAACATGTATTTATTTGTTCAGCTTTCTAGTCCTCAAGGTGCAGGTAACAATAGATTAAAAACAAATCAAGAATAGATTGCCAAATTGGATTCTGATTTATTTATTTATTTTAAAAATCCAGAATTATAGCACTGACCTAGGATGTGTTCATGGAGGGGGAATTGTCATGGTATGTGTACTTTGGGAGGGAGGGTTAGGTCATGTGTGTTTGAGTGTGTTTGAGAACACTCTTGCTATGGAGTGTTTCCTGGGGAAGTGAGGATAGTGTGCTTTGTTACTAAGACCAACTTCCCATTTCAGACACTGATGCTTTGACCAGGGCCTGGGCAAACAGCCATCTAGATGTTAAAGCCTTCGCGGGGACGCTGAGCTGCTCTCTCTCTGCACCATGTGACCTCCCAGGGGAGCTGGTTCCCTGCTGGAGGGGGGAAGTGCTTACCTGCCATCCGCTGCACCCCCAGCTGTACCTGGCCCTCACTCCACGTGTGAGTAGAGAACGAAGAAGCAACAAGAGGGGTGGGGAAAGGAGATGTGGATGAGATGGCAAAGAATGTGTTGGTTGAGGACTAGAAGCATGAGAAGGGGTCAGGTTGCTGGGTCATCCTTTCAAAACTAAGGGGCAACCTGAACCTTTGTTTCCAGCCACATGGGAACTAGCTAAAGGTATGTTCTATAGCAGACCGAGGGTTGAATTCAGTTTTGGAGAAGCTCTTGGGGGCTGCATTCCAGTGGTGGGAGGGGCTGAAGGCAAAATGCGGTGGGGCCAATATACAAAAAAGACCAGCATGTTTTAGGTTAAACCTCTTACTGCCAGTAACTAAGGTTTTGGAGAGGCATTGCAGCCTTTTAGAATGGCATGTGTTGTGTGTGCAAAAGCCAGGAAATCACCAAATGATTAGCAGTTGGGGGGGGGGGGCAGGGGAAGAAGGCATGGCCATCTGAGTAACCCCAAGGGCTGGACTGGGACCCCAGGCGGGCTGGATTTTTCCCGCAGGCCTGAGTTTCTGCACCCTTGTTGTGAAAGGACGTCTCCCACGTGTTACAGCAGTGTTCTCCAACCTTGGGTCCCCAGATGTTTTTGGCCAACAACTCCCAGCATGCCCCAGCCAGCCAAGGTTGGAGAACACTGTGTTACAGGACCAGGTTGAGTTGGGATAAGAAACTGCCCTTTAAAACCGAGAGCCCTGCATGCCTGACACCCCTACAAGAGGGCTGGAGGGGGAATTTCCATGGGGAGCTTCGGATTGAGCCCCATATGCAGTCATGGGAGTGGTCTGCAGCGTGTAAGGATACGGGCACAGGTGTGGGCCCAAGTACGGTAACTCTGGGCTGCAGCAGCCCTCCTGGCCTGGAGGATTGCATGTCACCAACTCTTTCCAACCCTCATAGGTGCCACAGGAGTTCCCAGGACTGAGACCCCACCCCAACCTCTGTGTGCAGGTAGGAGCCACATAATTATGAGCAGTCAAGAGCAATTGCTACCGCCCTCCTCCAGCTGACAGGGATCCTTCACAGTGGTGGACGTAGACGTTTTTGCAGCTGAAATAAAAGTCGCAGTGGTGTCTCCTCACTGCTCTGACCTGGAGCTCATTTTTTGCAGTGACTCACGGAGAAAGGGATTGGACAAAGTGGCGTCTTCTGTGACACTTGCTCATAGTAAGGCTGGTGTGATCTTTCTGCCCCTAAAACCCCCTCCCACAAGACCTAGACTGACCAATCCCGAACAGCCTTTGCCATCTCTCAATCCCGAACAGCCTTCTCCAACCTAGCACCTTCCAGATGTGTTGGACTACAAACCCCATCCTTCCCCAGGCAGCATGGTCCTCAGATGGCTTTCCCCGGCTCTTTCAGTGTACAACTGCTCTTTCAGTGTACACTGGGGGTCCCCAACCCTTTTGGAGCCATGGACACATTTGGGAATTTGAGACACTGCCGTGGGCATCACCACAAAATGGCTCCCATGGAGAATGTGGCTGGTCACATAATGGCTGCCGTGGGGGCCTGGCTAGTCAAAAGTGAGCTAAAATGGTGCGGGGAGAGAAATAGTGAAGCTAGAGGGTGGGTGGAGGGAGGGGGAAATAACAAGGCAAAGGGGTAGAGGGGAGAGCAAGAGCAAAGCTAGAGGGTGGGAGGGGGGAAGCAAGGTAGAGGGGAGAGAAAGAGCAAGCTAGAAAGGGAGAAAAAGAAGAAGGCTAGGGATGGAGAAGGGAGAGAAATAGCAAGGAAAGGGGCTAGGGGAGAAATAGTGAGGCTAGAGACTGGGAATGGGGGGAGAGAGAGCAAAGGGGAAGGAAAGGTCTTTGTGGGCAGAAGATTGGGCAGGGCCAGAAAGCGACTCTTTCCTTCTCTGCCTGGTCACCAACAGCTGATCTGCAGCAGGTGCAGGAACAGGAAGGAGAACCTGGTGCCCTAAGGTTTTCAAGGTTTGTATTAAAAATAACATTTTGATGGGGGCAGGGAGTGGAGAGCTTCATGGGCACTGTTGGAGGTCCCCAAGGCGCTATGGCACCCATGGGCACCTCATTGGGGGGCCCTGGTGTACACGGTGTCTTACAGGGTTCCACAGGCATCATAAAGAGGTCCATGCTCCCAATCTAACATAGACAGTGGAAAGAAAACAGAACGAAGGAGAGACGAGGGGGGCAGGGAGAGAAGAATGTGGGAAAATACCATTACGTGTACTTCAGCCATGATTAGAGTTGAAGATGAAGAGAAGCCCAATCCTCAACTTCTTTACTGGGAATGCAGGGATGGACAAATCTGTCCATTTTGGTTTATGTCGGTTTTGCCTTTTTCAGTCTTAAGTTTGTTCCATCTCTGGGGCTTGAGGCAGGTATCTTTCCTAGCCCTCCCGGAAGGTGCCAGGGACCTGGGAGTGACCTTCTGCATGTAAAGCAGGTGCTCTACCAGTGATCTATAAACCTTCCCCAAAGTTGGATGAGAAAACCCAGGATTGTGGGTCTGTGTTACCCATCTGTTGACAACAAAATAAGGAGGGCAGATTATCTTTTCATTCGTAGACCAACCTCTGTAGTGGATTAGGAAAGCTTTCTGTCTTTCTGAGTTTTGTCTGGAACAACGACAGGACAACAAACGAGTTTGTGTAATGGGAAAACTTGCATACTCTTTCATCAGCAGATGCCCAAGCCCATTAATGATTAAAAAGCATCTAAGGATAAACAACGAAGATAGTTTCGTGACCAATAAAAAATCAAATGCAAATGAGAGATCAGGACAAACTGCAAATCTTACACACAAGTCACAATAATATCATAACAAGATTTATAAAATACTGTAAACCATTGATAAAATGTGGCTTAAAATTGCACAGCAAAAGGTGCAAGTAAGAAGTAGTAATACAATCGATTAAACAATATAAAACATTTATAAGAAATTGTAAAACATAGGCCTGTGGCTCATGCTGGCTCAGCTTGTCTGAGCGTGGAAAGCTTAAGCAGGGTCAGGCCTGGTTGTTACTTGGATGGGAGACTCCTCCTCTAGTTTCCTGCATTGAGCAGGGGGTTGGACTCGATGGCCTTGTAGGCCCCTTCCAACTCTATGATCTATGATTCTATGAACTATACAACAAAAGGTGCAGGTAAAAGTCAATTTTTGAACCAACTGCTTAAAATATAGATTAGAGGAGTCGTCGTCATCATCATCATCATCATCATCATCAATATATAGGTACCATTTGGAAGCTCACAAGCTGGGGAGGAAGGCAATGGGCTTTGCTTAGTCCATGTGATTCCTGTTAGATTACTAGTGCACACCTCCCTCTCCCCATGTTCTACTGATCCACGCTTTCTCTCTGTCTGTAGGTAAGGAGCAACGGGAGCACCTATCTTCAGAGCTGTCTGCAGGAAAGTGAGTGTCATGGTGGACTCTGTGGGCCAGACTTTATCTTTTATTTATTTATTTAAAGCATTCAAAACAACAACATTTCAACCAAAAATGGTTTCCAGAGTGGCTTACAAAGATCAGTAATAAGACAGCCCTGGCCTGCCCTCAGGCTTACAGTCTAAAAGTCATGATATAAAAGGAAACGGGGTTAGGAGGGAGGAAGAAAAAAAAGAAGAAGCAAACTCAGACATTAGTTCTTAGTTCAAAATTGCATTAATAGCTTTAAAAAAAGTAAATAGCAGGTGAGGAGGCATCTGGATTGATACCCTTGTTGTGGGGAATGTGGGGGCATTAATCTTCTGCCTTCTTCTGTGCCCCTGTTCTGCATGGGATATTCCAAGCTTGTTATTTGCATGGGGAGTGGGGTGGGAACAGAAGCTCTCTTCTCCAGTGCAAATAGCAGTTGCAGGGGCTCCATCCAGGTTGGGACCACAGCTGGGAACAAAGGGTTAAAGCCCCGCCCAACCACCCCACCAGGGCTGCACCTGCTATTTACATTTTTATTGATTGATTTTATTTGATATGTAACCCACCTTTCTAACAAGAAAATGGCACTCAGCGGCATTTTAAAGGACGTTATTTTATTTATTTATTTATTATATTTATGAATCGCCCATCTGGCCAGACATCCGGCCACTCTGAGCGATGTACAATGCAATAAAATACAAGGGGACGGGGGGGACGGGACACACACACACAGTATAAAACAATCAAAAACAGCACGAAACCCCAAAATCCTAACCCACCCCATATTCCCGCCTGAAAAGTCATGTTTTTAATGCCCGGCGGAAGCCAATCAAGGAAGGGGCATGGCAGAGGTCACTGGGGAGAGAGTTCCATAAATTGGGGGCTGCCACAGAAAAGGACCTCCTCCTAGTCCCCACCAGCCTGGTTTCTCTGGCTGATGGGACAGGGAGAAAGCCATCTGTGGCGGATCTTGTTGAGCGGTCCACCCGATGTTGCTGGAGGCGCTCCTTGAGATATACTGGACCGGAGCCGTACAGGGTTTTAAAGGTCAACGCCAACACCTTGCTAACTGAGCAAACAGTGTCGCTTGGCCCACGTTGTGCTAAACTGAGGCCATGTGGGGATGTCAGCCAGCCAGACGTGATGACAGGAAGGATGGTGGGCCTGAATCTATGTATTTATTAACATTGTACGCTGCCTTATTTTATTTATTTATTTATTATATTTATACCCCACCTTTTTTCCTGCAAGGAACCCAAGGTGGCTTACATAGTCCTCCTCCTCCTCCTCCTCCTCTCCCTTTTATCCTCACAACAACCCTGTGAGGTAGGTTAGGCTGAGAGGCAGTGACTGGCCCAAAGTCACCCAGTGAGTTTCATGGGCGAACTATCAGCTAAAAACCCATCAAGGCGGTGTACAACTATTTAAAACACATCACTCTGATTCCAGCATCATTTCTTTCCGCATGCTGGCTCAGCTTGTCTGAGTGTGGAAAGCTAAGCAGGATCAAGCCTGGTTATTAGGTACTTGGATGAAAGACCCCTCCTCTAGTTTCCTGCATTGAGCAGGGGGTTAAACCTAAGTCACAGCAGGTGGTAAAACCTGTTTTAAGAGAAATGCTAATTTGAGAACAACAGCTCTTGCTCAGGTTTGTAATGCAGATGTGCTTAGAGCACTTTTTTAAGCTAGCAAAAATCATTAAGTATGCTGAGTGAACAGAACAGACCTATCTCAATGTAAAAAAAAGCCTTTGAGTTAAATTAGCACATCCCTACGACTTGATGGCCTTGTAGGCCCCTTCTAACTCTATGATCCATGAAATCTACGATAATGCATGGGCTCATATCTTTGCTCTGCCGCCACCAAGTAGTCAGTTTCTAAAAGAGAGATAGGGTGGCCATGTGTCTTCTTTTACAGAGGACAGTCCTCTGTTTGAAGGCCTGTCCGGTTCCTGTCCGGTTTAAAGATAAAGAACCACGGGAAGGGAGAGGTGGAAGGGGCCTTGACATTGCCCATCAACGGTGAGCACCTGACCAGCACACTGAGCGGGCTCACAGATCACCTGGTCATAGCCTTCCCCACTATGAGGAGATGGGTTATATTTCTATTTAAATTATAGTAATCATTCTAAATGTGCATCTATGCATACACATTAGCATGTGCATTTTTTATGCAAATATATGCATATGTTTAAGTGGCCACCCTAGTTTCAAGCTTTCCTAGAATCTATACCCCTGACCACCACCACCACCCAAAATCCCGGATATGGGGAGGAAAACAGACTCTGCTCAGAGACACCCTCTTGTTTATTATGTCCTCTGAATTCAAGAATGGAGCCTAGCCTAGACTGGCCTTAAGAACTTAAGAAGAGCCCTGCTGGATCAGACCAAGGTCCACCTAGTCCAGCAGTCCGTTCCCACAGTGGCCAACCAGCAGCCCACGGGAAACCCACAAGCAGGACATGAGTGCAACAGCACCCTCCCGCCCATGTTCCCCAGCAACTGGTGCACATAGGCAAGCCTTTAGCAGGCCCTGGTTCAAATGAATCCTGTTGACAACCTTTTATGACGCTTTCCTTTTCTCCTCGATCTCACAGGAAGCCACCAGCCACCTGAGCAGCAGTTGCTGCTTCGAGAGACTCTGGATTCTCAGGGGAACTCATTCGTTCATGTCTTGGAGCAGAGCATCTGGGTCCCCATTGCTCAAGCTGTCCGCACAGTAAGGCCTGCCTGTCTTTGCCCTCTTCTTTTCCTCCTGCCATGGGTTAGGTCCCGGTTTGTGTGGGGAATGGAGCTATAACCTCTGTGGCTCTCAGTGTGTTTTCCTTTCTCTCTCCACAGAGAAACAGTGTCCTGGTGGAAGCCCTGCAGAATGACTGTGCAGTCAGGAGAATGCGTGCAGGTGAGTGCAAGAATAAGGGTTGGGAACTGGGGACGGGTAATGAGGAATTGTCCCAGACTGTGGAAATGAATGTCGGGTGGTGTGGAGCCGCACTCAAAATGCATTTGCGGATGATGCGGCAGAGAACCTTTATTCATGCCCAGGACTGGTTAAAGCCTTTTAGACTGAGATGGAGTTTTGTGTGAATATACATTAATTGAACTTATGAAGCTGCTTTCTATTGAGTCAGAAGAAAAAGGACCCTCACAATAAATTGCAAACCTCATATATTGGGGTGTAGAACCCCAGGCCTGAGGCCAAACCCAGCTCACCTTTGGGGATCCACGGATGGCCAAGCCACCTTTCCCCCAACCACCGATCGTTTGGTGATTTCCTGGCTTCTGTGCAGTTTCCCCCCCCCCCCCCATTATAAAAAGTTGAAATGATGCTTCTAAGGCTTAGTTACTGGCAGTAATTGCTTTAGGGCGCGATCCTATGCATGTTTAGACAGGAAAAGGTCCTCTAACTCCCAGCATTCCCCAGCCAGCATGGCCACCCCACCCCCTTCCACATGACTAGCAACCGTTTGGTGGTCTCCTGGCTTTTGTGCAGTTTTTTCACCATTCTGAAAAGTTGAAATATCTCTCCTAAGGCTTAGTTACTGGCTGTACGAGCTTTAGGGGATATGTTTAGATGGGGGAAAAGCCATACATGGCTGGCTGGGGAATGCTGGGAGTTGTAGACTTTTTTTCTGTCTAGACATGCATACGATTGCGCTCTTATGCTAAAATATGCGGATATTTTGGGACCTGCTGCTTTTGCATTTGGCCCCATCCCTTTTCCCTTCAGCCCCACCCACCACTGTGATGCCCCCCCCCCCGAGAGCTGCTCCAAAATGGAATTCACCCCTTTCATAGATTTTCATAGATCATAGAGTTGGAAGGAGCCTACAAGGCCATCGAGTCCAACCCCCTGCTCAATGCAGGAAACTGGAGGAGGGGGTCTCCCAGCCAAGTAATAACCAGGCCTGACCCTGCTTAGCTTTCCATGCTCAGACAAGCTGAGCCAGCGTGAGCCACAGGCCTGTATCTTTGGGCTGAAAGATGTTCAACACCTTTGATGTATACGATACAAGAACATATGCTGTGTACGAAAATGGCAGCTCACAAGAGGGAGGTATCAGCAGTGTCAGAGGAACCCTGAGGTTACAGTGGCACATCATTGGGAGAGTCAGGACACATAAAAGCAAGTCCTTCTTCACACAGTGCATAGTTAAACTATGGAATTTGCTACAACAAGATGTAGTGATGGCCACCAGTTTGGATGGCTTTAAAAGGGGATTGAGCAAATTCATGGAGGAAAAGGGAGGCTATTGATGGCTGGTAGTCACGATGGCTACACGCTACCTCCGGTATCAGGCAGTATGCCTCTGTATACCAGTTGCCGGGGAACATGAGAAGGAAGGGTGCTCTTATGCTTGTGTCCTGCTTGTAGGCTTCTCATATGCATCTGGTTGGCCACTGTGTAAATGCAATGCTGGACTAGATGGGTCTTTCGTCTGGTCCAGCAGGGCTCTTCTGATGTTCTTAGGTTGCAGAGGCATCTGTTGTGAATCCTTCATTTATAGGATAGCCTGTTGCCAGGCAGAGCCCCCTGCTAGCTATGTGATGCTGCGATCCCAGGCAGACTGTATCACAGCCCCGCTCTCCTCTATCGTTCTTTACAGCTGTGGCACACAGAGGGCAGTGAAGCCGCCGCCGCGCTCTGGGCCTGTTCACTGGAGAAGTGTGAGTGTGTCTTTGTCTTGGCAGGGACTGGGGCCGTGGGAATGGCTCTGCAGAGAGGCGACCTTGGAACCCCACCAAGGCCAAGTTATTATATAGGGAAGGGACAGGATCGCTGGCATGGCTTTAGGAGCCTAGCCCTTGGGTGGGTGGATCTCTGGCCACGTTCCAAAAAGGACCACAACAGTAACTGTGCATGCCTAATGGGGTTGCTGACTTGGTTCCCGATTCCAGCAGAAGCAGAACTGGCATGATGGGGCACAAAGGCTGGTTCTTCTGGCTTCAGTTGCACTAAGACCTTATAGAGAAGGACTGGTCTGCCTGCTGAAGACTGTGTGTCCTTCAGCCTTAGGCCACGGGGGAAATCGCCCGCCAGTGTGTGGGAGGGATGGGCCGCACATCGTAGGACTGGGAAACAAAGTCAGCTGCTGATGGCTACCATCGTTCCCCCCACCCACCCCATGCTTGTGTACAGATTCCCGAACACACTGGACCCTGGCCTGGATGGTTACTCTCCTAGGCGGCTGCTGTATCCTGCTTGCGTTGCTGCTCAAGAAGGATGCTCTGAAAGGTACAAGGCGCCCTTCCTGCCCCCGATACACTACTCGACCCCAACCCTTGGCCCTGATCTGTTATCAGTCGACCAGTATCTCCACCTTGTTCTCTCCTCCCCCTGCTCTCTCCTTGATCCCCTCAATCATCACCATTTCTGCCGTATCTCCAATCAATTTTCCCCCCTGTGCATTTCCCTAGGCCTAGGAGGCGAGTGCCTTGTGGATAGCTTTGGGGAGAGCGTCCTCTTCAGACCCGTTATTATTCCGCTCCTGTAATGTACCGTAGCAATTTTTCACCCTCTCCAGTCAGCTGATCGGCCTCCCTGGACAACACATACAGCAGCCTCCCCAAACCTGGTGTCCTCCAGACCAGATGTGTTGGACTACAACTCCCATCACCCCCAGCACTGTAGTCCAACACATCTGGAGGACACCAGGTTGATGGGCATTGTAGGTTGCGGAGGGCTGATACAGAGGTTCCAAGTGCAGTCTGACCTGAGCATGGGTGCTTTTGGGTTGCTTAGCAACCACAGGAAGAAGGCCCTGATTGGTAACTGGATCCAATTTCTTGTTTAGCCTGCTCAGACAGCTAGGTTGTCATTCCTTAAAGCCCTTGTTGAGCTTCTTGTATCTTTGCACTCCTACTATGTTCTGGGTAACACACATGAACCAGAATGAGGTGGTCGAGTCACCCTGAGCAAGTCATTACCTCTCAGCTGAACCTACTTCCCAGGGTTGTTGTGAGGACAGCTTTAGGTGAGAACACGTATGTCACCCTGAGCTCTTTGGAAGAAGGGTGGGATAAAAATGCAACTAATAAATAATAAGATATTTTTTTGAGATAAGAAGGGTCTGTACCATCTCAGACTTCAGGTGTGTGTGTGGGGGGAGAATGCCCTTTTGAAATCCTCCCTCTATTGCAGGGGAGGTGCTGGGTAAATAAAACAAACCCTCTCAGCAAGTTAAAATAAAATCTAGAACATCAGAGAGGAAAATTCTAACCCAGTCTGCTTCTTGGTATGTTAATTTTCTGTTTGCTGTTTTTTGTTCTATGTAGGAAAGCATTCAAAAGTGGTATCTCCCATCTGCAGTCTGATGTCATGTAGTTCATTCTTCCAGCTCAGAACCCTACCCCCTCATACCCACCTCATTCTGTTCCTTGTGTAGACCCAGGCCCCTTTCGTGGATTTTCCCAACGATGAGTTGCCTTGTGCCAGGCCGTTTTGCTTTTATTGTTGTCTGTTCTGTGGTTGAAGAGCCCTCTAACATTCCTTCTCTCCACAGGCTGGCTGAGGATCCTGAAAGAGGATTACCATTCCGGAGGTAAAAATAACAAGGAGTCTTCTAACACCATGAAGACTAACAAATTTATTATGGCATAAGCTTTCGTGGACTATAGCCCATTTCATCAGATACATGAGGGAAGGGGAAGGAATGAAAATGGGGGAGTTAAAGGGTAATCAAATGCCAAATTACTGCAATTCAGTTATAACTTAAATATATGTAAAATAAGCATAGTGACTTCTTCATAACAGTAGTAATAAATTAACACGTGTAGGGGGAACAGGAAACCATTGTCCCTATTCAGTCCCAGATGAATAGAATCGAAACTTTAAGTTCTGATTCAGCTGTTTCATGGCAGAGTGAGTCTCCCTTTGAAATTCCTCTGCTGCTGAATAGGAGCTTTTAGGTCAACAGCAGAGTGTTCTGGGAGATTAAAATGTTCTCCTGCTGTTTTCTGAATGTTGCCAACTGTTTCTAGTGATCAGACTTGTGTCACTTTATTATTTTGCTTAGAGCAGAAGTGGGGTACCTGTGGCCCTCCGGATGTTGTTGAACTCCAACTCTCATCAGCCAGTATGGCCAATGTTCAGGAATAATGGGGGTGATAATCTAGCAACATCTGGAGAGCTACAGGTTCCCTACCTGTGGCGTAGAGACTGGCCCATTTATCCTACACAGACAGCAGAAGAGCATTGCTGGCTGGTGAGAACATACAGTAATACCTTGGATTGCAAGTAACTTGGTCTGAGAGCATTTTGCAAGACAAACAAATTTTTTAAATAATTTTGACTTGATAAACAAGTGACGTCTTGCAATACGTAGGGATGTAACCGCTCGCCTCGAGCGGGCGTAGCGGGCCGAAATTGGCCCCGCTCACACCCTGCCAGAGACTCGCTTTGATATAAGAGTGTTTTGGATTACAAGCACGGTTCCAGAACAAATTATGCTTGCAATCCAAGGTATTACTATATATCAATTGGAAGATGAGCAGGTGATTGAGCCCCTGATGTGGTTAGGTGCTGTGATAAGTGTCATCACGATGAATATGGGGACGGAGCTGGCATCTGGGCTTGTTGTAGTAGGGCAGGGGTCCCCAACCTTTTTGGATCAATGGGCACATCTGGAATGTTGAGAGAGTGTCATGGGCACTCTCACAAACTGGCTGACCATTCAAAAAATGGCTGCCATGGTGGGCATGGGCAATCATAAAACACTCATTTCCTAGGAGGCAAACGGATGAGACTAAAAGAAAAGTGACTTACAGGCCTGTGGCTTACACTGGCTCAGCTTGTCTGAGTGTGGAAAGCTAAGCAGGGTCAGGCCTGGTTATTACTTGGATGGGAAACCCCTCCTCTAGTTTCCTGCATTGAGCAGGGGGTTGGACTCGATAGCCTTGCAGGCTCCTTCCAACTCTATGATCTATGAAATCTGTGAAACTAAATACAATGCAGGCAGACATGGTCACAAAACCACTCCTTTAAACCAAAATAAAGTGACGCTGGAGAGCAGCCCTTCGTTTTGCAGCATGCCAGCTTTAAAAAAATAAATCTTAAGAAATAAAATAAAAATCAAGAGGGACAGGGAGCCTGGTGGGTGCCAAGAGAAGGTGTCTGTGGGTACATTGGTGCCCATGGGCACCACATTGGAGACTTGTTGTAGGATCTGGGTTCTGTGCTTGTTTGCATCTCTGTTTAAGTGGCCTGCTGTTGCTGCTGGTGAGTAGCTGATCACAGGCAGGGGTGTGTTGGGATATAAGGATGGAGATAAGGGGTGGAGACAAAGGCCATGGGAGAGGTTTGAAAGTGAGGATGAGAAGCATTCGCAGGATCCATGAGCAGACAGGAAACCAGTGTGGAGGGATTTAAAGAGGGCTGTCACATGGTCTGAGTGACAAGAGAGTTGAATGATTTTGGCAGCTGAGTGCTGGAGAGAGGTAAGGGACTAAGATGAGACAACAGAACATCAGAGGGAAGGTTGCAGTAGACAGGGCGAGAGAGACCAGAGCATAGACCAGAGTTTTTGCTGAGGGGACAGAGGGAGGGCCATCTTTTTGCAACATTGTAAAACGGGGTGGGCAACTTTTAGACCTTCAGCTTTGTTTCTAAATGTGCTGCTGTGTTGTTATATCTTTACACTGCTGCTGACTTTTACTCTGGTTTTCCTTTGGTTTTATGCTGTTTTAGAAGTTCTATATATTATCATGTTGAATTTTGGGGGTTTAACTTTTGTGAACTGCCCAGAGAGCTTTGGCTCTTGGGTGGTACAGAAATGTAGTAAAAAAATAACACAAACTTGTGGCCCTCGAGATGTTTTGGCTTGCAACTCCCATCATCCCTCACCATTGGCTATGCTGGCTAGGGTTGTTGGGAGTTGTAGGCCAAAACATCAGGAGGGCTGCCCACCCCTGTTGTGAAAGTGGACAGCATATGCAGGGGTGGGGTGCAAAGGAGAGAGAGAGAGAGGAATCAAAGAGAGAGCCAAGGTTTTGTGCCTGTTCAATATGGTAGATGGTGACATACAAGGAGAGAAGGGCTTCGGTGGGGGTGAGATTAATTGTTTGGTCTTGGACATATTGAGCCTGGGATGAAGATAAAGTCTCCAAGTGGAAATATCAGGAAGGCACTTGGATGGAGCAAGAATGTTCCAGGGTGGGAAGGTTCATAATAGCTCAGGAGCACCCAACCCAAAGCAAACATTCTCTCTCTCCCTCTCTCTCTTTCTGCAGGAATGCTTCACGGACGGCACGTTCTCATTCTCTACTCTCCAGACCACATAGGCTTTGAGCGTCTGGTGGGCACCCTGGCAGGTGCACTGACTCAACTTCAGTTCTCCGTCTCGCTGGAGCTGTGGAGCCGTGGGGAACTGGGATCCCTGGGGCCCATGCAATGGCTCCATGCCCAGCGCCGTCGGGTGCTGCAAGATGGTGGAACCCTTGTGCTGCTGTTTTCCCATGGTGCCATCGCTGGTTGTGCAGAATGGCTGGGCTGGGAGCAGAAAGATGAGCTCTCCCCCAGCAAGGCCGACAGCACTTTCCTGGCCTCCCTCAACTGCGTCTTGCCAGACTTCCTGGCTGGTAAGGCCAGCGACAAGTATACGGTTGCCTGCTTTGAGGAACTCCTTTGCGCTGATGAGATCCCAGCACTCTTCCGTTCGGTGCCTGTCTACCCTCTGCCATCGCAGCTTTTCAGCTTCTTGCTAGCCCTGGCCGGCCCAGAGTGGGCCAGGAGCAGAGGAGCAGCCTGAGGAGACACGTGGTGTGGATCAGCAAGAGCCTGGAGCGTGCAGTGCAGGAGTGTCAGCAGAGGAGGCCAAGCAGGCAGAACCCACCATTGCTGCCTCCCCAGCTTGGGGATGAACAGATCCAAGAGACCAGCAGCCTTCCTTGCACAGAGTCCTGAGAGAGAGAGAGAGAGAGAGAGAGAGACAGACAGACAGATAGACAGACTGACTTTCAGAAGTGGGCTGTGTTTTCACCCAGTGATTTGCAAACGTTCGGCCGAGTGCCTGGACATGAAGGCCTCTGAGCTGGCCTTTTTCGGGCAAAGCAGCTCAGAAACTGGCAGTAGGCCAGTCCATTCCTGTGATTTGGAACTGGGATGGCACAGCACAGCTGCAGTGTGCAGGGACTCGTTTGAGCATGGCTGTACACAGTGACGATAGGGGTGCATGTAGGGGTGATCAGTGAACCCAGGTGTGTAGGTGAGCGTGAGCTCGTTTAGAGAGCTGGAAGGATCCTGCCATCGTATGACTGAACGGCAACCGCCCAGTATTTATTGTGCTTAGGAGAACGGAGGGATCCCATCAGCATGTCCAGACCTGTACATACCTATGCAAAAGCAGGATATGATGCCTCTAGTCTCTATGCCCAGCTTGGGAGCTCCCAGAGGCGATTGGCTGCTTGCCTGCTGTGGGAAAAAGCACTTTAGCCTTTTGGCTCGATCCAGCTAGGCAATCCTTCCATTCTTATCTGGTATTCTGACTTTAAGTGTACCAATGGTGAGATGGGATTGAGCCAGACTCAGTGTGATCATGAGAAGGCTGGCAAGTATTTAAAGGGAAAGCGGATTTTTAAAGAATCAGCTACCAGAAAAGGCCTCCGTTCTCCTTAACCCTTACCAATGTGTGTGTTTTTATGTGGGCCCAGGAACTGAATGCCAACAGATTAAGGCAAGACTTTCAACTCTTGGTTATCAGTGTTATGTATCCGTTTGAGGCAACCATGTCTCTCTCTTTTTTTAGTGTGGAATTGTTTAATTTCACAGGGCAGGAGCGTAGAACATAAATGGGGGGATCCAAATTGCCCTCCACCAGGCCCACTGTGGGTGGGATGACATCAGCAGATGTGGCAACACCCACTGACATCATTGCCAAGCCGCACCCCCTGGAGGAATGCAAGGAGGTTCCGTGGGCCAGATACGGAACCTCCACAGGCTTGGAGTTTCTGCATCCCTGCCATACGACCTTGTTCTTCCGTGAGTGAACCATGGGCCACATAAGGTCCACCAGCCACTTCTTCCTCTTCCCCTCCTGTTGCCAGTGCTCTCAGACCTTCCTCTATTGCTGATAGTGGCTGCTGGCAGAATGAGCACATTTTTCATAAAGCAACATTGGCACCAATGGATTTCCCCCCTCTCTTTTTAACTCTCAGGGTGAGAGGAATTTAGCGGGAGGAAAGTGGCTGGATGGGAAGGTTTAAACTCCCCTACCCGCCCGTGTTTACACTGAGGGGGTAAAAGGTGAGGATCGGCTGCATACAATGTATGTATTTAATGTAACGCATAGTTTAGTCCTGAGACCAGACTGTTAAAAATTGGGCTGACTGGCACTTGTATTTTGTGGCAAGATGCAGCATCCTCCCTGCTCCCTCCCGTCTTCTTTTGATCTGTTTACACAGCGTGGATGTACCTCCCTCTGAACTCAGGTCTCTGGAAGGGCCAGAGCATGGAAACAGGAGCTTGCCCGTTGCCAGTTCTTAAGACAGCAGCCAATTCTATGGGGCTCTGCTGGGCTCCCAACTAATGGTGTAGTGGTAAAATTTTGAAGTGCAGAAGGTAATCATTACAGCCCCATAGCCATGCTCCCAGGAGACAGACAGATAGATGAGAGAGAGCAAAGCAACAAGGAGGCTCTGGATCCACTATGGATGCAGTCAGTCTTAAGTTAAAATATTTAAGAAAGATTTAGACTAACAACAGATAAGCTATATATGGGACAACTCAAATAAACTATTGTCAGAACTTCCAGTTACAAGCCCAGCATATGGTGGCATTACATGGATGACATCTTTGTCATCTGGGACTATAGAAGGGATAGCTTGGAGAATTTTACTATGTTTATCAACACTATCCACCCAACAATAAAGTTTACCAGTAACACCACAACTGAAAACCCAAAATTACTCTTCCTGGATGTCCTTTTAACCACTGAAAACTGGTAGGGTCATGGCTTATGGAGCAGGCAGGGCTTGCAGTGCTAAGGGAGAGGGGTCCACAGAGGCAACACAAGCCTCCACAGGTCTGATTACTCCTGCAGCCCAGAGCTTCTGCACCTGTGTTAAATGAATTATTTGCCTCCCTGCAGAATTCTTGTTCTTTCTGCAAGCAGTATTAGAAAAGAAAAGAACAGGCAGCCTTTCAGCATAACAGTCGTGAAGTATTTTAAAGTTCTTCTCAACCTGGTTATTGGCGCTGCAGCTTGGACTGGTCCTGTACTGGAAGGGCCCTCAAAGACCTCCAGACAGTACAGCTTCCTGCTATAGCAGGATTCTCTAGGGTGCTTGAAGCCGTTGCTGACAGTCGTTTACCTTTCAAAAAGTCCACACAAGTTTCCCCCCACAACTTCCCTGATTAACACATTCTGATCCCCAACTTATGCAATTCTGAAGTGTTTTCTGGTATTGAAACTCAGATTCTCATTTACCAATAAAACACAGTGTGTGTGTCTGTGTGTGCATACACACACACACACCCTTTGTGTGTTGGAAGAGGTGTTGTTCAGAAGAACTGCATGATTTCATTTGGCAGTCTCATCACAGCACTGTGCAGATTCCTCTTACCACTTGTATATATAACATTTTAGAGAGGTTCCAAAAGAAAAATGCTAAAACCCCTATAGCACAATACAGTAATACCTTGGATTGCAAGTAACTTGGTCTGAGAGCATTTTGCAAGACAAGCAAATTTTTAAAATAAATTTTGACTTGATAAACAAACGACGTCTTGCAATACCGCTCGCCTCGAGTGGGCGTAGTGGGCCGAAATCTGCCCCTCTCACACCCGCCAGAGACTCGCTTTGATTTAAGAGTGTTTTGGATTACAAGCACGTTTCCGGAACGAATTATGCTTGCAATCCAAGGTATTACTGTACTTGATTAGGGCAACTCGAAAGTCACAAAAGACTGTGCAAGCTTGTACAACATTCTGTGACCCCTGAATAGGCCTGATAAAAGCGTTATACCAAGTTGGATTTGAGCATTTTTCTTTGGGTCAACACACACAGCTACCTTTGCTTTTTATAATAGTTTGGGGGGTAGGTGGGGGCCGTTAAATGCAAGAAAATGGAGGAAATGTCTATAGGATTTCCCGAGATCCTTTGGGCTCAGGATTCCAATATTTTGTAAAATGATACCTTTTATCACAAGGCCTGTTTATATCTAATCTGAAGTGAGTGGAGAGATCTTCTGACCCGGAGGAGGAGTGTGTGTCATCTGGTCGCCTAACAACGCCTGAGATCGGCTAGTACGGAGGAATAAACAGGCGACGCTGCTGCAGCAACGCCATCCTCTCATTGCTGCTGCAGAGGCGCTGCGCTCCACCTGACTGCCCAGCCCCTTCTTGCCGCCGCCTCTCGCTCCCCCTGCACTAACCGCATCCTCCCGCCACGCCAGCCGCCTCTGGAAGCGGCTTGACAGGTGCGGCTCAGCGGGGCACCGGACGGAGCCAGCCGATTGGTACCTCGAAGGAGATGGAGTGATGTCATTGCGCATGGCCCCATATCATTGGCGGAGAGGCGGGCCAGGCCACCTGATTGCGGTCTATTGGGCAGAAGCGCGCGCACGCGCGTGCGGGGGGGGGAGTGTTTTCTGCAGCAGCGCAACTGGGCGCTCCTGCTTTTCTTGCCGGCCTGTCCCCTGCTGGCACGCGCAGGCTTCCTAAGGGACGAGCGGGGTGTGTGAAGGAAGGTAGGTAGGTGCTGAGCGAGCGCCTCACCCCGGGGGGAAGGGAGATCGGAGCAAACATACACCTTTTCCTGGACTTGGGCCAGGGGCTGGACTGGGCCTTCTGGGCCAGGGGCGACAGCACCACCACCGCCACCACCAGAGGGGTTTGGTCTCCCTGCGCGCCTGCACCCTCTCTTCTCCGCCACAGGGTGCAGGCATCGTCTGCAGAAGCGGCGAAAGCCGTTTCTCCCACCGTACCCGCAGGCGATTGAACAGGGAAGGGTGGATCCGGGCCGGGCCTTCTCTGTCTCACTGGTTTGGGTTGGCATGGAGCAATATCTCCAGCCAGACTCCCATACCCGTTCCATGGATGAATGCGGGTAGCCCCTTACACGTGACTCTTCGCAAAGAAACCCCCACTGAGTTCGTCACGGGGCTTTCTCCCTCGCCAGCGCGCATCAGCTCGCGTCCTTGTCCTGCTTGAGGCTGGGTACCCTGAACCGCAGAGGGATGGGTCGTGTATCTTATTCTTCCCCAACTTGGTGCCTGGCTGGGGGATGCTGGGAGTGGTAGCCCAACATATCTGAAGGGCACCAGGTTTGGGAAGGCTGGTTTATCTAATGCACGGCTGGGCAAACTTGGGTCCCTCCATATGTTTTGGCCTACAGCTCCAATCAGTCCTAGCCAGCATAGCCAATGGTGAGGGATGATGGGAGTTGTAGGCCAAAACACCTGGAGGGCCTCAAAGGTTCTAATCCTTCAGTCTTCCTCCCCCCCCCTCATTCCATCTTAAGACTTTCACAGACAGCGCAGACTTCGTGACTTCAACATCAAGTCAGCCCCTTTCCCCCCTCACCTATGGTTTGTAACATCTTGCCTGATGAAGAGATCTGGCAATCTGAAAGCTTGCGCACAGTGTTGTGCATATTTCATTGGATCTAACAAAGGTATCACCTCACTGTGGATTTTGGAACTAATCTACTTCATTGACTGTGAGGAAAAAGCCAAGAGGGTTGTAGTTATAATTAACTTTAGATAAGGGATGTGCGGTGTGAGGATGATTAGCACAGGCAGCAAAAGCTGGTTGCCTGTATGGGCAGCTGCACCCAGAATCCATGGGCCTCAGGTCTGGGATTGGAACCCACATCAAATGCTAGGTCCTCCTGGGCTTTCCCATATGCTGTAAGGAGACTTGACAGAGGCTCAAGGCCAAGAGTAACCCAACTTTCAGAAAGGTTGTAAGTTTGTGTATGTGTTTCGGCTAGCAATAGGATGGGTGGGGCTTTACTTTGTATTTATTTTTAAAACTTGATGTAAATTGGATCTCTTATTTGCATACTTTTAAACTTATAGTAATGTGCCTGTGGATCAGCAACTTAAGTACAGTAGTAATGTATTTCCTGAGTGGGCCTGGCTGGAGATGATGCCAAGGGTAGCAAGGGAGAAGTCCCGACCCACCATTACCTCTTCTGCTGCCTTGAGCCACAGGGATGCTCAGCTTCCACCCTCACAAAAGGGTGGGGAATAATGTTACTGGAATTGGACACAATCTGCGCAGCTCTTCCCGAGCATTTATTTATTTATTTATTATACTTATGAATCGCCCATCTGGCTAGACATCCAGCCACCCTGAGTGATGTACAATCCAGTAAAATACAAGGGGGGGGGCACACACACAGAGAGTATAAAACACAATTAAAAACAGTACAAAACTTAAAAATCCTAACCCACCCCATATTCCTGCCTGAAAAGCCACGTTTTTAATGCACGGCGGAAGCTAATCAAGGAATAATTTATTTATTATATTTATACCCAGTTTTTTTTTCCTGCAAGGAACCCAAGGCGGCTTACATAATCTTCCTCCTCCTCTCCATTTTATCCTCACAACAACCCTGTGAGGTAGGTTAGGCTGAGAGACAGTGACTGGCCCAAAGTCACCCAGTGAGTTTCATGCTGAGCGGGGACTAGAACCCGGATCTCCCGAGTCCCAGCACAACACTCTCACCACTATGCTACACTGGCTCTCTGCATCTGCCTAGAATTAAAATGGTAGAAGAATTTGCAGTGGATTATTCCCAATTGCTTAAAAAATATATCTGTAATATATGAACAGCAAACCACTTGTTCTCCTGATAATGGCTATCAGTGGCTAGTAATCATGCTGGCAATATACTGAGGCAGTATGCCTCTGAATACCAGTCACTGAGGAGCAACAGCAGCAGAGGCAGTGTTGGGCAGCAGCCCACTAGGGCTGAAGCCCCAAATCTCTGGGGGGCCCTCTTCCCCACCACCCTGCTGTCTATGGGCACTTGCTAAAATGAATGTACAGGGGCCCTGATGATCTCTGTTGCATCTGATCCCCCTGGACTAGCTGGCTTTTTGCCCACATGTTTCACCTGCTGCTGCCCCACCCCCTTGAATCTTTCTACCTGAGGTTTTTTTTCTGGAATCAAATGCCCTCCTCTCCCCTGTCCATACACCCCTTTTTAAATAGGGGTGTCCTTAGGAGACAAGGTCCTTTAAAGACACGCACACACAGAGCATATGTAAATTAGAATATGCAAATGTGTGCATTTATTTAATTTTTTTTGTCCTGTGGGCCTGAGCCCGGATTTTTTCAGTACCTAGCACCACCCCTGAGCAATGGGAGAGGGCTATTGCCCTCATATCCTGCTTGTGGACTTCCAATGGACATGTCGTTGGCCATTGTGGGAGACAGGATCCTGTATTAGTTAGGCCTTTGGCCTGATCCAGCAGGGCTGCTCTTAAGTTCTTTGGTTAAATGCTAATGCTCCCCTGCTGCTTGTTGTTCTAGCTTCCTCTGTTCCATGTCCTTGAACATTTGGCATCAGGTTCTGTATTCTGCTACTCTCTAGGAGTAAAAGGGCCCAGGTAAGACCACTGAAAGCAGAGAAAATGTAATTTGGCACTAACTTTCTCTATATGTCTTCCTTCTCTCCTCCCCAGAGCAGCTTAAGGCGCAATGCTATGCATGTTTAGACAGAAAAACATTCCTACAACTCCCAGCATTCCCCAGCCAGATTTTTAATATTTGAAGGACCGCCTTTTCTTGCATGTAACTGAGTAGGATCATAGAGTTGGAAGGGGCCTACAAGGCCATCGAGTCCAACCCCCTGCTCAATGCAGGAAACTAGAGGAGGGGTCTCCCATCCAAGTAATAACCAGGCCCGACCCTGCTTAGCTTTCCACGCTCAGACAAGCTGAGCCAGCGTGAGCCACAGGCTTGTATGTACCAAGATCATAATTGGGGGCTCCTCCAGGTGCCCCTGCCTTCTCTACAGAGTTAACAGCTAGAACGGGGCAGGCAGAAATTAAGATTGGGATCTACTTGTAGACCATTGGATTATTTTCAGTAGATTTGCAAGGGTTTCTGATTTTCAGTTGTTTAACGATAGTGCCCCTGCAGAACCCCTGTTTGCTTACACCAACCTTCTCCAACCTGGTGCCCTTCAGAAAAAAGTCCTACAATTCCCAGCATTCCTCAGCCAGCATGGCAGGCTGACTGGGGAATGCTGGGAGTTGTAGAACTTTCCGTCTAAACATGTCTAGGATTGCACCCTAATAGATTTATAACCTGCTTTTTAGTGTAAAAAAAACAACCCTTACAAAGAGCATTGCAAATTCATTAAACTTAATTTAAAATTAAAAATTGACTTAAAAATTAACACTATTAAAATTCACCAAATGCAAACTGGAATGAATAAGTCTTTAAAATCCCCCTAAAGGCCAGCAATGATGGGGCCATACGCACTTCCCGGGGAGGGCATTCTAAAGATGTGGGATGGATCACCACTGAGGAGTCCTTGTCCCTGGTCCCTGCCCCTGGTCCCTGCCCCTGGTCCCTGCCCCCTGCCAGTCTCACAGCTCTTACTGGGGGATCAGAGAGTAGGGCCTCAGGTGCCGATCTTAAAGCTTGGGCAAGCTCGTACCGCATGAGTGCATTGTCCATGGACCACCTGTTCTGCCAGCTTCCTCAATGGGCACACCCGCCTCATGGCTCTTCCTCTTTCTTCCAGCCTTGCCCCTGATGTGACGATGGCTCTGCTGCCCTGGTTGAAGGTCCCTCCTGCTCTGCTCCCATTTCTCTTGCTGTCCCTTTGGATCCCAAGCCCTGGTACTTCTCAGCAAGAGCCCTGTCAGACCTGCCGGGACCTTGCCAGCAACTTCAATAAGGTGGGAGGCTGGAGAGGGTTTTGATTTGGGGCTGGGCGCATGATCATGGTTGCAGAAGCAGGGGCTTGCAAGCACTTAGCCTGGGGCACGAGGACCCAGTCCAACCCTCGCTCCTGTCTCAAAGGAGGAATTGGGCTGGAGCACGAGTAGCGGAGAGATCTGTCCGGGTCGTGGTGGTACGAGAGCAGGGGTTCTGCTAAGCTTGCGTTGCAAAAATCGAGCATTTGTGGGTTGTTGCATGCAGGTTGTGGGGCAAAGGGTTGCTGTGTTTGGGGTCGGGGCAAGAAAATCTAGCTTTGGGTTTGCTGTGAGCCTTCTCCTGCCTTCCCAGGGTCTGGAGCGGACACAGCGCGAGAACTTCGGGGGCGGGAACACAGCCTGGGAAGAAGAGAAGCTTGCAAAATATGCAAACAGGTGACATTGGTGAGATGCAGCTACTGCAGACTGTGCTGAACCAGCGTCCATGTGGGGAGATGGCCACCCTTCACTTAGCAACCTGATCATCCTGATCGTAAAAGGAGCTCAGAACAATTAGCGTGGTCGTGGCTACTCCATTACACTTGGGTGCTATGACTGCTAATGCAGAAATTAGTACCTTAAGTGAGAGTGCTAAAAAAACACAACACAACCGTGCTGAAGCTGACAGTTCTTGTTTATTAAAAGCAAGTTTCTAGCCCTAAGGGTTATGAATACAAACACTGAATGATAATATGCATAGATCGCACTTTACATACATTGCATTGGTAATCTTACAACAACCCTCTAAAGTAGGTCATTCTCATTATCCCTGTATTGCAAATGGGAGGCTGAAGCACATAGAGGTACTTGCCTGTGGCCACCTAAGGAGGACCTCATGGTTGAGATTTGAACCAGGGAGGAGTCCTGCTCAAGGAGATGACAGATGTAATATGGATAGAGCTGTAGGGTCCGTCTGAATGGACCCTCACTAAGTTATATCCGAACCTACCTATTCTACTCTAGGGTTGAGCCGGAAAAGCTGGATTCTGAAAGTTTGCATTAGAAGTCAGCTGTGCACAGTGCTGATTGACTGCCCCCCCGCCCCCGGTGTTGTCTTCAAGAACATCTCCCCTTCGCCCCAGCTGGAGTGGTTTGGGCACATTAATTAGAAGTTTCCTTTTTATTATTAATAAAGGTGATTAATGAACAGAAAAATATATGAGCATTCATTTTTTCTTAAAAAATAAATTTTATTTGATTATTATAAACTACATACAAAACTGTAAAACACAAACATACAACTAAAATCATAAGGCGCACCCCCCCACCCGCCTAGGGACCAACTAATATACTTCCATCCCTTTGATCAATTAAATTCCACATTCCAAAAATATAACATATCCTGACAAGGCATACTCCCCTTCCCCTTTATTAATACATAGTCTAATAATTGATTCTATATACAGTAATACCTTGGATTGCAAGTAACTTGGTTTGAGAGCGTTTTGCAAGACAAGCAAATTTTTAAATATTTATTTAATTTTTTTTTGACTTGATATACAAGCAACATCTTGCAATACAAGTCCTGTAGTACAGCTTAAATTAAAAATCTCTGTACAAATTTTTTTGGGGGATTTCGTTTTGATATAAGAGTGTTTTGGATTACAAGCACGTTTCCGGAACGAATTATGCTCTCAATCCAAGGCATGACTGTATCCATAAAATTATTCTTTAACTGTCCCTTTTTGCATTTGATAGTACAAGTTAGTTTATCGCTTAGGGCTATATCCCAAACTTCCTTATACCAATCAGTGATTAGAAAAACATGTTGTACTTTCCATTTCCTCGCTATCATTAACCTAGCCGCAGTTAACGTTTACATATATATGAGCATTCATGTCGCAGTTACCCCCGCTCCCAAAGCTCACCTAAAATATAGGAGGAAGTCCAAGATGATATCTGGCCCAGCATTTGATTTGTTTGTATACATGTCTGTCATTTTAGTCGTGAAGCTGGGTTCACCCTTAATGTGCACCTGATCTCACTACTGATTTGTAGTGGTATGCTCCAAGCCCAGGAAACAGAGGTTGTAGCTGTAGTTGAGCTTATTCCATTGATCAGAGGGTAGACAGGGAGTCGCTTTCAGTGGCTCCCTCTGTTCCTGGTGGTTCTCTGCCCATCTCTTTGCCAGTATAGTCCTATTTCTCAACTCTGTTTCTTTTCTAGACCCTTCGGGGCGGGGACGACGACTGTATGTTGAGGCATTCTTAGGAGTGCAGAGTTTTGGCTTTCTGGATTCAAAACACAGACAACTGCGTGTGTGGGCGGGGCCCCTCCAGAATTGCCTACAAAAGATGTAGAGCAGAGAAATATAATCATTCCCTTCTATTTCTGATGGGCCAGTTGAGAGTGCCGTTGTTTGTGGTAACCCACAGTGGTACAAGAGGGAGGTATCAGCAGGCTAAAGGAAACCCCAGGCACAATTTTTGTACTTGCCAAAGTACAGAAAATCTTTAGGAAAAAAACTCAAGAGTTAGGGGTGCACAAAAAAACAGCCCAAAGAGGTCTGAGCGTGCTCAGTAGCCGTGGAATGCTACCTGACCATGTGAGGCAGCTGGCGGTGGGGAGGAGAGGCAGGGATGGAATTGTGTTTATTTATTTATTTACAGTAATACCTTGGATTGAGAGCATAATTCGTTCCGGAGCCGTGCTTGTAATCCAAAACACTTATATCAAAGCGAGTCTCTGGCGGGCGTGAGCGGGGCCGATTTTGGCCTGCTTGAGGCGAGTGGTTACATCCCTACACTACTTGTCCTGCAAGACCTTGCTCGTTTATCAAGTCAAATTTTTTTTAAATTTTTTGCTTGTCTTGCAAAACGCTCTCAGACCAAGTTACTTGCAATCCAAGGTATTACTATATTTCATTTTTATACCGCCCAATACCTGAAGCTCTCTGGGCGGTTTACAGCAATTAACAAGACAGTCCCTGCCCACAGGCTTACAATCTAAAAAGGCACGACACACAAGGAAAAAGGAATGGGGAGGGAAGAAGGGAGTTGTTGCAATCCTGAACAGGGCTTACTCCTCACTGCTGCATTTTATTGCAGGCCCTGCTTGCTTGTTCCATTATTTATTGCTGACTTGTTTATCACAAGGATTTCTGCCCTGCCTTTCTACAACCAAATGCATTCAAGGAGGTTCACAATGCTATTAATATAATAAAGCACGCAAAACCAATCATAATATGTACATAAAAGAGGTCAGATTAATAAAACATGCACACTGCAATAAAATAGGCTTCACCGCCCAGCGGAAGATGGACCTTTCTAGGCTAAAGAGTCTGTGTCATGATTGAGATGCCCCTCTCTCATGCCCCCCCCCGCCATGCTTCAGTTGGTAAGGAAGTATGGGATTGTGAAGTGCTTTAGTTTAGGTATTTTGTCTACACCAGCCTTCCCCAACCTGGTGCCCTCCGGATGTGTTGGACTACAGTTCCCATAATCCTAGAGCCAGCTGGGTTGGAAAAGGCTGGTCTCGACCTGCTCAACTTGCGTGCTCAAGTCTGAATTTTCTGGCATTTTTTGCCAACCCAAAGGGCCAGTAAGGATTTGTGGCGGGTGATCATGAGATGATGAGTGAAGGAAAAAGAGGGGGGGGTTTCCTCTCCATTAAAAGGACAAAAATGGCAGGCAGTCATATTGATTTGTTAGGAGCGGAGCGGTAGGGTGGGGGCAGGAATCCAAAACTAAGAAGAATATCATGCCTTTCGGGACCAACTAAAAAGTGGTGAAGAAGTGAGCCGACTCTTGAGTTCAACACAACTCTTAATCCAGTTGGATGTGAAGGAAAAAAATGTGTGCAGAAATGCGATCTGTTTGCACCAAACACAGCTTGACCTAATTAATGCCACAGTTCAAAGGTCAGTGTGACATAGTGGTCAGAGTGCTGGACAGGGACTTTGGGGGATCCGGGTTCTAGTCCCCACTTGGCCATGAAGCTCACTGGGTGACTTTGGACCAGTTACTGACTCTCAGCCTAACCTACCTCTCAGGCTTGTTGTGAGGATAATATGGAGAGGAAGGGGAGGATTATGTAAGCCGCCTTGGGCTCCTTGCAGGAGGAAAAAAGGCGGGATATAAATATAATAAATAAATAAAAATAAATAAATAAGGCCGCAATCCTAGGTACACTTACCTGGGAGTAAGCCACATGGAACACAGTGACCTGGTTCGCATGATCATTTTCAGCCTCAGTGGCTTAAGCCACTGTGGTTTGCGGCACATGTCGGGCAGCCTAAAACAGCCCATGGCTTGTGGGTGGTTTCTTATTAACCATGCCACCCTGACATAATGACACAACAACCTACGAGCAGGGGTTGGGTTACGGGATGGGCACCCGTGACGTGCTGTAAACCACAGTCGCTTATTTAAGCCACCGTGGCTGAAAATGATCGTGTGAACCCACCTGGGGGAATTACTCCTGAGTAAATGTGCATAGGATTATGCTATAAACCTGCGTAGTGCTGCCTCCATTCCACCTTGAGCCAAGTGTATATATGTAACCAGAGCAGCCTTCCTCAAACTAATGTTTTGGATTACAACTCCCTGCATTCCTGACGATTGGCCATGGTGGCTCGGGCTGAAGGGAGTTGGTCCAAAACATCTGGAGGGCCCCAGGTTGGGGGAGGCGGGAGTAGAATGTTGAGGTGGTAGAATGGACCCATACCACTGCAGGCGGAGGGGATCGCTTTTCTGAATGCTCACCTAGGAAGAACTGCCTATGAAACAGAAAATGAGCACAGCCGGCACATGGCTAGGATAGAACCTTTCTTCTCCCAGCTGCTGTTGTCTTCTGTTTGCAGGGAGTTGTGTTTAATTTATACAGGCACATTCAAATCTGGAATTCCCCACCTGCGGCCTGAAGTGGTGCACTCCATTCTGCCGCTTCATCCCCACCTCTTCCTGCATGGGCAAGCCACACCGTTGAAATGTACCATCTGCCCAATGATACACACACGCACACTTTTTCTTTTATTTAGCTTAACATCTGTCCTGTTGAAAAGCTCTGACAAACTCCGAAGCTTCCTCATTTCTCTGTCCTGTTCACTTTTTAAATAATGTTTAAATCGGATAAAGATCCAGTACTACTATTGCTCATCCTCATAATAGGGAGGAGCAACGACCTGTCTCACAGGGTGTTTGTTCTAAGGAACATCGACAAACATCAGACCTGTTTGTTCCAGGCTAGCACAGCTGTCACCGGCGAGTTCCCCAGGGGTGGCTTGTCTGCCATATTGCCAGTTCCTTATTCTATTCTGGGGAGAAAGGAAAACATTAGGGACTGGCTGCTTGAGCAGAGAAAACTGTTATCCTGGTGGAGTTTTGAGAAAGACCATAAGGACCAGCCAGGCTTGCCTGTATAAAAGATGGATAGAGAGGTTCATGAGTGGTTGATTGGCCAGAAGACTGGTTAGTGGGGAGGCAGAGGGTTGTTTTGGTCAAGAGGGGAGGGCTGATGTCCCGGAAGGGCTGCTTTGGTCTGTGCAGCTGCCTCAATGCTCACCCTGCCTTTTTCTCTCCCTCCAGCGAGACCCGTCTGCTGGAGGTGCTGGAGGGGGTGTGCTCCACATCAGACTTTGCCTGCCACCAGCTGCTGGAGCAGAGTGAAGAACACGTGGAGCGCTGGTGGTTCCATGAGTGAGTGGAAAAGAGCAAGGGTGGGCCCATCATGGGATGTTTCTTCCCCTGTGCCTGTTTGTGGTATGCCTCCGTACACCAGTTGCTGGGGAACATGAGTGGGAGGGTGCCGTTGCCCTCACGTTCTGCTTGTGGGTTTCCCGTGGGCTGCTGGTTGGCCACTGTGTGAACAGAATGCTGTACTAGAGGGACCCTTGGCCTGATCCAGCAGGGCTGCTCTTATGTTCTTACGCTGTAGCAAGAAGCCCAAATAGCCTTCCTCCAACCTGGCACTCTCCAGACTGGCTAAGGATGATGGGTGGTGGGAGTTGCAGTTCAGCACAACTGGAGGGCACCAGATTGGGGAAGGCTGATGCAATATACTGGAGAAAGAGCCGATCGTAGAACTGGGGTTCTGGCCCTTTTAAATTTAGCATTCTGTGCCCTACTGTCGGCAGCGATGTAAGGATGGGGAAAGAGGGAGAGAGGTGATCTGCAGAGGGTGTTTGAGCCCTTCTGATGTCCCTGTCCGCAAAGTCCTGCATGGATCTCAACCTTGGGGACTAGGTCCTTGGGCAATTCCTGTCATTTCCCAACCTGCTGTCACTACAGTTGGCCTCGGCCCTGATTGGCCCAACTCTTGACGTGTCATGGAGAAATTCCTCCAGCTCCGCATGTCCCATCCCCCTCAGGAGCACTGCCCAGGTCAATGCAGGACAGGCTGCCTTTTGCTGACTCAGACCTTTTGGTCTGTCTAGCTCAGTGCAATTTATGGTGACTGACAGAGATGTGTTCCCCATCCTTGTTCCCAAGATTTACTTTTTAACTGGCGATAGCGGGGATCAAACCAGGGATCTTACATGTGACAAGCATGTGCTCTATTCACTGAGCTATAGCCTTTACAGCAGGGTTGGGTGGGAAACGTCATGAAATTAAAGCTGCAGGGAAGCAAAGAAGGCTTAATCCCACAGTTCAAGGAACTTGGCCACTGTGGAGGCAGGTGGGTGAGGATTCTGAGGCAGCTGGGGCCAGGTTATCAACAGAGCCGCCATGTAATAGGTCAGCCTATTAGCCTATCTAGGCCAGTGCTATCTACTGTACTCTGACTGGCAGTGCCTCTCTAGGATCTCAGGCGGTGTCCCTGAGCTTTTTAACTGGAGAGGCGAAGATTCAACCTGGGACTGTGTTGCACTTTGCCACTGTGCTATGGTTCCTCCCCTGGGGTGGACAGGTGGCTGCTGCTGCTCTCCCATACCCCCCCCCCCAGGATTCTTGGACAGGCCCAGAAGAGATGGGGAAGTCTAAGCTGTGGGAATCTAAAGGCGAGACCTTAGCAAGCTGTAGGGTAGATGGGGAAGGGGAGCAAGGAGAAAAGGATGCAGGCCAGTATATTTCATCTTTGCCCAAGGTATTTGTAGCCATAGACCCATTTCTCAAGAGGGAACATTTCCTTCCTCAATTTGGCTGCTCCATTCTTTAGCCCCCAGTGGTGGAGTCATGTTTTTATTTGTTGTTTGTTGGTTTATAGCTCACCTTTCTGCCAAAAATAAAAAAATAAAAATAAAAATGCGGCTAACAATGAAATCCAGATTAAAAATAATCTGGTAAAAGGTAACATAAAAGCAAATAAATTTAAAAGCACCATTAAGAACACACCGATAACAGGAATAAACAGCACCGACCAATTAAAAAACCCGTCAGCAACAGACCAATTTATAGGACAAAGTCCTGCTGGAATAAAGACCACTTTGCCTGCCAGCGGAAGGACAACAGAGGGGGGGGTGTCAACCTAGCCTCCCTCCGCAGGGAGTTCCACAGCCGGGAAGCAGCCACCCAGAAGGCCGTCTCTTGTGTCCCCACCGAAGATGCTTCCAATGGTGGTGGTACTGAGAGAAGCCCCCCCCCCCCCCCGAGATCTTAATACCCTGGCATGTTTTCATGGTAGAAGGCAGTCCTTCAGGCAGCCTGGTTCCAGACTCTATAGGACTTTATAGGTCATAACCGGCACTTTGAATTGTGCTGCCCAGTGTTGTAACAAGGGAATCACGTGCTCCCTGTAACTGGCCCTGTCAACAGTCTGGCCGCAGCTTTCTGGACCAGCTGAAGTTTCCGAACAGTTTTTAAAGGCAGCCCCCCACCCGGTAGAGCATGTTACAGTAGTCCAAGGTGTAGGGCCTGTGTCATAAGACACGGCATGGTGGAACAGGGGAGCAGGCAGCAGTAACGGAGGCTCTCTTTTCCCCAGGCAGCAGCAGCACCCAGACTTTTTCCAATGGCTCTGCATGGATGCGCTGACACTATGCTGCCCACCCGGCACCTATGGCCCCGATTGCCACAGTGAGTTGTTTTGTGGCCTCCTGTGTTGTATGCACACGCAACTGCCTGGGCACCGTCACGTCTCGGACTCTGAGCTCACATGTGGGGTCCCACAGATCCCTGCCAGGCAGCACAGGCACTGTTTGGTTACGTGGGACATTGGACCCTTTGGCCAGTTTTCTGGGAAGGGCTAATTTCAAGATAAGCCAAAGAAGTTTTGTCCAAAGGTACTGTAGCAACAGAATTGCAAAAAGGCTGATGAACAGGGGGGAATCTAGGGTGGCTTATTGCACTCCTCAGCCAAGAGGGCTCCTGGAGCAGCTTACATACAATCAGTAAAAGGGAGACGGTCCCTGCCCTTGGGCTTACAATCCAAAAATACACGACATACAAGGAAAAAGGGTTGGGAAGGGTAGAGGAAAAAATTAAGTAGTCTTTCAGCAGGGCTACTGTAATGGCCTGCTTCTCCTCTCCCCTTCCTCAGTGCGACTTGCTGGAATGGTTGCTAATGGTGATGGTTGAGGAAGGAGGCGCCTTCATGGGGGTGGTCTTCAGCAGGACGGGTGAATTGGCTTTGTTTTCCCCTCTCATTTCCCTCAGCACAGCTAGCTGGAATGGCTGCTGGTGATTACTTGCTTTTACTAAAGGCTAGGTGTGCTTGAGAGTTTACCTACCATCCCAGGAAAATGGAATTCAGCCATTGATAATTCATTGCCCGCCTCTTGAGGTGAAGGAAGTTGGTCAGCTTGAAGCGGTGGGCTGTGGAGCTGGAACCCTTGATTAGACATTGCTAATAAAGTGTGGCAAAATAAAGGGGCGTTTGCATTGCAAACAAAACAAAAGACAGATGGGGTGGGGGGGGAGGGGAGAGAGAGGCTTCGGAGCCATGTGGGGAGTTGGGAGGCCTGAGCATCCCAAGTTTAAGCCGAGTGCCCAGCGGCCCTAACGCTTATTTCCATGCCTCCACAGCCTGCCCTGGGGGTGCCCAGAAGCCGTGCAGTGGATATGGGCAGTGTGACGGAGACGGCATGCGTGGTGGAACTGGCCTCTGCATGTGCCAGGCAGGCTACGGGGGGCCCTTCTGTTCTGAGTGTGGAGACGGCTACTACGAAGCTGCTCGCAACGACAGCCACCTGGTATGTGCGGGTATGTAGAATGCCCCCCTTTCTGGGCTGGACTGGGGGCAGGGTCTGGAGATGGAAGTTCTTCTGCCCCCTGTTGGCTAGTACTGGTTAGTGACATCCTCCCACCCCCGCTGCCTTCCCTCTTTTCCTTGGGTCCTAGTGACTGTGAGGGAGGGGGCATTCTGAAAATCTCTGAAAGGTTATGTTAACAGGCCTGTGGCTCACGCTGGCTCAGCTTGTCTGAGCGTGGAAAGCTAAGCAGGGTCAGGCCTGGTGATGACTTGGATGGGAGACCCCTCCTCTAGTTTCCTGCACTGAGCAGGGCGTTGGGCTCGATGGCCTTGTAGGCCCCTTCCAACTCTATGATCTAAGAATCTATGAAAAATAAAATTCAAAAGTCATCCCTTTCAGGAAAGGCAAACGTTCTGAATTTCAAAGATAGCCAGCCAGCCATATATATATATATATATACACACACCCACAGCTTTTATATTGAAAAAGGGGTGTACTCCTTGATTAAGTCTGCTGGGCCTCCTTATAATGCTCACACCATGCTTTTCCTGAGACAATAGCCCAGACATGGTCAACACACAGCCCTCCAGATATTTTGACCTACAACTCCCATCATCCCTAGCTAATACGGTAATGGTGAGGGCTGCTGGGTGTTGTAGGCCAAAACCTCTGGAGGGCCACAAGCTGCCCACCCGTGCAGTAGCCCCATGTTCTGAGAAAACCAGAAGCCATTTCCCCAAATTCCATAACTAAAGTGGACAGTGTCCATGAAAGCTTATGTCATAATAAATTTGTTCGTCTTCAAGGCACCATAAGGTTTGTCTGACTGAAGGCTGAACCATAATAATAATATAGCCAGTGTAGCATAATGGTTAGAGTGTTGGACTGGGACTTGGGAGATATGGGTTCTAGTCCCCACTTGGCCATGAAACTCACTGGGTGGCTTTGGGCCAGTCACTGACTCTCAGCCTAACCTATCTCACAGGGTTGTTGTGAGGATAAAATAGAGAGGAGGGGGAGGATTATGTAAGCCACCTTGGGTTTCTTGCAGGGAAAAAAGGCGGGATATAAATATAATAAATAAATAAATAAAATGCATTCCTCATTTATTGACATTGTTAACATGTGTTGGTAAATGAATATTTAGGAAGACGGGAAACAGCCTTCTAGTGGCTCAGACTGTTTGTCTAGCCCAGCACTGTTTATTCCGACTGGCAGTAGTTCTCCAGGGTCTTGGGCAGAGAAGGGTCTTCCCCCATTACTTGCTTCTTGATCCTTTTAAGTAGGGATGCCGGATATTGAACCTGGGACCTTCTGTGTGCAAAGCAGGTGCTGAGCTATGGTCCTCCCCCAATAAAGCCTGCCACTGGTGTTGAATCTCTGTTACTGTCGCATCATTTGGCCTCCCTGATCTTTGTTTTTACAACTGCTCCGGATTAGCTGACCCAAGCCCATTACATCAACGCTCGGGAGCAGGATCTGCAGCGTTGCATGTCCAATTGCCATAGTTGGTCACTGTATTGATGTACAGATATTTTGCCAAGTGGGAACGGGTTAAGTGGCATAGTCTTTTTTACATTCCTCACCACCAAATCAGGGTTCCTCTTGTGGTAGGAGTGGTGCCCTGCATTTCCTCCTCCTCCCTTCCTGTATAATCTTAGGCCTGCCACTATTGAATTGATTTTATTTATTTCAAATTATGTCTCGGCTGCCTGTAAGGGTGTGGAACCCTCTCAAGGCAGTGTGCAAGATACAATAAAAATTCATTAAGTACATATTAAATTAAAGTTCCATAAAAACAATGAAGTGTTGGGTTTCCCTGTAAGGGAGCAGCAGAGTCTGTCTTCCTCAGGCACCATAATCCCCTTAAGTAGCTTGTATCAGGCCTTCATGAGCTGCTCCTCTTACCTGGGATTGGAAAGATGGGGAGGGCTTTTGCTCTTCCCCCTACACACTAGGTCTCTTCCCCTCCCAGAGTGCTACCGGGCCTGTGGACGCTGTTCAGGCCCCGAAGATTCAAGCTGCCTACGCTGCAAGAGGGGCTGGATGCTGCATGATCGAAGATGCATTGGTGAGCTTGTGGGACTAGGCCCGAAGAAATCTACCGTTGCTTAGCAACCCACCTTTTAAGGTGCTGTATATTCTGGATATAGGTAACTCGGAGTGTGATTGGAGAAGGGGGTGACTTTGAAGGGGGAACCCCAAATGAACAGTTGCATATTGTATTATGGGTCAAAGGAACATAATTCCTCTGCAGGGGGAGAGAGAAAACTGCTCTATGTGATCATTGGCTTGACATCTCTCTTGGTCTCACGCAGACATAGATGAATGTGGCACAGACATGGCCCACTGCCGCGCCAACCAGTTTTGTGTCAACACAGAAGGCTCTTACGAGTGCCGAGGTAAGAGTGCCAAGCCTGAGAAGTGGGCGGCACGTGATTGTCCTTTGCTGTGGGGCACGAGCAGGCATGTTTGCGTTGGGGAAATGTACCTGCCAGATGTGGTCTGGTGACTCCTGTTGGCATTGCTACCCTTGGGCAAGTGACGCCACACTGCAAACAGTCCTAGCATAGCAGCTCTGTACCCTGGTTAATTTCCTCCTGGACAAAGCCCAGAATGTGCCATGTGGGACCATTGTTTCCTTCACTGAGGGGGAGTATGTGCAGTAGTGGTTACCTGTCCAGGACAAAGGCCCATCTGGGGAACTTTACTTTTCACAGGAGATCCTTTTTCTCTCTCAGTCACTCCCTCACACCCCATCACTGCCTCAACCAAACCATAGCATTCCTTGCCCGCCTCTTAATTCTGCTTTATCCTTTCTCCCCAGATTGTGCCAAGGCTTGCATTGGCTGCATGGGTGCTGGACCTTCCCGCTGCAAGAAATGCAACAAGGGCTACCGGCGCGACGGTGTCAAGTGCCTTGGTACGACCTGTCACGACGCAGTTTTCTAGTGGCTGCCCCGTCCACACAATATTTCACCAGTACAGCAGGCCATGTTCTGTGTGGCCTATGGAGGGAAGACTCCTCTAAAGCCACTGTACTTTTCCCGCCTGCCCACACATATTCTGGTAGCACTGGCTGCTCACTTTTCCTTTTATTGCAACATTGGGAGCTTTTGAATTGCTGCCATCTGTTCTTATTCTCCTTTTCCCTGGACTTCTGGGCCCCTTTTATCTTGGGAAGCCAACAGTGTACACTGTTGCATAGATTACCACAGTGAGCCTGAGGTGGTTGGATCTGCCATATGGGACACACTACAGCTGTGCTCCAACTGGGCCTTGCTGAGGGGAGAGCGAGCAGGCTTAGGCCCAGTCCAGCTCGGGCTCAGGAGTGAGGGAGTTTCAGAAAAGGTTTTCAAAGTTTTGGGCATAGAGCAGCTCTAGAGGGAGGGTCTGGAGGCGCCAGATACAGCTAGACTTCAGACAAAGAAGCTGATTTAGTGATGGGCTTTCAATCATTCATTTATTATATTTATGCCCCGGCCTTTTTCCTGCAAGGAACCTAAGGCGGCTTACATAATCCTCCTCCTCTCCATTTTATCCTCACAACAACCCTGTGAGGTAAGTTAGGCTGAGAGTCAGTGACTGGCCCAAAGTCACCCATTAAGCTTTATGGCCAAATGGGGACTAGAACCCAGATCTCCTGAGTCCCAGTCCAACACTCTAACCACTATGCCACACTGGCTCTTTCGAGATTCATTCTCTCTCTCTCGAGAGAGAGAGAGAGAGAGAGAGACAGAGAGAGACAGAGAGAGAGAGAGATGGTGGCTTTTGAATCATAGAGGATAAAAACAATGCACTTAAAGAAGAGACATAGGGAATGTTTCTCTCTTTTAAATTATGGCTGGGGGCATCTGCCTGGACAGAGCAAGAATCCCCCAACCATGAAAAGCCATTACTATGGTCTGTGGGTGACACTGGGAGACAGGAATCCTCTCTCCACATGAGGTGAGAGGAGGTGGGCCTAGTTGATTCAGGGCACTGTGGGTTGACAGCTCCCAACCAGCTAGTGTGACTCACATGCCCCATCCCTCCTAGACGTGGACGAATGTGCTGGTGAAGTGGAGGAGCCCGTGTGCACCGGCGCCAGTGAGGTCTGCGAGAACACGGACGGCAGCTACCGATGCGTTTGTGCAGAGGGACACATACGCAAAGAGGGGGCCTGTGTGGAAGATAAACCCCCAGGTAAACCTCAGCAGCATCGACCATGACACTGTTTGTTTGTTTATACACTTCATAAAATACATTTCTCTAGGCATTTTACAGTTTAAAATGACAGCAATAATTATAAAAATAACATTGCAGTAAAATCAACAATAGAAAACTAATAACATGTTATTTAGCTGGGGAATTTGGGATAGTGCCCTGTGGTGTCAGGCCCCAGAGCCTGTCTTCTGGCTTGGATGCAGTTTTGCTCTCTTTGGCTAGCCCTGAGCAAATCTGTATTGCTGGGAGCCACTGTATTTTCTAGGGAGGAGTGGTCTGCAAAAGTATTTTTGCCTTACAAAACTCAGCCTCTCATGAGTGGTCTGGTTCCACAAAAGAGTTAGCACCAGTTAGGCCTTCCCAGCTTATGGAGGCAGGCATCCAAGTATTATTATTATTATTATTTTATTTTATTATTATTATTATTTTATTTTATTTCTGTTCCATCTAATAGCCAAAGCTCTCTGGGCGGTTTTTACAACAATTATAAAATACAGTAAAATACAGTATAAAATACAAACAGTAAAAAGATCATAAAATTTTCACTACTACACATTTAAAAACAAGTTAAAAATGACTTAAATAGCTAAGAACAAAGTAATAAAACTAGACTGGTTGAAAAGATGACATAACCCAATCCACCCCCATGTACTATTTGGAGCTGTTAAATGTCGCAGCATAGAGGGCAGCCTTAACCTGGCACCGAAAGGATAGTAAAGTTGGCACCAGGCAGGCCTCAGTGGGGAGCTTGTTCCACATTTGGGGGGCTACCACAGAAAAGGCCCCCCTCCGAGCCTTCCTCGGGGGTGGCAATAGGAGAAAAGCCCCAGATGTTGAGTGTAGTGTCCAGGTAGATTGTGCTTGGGAGAGGCGTTCCGTCAGGTATTGTGGTCCCAAGCCGTGTACAGCATTTCATACAAATACGTACACTTAAAATTCAAAACCAGAATGGGAAATGTGTGGAATCTTCCTGTTTCTTACTACTGAAATGTTTTTCTTCAGAGTACAAGTGTGAGTAAATTCCTTCATTGACACTTAGTTACAGTCACAGGCGGGGGTGGGTGGGCCGTGCTAGATGACCGAATTGACCACCCCCGGTGGCCTCTTCCTTGTCCCACAGACGCTCCCGAGAAAGGATTCTTTGATGACATCACAGATGACGAGGTGGTGGTGCTGCAGCAGATGTTCTTTGGGGCCATCATCTGTGCACTGGCCACACTTGCGGCCAAAGGAGACATGGTCTTCACTGCTATTTTCATCGGCGCTGTGGCCGCCATGGCTGGCTACTGGCTGTCAGAGCGCAGCGATCGGGTGCTCGATGGCTTCATCAAAGGCAGATAGTGCGCGGCAAAGTGAATTTTCCCTTCTGCTTCCTGCCTCAGAGAGCCAGCTGGTGGGCAGGAACTCCTTGGTCCCCCACCCCCTACCCCGGCAGGACTTTAACATCCAGAAGAAAGAGGTGGAAAGGCCAGTCTGTATCCCAATCTGGGCCAGTGGAAGCCTCGTCTTAGCATGCTGTGAAATGGGAGGAGAGATGAAAGATGTTTGGCAGTCCTCCTGCTGGCTGAGAGGAGGGTTCCCGACAGGAAATAGGGTGCAGTGAGTACCCCTTAAGGGAGGGAGAGGTCTTGGCTGGTCCTTAAGAGCAGCCCTCCATGAACTCTCTGACTGGCCCAGCTCCTGGGTATGGGGGGCTGATCTCAAATGTGTTCCTTCCCATGAGCTTGGGTTTCTCCCACATTGGTCGACAAATATTGACCAGGAAAGTGTTAGATCATTGCAGAAAGAAACCTGGGATTGGGTGGCCACAGGATTGAGGGGCTGCCCCCTTGGCTGGGAGCTGATCTATACATTATGCTGAAGGAGCTGGCAAAATGACGTCGTATTTATTTCTGGACTGTACCACTTCAGGCAGGGTTCATGTAAAAATCTTCCTACATTCAATAAACCAGCACCATCGGTGAGAGCAGTTTAAGGTGCAGCCATCGCTCTGATATGCTAGCTTACTGTGTGCAGGGAGCCTTTTACGGTGTGTGTGTGTGTGTGTGTGTGTAAGGGAGAGAAGCATTCAAAAATGCCTCCACCCACACTCACCCATTGCAGTCTGAAGTGGTGCGATCGCCTCAGTCTGCTGCCCTCATCGTGTATAGCAGCCTTCCCCAACCAGGTGCTCTCTAGATGTGTTGGAATACAACTCCCCTTATCCCTGCTGGCTGGGGGATGCTGGGAGTTTTAGTCCAACACATCTGGAGGGCACTGGTTTGGGGAAGGCTGCTGCTTAATGTGTAGAACAGCTCTGATGCTGCGTGTGTGTGTGTGTGTGTGTGTGTGTAGGAGGGATGTGTGTGTGTGTGTGTGTGTAGGAGGGAGGGAGGGAGGAAGCTGGGTGGCCTGCATGTGCACCCTTTCCTCTTTGCATCTGACCACTCACAGCACCGTCTGCCCATCCATATCTCAGGAAAATTAAAGGTCTCTGTACACATCCCATGTGGTTCTTGCTGTGTCCCCCTCTCGTATGCTTCTGTTCTACGGGGGCTGTTTGATTTAGATACAAAGCTTGGAACAAGGCCCACTCTCTTGCCTCAGCCACCCCGAGATTTAAGGCACTTTATGGAATAGAGAATGCTGTGAAATTTTGCTGGAAGGCTGCTTTATCTTGACAGGCATGTGGCACTCAGAATATATTCTACTCCCCTTCTACTTTCTCCCCCCCCCCTGTCTATTTTCTTTCACATATTGAAGGGTGTATGGAGAGAAGCTTCATTTCTCCACAGGGCTTTGGGGGACCTTCGCATTTGGGGGAAAGTGGGAGAAAGGAAGCCCCCTGCTTGTTCCCCCTCCCTCACTCTCAGTAGCAAAGAACTCCCCTCTCTCAGCTCCCATTTCTCCTAAGTCGGGTGAAATGTGCCTGGAAAGGGAGGGGTGAGCAGAGGAATTCTCCTCCCGAGTAATGGGGCAGGCAAGGAAAGAGAGAGTTGGGTGGGGCCCACCAAACTGCTTTGAAACAAGTGGCCATGCTGGCTGGGAAAGATGGGTGTTGCAGTCCCAACACATCGGGAGGATTTGTTGGGGAAGGTGACTGTAGCTTCTCCCCCCACTCTCACTCCCTTCTGCCCCTTTTGAACAGTCACCCTGCTTGATCACCACGCAGCAGGAGACCTGGCCCCTATCCGTCACACAGGGCCACGTCAACCAAACTAGTCTCTGCATAGCTGCTGGGCGTCCCTTTGAAAGCCTTTCTCTCCTCCCCAGGCAGTTCACAGCTGCTGGGCTCTTCAGAGGTGCTGTCCTTCCCTGATTCCGTCTGTACTTAATCACGCCCTGGGTGTCAGTTTCCATTTGCTCTGCAATCATATTTCCAGTAATTCCTCCTCCCACTCTTTTTCCCTGCCATGACAGCTCTGAAGGGGCAGGCCTGTTGCTCTCAGTATTCTTTCGCCCGTGGCTACAGATGCCAGTCCCAGAATTCCCTGCTCTCTGATAGCAGGGAGCTGGCAGTCTGGTTTTTCATATTCCGCCCCATCCCCCTCCCAACACACTTTGAACATGCATTTTCTACATCAAACATTTGGTTTTGGGTTTTTTTTGTAAGCTGCTGGGGCGCTGAACCAGCTTCCGAATTAAATGCCCTTACCCAGAGGAAGTACCTCATCCAACAATCTTGTACATATTTATATGATAACCTCTCACATGCCGCATTATGCTGGACCACACCAGTGAACCATTTGGAAGTAGCTATCTCACTCTGGTTCCAAATGCGCAGTCACTGATCGGGGCTAGGGTTCTCATTTCATCCATAAACATTCAGCAAAAGGATATGACCATTTTCATGTTGATTATTAATCTGACACAATTGTTCAAAACCTTTAAGGCCTGTCTGGAGGATGATTAAGAAATGGAAAGCACTTTATATGTAAATGCCTACATAAGAATAATAGCTCGGTTTTCTGAAGAAGGTTGGCAGGGGTGGAGCCACTCTTTCACCCGACAACAGCAGTATTTTTCATGGGAAGGCAAGCTGGCCAGTGATACCACTTTATCCTTGATAATCTACCCTTTGAATTTCAAGTCGGGCGCTATCCTTGCAGTTGTAGCAGGGAAGCTCAATCTATAGCTCATCTTGTGCTGCAGCAGTGCAGGCAACCACAACTATGCCACTGCAGCTAGGAGTTAATTCTTTGCCTGCCAGGAAAACACCCCTCGTTTCTGCCTTCACTGTTCGTGTGTACAGCCAGCCAGTACAGGATGTTTTGCCTTTCATGCAGGATTGTTGTGTATACTCTGAGCTTTAAAAAATAAATAAAAAATTCTGCCCTGACAGGCTGAATGGTGTGGTCTATAAATTATACATATAATTTCTTTTGCATACTTTACTACTCTCTGCCTGCTAGTCATGGGGAGGTGGTACATTGGGGCACAGAAATCCTACTCAGTCTGCCAGGCCCTCCTCGCTTCTGAGATTTCAGGGAGACATTTTTTAAGAATAAGGCAATTGCTCTGGGCTTCACATGCACAAGGGGCTACATCAACATTGACAAACAGAGCTCTCTGCCTGAGAAAAGCAGCGGGTGCTGTCTCTCAAATGAACATAGTCTGTAGCCCTCTCAGATTCTTAATGGTCCTGGGTATCGCTCCTGTATTACAAGCCTGTCTTCATATCTTGTGGGTTAGAAACTTGCTTTATAAGAAACAAAAAAAGCTGAGATTCTTTGGATATTGGATTTATGTCAGTAGAAAATTCTGCTGTTGCAAGCCCTCCATGCCAGAAAGTCTGTCTTGTAAGATATGCCTTGTAAAAGTATCCTGCTATCAGCAGGGGTGGGGCCATAGCTGAATAGCACAATGCATACTTGGAATGCAGAAAGGTCCTCTGTTCAATCCATGGCGTCTCCAGCTAAAAAGGATCTCTGGCAGCAGGTGCTGAGAAACCCCTGCCTGAAATAGTGGAGATCCAAGGCCAGTCAGTGTGAAAATAGATGGATGAACTGCAACAAGGCAGAGGGGACAGTCATTGCTGCAAGAATTCGGGCCCAGTGCTCAGGCAAGGAAGGGCCTTTGGGATTCTGGCTGGTGGACCCTGATAGTGAAGTGGGTGTGGGGGGGGGGGGTGGAAAGATACCAGTGTAGCATAGTGGCTAAGAGTGTGACCTACAAAGTGCCTGGTTGAAATATCGCCTCTGTTTAATTGAATTTAGCCAACCAATTACCTACCGACCCATGTCTTGTACAAGGCATGGAGAGCCAGTGTGGCGTGGTTAGGGTGTTGGACTGGGCCTCAGGAGATCCGGGTTCTAGTCCCCACTCGGCCATGAAACTCACTGGGTGACTTTGGGCCAGTCACTGACTCTCAGCCTAACCTACCTCACAGGGTTGTTGTGAGGATAAAATGGAGAGGAGGAGAATCATGTAAGCCGCCTTGGATTCCTTGCAGGAAAAAGGCAAGGTATAAATATAATTAATAAATAAATGTTCAAGCTTACATTGTTGTGATACAAGGCCCTAAACAACTTGGGACCAGGGCATTGAGCAGCCTGCCTTCCCTTATATATTGCCCAGCCGACCTTTAAGATCAGTCAGAGGAGGCCTTGCTGGTCATTCCGAAACTTAACAGAATGTCGCCACATAATAACTCGACGGCAGGACTTCTTGGTTGTGGCACTTGCCCTCTGGAAAACCCTCCTCCGTGCAGTTTGGGAGGCAGAAAATGTGGCATGTTTCAAAACGCCTCCCGAAAACACACACCCAGGCTTGCAATTAATGTAATCATGCTGCTCCACCTTACTGCTCCTTAAATTGTTCTGTACTAGTATTTTGGAATTGGAATTGTTTTTAATGTTGTATTTTAATGTGATTTTAATCTTAATATAATAAAATCTCTAAGCGATTCACATATAAAGCAGTATAGAAGTATCACACACAAATAAATTTGCATCCTGCCTTTTTTCCATTATGGGATTCAAGTTCGTGTACATGCAGTTCCCGGGTAGTCTCCCATCCAGGGCATTCACCAGACTTTGACCTGCTTAGCTTCAGCAAGGTGGCTGGATCAGGTGACTTCAGACCCCACACACACTCCCAACAACCCATGAATTTGGGGATTTGACAAACCACTATCTCCCAGTCACTCACACCCATGCCTCCACCACACAAACACCCAACAATATAAGGCTGGGGTTGCTGTTTCAAGAATTACTGTGGTTATGTGCTTCGAAATGTTTCATATTTTAAAATAGTGGCTAGGTAGTAGCAGTAGTCATGATGATGATGATGCTAAACATTAACAGGGATCTCTTACGGGTTCTTTCCTTCCATTGGCTCTGTCCCCCTTACCAGTTGAGCTCTTTCTGCTTGTGATGGCTGCCACTTGCAGAGACAGATGGCCATGTTTTCAAGGCTGACAGTAAGCCTAGTCCTATTTGGTGGTTGTAGAGGGGCCAGGCGGGGGCCACACCACAGGAGAAGCAGCAGCGTGAACCGTAGGCCCAGATAAAGGAGGAACCTTGCTGGGTTAAATGGGGAACTACTACGGCTTCCCATGCAAATGACTGAGAACATGGTCCTTCCCTAGGCCTCATCCAACAGAGTGAGCCCTTGATTTGGGACCATGATTCTCTCTAGAACCAGGATTGCCCCATCTCCCACCACCCTGGCTCTGGAGAGACTTTTCAGTGAAAACCCAGTTGTCAAATATGTCTCCCAAACCCGCTGACTCCACCCAGATGGCACTCACATTTTCCTCATCCTCATCTTTAATTCCTCAGTTCCGCTGGTTAACTCATCCTTCCCACTCCAATACTCCATAGTCAGAGCTTGCAGTGCTGGACAATTGCCACGGTGCCGGTCCCATGTAGTGGACACAGGGTTCTGAGCAAAATGTGGAGGAAGGGCAGGGATAAAAGGGCAGAAAATTCAGCATTCTGACAATCTGCCGTCCTGTGTGTGTCCAGTTCCGGGTACCACACTTAAGAAAGAACCTTGTCGACAAACCAGAGCCGTCTGAAAGATGGTGGGCAAGCAACTGCTGCTCCTCATTCTCACTGCCATGGCTACTCAATTGTGACCTTCGCACCAGCTTCCGCTTGCTTTGCGTTCAGCATGGGGGGGTGGTTTTATGGAATTTTTAATTGTTTTAATTATTATTTTTATTGGTTTTTTTGTAAAGGGTGCCGGTGACGGCATGGGCGCAAATAGTGAAGAGGAGGAGGAGCATGGCCAGGTGGCATTCTGTAGTGGCCCCCACTGCCAGGTCACAGTCCTCAGCAGGTGCCCAGCTGTGCTGACCCTTGAGACCAGCCCACATAATGTCTACAATAATATGACATCTGATATGATATCATAGCACTGTGCCTGCCCCACATTGGCTGTTCACAGTGCGATAACATCACCCCACACATTGTTATACATGGTGTCACGAGAGAGAGAGAGAAGAGTAGCAACTTCATGTCTCTAGTAACATCTAGTTCTGCCTTAATTGGCTTGGCCTATTTATAGCTTAGGCCGTACTCTCTCTTATCAAGTGGACCTTCTCTACAGAGAGGGGCATCAAAGCACAACTGAGAGTCCTAGGTGGGGATGACCAAAGGTGGGCTGGAATTAGAGGGGCTCTGGGGAATGAGGCCCAGGCGCCCAGCCTGGAAAACAAATAGGGAGTGAGGGCATCTGACCTGCAAGACAAGGCTATGGATCAGGTGGATGCACAGAATAATAATACAAGAACCCTGGCTCTCAAAGTGAGGGTGGCCATCTTTTTTTCTGGCAGCCTTGAACGGTTGCATGATCAATAGGAACTGAATATGTGCAGCTTTTCTTAGCATAGTGATGGGTAAAGCTTCACCTGTTGAGTTCCTGCCCATAATACAGCTGTCCCAAGGCATAAGCTCCCTGCTAGTAAAGACAGGCCCTTGCTAAAAGCTCCCTTCAAGGTCCAACTGATTTTGGACTGGGAAAGTCAGAACCCTAAAGATACTGAGAAGGATCGATCAAGCCCTATGCACCTTCTTTGTAGTGAGGGGTTGTTGGTTTCTTTGGAAGGTGTCATCATCTTTGCCAATAGAAAGACTGATAAGAATAATGCTATTTCCAGATTAGTCCATACCAGGATTTGTTGAACTGGCCACAGAGATAAGGGACGCTTCAAAACAAATGGTAGTCCGCTAGTCGGTGTGATGGTATGAACTGCAAAATGAAACATGCCGTCCGCTTCTTCGTGCGCACTGTCAGTGCGATCGGTGTATGTTTACGTAAGCCCCACTGAGTTCAAAGTTTATTCCCAAGAAAGTGTGCAGATGATTGCAGCTTGTGACCTGTAAGGCAGAGAGCTAATGGCAGCACCTTTCAAGGCATCCAATCTATGAGGGGAACTTGGTGCTTCTGAGCTGAAAGGGGGAAAAAAGCTTGGAACAGTTCTCCAAGCCTGTGCTGCAAGACCGATGCCCTGCTGCTTCCCTACAGGACTGACTCACAGCACCCTGGAACCTCTTTTTATCGCATTCCTGGTCTTTGGCTTGTAATTCTTCTTACCGTGTTCTGTCTCACAGAAGCCCAGTCCCCTTGCGTAAATATAAGTGACGTGGGTGTGTGTAGAATTCTGAACTAAAGCAAGGGCTTATGAGATTCTGCACACATTCTGCAAGCAGAAAAGCCCAGGGCTGAGTTACTGCCAGGGGCCGGCCTTACCATTAGGCAGAGTGAGGCAGTGCCTCAGGCGGCAGATACTTGGAGGCTGGCAGCAAGGTGTTGGAGGAGAGAGACCTGGCCGTGGCCTGGCCTGTGCCCCAAAGCTTGCCTGCTACCTTCAGGTGTGCTGGAGGATGCTGTCCCATTGCTAGTGTCAAAGAAAGATTCAACAGCCAGGCCAGTCAGCTTTTGTTGTACCTGTAATAGGAGGGATCACCATCTTGTCTTTTGCCTCAGGTAGCTAAATGTCTTGGGCCGGCCCTGGTTCCTGCTAGGCATCTCCTGAGATAGAGCAACTTGCCTTCCGGGAAGGGGAGCTGCCTGTCAACCAGCTCCTGCTGAGGTGGCCTTTGTTCCCTCTCCCTCGCTGCAACTACAGGGCTTCTCAGGCCCATGTCACCCTGAGAAGGGCTCTCTAAAATGTCCCCCCGCCCCTGTAGCTCATCTTTATTGTTTTGTTAGAGTTTTATTAATGCTGATCAGTACTTCTACATAAACTGCTTTGTGAGACTTGTCTGAAAAGCGGTATCTATACCACAAAAACAAACAACTACCTGGCATGCCTTTAGTAGCCTCTTGCTACCCCTTACACCTGGAACTTCCTCTGAGAACAGCTTTGGGATGCGGCCACATCCTTTCTGTGGGATGGATCCTTACTGAGTTATTTTTAGTATCATTTTATAATGGTTTTTTATTAATGTATTGTTGCTTTACTTGTAAGCTGCCTTGGTAGGATTTTATCCTGAAGGGTGGGATATAAATGAATGAATGGACAATAATTAGTGATGGATGAACTTCCCCAAGTGAATTCATTATTTACTCCGAAAGCAACGAATTCATCCATGTGAGCTCAGATGAGAATTCTCCGTTTAATACAAACTCTTTTCCGTGTATATGCATGCGTTTTTGCACATGCGCCATATCAAGGTGCATCTTGGGAGCTGTAGTTTGGAATCACAGTAGGGTGGCATGCATCCCCACTGTCATGGCCCCTTTCTGATTGGTTGTTTTCCTGTGGCCTGCCTGCATGATGATGATGTCAAGTGAGGCTTACTCGCCATCACCAGTCACTGGCATGAAGATGGGCCCTTGCAGAGCCAGAGCAGCCGCAGGGCAGACGAAGGAAGCAATGAAGGAGTCTGTTTCAAGTAAGCTTTTGGGAGGGGGGTCTAGGTGGTAGGATGACTGAAATTTTTGGCGGCAGTGGGGGAGGGAACCTGTGTACTACTTTACTGCGCATGCTCTGAAGCAGGAGTGAATAAGAAGCAGACCTGACGCCACAGTGACATCTTGGACAAAAGGTTTATTTATTTCTTTTTGGCACAAAGAGACCATATGACATTCAACTGTACCCCTGTCCAACCACAGATCTGGCCGAGCTCTATCCTTCCTCTTCTTGACCACAGCAGGGGGCAGATAAGATCCCAGGCAAGTAAAATTTGTGCTATTAGGAGACCTCATCTGACAAAGCCACATTCTTTCTTCAATTTGTACTCCCATCCTGCAACCATTGTATTTCTCCTCCTTCTCCACAACACCAGACCAAGTTTTGAATTTCAAGCGATTTCTTGCAAGTTTCTGATTTTTTTTTTCCTTTAAAAAAAGGATACAAGAAGTGGAGCAAGACTAGAGAATATAAGACATGGACAGAGGATCATGAAAGGAGATAGGGGTTTCTGAAGAGCTAAAGTCCCACATTCTAGCATATTGAAACATAACCCAGATGTGTACATATGGGAGGGTGTGTGTGTGTGTGTGTCCTTCTCTGTATTTGATAATTGAGAAGAATCTAATTCCATGGACTCACCTTTTCCGTTCCAATCATGAGACCTAGGAACTTGTTTTCTGTTTTAGAAAACATAAATGAAAGATTAACTTTTCCAGGCATCCGAATGAATCATCGCAGTTTGGACTATGGTTTTTTTGAACCGGAAACCTCGACTCTGATTCACAGCATCAGATGCTGCCGTACAGAGGCCTATGAAGCGGCCTCCTTATATGGATTGAGAGAGACCACTGGCCCATCTAGCCCGGTATTACCTGCTCTTGACTGGCCCTCCTTCTACAAGGTCTCAGAGAGGCAGAAATCCTTTCCCAGCCCTGTGACCTGAGATCCTTTCAGCAGGAGACGCCCGTGTATCAGCGTGGGATGTTCTGCATGCAAAGCATGTTCTCCGCTGGTGAGCGACGGGCCACACTCCACTTCCCGTTCTGGGACTGCTGCCGCACTTGCGGCCTATCACAGGAACGGTCCCTGACAAGCCTTGGCCTGCCCCTTCGCAGCCTCATCACGAAGTGCATCTTTCTGTGGCATGATGCGGCGGGCACCACAAACTGCAGGCTGGGTCCTCTTTGGATCGGAGACTTGACAGCTGCCCCGGCCTTGCTCTCCCCTACCACTCCCCACACAGCATCCAGATATCTGCCAGTTGCTGACACTACAGAACTTGGTGGACTAGGTGGCTGGCTAGTGCTAGTTATGTGGCTGACAGGTGTGGATGGCTGGGTACTAGGTATTATGTGGCTGACACTACAGGAGAAACCCAGCACCCTATTTGGGGCCATTACGCAAATGGCTGGTACTAGGCCTGGTTAGGGCAGAAGAAGCCCCATGGTTTTTTTTAAGGGGAAACTGGACTCTTCCCGCCGGCCCCGCTCTTTGAAACAAAGCAGCTCCACTGCAGTCTTCTTCTCCCCCTCCTTCCCCTCAGCCGACAACCGGGATGGTGCCTCCAGGGGGGCGGGCACAGGTAGGGTGCCCGGGCTTACAACTCAATGGTGTCGCTCGAGAGGCTGCGGGAATCCACCTGCTTGCTGAGGGCCAAGAAACTCTTCCGGGCCTCGCGCTCAGAGTTTGGAGCGCTGCTGGATGGGGCCGGGGGGAGCCCGTCGGGCAGCAGCTGGGCCTGGCTGGGCAGCTCCTCCGGGGGCAGGCTCTCGGGAGAGGACAGGCCGTGGCGCCAGGGGTTCCAGCTGATCTTGAGGGAGGCGCGGGAGAAGGAGGTGCGGGAGAAGCTGTCGAAGGAAGTGTCCGTGGGGGGCTCGCTGCCCAGGCCCCGGCTCTGCGTGGTGAGCTCCCCCACCGAGCTGGCCCGCGCCAAGCTGTACAGGCAGTCCGGGTCACTGCTGCGGCGTGGCCGGGCCAGCAGGGGCTGTGCCGTGTGGGAGAGGGTGGAGCAGTCGCCACGCAGCGAAGAGCAGGACTCCTGGCGGGCCAAGCGGGACGGGAAATGGAGGCTGGAGCGCAGGAAAATGGAGTCGCGCACCAAGTGCTCGCGGAAGAGCGCCTCATCGATGCTGCGGCTCAGGTTGATGGGCGAGGGAGGCCGGAACTCCAGCTCAGCCAGGGAGAGGACCGAATCCCGCTCAAAACAGATGCTGGTGTAGGAGCGGCCCATGGCAGCCGCAGCCGCGTTGGGGCACTTGGGGCTGTAGACTGGGTGCACGGGGGATGGGCTGGAACCTTGGGCGGTGGCCGCCCGAAACTCATTGCTGTCCTTGAGGGCCCACAGGCGCCCGCTGCCGGGGGGGTTTCGGATCAGGTTCCTACTGATGTCATTGTTGGGCACTTTCTCCAGGACGCCGCCAGTCCAGTCGTAACAGTTGTTGGGGTACTCCGGCACCTCGGCTTTGCGGTAGGTGCAGAAGTAGCGCATGAGCTTGGCCCAGCAGGAGTGTTCCCTGGACCCGTAGCGCTGGCAAAGGGCCTGCCACGCGAGGAAGAGCAGGGCGAAGGAGAGCACCAGCTCCCCGATCCGGAACCAGAACTGCACAAACCACCAGCCCCAGGTGAAAAGGTCCAGCTGGCCCAAGAGCCCCGTGAGCCAAAGCACCCCATAGAACTGCAGCCCGCAGCAGGGCAGCACCAACCCGCCGCTCGCCATCAGCACCCATGCCCCGCTCCACACACCTGGCTCTGGGGTGCCCTCGGCCATCAGGCCGCGGCGCAGCTGCCGGTACACAAAGATGGTGGCTGGCAAGAGGCAGATGCCGGCGGCGCAGGAAAGCGTGTGCAGCCCCACCGGCACGGCTGGGTGCAGCGGAGGGGAGAACATGTCGGCCGCTAGGAGGGCAGCACTCTGCACGGCCCCCAGCACGGCCCACAGTGGCAGGCTCTGCCACTTTGGGGGCAAGACCCGCAGGCGGGCCTGCCGGAGGAGGCGGAGCAGCAGCACCCCGAACGTGCTCAGCAGGAGCGGGAAGGGCGCCGTGTACAGCACCCGCACGGCCTGCGGGGGGAGCCACCCCCGTGAGCCGTAGGGATCGGCCAGGAAGAACGTTGCACGCAGCACCGCGAAGGCCAGCAGCAGGGCACTGGCGGCCATGACGTGAGGGAGGTGCGGCACACGCAGGGCAAAGGAGCCCCCCATGCAGGCCAAGCTCAGCAGGCCCAGCAGCAGGAAGAGCACGCTGGAGCCGTAGACGTGCAGCGCCCAGGCGAAGCTCAGCGTGTGCTCCAAGTCCCCCCAGCGCAGCAAGGTCTGGTTGGGCAGCAGCTGGCTGCAGGCGCTGCCAAGGCGCGGGCAGGCTGGGCTGGGGGCCGGCGGTGCGGCGGGCAGGCTGGGCTCCGGTCTGGCCAGCTGAGGGTGCTGCAGGGCTCTCTGCGTGGTGACCCTGATCAGGCCCCGGCGAGGAGTAGCCAGGAGGCGGTCGGATGTGGTGGAGACCACGGTGCTGCTCTGCCTGGGAGGACGGGTCCCAGCTGCATCTGCAAAGAAGAAAGAGACACATCGGGGCAGTCAGGGCCAGGAAAAAAGCCCCCCAAAAGGCAAACAGAGTTGCACATTTTTGTTCCGGGACAGGAAAAGCACAGAACGTGATACTGGCTGGGTGCAAGTGGTGAGAGTGCTGGACCAGGACTCGGGAGATCCGGGTACTTGACCCCGCTCGGCCATGAAACTCACTGGGTGACTTTGGGCCAGTCACTGACTCTCAGCCTAACCTACCATACAGGGTTGTTGTGAGGATAAAACAGAGAGGAGGAGGAGGAGGATTATGTAAGCCACTGTGGGTTCCTTGCAGGAAAAAAGGTGGGGTATAAATAAATAAATAAATAAATAAATAAATAAATAAATAAATTTGTTGTCTTTATAAATCGTGGTGGTGGTGGTATACATAAATTCTAGCTTCAGCTTAGGGCCACTCTACTTCAAGGAACGCCTTCTCCCGGTGCCTCCGCCCACCATGGTGCAAGCAGTGGCTACCAGGGAAAAAGCCTTCTTTGTAGTGCCCCCCCCCCACAATCTGGGGAATACCCTTCCCAGGGAGATCCACCCATTCATTACATTTAGATGCCAGGTGAAGACCCTCCTCTTTAAGCAGGCATTTAACCTTTAATCTGTTGCTTTATTAATTTTACTGCTGGCTCCTCAATGTTTTCAATATTTTTAATATTTAATATTTTATTATTATTATACTTGTATTAGTAGTCGGAGGAGGAAGAGGTTATTTTGTTGTTGTTCTTGTGGTTTGGTTTTGTGATTGTAAGCTACCCGGAGGGCATTTGCCAGTTGGGCAGTATACAAATCTAATAAATAAATAAATTGTCCGGAATCTACATTATAACAACAACAGCAGCAGCAGCAACAAGGGAGGAGGCGGCCGCGGCAGAATGTATATCCCTTATACAGTCATGCCTTGGATTGAGAGCATAATTCGTTCCGGAAACGTGCTTGTAATCCAAAACACTCTCATATCAAAACGAAATCCCCCCAAAAAAAATTTGTACAGAGATTTTTAATTTAAGCCGTACTGCAGTACTTGTATTGGAAGACGTCGCTTGTATATCAAGTAAAAATAAATAAATTAATTAATATTTAAAAATTTGCTTGTCTTGCAAAACGCTCTCAAACCAAGTTACTTGCAATCCAAGGTATTACTGTAGTTGCAAATAGCATTGATAACAGCTTCCCACTTCCCAATCTTTGAAAGCCTATGGTTAACACATTATGAAATCTCAGAGGCCAAAGGGTTGGAATGTGGGGCAGCGGGTGAGGGGGGTTGAATAAGCATTCCAGTGGCTGGGACGGCTTCAAAGCCTTGCATAGCTCTTTGCCTCTCCCCAGAAGGGCTAATAAAAGCAGAGTATATGATGCAAAAGAAGCAAAAATAGGCAATTCTGCTTAATTTGCAGAATGCGCACCAGGCTGTGGAATGCGGCTTGGAGCAGAATTTGGGTTACCTTGATGCAGATTTTTTCTTTTATTGCATCTTGTTAAGACTACTTCTCTCCCCCGCCCCCACAATTCTACTTTGTGTTCCCAGGAATACTGAATTAATTAATTACAGCAGCATGTTAACAGTTCTCTAATGGCACGCTGGGCGGCTTGGGGAAACTCCGCAGGGTCTCAGGCAGAGAGATCTTTCCTAGTCCAGCAAGTGCCTGAGATGGTTTCACTAGACATGCCAGGAACTGAAGCCCTTCTGCACGGCTCAGGAGTCATTTGGGCAGGTGGAGGGGAGGGGAAAGGGGGCGCCTGCGGTGGCGTGGCATGCATGTTTCTCCCCCTGCTGAATGTGAAGCCAGGGCGGCCAAATTACGGTAAAGGACAGCTTCTGCAGCCATCTGCTCCCGGGGTCTGCCAAACAGCAGGGGCCTGACCCCCGAGCCTCATCCATTACCCTTCACCGCCCCACCACCTGGCAATATTCAGCAGGGCGACTCTGACAGGGATTGTAAAAATTAAAAAATGCTTCACATGCAAAATGTGCTGCAATGATGGCTAATAATAATATACGTATACTGAGAGCAAACTCCGTTCTCTGAGCGCTGATCCTTTATGCAGCCAAAACTGTGCCATCCGTGCACAAGACAGAGGGATCGGCAGCCTGGGGGAACCCCAAGTTTTGCAGAAATACAAAAAACAGGGAAACAAAATCCCTAAGGGGCAGGACACCACCACCCCCCACGTGCAAATGCTCAGTTGTCACAGAATGACTGACTGTTTGGGTGGCGGCGGAATGGAACATCCTAGAAGTGGCACAGCTGGCTGGCTGGAACCTTAAACAGGAGTACTCCACGCACTGCAACATTTTGTTGCAGGTCCTATTTATAATAACTAATCATGATCATCTTGAGGAGGAATCCTAGGCCAACCGAGCTAAGAGACCACTGCTGAGATAAGTAGAGCAGAGCCCCTCCGGAAGCCGCAGGAAGGGAACTTGCTCTTTCCAGCCATGCCAGAGAAAAGTGAAAGAGCCTTTGGGCCAAGCCACCTGCAGGGAAGCTTACAGCTTTACACCAGTGCCAATCTACGGTTCATCTCTTCTACAGAGTTAAATTGAGCATGAGCCACTGATGGCAATTCTGAAATAACTTGGAAGAGGTGCCCATGCAGACGTAGCAGGAAAGGAATATTCAGGGCAGCCTTCCCCAGCCTGGCACCCTCCCAGATGTGTCAGATTACAACTCCCATCATTCCCAGCCAGCATAGGCGATGCTGGCTGTGGATGATGGGAGTTATAATCCGACACATCTGGGAGGGTGCCAGGTTGATGCAGGAGATCAAGAAGCTGCGTGGCTGCAAAGGTTAGAATATGAAATATCTGCAGTCGACATCCATTTCTAAAGTTGAAGAGGCTGAGCGTGAACCACCTACGGCAGATTTTGTGTCCGTGCGTGTGTGTGTGATCTGCCAAGGGGAGTGTGCCATGTTGCAAGCTGGAGAACATTTACAAATCCCTGACCCAGAAAACATCTGTACCAAATATGGAAAAGCCAACCCTTGCCCACCCCCCAAAGTAACTGTGAATGTGGGAGGATGTCAAACTACCTTTTGACATCAAAATAATGTGGCCTGCTATGCTCTTCCTCCGAGGCAGGGGAAGAAAAAGGAGGAGGACGCAAGAGGGGAGGGAGGATGAAGTGGGAAGTGTGAAGGTGAGCAGGGAAAGGAAGGAAGAAGCTGAGGTGAGGGGGCAGAAAGCAGTAAAAGGAAGGGCAGGAAGAAGCAACAGAGACAAAATGGGGAGGGGAAGGGACAAAGAACATTGCTTTTTCCCTTTGACTCCCTTTCTTCCATGATATTGCCTGAGCAGCTAACAACAACAAACGAGGAAGTTTCTAGTCCACATGGTTTTGGGGTGGGGAGATAGTCTGAGAACAAACTGACAGGTTTTGTTGGAAGTAAAGCTGGTCTGAGCCCAGTTTCCAGAGGTACCGTACCTGGATAGGATCTTGGCTCCTCCCCATACACCCCTTGGCTCCCAGATTTACTGCCTTGCCTTGCCCTCTGGGCAGGCACACTGCTGTTGCTTTTCTAGATGGCTAGTTGGAGTGATGAGAGAAGTTTCACCTGTTGGCTTTGTCTGTCTCACTGCTGTTAAAAACAAAGAAGCCCTGCCAGGAAAAAGAAGAAGGTGGCAACCTTAGGCCAGCCTGCACAACAGCCCAGACTTTTGCATCATGACCCTCTAGCATCATGTGTGGATTAGGGATCCAAGGAGTTGTTCTGCCCCAACTGGGCATTATGTTATTTCATTATGTTGCCCCCGGGGCTTCCATTTATAATTGCTCTAGTTTATTTTTTATGTATCTGTTAGCAACTGATCAGGCCTCAATGCCATGGATTGATTAGTTGTCCCTCGGAAGATTTCCTATCCAGTTTCTACCAGTTCTTCACCAGTTCGGGAGAAACCTCCCTGGGCTTGGTTCTCTGCTATATGCTCTGGGTTGCAGGGCTGAAGGTCTGGCCTTGCCTTGTTTTTTCACCTCATCAATTAACTTCATCCCGCTCATCTGTTCTTCGACCGTCTATCGTTAAGTATTGATCCTGTATTTATTAGTTGTTTATTATTTGTGTTGGGTTTCAATAAAGAAGTAGTTTTGAGTTCTACAGAAGTGGATTGCATGCGAGTTTAACTGCCTGGATAGACAAGCAGCCCCACCTGCATTGAAGCCAGAACAGGAGTCACCAGTCACCACCACCGAAGAGAACAAAACTGCCCAGGCTGATCATAGGGGAAGTTAGCCCAGTGTAAGGATCCTCCTGTCTTCACAGAGACGTTCAACTGAGTCTCCTGGGAAGGAGTGGTGGGGCGGCCAGGCCTGCCTTATTAACTCTAATCAGGTTGAGAGATTATCCTTATTGAAAGCGGCACCACGCTCAATATAACCGGCACCCCCCACTGTCTATGAAACAATCCATTTAGGACAGAACTTGCTCCCTCACACGGCATCCTTGCCAGCCTACCGAAGTCCTGTCTGTGCATCCAGGGCAGGATTCCAGAAGAGGCTCCGGAGATGGCTTGGACACTTGCCTTCCTGCCCTGATACGGTGGGGCTTCGTTGCCATGCCCCTGAACTGGCGACATCGTGGAGATCTGGGTGGGCTCCACCCTGGTGCAGCCAGGGTCGGACCTTGGGGCCGAAGTCCAGGACCCCGCCGTAGTCTTATCTAGCCCAGAGGTGTTGAACCGCTTTCAACCTATAGGCTGAATGCAATTTTGGAGAAGCTTGCGGGCAGGGGCGGTGCTAGGTACTGAAAAGATCCGGGGCTCAGGCCCACAGGACAAAAAAAAAGGGGGGGCACAAATTTGCACATGCTAATTTACATATGCTCTAAAGTCTCTCTCTGTGTGTGTCTGTAAAGGACCCTGTCTCCTAAGGACACCCCCATTTGTAAAAAGGGATGTATGGACAGGGGAGAGGAGGGCATTTGATTTCAGAAAAAAACCTCAAGCAGAAAGATGGGGGGGGCAGCAAGAGGTGAAGCACCTGTGGGCAAAAAGCCAGCTAGTCCACGGGGATCAGATGCAACAGAGACCATCAGGGCTCCTGTACTTTTATTTCAGCAAGTGCCCATGGACAGCAGAGTGGTGGGGCAGACGGCCTCCCAGAGATGGCGCTCCAGCCCTAGTGGGCCACCCCCTAACACTGCCTTTGCTTTTGGTGGCCATATCCCAGTGGTGGACAGAGCCAAAGGCAATGGGGTGGGGCTGAAGACAAAAGGGGGAGGGTTAAAATACCAAACATACCCGCATATTTTAGCTTAAAGTTCTTCTTTAAGGCGGCCAGGCCTTTGGAGAGACATTTCAACCTTTTAGAAATCGTGAAAAAGCCGTGAAGCCAGCAAATGATCGCTTGGGAACCTCCTGTTGACATAAGGGGGCGTGGCCTGCTGGGGAACCCCAGAGGCTGGATTGGGGCCCGTGGGTGGACCAGATCTGGCTCCCGGGCCACAGGTTCCACACCGCTGATCTAGCCCACTACTGTCTATTTGGGCTGGCAGCAGCTCACCAAAGGAAAGGCCTTTCTCCGAGATTATTTATCTGGAGCTGCCAGGGACCACACAGCCTGAGCTAGGTAGGGTGCATTTCGTGAAATCTACACGCTCTATCTGTTGATTCCTCCTCAGTTTTAGCCTAATCATGTCCTAATACCCCTAGCCTTGAAAAAGAAGTCGCTAAGGGGGGCGCCGCCATGCAAGGAGCCCCAGGGACTAAAACTAAGGCCCTCTGCATGTAAAGCAAGTGCTGAACCCCCGAGCAGTGTCAGCCATGGGATCTGAACCCGTCTCCATTCAGGGGCCAGAACACCTCGCAAAGTGAAGGTCGAAACTTGGAGCCCAGTGCTTGAGAGCACTCAGCCACTGCGATGCTCAGTGCAGTTCTCTGTACAACACATCGTCCCTCCCCCTCCGTAGCAGAAGCAGCATAAATTATGCACAACAATAACAGCAATGAGAACAATGCCAGTTCACTCAGGATTTTCGCAACAACTGCCAGTTTAAAATCTGCTTTGAAACGAAAGCCCAGCTGTAACGCAGTTCCCCTCCTTCAGTAACACTTCCAATCTATCATTACAATTTATTATTGATAGAGCGCTGACAATGAGCCTAGCACTTCATAGAGTACTGTGTGTGTACGTGTGTGTGTGTGTGTGTGTGTGTGTGTGAGAGAGAGAGAGGTCTTTGCCCTGAAGAGCTTCCAGTCGAAATTTCAACAGTGGAGGCAGACAATAGATGAAGAGAAAGGAAGGCAGCAGAGAGCAAACGGGCCAAATATGAGACAAAACATGATTATTTCATATACTTGGGGCCAAACTACACATTACATTATTCACCCTTTAAATATAGATAGATAGATAGATAGATAGATAATCTTTAATTAATAACTGGAATGTAATAAATGATAGATGAAGCCAAATTGGGAACAAGTTCCGGGGGGGGGGTGTGTGTGTAGCTACTTTTTCTTCAAAATAAAAGTAGCCAGTTGAAGCATTTTTTTTAAAAGAGAGAGTGATCCATCTCTTGAGCACAAGTTATCTCAGGTCAGCTAACAGATCCAAAGTTTCTTCCCCTACCCCTTTTATCTTCACAAGAACCCTGTGAAGTAGGTTAGGCAGAGAGATAGTGACCGGCCCAAGGATGCCCAGCAAGCACCACCGCTGAGTGGAGAGTTGAACTCTGGTCTCCCAGCTCCTAGTCTGGCACTCTTAACCACACAAGCTATGATGAGAAATAGTTTGCCAATGGGAGCTTATTTATTTATTCATTACATTTCTATACCGCCCAACAGCTGAGGCAATCTGGGCAGTTCAAAACAATTAAATTGAACAATTAAGTTCAATATAATTGCTGGTTTCAGCTGATGTCTTACTTATTAGGATTCCATATGCAAAAGTAAACTCTGAGCAACAAAAAACAAAACCGACGGATGCACAGAACGTGTCCTTTACAAGGATGAATAACAATGAATCAATTCCATGAATCACCAAATATGCCAGTTTCATCATCTGCTTTCTCCCGCACACACAAAAAATTTACAAAAAGTAAACATCCACAGAAAGACTTAACACCAAAGGCTGACATATGACAATGGAGCCAATGCTCTCATATGCTCCTCTTATTAAGTTTATCAAAAAAGCATTTTCTCTCTTCTTTATGCTGCAATGGTGATCCCTAAGTTGGTGTGGACTGGCAATCACCTTTTCTCCTTCTTGATTTCTGCCAGGACTCTGACACAGGGATAAGAACTGTGGAGAAAGCCTGACACGAGTCTACACACACACACACACACACACACACACCCAGTCTCTGCCCAAGGGAAGGGGGCAAGGAGGGGGGATGAAGTCACAGGGGAAGCAGCCAGACAGACTGGCATCCCCAACAATGGAGAGTCTCGGTGGAATTCCACAAAACCCAAGGAAGGACCATCAAGAATCATCAAACTATCAGGGCAGTCTCAAAGAGCTGTACCCAGTACGACACCTTCTTCCCGGGCAGGAATAAGCCCACCTGATACGAAGGGGCAGGCATAAGCCCCCACCTGACCTGGAGGGTGGGGGGAGCGGGAACTCAGGGTAGAAAACCCCTCTCCCTTCCGGTAAAGGGTTGTTGGGAACCCAGGGTACTTCGGAACCAGATTCGTCCTCCAAGCGGCAGCTGGAGTAAGCCATTCCCATCCCCGGATCGGCCGACCCGGAGCCAGGCTGACATTGACTAGCGTAACGTCTTTGGTCTAAGGTAACTGACTAATCCCAATGCGCTAGCCTGGGAGCCTGTTTCATTGATAAACGTAGAGGTCAACTGAGGTTGTGTTGACATTGTAGTATTCCTAGAAAGCTGTTAGTTCCGCTCCGTATCTTGTGTAAACAAATAAAGCCTTATTTGGTCATTTAAAGGGCTCTAGTTTCCTCTTGTGTGTACGGACCTCCCAGGCGGTCTCCTGTGCTTGTACGGGCTGTAACTCAGTGCCGGTTAACCCGTTAAGCGCCGAACTCACGCAAAGGATCCAGTTGTTGATCCTTCACAAGAACATAAGAAAAGCCCTGCTGGATCAGACCAAGGGTCCATCTCATCCAGCATTCTGTTCTCATGGTGGCCAATTGGATGCCTTTGGGCAGCCCACAAGCAGGGCATAAGTGCAGTACCACCCTCCCATTCCTGTTCTGCAGCGACTGGTATACAGAGGCATACTGTCTCAGATATTATATAACCATCAGGACTAGTAGCTCTTGATAGCCTTTATCCATGAATTTGTCCGACCCCCTTTTAAAGCAGTCTAAATTAGTGGCTGTCACTACATCTTGTGGTAGCAAATTCCATAGTTTAACTATGCACTGTGTGAAGAAGTGCTTCCTTTTATCTGTCTGTGGCTCACGCTGGCTCAGCTTGGAAAGCTAAGCAGGGTCAGGCCTGGTGATTACTTGGATGGGAGACCCCTCCTCTAGTTTCCTGCATTGAGCAGGGGGTTGGACTCGCTAGCCTTGCAGGCTCCTTCCAACTCTATGATCTATGAAATCTATGTCCTGAATCTCCCACCAATCAGCTTCATGGGATGACCCCACTAGGTTCTACTATTATGGGAGAGAGAGAGAAAAAACATATCCCTATCACTTTCTCCACCCTGTGCATAATGTCATACACCTCCATCATGCCCCCACTACTCGCCTTTTTTCTAAGCTAAAAAGCCGCAGATGTTGTAACCGTTCATCACAGGGCAGTTGCTCCAGCCCCTTGTTCATTTTTGGTGCAGCGCCTTTTCTGCACCTGTTAATGGCAACGGAGTGCAAATGAAGTGGGGAGGGAAAGAGAAGACTAGCACTCAGGGTTGAAACAGATCGGCTGTAGATCCTGGAGAGATGAAAGGAAGTATTCCTTCACACAGCAGCCCACAATGCATGATGGCATTCGCTGCCACAGGATGCGGCAATGGCCATTGGCTGAGATGCTTTTGAAAGGGGATAATGCAAATTCATAGAGGATTGGTCTACCGATGGCCATTAGCGACACAAGAGCTCAATGGGGCCTCCATGATCAGAGGCAGTTCACCAGGGCTGTTGAACCTCTTTCAGCCCAAGGGCCGAACTCCATTTTGGAGAAGCTCTCAGGAGTCACATTCCAGGGAGGGGTCGAAGGCAATAGCGGCAGGGCCAGAAATGCCAGCATATTTCAGCTTAAAGCTCTTCCTGCCAGTAAGCAAGCCTTAGGAGAGGTGTTTCAACCTTTTAGAATGGGGGGAAAACATGCAAAAGCTGGGAAACCACCAAATGACTGGCAGCCAGTGGGAAGGGGTGGGGCCAGGGGGAGGGGGCGTGGCCATCTGGGAAACCCCGGGCGGGGCAGTTTGGAACCCCGGGTGGGCCATATTTGCAGTTCTGCACTCCTCCTGCAGTGGATCTCTGAATTATCAGTTGCTAGGGAATAAGGGCAGAAGGCCTTCAAGCCCCGCTTCTGGGCTTCCCAGAGACACCTGACGGGCCACTGTGGGAAATGAGGACTCTGGACTGGATGGGCCTTTGGTCTGATCCAGCAGCGTTCTCCTTCTGTTCTTGGGAAACGTATCCGCAGTACCGCTCCCACTCACCTGGACGCCTGGTCCCTGGGCCGTTCCCCACCATGGAGGTGTCCTGTCCAGGAGTAGAGGAGCCGACGTAAGTAGCGGGGATCTTAGGGATCACAGCCCCTCGGACACGTTGGGGCTCTGCCACATCGACCGCTACTCCGATGCCTGAAAGAGAGGAAGAGGCCTTGGGTGGAGCCAGCGGCTGACAGTCTCTCTCCACCTGCTCCCAGCCTGTGGAAAGGAAGATTCCCCTCCAGCTTCTGCCTCACACGGCTGCCTTAGTTCCTCCCGGAGGCCTTGCCGTCACAGGCAGAGGAAGGGGATGTGGGGAGACCCCAGAGCCCCGTGGAAAATCACTCCCAACAGGCATTCCAAACAGAGGAAGAACGAGGCGAATCCTGACTCAAGGAAGGCCTTCGACTGCTATTGATCTGTGTAATGTAATTTTAAAATATTTATATCCTACTGTTCTGCTTGCAGTGAGAGCATCCAAAGTGGCTTAGAATAACAATAGTAATTTAAAAAGCAACGCTCAAATAATCATAATTAAACTAGGCTATGCGATGCTATTCATGGCACCAACCCTCACCAAAGAAAATGACAATATCCTTGCCAGCGCTTCCCTGTTACTCCCAGCCTCTCTGCCATCCCATGCAGCCTCTAACACAGGGGTTCTCAACCAGGGGGGAATTCCCCCAGGAGGGATTTTATAGGGTTGGGGGGGGGGAATTGGGACCACAGACTCAAACTATTGGAATACTGATCTTTCCACAAATTACAATTCTACAGATTGTACATAATCTACAGCACATCACACCTTATTGTATGGCACAGATTACGTAAGTCAGACAATCTTGGAAAGCGGCGAATGACATTCTGACACATATGGTGAAAAGAGTGCATGGGCCAAAAAAGGTTGAGAACCACTGCTCTAACACAACTGAACGTGTCTTCTCCATCACACTAGTAAAATAATTCACTTAATCCCACCCCAACCAGCCACCTGGATATATACCCTGTGCAGAGCCAAGCTTCGGGCAGCCTCCTTACTCCCACTCTATGATCTATGAATCTGAACCCCATACACACCCACAACATTCCCAGCCACCACAACCCAGGCTTTGCTGTTTCTTTCCCCCCTTGTGGGGACATACTAAAACAAATGACGAAGAATGACCATTGGAACCAATAAGTGGGAACTGCAACAAATGGAGGGTTCCAGCCAGCCATGCGCCCTTCTAGGATACTCCATTCCAGCTCCCTCACCCCAGGTTTTCTTTTCCAACTGACACTCAACATTTTGTGGCTACTGGCTATGCTCAGTACTCATTCGGCTGGTTTGGGGTGGGGTGGGGTGGGCAGGTTGTCTGATTAGGTTTCAAATAAAATAACTTTGTACTTAAACAAACCTTGGGGTTCCCCTGAGCATGCTTATACCTCCCTCTTGCTTCTCAGTGGCCCCATTTTGGCTCCATTTCTGTTGGCACGCGCCACCTGAGTTCACTATGAGATGGAGTGATTGGTTACCAGGGCTTATTGGCTGCTTCCACAATGGTTTTGCGGAACATCAAGAAATAGTCCCAATTAAAAAGAGTATGGCACGTCAAGAGTATGGACACTGGGATGCACTGGGGTGGCTGGAACACTGCACTCTGACCTGCAATAATAAATTATGGCATTTTGCAGCCTGATGAAGATGTTTTTGTTGAGGCAGGCCTTTGGCCTGTAGGTATACCTTTTTCTTTTTTTTTTATATAATGTGTGTGATTTGTTGTAGATTTCAACTGCCATTCTCTCTTGTTCATTTTAGTATGTCCCTTCCCAGGTTGTTCCTTGAGCCCCCCCCCCCCCCCGTCAACCAATTTCTTCTTCTGTTTCCCCAACCTCACCATCTTGCTTCCATTTAATAACTGCAGCCCTCCTCCTCCTCCTCCTCCTCGCCGCCCCCATACCACCTGGTTAGCTTCTTTTCCTGTGGTTCCCATTCACACCTTGTCCCCTACTCACCTCCCATTCACAGAGCAAAAGGTGTGTGTGTGTGTGTGTGAGAGAGAGAGAGAGAGAGAGAGAGGACAAGTGGGGCTCTCAATTTAATCAGAAACTCGGTAAGATGCCCTTAAGTCAGAGGTGCAGAACCTCAGGCCCGGGCCCCAAATTTGGCCCTTCAGTGTTCCCCTTTCCCTGGCCCCACCCCCTTTCCCCTGATCATTTGGTGGTTTCCTGGTTTTTGTGCAGCCCCCCACCTTTTCTAAAAGGTTGAAATGCCTTGCTGGCAGTAAGAGCTTTAAGCTACAATATGCTAAAAAAAAAAAAGTATATTTGGCCCTTTTGTATTTTGGTCCCCCACTGGAATGCGGCTCCTGAAAGCTTCTCTGAAATGGAATTCGGCCCTTGGGCGGAAAGCGGTTCTGCAGCCCTGCCTTAACTACTGAAAGTAGAGTCAACCCCAAACCTACCTGGGGTAGCAGAGTTGCCATGGAAGTGAGTCCTTTCCGTGCTGGCGACATCTCCTGGTCCCGGCCGCTGTGTTGTATCAACGGCCAGACTCCAGTGGGTGCTTCTTTCACGGGCAACTGGCCCCGGGGGGGTCCCTGTCATGCCCCCTGCTGGTGAAGGGGTAGAATGGCTTTGATGGAGCTCCTCTGAGGGTGGTTGATGGGAGCCGGCTGGGACAGGACTAAGCCTAGGGCCTTTCCCATCCGGTGGGATAGCTGTAATGGTTAACTGTGGTGCCTGGGAGGTGGAAGCCACAGGCACAGTGTCCCTCCATGGCCCAAGTGGATTCTGGGTATATCTAGCTGCCTGAGCAGGTCTAAATGGAGAGGTAGAGAGTTCCTCCTGGCCCTGCAGGCCACTGTAGACCTGTGTGCTCCTGTACGAGGCCAAATATTTGACAGTGGTCTGATTCCTGCCCTGCAGCTCCTGCTCAGGGGTCCTGCTTCCCAGCTGCCCCATGGAACTCTCGCCCCTAGGAGCAGTGCCCTCAGTAGCCATCCACTGGACAGGGAACCTATCAGCAGGCGATGTTGCCAAGGGGATAGTGGACACAGTGGGCCTGGGGCTTAGCGTGGTTGCCGTGGAGACATCTTTGGGCACTGCTTGGTGGTGATTCTGCGTGGCCTCTTCCTGGGAGGCAGGTAAGTCTGAGGCCTGTGCCCTGGGTGAGGCAGGTAGGGAGGTTGTCACGGGGGTGGCTATCCTTGCAGTCTCAGTGCCAGGCATAGGAAGAGAGAGCTCCTTCTTTCCCTGCTCTGGACGTGGTTCCAAAGTTACGTGGTCATTATCCTCAGTCCCTGCTTGAACTATGGAAGGGCCCACTGTGGGCAGCAGGAAGTCACCCGCCAGAGGCAGCCCCTGTACAGCGAGGCGGGGAGCTAAGCTTCCCCCAGCAGCACTAGTGGGCCTCCCTATGCCGGAACCAGTTGCTGCAGGAAAGACAAAGGGCATTGTGGGTATTGGAGACCCAGGACGGAGAGGGGGGCTGGCCCCTCTCCAATTTCCATCTCTTGGCTCCCCATCGCCACTGGAGAAGGGCTCTGAATGGGGCACGGCTGGGGGTGCGCTTTGGAGAGGCTCTCGAGAGGGGCCGTTCAGTGGGGGTAGCTCTGGGACAGGACTCGAAGGAGGGCCCCAGGCCGGGCTGTCCAGGCTGGGGAGGTGGAAGGCAAAGTGCTGCGTCGGCAGGAGCAGGCTCCAGGCAAGGAACAGGCCCACAACAGCCATCACTGACGCCAGGCAGCACAGCTCAGCGTCCAGCGTCGTCAGAGCTTCTCATGCTTCACCCTGTGGGACAGGAACACTGTGAGGGTGGGGTGGGGTGGGGTGGGGAAGAGGCCTGCCTGAAAGGCCATCGCAAGCAAGGAAGAGGGGAGAGGCTTTGGCAAGGGGGAGAATGCCGAAGGAAGCGGCTGGCTGCGTGACAGCCTGGTCACAAATGCACCGGTGCCAAACTGTCAAGATGAGCAGAGCAGGGTTAAGCTGGGAGTCGGACGTGAGCAAAACACACTGGAGTGAAAAAGAGAAAGAGAAAGAAGTGGCCAAGACGAGAACATGGAGAGCTGCAGGCGAGCACAAGCACATGACTGTGCATGGCCGCACTCGTGCCAAGGCACATGGATGCAAACATGAAGATGCAGTCACATGCACATGCTGGTCATCCCTCTGGAGGCTGAGTGGATGCTCCTCTCCTGCCCAAATATAGTAGCTTCCTATCCCCTCCTCACCCTGCCTGGGCCAGCCTCGGAGGGAACCGCACACACGACAGCAGCCGATCCCTAATGCTGGGCTTTGCCATAGCAGCTGCAGATAAGGCCTGGAGCATGGCAATGGATCCGGCCCTCAGAGACAATGTGGCATCTTTCTGGGTCTGATGGGAAATCTGGTGTGGGCCACTGGGCAGCCCCTCTGTGCTGCACAGGACTGGGAGTTGCCCTCCTCTCATTGCCGTTTTGACACAGTAGCTGAACCTTACGGAGGAAGTGGGGTTATACAAGGAGCTGCCTGATCCCTTCCAGGGCCTCAGAGGCCTTTCCCACTCCCGTGAAGAGACTTTAACAGGAGATGCCAGGAACTGAATCTGGGATTTGCTATAACTGGAAGGAAGGCAGCAAGTTAAATGCATACCTCAGAGAATGCAGGTGATCCGGTGGCCCCACCAAAATGGCTTGGTCCCCAGATGCCGCATGGCCCCACAGCTGGGACCCAAGCCCTGCAGTGCACCTAGTCCCTGCAGCGCCTGCAAGTTCACCTTGGGCATCTGGTGTTCATTCCAAGGCAGCTTGAGGATGGGGATGCTCAGACCAAGCTAGCCGAGCCCCGAGCCCGTGATTGGAGCCTGGAATCCTGCAGCAGTTTAACCCTTCCCAGGCCTGGCAGCAAAGAAGCCACAGGATTTGGAATCCCCTGCTTTCCAGAAACCCCCCATCGCCACCACTTGGTAAAAGTTACTCCTCACAAGAGGCATCCGCTCGCTCAGAATGGTTTTTCACTCCTCTACAGCATGCTATCCATAAGCTAGCACAAGCCATTTTTATGTAATAGGGGTGGCATAGTTCACCCAGTGGGGCAGAGAGCTGAATTTGAACCTGGGTCCAAATTCCCACTCAGTCAAGGGCTCTGGGTGTTGGCCCTGAGCCAAGTTCCTATCTCTCAGCCTCAGTTCCCCCATCTGTAAAATGGGAGTGATAGTTATCAACCTCCTTCATTTGCTGTAAGAGAAGTGTTATACTGATGATGCGTAATAATAAAAACACCAGACTGCACCAATGATGTCTCCTGACATTTTCACCCACCTCGCTGTCCTGCACCAGGAACCCCAGGAATATTAGCCAAGAAGCCAGTCTCTCCTTAATATAGTCCTTTCGCCCGCCCCGTCCCCCAAGCACCAGAATACTGCACAAGAAACACAGACCACTGGCAAAGCAAGACGTACTCCCCCCTCACATATTTCTGGGGCCCCTCCCCACCTGGAGTCTTCACGTGGACCCTGTTAACTGTCCCCAATCCAAATGCTATTATTGCCTAGACTTGGTGCCCTCCTCCGGATAAGCTGGACAACAGCTCCCATTATCCCCAGCCAGTCTGGCCACTGGCCTGCGAGCAGGGGGACGATGGTAGTTGTTGTCCAAGACATCTAGACGGCACCTGGCTGGGGGAACCTGGTAGACTGTGAGTGGTTCTGAGAGCAAATGGCAAGCGAGGGAGGAGGGCAGGCTGCATGCCAGGAGGCAACGAGGATCAGTGGTCAGAGTAAGATGTGTCCCAGGGGGTGAGTGGGAAGCTCCGGGCGTGCTCACAGCGCATCCAAGCCTGGGAGTTGGCAGGGTGTCTCCGCATCCAAGGTCACTAATGGGCAGGGTGTGTGCCAGGCGTCCCAATGTAATGCTCATCGTCTATTAAGGTGCCTACGTCTCCCTGCAGGCAGGTGCCGGCGAGAGTGCCCACAGAGTCCCCGCGCGTCCTTCCGTGGCACGGGGGGGGCAGCCCTGCCATCAAACCCTCCAGCCTGGACGGTCACACACATCATGAGCGTACGCAGGTTGCTTACCTCGGCGGGGTCCTCCTGGCGCAGCTGCTGCTGCTGTCACGGGACGGCCCCATCCATCCATCCCCGGGGAAGGGGCTGTCGTGTCCTAGATGTGCCAAAGCGCCCCGCTTCTGCTCTCCTCAAGTCGCCCCCATAACTAGCTCAGCTAACGCTTTCTTCTTTTTTCTTTTTCTCCTCCTCCTCCGGAGAACCTGCGCCGCGCCGCCGGCTCCTCGCGGTCAGCAGCAGCAGCTGCAGCAGCAAGCCTGCAAAAAATCAACTCACCACCTCCATCAACGGGTGTTTATCAGCCTGGCACCTCCGCGCTGGCGGAGAAGACCGCAGCAACGCGTCTGGCCAGCATGCACCGGGAAGGAAGGGGCAACAGGAGGAGGAGGAGGAGGAGGAGGAAGAACAACCGCTTCAGAATTCGCACTCAGTGCCAAGGAACCGCAGCAAGGAGGGAGAGACGGGCCGTTAGAGTCCCGATCTGCTCCTCCTCCGCCCTTCTCGCCCGGTTGCCCGATCGGAGCCGCTGCGGAGGGCCCGGCAGGGGCCAAGGCGCTGCCGCTGCGGCTGCACCGTCACGTGTGGCACCGAGCCGAGGACGCAGCCAGCAGCCTCCGAGCGAGCGAGCGAGCGAACGCCGCTGTGCTAATGGGGCTCAGATCATTGAGCTGGAGACAGAGGTCCGCCTCTTTCTCCCTCTCTCTCTCTCTCTCTCTCTCTCCCCAACTCTGCCCGCCCCCTTCGCCCCTGGCCGACGGGAGAGTACGGGGCGGGGGAGGCACCGCAGCAGCCACGTGGCTGTCCCTGACACACACCCCCCCCATAAGCGCGGAGAGCCGGCTATGATGCAAAGCAAATTAAAGCTGAGGCGACAGGGTGGGGTGTAATTTCTAAAATGAGAGGTGCAGGATCAAATGTTTCTAATGTGCACTCTGCACATGCCCCAAAGCAACACACTCTTTTTTATTTATTTCTCTCTCTCTCTCTCTCTGGATTCTAAGGATGGAGACAATGTGACTTCACCATCGTCAGTTTTTTTCTCATCCCCCCCCCCTCTATCCCCGCTCCCCACATGCTTTTTATAACATCTTGCCTGAGGAAGAGATCTGGAGATCTCGAAAGCTTGCACATTTTTTGTGATCTTTGGCTCTGCTCAATACAGGTGTTGCACCAATGTGGAATTTTGGGATTTGACTTATGGTCAACATGGTGCCCTGCCAATGTGTTGGACTTCTCACCAGCCCTTGCCAGCATGGCCAATGGTCAGACATGCTGGGACTTGTAGTCCAAAGCATCTGGAGGGCACCAAGTTAGGGAAGGCTGCTCTAAGGAGCCCTTCCCCTTGAGACCATTAAGTCCAGAGTCTAACATTACTTACGTGCACCACTGTTCAAATATTGTAAATAAACTGAAGAGCCAGGGGTCTGGGAATGTCAGGTGAGTCTACCTGAGAAGCCTCAGAGCAGTGGCCTGTCCCGCAGAAGTTCTGAGCCCAATTCCAGGTGGCTACCTGGGGAAAAGCCTTTTTCCACATGCTCAGAAGCAGGCATTACTTTCCATTAAAATCACCTTGCTAGATCAAGCAGCGGTTCCACCTAGTTCATCTTGTATCCAACAGCAGCTAGAAACTGACACCCTCGCTACCTTCCTTCCCCTGTTGCTTGTCCCCCGGATCTGGGATTTATGTATACTGCCCCTGAACTAGGAGGCTTGAAATAGCTGTCAGGCCTGATAGCCAATGGGCTGTATCCAAAAATAGTTCTTGGAGTGGACCCTTGAAATAAATGGGACTTAAATTAGAGGAATATTGGATCCAGCCCATTGACAGATCCATCCTCCATGAATTTGCCTCTAATCCCCTTTTAAAAAACCATCTAAACTATTGGATTAAACCACAGCTGGTGGGAGTGAATCCCTTAAATTCATTATTTGTTGTGTGAAGCCATTCAAGGCTTGAGCCCTGGCATTAATAACAGTGAGTTGGATCCAGGATCTGCCTTCCGTGGACAGAAAGGGCTCTGCTCACGGAATGTGCCTCTGCCTGATTTTCAGGGATCCCCCCTCCGCCCCCCCCCACTGCTCACCCCATTCAGCAGGGTCCCCGAACCCTCTGTGTAGCATTTTCAGGGGGCTGGAGAGACTGCTGCTGGGAGGAAGGGCAAGAAAGTCCTCTTCCACCAGCCTAAATCCAATAATAATAATAATAATAATAATAATAATAATAATAATAATAATAATAATAATAATACCACCACCACCACCACCACCACCAAAAGGTTCCAGGGCTCTGTAGAAGCATCTCCTTCCTCTCCACAAGTCAGTTTTTGTTTGGCTGCTGAATGATCATCACCCATTTTCACACCTTTCTGCTTACTGCAACCCATTGCAGAGTTGGGTAACCTTGCTAATTGCAGTAACTGCTGCCACCATTCTTCTTGCCTCTTCCCCTTGAAGAAACCTGTTGGCTTGTTCTCTTTGTCTCTTTTCTTCTCTTTTCTTTTCTTAACCCGGAAATGTCAGGATTTGAACTTGGTGCCCTTTTGTACGCAAAGAATGTGCTCTCTCACTGCACTACAGCCCTTACCCAATCTCCTTACCTTTGGCCTGTTTATCCCCAACACAAGAGTGTGTCAGCCATTAGCTGAGCTATCTTTATGTTACCTAAGAGCTAGCTTGCTGAAAGGGCATGGATAGATATTCCCCCCAGCTCTGCCTTTGTTGGATCACACCCAGCACACCGACCGTCCCCCCACAACAGTGGCCAACCTCATGAGATGCTCTCAGGAAGCTCATGAACAGAGCAAGGTGGAAGTAGCCGCCCTCTATTGTGTGGCGTAGTGGTGAGAGTGTTGGACTGGGACCCGGGAGATCCACTCGGCCATGAAACTCACTGGGTGACTTTGGGCCAGTCACTGACTCTCAGCCTAACCTACCTCACAGGGTTGTTGTGAGGATAAAATGGAGAGGAGGAGGATGATTATGTAAGCCGCCTTGGGTTCCTTGCAGGAAGAAAGGTGGGGTATAAATATAATAAATAAATAGATAGATAGATAGATAGATAGATATTGCAGCCTTCTGCAAGTTGGCACCCTCCAGATTCATTTGGACTACGGTTCCCAACATCCCCAGCCACTGGCTGGGGATGTTGGGAACTGTAGTCCAAATGCATCTGGAGGGCACCAGGTTGCAGAAGGCTGCTCTGTTGCTTACCCCCCTAGTATCCAGTAATTAAAGGCATGGCGCTTCTGAATGTGGAGATGGCATTTAGCTGTCAAATTTGTCTAATCCCCATTTTAAAGCCACCTTTTAAAGCCGTGTGGCTGCCACCACTTGTGCTAATGAATCCCTTGTGTTAAGTATGCACTGTCTGAAGAAGGACTTTCTTTTGACAATCCTGAATCTACTGCTAATCAATTTTATTGAATCACCTCGAGGTGAGCTCTAGTTTTAGAATTCTCACCGCACCATGCATAACGTTATAAACCTCTGCCCTCTTCCGCTTTGGGCCAAACTACACGGGAAGCAAAATACGTCCCTTTAAGTTGCGTGATCTTTTCCCCATGCAAACAGCAGCCCCCAGGCAGGGGTAGAGGCGATCGGTCTTGGGACAACCTGGAGCAGGGAGGAGAAGTTTAGCCCTCAGCCCCGCCATGCACTGTGATCTTGATGAAATTCGCCCCTCCAAGGCTACTCTTTGCATCAGGAGGGAAGACCCCATTGGCACTAATGCAAATAGCAGCTTTCGAGGGGCACATTTTGCCAGGACTCAGCGGGGGGGGGGGGAGAAAGAGTTAAACTCCCCAGGTTGCATCCCCCCTTCCACTGATGGAAGGTCTCTGCATGTGAAAGGTGCCTCCACCCAATTTTCAGAGATCCTCCCCCTCGCAGAATCACTGCTCACCCTATTCAGCAGGGTCCCCTGACCTACTGTGTAGCATTTTCAGGGGGCTAAAGGGGCTGCCATGTGGAGGACTGGGCGGGGAAGACCACTTCCACCAGCCCTGTTACATGCACCTAAATCTGGATCCAACCCACTTTCCTCACCCTATCAGTCCCAATCATAGACCCCCACCTCCAGGGCTGTTATTTACATTCGGGGGGTGGGGTGAGGGAGAGATCCACGCAACTTAAAGAGCCATGTTAAGTTCATGTATAGTTCGCTGTCTTTTTCTAAACTAAAAAAGACAAATCCTAATGCTTCAGTCTTTCCATGTTGGGGAGGTACTTTGAATGGATGATGCAGTTCGGTTGCCCTTTTCTGCACCTTTTCCAGCTCTCTGATCTGATATCATTTTTAGGATGGGGCAACTAGAGCTATACAAGAGGCATGCATTTACTTGTTACATTTTTATCCTCCCTTTCCTCCAAGCAGCTCATGGTTCTCCCTTTTTTATCCTCGCAACACCCCTGTGAGGGTGGGAGAGTGAGTATGACTGGCCCAAGGTCACTTGGTGACTGCATTCAGACAACATGATACAACACAAACCCAGGGTTGAATGTGGGTTGTCATTGAACCGTGGTTTGTTGTTGAAACATGGGTTATCATGTTGTCTGAACCCAGCCGAGATAACAAACCATGGTGAACAACCCACAGTTCGCAACCTAACAACAAACCACGGGTTCTCTTCATGCAGTGTTCGTGGTTAACAAGCCATGGCTTGTTAGCACAGCTGGGTTCAGACAGCACGATAACCCATGTTTCAACAACAACCCATGTTTCAACAACAACCCACACTCAACCCTTGAGTGTGGGTTATCGTGTTGCCTGAACCCAGTCAGTAAGTTTCATGGCTGAACGGGGATTTGAACTTGGAGTGTAGGGCTTTGCTTTAGTGCTCATTTATATAAAGTGTGCCAGACACACTGATCTTGTACTCATCCATTTGGAGTAGTGAAGATAATCACAACAATTCCATCTGGCTTGCCAGTGCTGAGAGGACGGGGAAGCAAGCCCTGCAACAGATTTTAGGTGTGGAATGAGGAAAGGATGTGTCTGACGCATGGTGCCGGCTTGAATGTGCCTATATGAGTTTAGGCCAGCTGTCCCCAACCTGAGGACCTCCAGATGTGTTGCACTGCAACCCCCATCACTGCCAGCCAGCATTCCAGCCTGGGGATCATGGGAGTTGTAGTCCAGCACATCTGGAGGGCACCAGGCTGGGGAGAGCTGGTTCAGGCAGTGGGGAACGTAGAGAGTGGTTCATTTATGACATTTTTCATCCCATCCTTCTCCCAAGGATCTCTGGGTGGTTTACATGGTTCTCTCCCTACCCCGTTTTATCCTCACAACAACCTTGTGAAGTAGGTTAAACTGAGAGAATGACTGGCCCAAAGCTACCCAGTGAGCTTCTTGGCTGAATGGGGATTCAATGTGGGATAAAAAGGGAAAAAAACCTGAAATAGGTGAATCAGTTTGTATGTTTAGCTCAGGAGTTTTCGTTCCAAAATTCGTAAAGCAGGAGTAACCAGGGTGTACTAGTCCCGGACACCTTTCTGGTGCCCGCCAAGGTGCTCTACCACTTTAAAAAAACCCAGCACATTTTGCTGTGAAATAGGTTTCTGCTGGTGCTGAAAAATGTGGCTTCAAAGGAGTTGTTTAATATGTTGGGGCTGAGGCCCCTCCTCTGCCTTGTACTCAGTCTTTTGGGCAGGTTACTTGTCCTTTGCCACAGCTCGCATGGCAGCCATTTTGTGGTGGTGCCCAGGACAGTTTCTCATATTGCCACATGCGCCCACAGCCCAAAAGGGTTGCTTAATCCTGGCGTAGAACTACATTAAGGGTTTTTACCATCACTCAGCACCAGAGTGTTCTCCTTACTGATTTGTCTTAGTGGGGATTTGAACCTGGATCTTGCCAGCATCATAGTTCAACACCCTAAACCACTACACCACACTGGCACTGAAGCACTGAGAGGAGTGGCACCTCCCAAAATAATTCAGTCTAAGGGGGGATCTACACCCAACTTCATATCGTCATGGTGTCATCACTGTGCTGCTTTATCCACTTTCCGTATTCCCTACTCATAGCACAGACAGTAAGACCTTTCACGAGAAACTTATGGTTTCATTCTGTTTGCCCTCATCACACATAACATCCTTAGTGCTAATAATTTGGTGTTGCTAGCTTGATGACATTTGCGATTGCCTATTAGAATATTATGGTATGCCTTGTTGTCACACATACCTGCGATTCACTTCAGTTGTGGTATATATATATATATATATTTAAGTGACTTGCATATGCGCACCTGCGCAGGAGCAAAGAAATGCAGTGGGCAGGGATTTCTTTGTTGTGGTTTGTGTTTTCCAAACCAACAGAAGCCCCTGGCATTTCTTACAATATGTTGCCTTACATCCATGCCATTGCTGTAGTTTTTCTGGTGGAACTCACCGGAACTGAGTTCCAGCACCTTTTCTTCTATTAATTGCATTACAATTTAATCGCCATCTACTCCCGAGGAAATGTAATCCAAGAGTTCCGGTACCCTTTTCTCCAGAAAAAAAGCACTGGCTGTAGCAGTTAATGTATTTATTTCTGCTCAAGTGTTATGGTGACTATTTCTTCTGCTTGCTGCTGTGGTGTGCAGAAAAGTACTAATACACAAACAAAAAAAGAAAAAGAACAACTTCCGAAAAACGCTGTCAACCGCTGATGAACAACACAGGTAAAAATAGCGGAGACCTCTCTTCATCACTCCGCAGAGCCACACCCAAACGCCGAAGAGATATCCCCTGCCCCTCCAAAATAATTGTCTATCTCAGCGTATGAAACTTTTGGCCACACCTCAGGACAGGCAACGATAGTGCAAGGTGAGCACACACATTAGTGTGTATTCCGCAAGTGAATCTCTAGAAAGAGAAAAATCATTATAAAAGTAGCTGAGGAAATTCCAGAATAAAACACCAAAGGAAATACCATAGAAACGGAATTTCCAGAATAAAACACCAAAGAAAATACTTAATAGAAACGGAATAAGGTCAGTGTTGTGTGCTGCAGCAGTAATTCAGGTGGTATTATAACGGGGGACGGGGGGGGACGGGACCTTGGTCTAGATCGCTTCTAATTCTCAAATGAGTTTTCACTCTGCACTGGTGAAACAGTAGACCCTGAGTAGGGGGATAGGTGGCTGGCACATACCGTATATAATTATCCATAATATAGAATGGTTAGCAATGGAAGCAGAGGAGGGGTAGTGCTGGCGACGTAACCATGCCTTTGTCATCTTTCGCCACTGCAGAGTGGCAACCCTGTGTTGCACTAGTACTGCTCTGGGGGTGTTCGTTTGAGCAGGAGGCTGTAGATCAGGGATGGGAAATATGTGGATGCGGTTGGACTGCAACTCCCATCAGCCCTGGGCAGCATAGCCAATGAGGGATGATGGGAGTTGCAGTCCAACAACATCCAGAGGGCTGTATGTTCCCCACCCCTGAGTCAGCAGTGGTTATTTTAGTGGAGGGAGAAGATCATAATTGCTAGGCCTCAACCTGCCCCAACCTGGGCCCCTCCAGATGTGGTGGACTACAACTCCCATGAGCCCCAGCCAGGATGGCTTTCGGCTGTGCCAGCTGTGGATGATGGGGTTCTAGTTTGTACAGCACCTAATTTGGGGAGGCTGGCTCTTGTGCAGTGCTTCCTGGGAAGGAACTCTGCCTGCGGGAAGTGAGGCATGCAGGCTCAGCAGCATGTCTGCGCTTGCAGCTGCGCTAAGGGCGCCTGCCGCCTGAGGGCCCAGGAGTGGGTGGGTGGGATTGAGTAGGAGGTGCTCACTCAAGGCGCTTTCACACGCTAGATTTAAGTCGGCCTTAAGTATTGGAAATGGAAAGCCTGCTGCAGGGTGAACGTCCATTTGATTCGAGTTCTTCTCCCTCATTAACCACAGTCAGAGACAACAACATAAAGAGCACCAGGCCTCGTTTTTATCAGGTGGATAAGACTGTACCACTTCAGAATGCAAGTGCAGGGGGGAATCACAATACTGAATGCTCCTCCAGGTTCAAATTTTACTGCACATACAAAATTAGCATATGGGATGAAGGCTCGGCTAGAAATCTTCTCCCTGGCATCCAGTTTTGTTTCTAGTGTTTGTATGTGTGTGTCTGTGGAGGAATGTGTGTGTGTGTGTGTGTGTGTGTGTGTATAGATATAGTACACATATATTTTTGTATGTGCATATACATACCTGTACACACACATATATATATATATATATATATATATATATATATATAATCAGCCTTGCACAGCTTGATGCTCCCCATATGTGTAGGACTACAACTCCCATAATCCCCAATGTTGGCTGGGAATTATGGGAGCAGTAGTCCAACACATCTGGATGGCACCAGGTTGGGGAAGGCTGATATAGAGAAGGGGGGAGTCATGTGATCCCACCGCACCTGATATCTGAAATGATACAGTCCAGGAACCGTTTCCCCATCTCCTGTTTGTCCGAACTAGGCTGTCTCAGAGGTGAATCATAGAATCATAGAACAGTAGCGTTGGAAGGGGCCTATAAGGCCATCAAGTCCAACCCCCTGCTCAATGTAGGTGCTTTGTTAGTGAAAAAGCACAACAAACTTCCATCAGGTAACAAACCATTTGGGGGCATCACACCACGGTCTGGGAGGAGGACTGGTCCTCTGTCCCACGCTAGCTATCAGTACAGACCGTCTCCACTCCCTAGAAGTCTGTGGCAGACTCTCTCGGAATGTATGTCTGTCTGCCTGCTTCCAAGACCCTTTTCTTATGGGGAGGGGGCTCCATTCCACAGTTAGACATCACATCCCAAATCTCCTGTCCCAGTCTGGGTCTCAATATTTGGAAGGAAAGAAGAAAGGAAAGGAGCAGCCTCCCTTCTTCAAGGTGCTTAAGCTTGGAAGCCCACTTGCTGGTGCCCCTTGCTTCCCCTTCTATCATGACACAGCAGTTCCCTCCAGCTCCATTTCTCCTCCTCCTCCTCCTCCTTCTCCAATGCTGCTTCTCTCCTCCCCCCCCCGCCCCACTCCAATTTTATTCATGCGCCACTGATTAAAATGGCCTCAGCTAAATATAACCCATTCCCAGGCTGTGAATGCTTAATCCAGGCGGATTAGAGGGGGAAGGGAAGTGGCTGCCAAGAGAAGGCCAGGTTTTGAATATCACTGAATGGACTGGACACAGAATCAAAACAGCAGTTTAAAACTGGGGTGGGGGAGAGGGAGTATGGTTGATGGAAGAGATGTAGAAAACCCCGAAGCAGGCTTCCTGCACATGCTGTGAACATGCGATGATAAAAAGCGGATTGCCTGCAGACAGGAGATCTTAAAGAAAGATAACGGATTGACGATTTGGCCTGTCCGGTCAAGGGCAGCTTCACGCTGACAGTATGTAGGAACTATCCCTGAGATTAAGGGAGCTGAACTTGGTCCTATTCATGGGAAAGAGGTCTTGTCCTGCTCAATGCCAGAAGTACATCTATGTCAGGGCATATAGTATGTTGATCTTCCTGTTATTGGAGAGAGGTGGAAGATTGGTGCGCAAAACTGAAAGGTTTCCCCACACACACACACACACACACAAGGTCAGTGCTTTCTGGGTTGTGGTAGGAAGACTATGGATACCCAAAGACTTCATAGCCAAAGGGCATGGATTGTCGGGCAACGCACATGACATGCAGTGTTTTGGGACTGCCACCTTCTTCCCGCCCCCGGATAGAGTCTCTGTTTCTTTAACAGCTGCATGACAGTCAGAAGTTCAAAAAATATCTAGCTTTCTTCATTGTGATATCTCTATGCCAGGAAAAGCTACACCCATTGGATTTCTGGCTGACTGTCCTCCTGCTGTTGTTAAAAGAACAGAGCCTCTGCCAAGGGGTGGGGGGAAGGTGGTATCCCTCATTTTTTCTAGCCCAGGAGTGGGCAGACGTCAGGCTTCTGAGATCTTTTTCTTTTTACTACAACTACAATCCTAAGTCCTCCGACTAGAACCTGATGCAAAATACATTGGTTTTGAATTAAAGAATTCTGAACCTAGAAGTAGAGCACGAAAACTGGATGGAGCTCACAGTCCTTCCACACAACAATCCACTCCTGATGACCCCAGCTTTCTTCATTTCAGCAGTATGATATAGCGGCAGCAGGTGTCATTTTGTTGCTGCTATTGTTAAGTACCGGTAATTGGGAGTCAGAAACCCCTGCTGATCTACTGCAAATAACCCAGAGATCTACCAGTAGATCCGAATCTGCCATCTGCCCACCCCTGCTCTAGCCCAGCCCGTGGTTCACCAGTGCAGGCAGAGATGGATGTTGCTTTGACAGGTCTGCTGAAGGAGCTCTGTTACATGAAGTCCGAGGTGGTGTTGGGGGCAGCCCATTAGGTCTGGAGCCCCGAATCTTTATTTTGGATCTCCGAATCTCTGGGGGGCCATCTGCCCCACCACCCTGCTGTCTATGGACACTTGCTGAAATAAAGGTACAGGGGTCCTGATGGTCTCTGTTGCATCTGATCCCCGTGGACTAGCTGGCTTTTTGCCCACGTGTGCGTCACCTCCTGCTGCCACCCTCTTGAATCTTTCTGCCTGAGTGTTTCCCCTGAAATTAAAGGCCCTCCTCCTCTCCCCTGTCCATACATCCCTTTTTACAAATAGAGGCATCCGTAGGAGACAGGGTTCTTTAAAAGACACACAGAGAGACTTTAGTGCATATGTAAATTCGCACATCCAAATGTGTGCTTTTTTTTTTTTTTGTCCTGTGGGCCTGAGCCCCAGATCCTGTGGGCCTCACACAGCTCCTCCTGCTTTGAAGGGGTGGGTGGGTAATTCTCTCTGCCATGAGGTGTGTGCGGCGAGCACGCTGGTGACAGAGAGAATGTCCCCTTCCCACCCCCTTCTATTGCTGGATATGGCGCCTGCAGGTGTCACAATCCAACAAGAGCGGGGGGGGGTGAGCTGGGGGGGATGAGCTGGGGGGGGTCTTCCTCTCCCTCTCACACTTGTGGGTCGATCGGCGCAGCAGGTGGGAGGGAAAGGAGGTACATTGTCCTAGGCCTGCTCCCGGGCAGACCGAAGACAACGCACCTCCTTTCCCTCCCACGAGCCGATCACGCTGCCCAGCAGAAGGGGGCACTGCTTTCCCCCACAGCCTCCTCTCAGGGAGACCATGGGGGAAAGCCACTCCTCTCCCCTCCTCCCTCGAGAGCACAGCACAGCGGGCCTTTTGGCATGTGGAGGGAAGGATAGAAGCCAGCTCCTCCTCCCCTTCACCTCGTCCCTGCCTGCCGCCTGGCTTCTGAAGCTCCTTCCTCCTCTCCAGTGCCGGGTGAAACAGGAGGCGATGATGCAGCGAAGGGGGAGACGAGAGGAGCTGGCTAGAAGCCGGCTTCTCTCCCCTTTCGCTGCGTCCCCGCCTGCTGTTTGCGGGGGGAGGACTGTGGCGGTGGCGGTGGCGGGGAGCCAGGGTCCACCTGCGTTTCCTCGAGAGCAAGCGTGGCCAGGTGCCTGGATCCCAGGACCGGTGCAAGGCAGTTTGGTGCCCTAGGCAAGATCAGATATTTAGCACCCCCCCTTCCCACTTGAGAGCGCTGTATTTTTTTTCCCCCAAGGCGTTTCTGGCACCCCCTTTAGCCCTGCGCCCTAGGCAGCTGCCTAGTTGGCCTAATGGTGGCACCGCCCCTGCTGGATCCCCCGCCACCGCTACAGTCCTTTGGGGCCTCCCCCGTGCTCTGGCCAATGCTGGGAGAGTGGGATCGCTTGCGAGCAATCCCACTCTCCTGGCATCAGCCGGAGCATGGGGGGAAGCCGATGACAGCCCGCCAAGTGCCGCTTGGGCTCTTGGTCAGCTGTCATCGGTAAGAGCCCTTTGGCCAGAGCGGCAGCCCTTGTTTGCTGTTCTGGCCAAGGGGCTCTGTGCCCTTTTGGCTTGCGGTAGGGTTAGCGTGTCGTCCGGGTTCGGACAGCACGCTAAACCTACTGGGGTTACCTTAACCCTATCGCAAGCCATGGCTTAGTAGGGTGGTTAAGGAGGCCACCCTCACTAATGCTTCCCGGGTACGCACGACACTTTAAACCTCAGTAGATTTACTCAGGGGGTAAGCCTACTGAGGGTTTAACGTGTCATGTGAACGCTGTCATTGTAATCGACTTCATGCATGCAGCTTATTTATCATCATAAGACATCCCAGTCATGCATCAAAGTTGTGATATGGGATACAAATGCAACAGGTTCGGACAAAAGCATTTGAAAGTTGAAGAAATGAGAAGCGGTGCTGAAGATGTTCCCCAACTGGGATATTATTTGGTCTTGGGCTGGCCCTGGCAGCAGAGGAGCTGCTGGGGTCTGGGGATAGAGATAGGAGCTGCTGGGGTTACTCACCTGAATGAGCAGTTTCTCTCATACCAGATCAGGCCTAGTGATGGATGAGAATTTAACTGGGTAACATTTATTTATTTATTTATTTATTTACAAGAACTTACACATTTTACAAGAACTCACACATTTCTTCATAGGTGGAGCAGAGAGAACTTGCTCTTAAAATTTGAATATGGGAGAAAGCAAAACTGTCAGATGTGTCCATCTATGCAGAGAGAGGGCTCTGAGTGCTTAGGTCTTAAAAGTTTGGGTTTGCATCCCCGTGTATTCAGCTGTGTTTGTGGTGCTGAATTAGGGTTGCCACTTCTTTCCTCCAACAGGCTCCTCATTTTTAACAGCTACATGGCAGGCAGGTACGACGTGGTCCTCTCCAGGCTAAGAATAGCTGTACCTGTTGAACTTGGCCAGCACAGTTGGCTGAATTTTTCTTTCGGCTCATTTTAAAAAAATAATAACTCACAAAAATTCACAAATTTCTTCATAAATGGGACAGAAAGAACTTGAGATGTTAAAAAAAAAAAAAAGAAGCAAATATGGGAGAAAGTGATATACTGACACGTTTGTCCATGCCAATCCACTTCCCCCATCCGGTTCCTATTAAGCTTCAGTCTGCAGTTCTGTTGCTATAGTACACACAATCCCTGAGTATTGCCTTGTTCCATACAGTGGGCCTGGGCCCATAGAGGCATAGAGCCCCGGGGATCCAGAATCTCATTGTTGGAGGAATTTTTTCAATGGGTCTCAGGCAGGAGACTTTAAACCCATGGAATTTGGGGAATGCTGGCAGAGCAATTTGGGCATAAAAGCACAGTTTGCAGGGTACAGGGCAGCTAATCTATGGATTTGCACAGGGGAGGCCGGGAGGCCAGGGATATATACTCACACATAGCTCCATGTACAAACAAGCAAAGTGGCAAACCCTTTTAACCCAGAATTGGGACATGCCCTCGCTGTGTGGTCAGCAGCTTCTTCTCAGCCAGGCATTTTGGCTCAGCCTTAGTAGGTGTTCTGCAGTCCTAAACACAGTTAATTTAGGATAAATGCAGTGTAGTATAGTGGTTAGAGTGTTGGACTGGGACTCAGGAGATCCTGGTTCTAGTCCCCACTCAGCCATGAAGTTCACTGGGTGTCATTGGGCAAGTCACTGACTCTCAGCCTAACCTACCTTGCAGGGTTGTTGTCAGGATAAAATGGAGAGGAGGAGGAGGGTTATGTAAGCCACCTTGTTTTCCTTGCAGGAAAAAAAACGTAGGATATAAATAGTTTATTTTTATTTTTTTAGTTACGGTCATAGACCAAACGTAAAAAACATACATACATGCATCATGTTATTTATTTACAAAAGTAGAGATAAAACAAATACATTAAGATCATTTAGTTTTGTCTTTAGGGTGGTTTTATCAACTGCTTCCTAATCTTACTGCTTCCTGGGTGCAAAATCTTGCCACTCTCTGAGTAATCTCATTTCTTGAACCCCATAGGAGGAGAGAGACGTAAAATGTATCTGATCTGCCTGGAGCGTTTCTTAAAATTGAAGCAATATAAAAGGAACGAATGTCCTTGTAATAACTGCAATGTAATAATACATGGGTAATTGTTTCTACCTCTTCGATTGGCATGGGCAGGTTCGTTGGGGATAGGGTGTTCCTCGGTATCTGCCCTCCAAAAGAGCTGATGGTAAAGAATCAAAGCGTGGGGATATAAATATAATAAATAAATTGAAATACTTGCAAATAAAACATGCATAGGATCAGGCTGCATGAATCTATTTATCTACCTATCTCACACTGTTCCTTTAAAAAAATTCAAGGCAGCCAACAAAAAAAAAGAAATATACAAGACGTATTTGGCCCAAAGATTAGCTATCTAGGAATGGGCGTAAGTGTGATATTCAAGCTTGTTGAGGTTCTCCGAATTCCTCATCGAATCTTGGTTCACCTCATTCCCAAAGTCATGAGCGTCTTTTTTTTCCGATTGGGAAAAATGTGCATTTTTTAAAATGTACACCCAAAATGTGCGCTTTCCCCCACCAAGCTAAAGCATGATAATGTGAATTTGGGGGGGAATTGCATCATTGTGCAAGTGCCCACTTTAGAACATGAACACAAGTTCAGGAAATACCAGAAATTTCCCGAGAATTGCACTCCTGCTTGTGTTTGTGTTCAGGGTTGCGAATGAGACACATTTGCAAGGGTTTCGAACAGGAACAAAATTTTCATCCATCCCCTCTGCATTACTCTCTATATTTCACAGTCTCTATGCACCACCTAGGGGCAAAAGCTCTCCCAGCCACCTTCTATCCTTAATTGTTCCACCACTTCTTCTGCAGTGTTTGGGATCTTAAGTCACTCCCTTTTTCTTGGATTTGTTCTGGTCACTTCAATGTAAAGTGCCAGCAGCAGGAATTGGGGTTGCCAGCTTTTTTGTTGACTCTGCTCCTGTGCTTTTAACAGATATCTCATGTGCAAAAATTAAACCGGTGAAGTTCTTCCTGGCATAGAGACAAAGTGACAAGGAAAAGCTTTGCCTGCTTATTTTCTGCATCCCAAGATGAATTTACCTGCATGCAATTTCTGTATGTCAGCTGTTAAACAAAAGCATAGTAGCAGGCCCAATAAAAAAGAAGAAAGAAGTGGCATCACCTTTTGGTTTTCTGCCTGTAATTCAGCTGTTAATGCACAGAGGCCCTGCCTGTTGAAAAGTTGGCAACTTTAATGTTGGGCAAGCACCTTTGAGAATTTATTTCTTGTAAGCCCTGTGCATTTATTCTCACACTTCTTTCGCTCTATCCCCCTGCTACATCTTTATAGCATGGGGTGGCGAACCTATGGCCCTCCAGATATTGTTGGACTACAACTCCCATTACCCCTGGCTATTGGGCATGCCTGCTGGGGCCGATGGGAGTTGTAGTATATCAACATCTGGAGGGCCATGGTTATAGGCCAACCTCCCCTAACCTGGTGCTCTCCAGACGTGTTGGACTGCAACCCCAAGAATTCCAACAAGCCAGCATGGGATTTGCAATCCAACACATCTGGAGGGCACCAGGTTGGGGGAGGCTGATACGAAGCCTCTGCAAGCATGCATGCCCTTTATTGGCAGGTGCTCAGCTCACCTGGCTTCGCCTCTGACTCTCAGGGTAAGGTGAGCAGGCTGGTGTGTCGTGTGTGACAGACTCCCTGGGATCACAACTATCAGAAGCATGCACTTTGCTGTGCATATTTTGTGCTGCAAGACGGCCTCCAAGCTGAGGCAAAGCAGATGGTTGTTGGTGCATTTGCCGTGCACCCATCAGGGGAAGTGGAACTGGATAGAAATAGCTTTGGACTGCATGCTACGCGCTCTAAAAATATCTGCTGCCTGGCAAGCACAACCATCCTCAGCAAATGTGGGCTGTAGCCTGTCTTGGTTGACATGTTTATACAGGGTAACGTTTGCTTTGTGTCAGTTGAGAAGGGCACATGTCCAAGTGACAGGGGCCTGGCACTATTAGATCAAAACTGAACCTCTTCTAAAGGGAACCCCACACTGTAGCATAGGATTTGTGTGGGAATCATTTGTGCTTCCGTTAAAAAGTTATACACATTCCTTAATCCTTTAGGCCCAGTACAGGCAGTCCCCAGGTTACGAACGAGTTCCGTTCTTAAGAATGTCTTTAAGTCAAATTTGTATGTAAGTTGGAACAGCATAGCGTTCTATACGTTAAAATCGGCATTTACGCAAATTGCGTAAATTATGCAGATTGCATAGTATACTATGCTATGTACTCTACGTAAACGACATAGCACTGGGGGACCCAGAAGTCTGTTCCTAAGTATGGGTTGTCTGTAAGTCGGACCTTCTTAACTCGGGGACTGCCTTGTATACATACTTGCAGGCCATCCTAAGACGTTTTACGGCCCGAGGCAAATGACAAAATGGCACCCCAGCCCCTTCCATCAGGGCCGGTGTCAAAGGTAAGCATGGTCGGGCACCTGCTGAGGGCCCACACCCCAGCAGGGGCCCAGTGTCTGGAGTTGCCCCTCCTCTTCATCACTGCAATGTGCTTCTTCACCTGCCTCTCACTCTGGCCCAGACAACAGCGGTAGTGAGAAAGAGGAGCAGGAGATGCTGCTGCCTACTTGCTCACGGGCTCTCTGCCTGTCAAGCAAGCAATGATGAGTAGGAGGATGAGGAGTGATAGCAGCTGGTGTCAATGGCAGCGTGAAGGTAGACTCACTGAGGGCAGGGGCCCAAGGAGGAAGGCAGTGCCAGCTCCCTCAAAAGCCTGGAGCTGGCACTGCCTTCCACGTACCAAAGCTGCCCAGACTGGCAGTCGAATCTTACTTCAACACTGTCAATGGGAGCACATGCTCCATTGCACCAGAAGACAGCAGGCTAGCTTAGGGGGCTCAAGACAAGCCATGTGGCGTGCATAGCTCTGTCCCCCAGCGCCTTGCCACCGCTTCCCACGCCTACCACCTGAGACGCTTGCCTCACTCTGCCTAATGGTAGTGCCGGCACCTGTATACTTGCTTATATCAGTTATTTTGAAACTGTATTCAAGACCACCTTAAAGGTCCTTGGAAACTTATGACGGATGCCATGCCAAGAAGGTCGGTGATGGTGGACAATCTTCTCTGAAAGACAGCCTGCCCACCACCACAACTGATCTTCTCCTATAGCCCTGTTTGTGTCCTGCCCAAGATGACGATACACCTGGAAGATTCCAGCAATGGCTGAAGTATGAAGCAATCCTGCTTACACCATCCTATGCTGGTAGCAGCAGGGGGATTGCTGTATTTGTCTAATTAAAAATCCCATAGTGCTCAGTTGGGATAGAATTATAGAATCGTAGGAGTAGGAAGGGGCCATGGCGGTCATCTAATCCAACCCCCTGCTCAATACAGGATCTGCACTGTGGGATGCACAATGCAGCTGCAGCATCCCTGACAGGTGGCCACCCAGACTCTGCTTAAATACTTCCAGCGAAGGAGAAGCCACCAACTCCCTGAGGCAGTCAAACAGCTCTGACCATTGGGACATTTGTCCTAACGTTTACCCCCATCTGCCTCCCTGCTATCTCCACCCATTAATTCTAGTCTTGCCCTGTAGAGCAGCAGAGAGCACCTCTGCTGCTCCATCATCTGTGTGACTGTCTGACAACCCTTCGAGGATTTGTAGATGGCTATCATGTCTCCCCTTAATCTTCTCTTCTCCAGGATAAACATACCCATCTCTTTCAACCGTTTGTCACAGGTCTTGATTTCTAGCTCCCTCACCATCCTGCTTAGTCTTCTCCAGTTGCGCTCCAGTTTGTAAATGTCCTTTTTACAACATGGCACCCAGAACTGGGACACGGGATTCCAGATGCAGCTTGGCTAGCATAGGATGGAGTGGAACTAGGACTTCTCGTAATAGTCGGCATCCAGCTATGATAGTCGGCATCAGCTCCTCCTCTTCCATACCCCTCAGTGCTGACAGATACCTCTTATTTTAAAGGGCTGTCTCTCCTTCCCACCAGGACATCAGAATCTCATACAAAAGAAATGCTCCTTTGACATTTAGTAGAACAGTGGATGCTCCTATGCAATGACCCAGGCCAAAGTAGATGACACCCAGGAGATGCATGAATATTCTCCCAACCTTTTTTTATTTCAACTGAAAAGCAGCACCGGGGACAGCTACGGTAGTTTCTGTGGAAGAACATTACGGGGAGGTTGCTTGACCTTTTTCCCCTCCTGATATCTGTCCACTCAAAGCATCCTTCCCACACTGCTTCTCTCCCCACAGAGGAAAAGATGCAAGAAGCCAGTGGTGCAGCAGCTAAAGTTGGACCTCAGGGCAGAAGTCCAGGACCCCACAGCACAACCCCCCCCCAATGACCTGCCGGAGAGCAGCAGGTGATGGGGCAATAGCAAACAGGCCTGGCATCAGCACCTAGGCATGGCTGGCTGGGGAATACTGGGACTTGTAGGACTTTTTTCTGCATAAACATGCATAAGATTTCGCCCTAACTCCATGGTATAAAATTACCCCACTGCAAGAATCTCATATCTCTTTCCCTGCAAAGGGGGGTAGGGTTGATTATGCCTGAGAAATAGGCAGGAAGGGAAGGGGGTTTATTTGTTTATTTATTTTTGTGAATTTCAACAAACCAAACCAAAAACATAAAAATAAAAAAAATAAAAAAATAAAATTTTATTACATAAATTTAAATAAATCACTTCCTATAAATGCATATGGAATGTGTACTTATGTGTATATATGTGTACATGAAAATACAGCTGTCAATAAAAACAGTTATGCATAAGCTTCAAGAAAGGCAGACCAAATATCCATATATTTTATCCATTTGCAGGTAGCGTCTAAATACCACCTATTCAAATGTTGAAAGCGTGGAAGGGAAAGGGTGAAGCTCTCCTTGCCTTGCCACTCAGCGGATCCCTATCACACAGCCCCCTGTGTGGCTTTTTAGTTAAAATCTCTCTGTCCTTTTTAACAAACCCCATCAAATGACTATTTGTCATGTCTCTTCAGTGTGTTCTCTAATCTAATCCGTCTATACAGGCCTTGCAAAAATGGCCATTTTTTCACCTATCATTCTTAATGGTAAAACACAGCCAAGCACTAGCTACTTATTAGAGTTAGTCATGGTGCAAGGGAGAATGGGATGTAAGTAATCACCGTTTAAGGGATAGCAGCTCCACTTGTACGAAGTTACCGTTGGTGTTATACCTCTGGCAGTAATGGAGAAAATTCATTCATTCATTATATTTCTATGGGCGCAATCCTATCGATTTCACCCTCGCCACTCAGAAGCCCCTGAACTCGGAGGCTTCTGAGTTTCCTATGCCCTGCCACTCGGAAGCCGGCGGGGCGGGAGGAGTCGCAGAGGTGATCTTTGCCTCCCCATCCTCTGTCTTGGATGATTTTCGCCCATCTAGTGAGAACACTTTGGAAGGGGAGGGAAGGAGGCTGGAGGAGACTCGGGATTAATCGTGTCCTGGCCTCTCCAGTCTCCTCCCCTCCCCACCCACCGGAATGCCCCCTTTCCTCCTGCTCCTCCAAGGTCACTTTTCTGACCTTGGAGAGGCACCCAGCACAGTTCCCTCCACGCCAGCTGCAAGGGAGTGTTGTCTTCTACCTTGGAGGGCTTTTCCCAAGCAATCCTATAGTCCCTGGGATGCTTGCCCAGGGACCATAGAATTGCTCTCTAAATCTCCTAGTAACCAAAGCTCTCTGGGTGGTTCACAACATGATAAACTTAATATAAAACCTTTAACATTCAAAGTTTTAAAACACTTTAAAAACAAGTTAAAACAATTGACAATAAAACGGCCAGAACCTGATAAAAACTAAAACACCCTATCATATACTGTCAAATGTTTGGGAGTCAGGGAAAGTCTTAACCTGGTGCCGAAAAGATGCTAACGTTGGCACCAGACTGACTTCACTGGGAAGAGCATTCCACAGTTGGGGGGCCACCACTGAGAAGGTCCTCTCCCTTGTTGCCATCCTCCAAACCTCCCTTGGAGGAGGCACCACGATGAGGGCCTCAGATGACAATTGTAGGGTATAGGTAGGCTCATACCGGGAGAAATCCATGACGAATGCCTTTATTACCATCGTGTCTCAGGTAGAGTGTTACTCTCCCAAATTAGTTCTCCGGAATCATATGCTCAATCCCTGGTGTGTTTTATGGCAGGGGTGGACAGAACGTAGAACTCCATTCCTTGGTAGATCTCTGGGTGATTCACAGTAGATTGGCAAGGATTTCTGACTCCCAGTTTTTTTAAAATAGCAAAAACTAAATTACTACACACTGACCTCACAATTATATTGCTGAAATGAAGAAAGTTTGAGGTAAGCAGGAATAATTTTTTTGTGGAAGGACTTTGAGCTCTGTTCAGTTCTGGTACTCAAAGCAAATTCTTGGGCTCAGAATTCTTTACTTCTAAGTGAATACTTTTTTTCCGCCAGGCTCCGGTTGGTGGATCATGTGGTTCCAGTAAATAACAAAATAGATCCCACAAATCTGATGTCTTCCCACCCACGTTGAATGGGGGCTTAGTTTAATCCGTTTAGTTGAGCAGATACCTGCAAAATCCATAAGATGGCAGTGTGGTACAGCTAGAATGGCAGTGATGCCCCTGGTCCTGGCCCAAGGCCAAGAGGCTCTGTGAGATTTCTTGTTGGAGTAGCAAATGTGAACCTTGAAAGTTTGAAGCGGCTTTCTAGACACTTTCTGTGCACCCTGCTAAAAAAAGATTGGCAGGTTCTAGCTATGCTGACACTGGCATGAAATTCCATACCCCAAACTTCATATCCCCCACAAGGTAAGCCTAGGGGAAACATTGCTAGAAGGGGGGGGGGGGAAGACTTGTGGGAGGCAATCTGGAGCAGAGAAGTGGCCGACAGGGAAAGGGTTAAGCACCCTCCACAACTCCCACTGCTTCTTCTCTACTTCAAACATCCCTCTTCCAAAACAGTGTTTCTATTTAAAAATGGTGTGTCAGGATTTTGTTATATCTCACTTGTGAGTAACATGTAGTCCAATATTCCCCAACCTGGCGCCCTCCATATGTTAGACTACAACCCCCATCGTCCCCAGCCACCATGGCCAACCATGCTAGAGGGCACCAGGTTGGGGGAAAACTGATGCATTCTGTCCCATGACAGCTGTACTCTCCCAGAACATTGACACTTCCACAAGTGTGGGGCACTAATGTGGATTGCACGTGTCCCTCCACCCACTCACAAAAGAATACAGTACTGGATCCAAAATACTCTCCCATGAAAGATCAGCTTGCTGAATTGTGATAGGGGTCTATTTTGTTTTCATTCCTAGGACTGGGGATCACTTTTGAGCTGTTTTGTTCCAGAGCTGCACTGGAAGGGGAACCTTCCAAGTCCTACAAGAGTTGCAACAAAAGGAAGTCTTCTCAGCTCCACACCCGGTGTGATGGGAAAAGCTGTATTGTACCTGTCTGGCTTCTTCTGAGCATTTCTAAAAGCTATAAGAACCTTCTTGGGGTCTGGAATTAGCAGCCTTAGATTCACTCAAAGTTAAATCATGGAATTTGGCCAAAGGAGATTGCTAATTCCATATAGGCTTGGAAGACAGGCCTCTTGCACCTTTAATCGTTGAGTAGAAAAGGGAATTTCACCTGGTGTAGCTTGCATTCCTCCAAAAGGATCTCTCCAAACTGGAGGAATGGGCCTTAAAATGGCAAACGTGAGTGTAAGTATAAAGTGATGTACATTGAGGCAAAAAATTCTAACTTTACAGGTATATGCTTATGCGGTCTGAGCTGGCAGTGACTGACCAAGAAAGAGACCAAGGGGTTAGCTCAATGAAACTGTCAGCCCAGTGTGTGGCTGCTAAGAAAAAGGCAGATTCCATGCTGGGAAACATTACAAAAGGGATCAAAAATAAAACTGCGAAAATCATAATGCCTTTATACAAATCTATGGCACAACCACACTTGCAATACTGTGTTCAACTTTGGTCACTGCACCTCAAAAAAGATATTGTAGAGCTGGAAAAAGAGTGACCACAACGATCAAGAGGCTTGAGCAACTCTACTATGAGAGAGTTACAGTGTTTACAATGAGACCATAGTCTTCGTAACCTGGGTCCTTCCAGATGTTTTGGACTACAACTCCCATCATCCTTGATCATTGGCCTTGCTGTCTGGGGCTGATGGGAGTTGTAATTCAAAATATATGGAGGGACCAGGGTTGGAGAAGGCTGCTCTAGTCTATATAATATCCACAGCCAACAGCAGATTTTGAACCCAGGTCTCCTAGAAGCAAACTAACTCCTCCCAGTCATCGGACACACCAAACTTCATTGCATCTTTTCCATTGCCATCTTCATCACTAACCATGAAAAAAATGAACCATTCCTGGAACAAGACAGCAAAACCAGTCAGAGGCTTTGTAAAATGAGCAGCAAGGAAGTGCAATGCTTACTTTCTATTTGGTCATTGATTTGTTTGAGTTGCATGCATTTTGTTTCAAGGGAGGGGGTCAAAAATTTAAACAGGAAATGTGAAAATCAAAACAACGTTAAGCCTATGATGGTTTTACAGCACTGGAAAGATAAATGCTCTCCTCCTATAACACAATGGCTAGAGGACTTAATAATGCTTCAACATTTGAGCAGGTAGTATTTAGATACCACCTGCGGATGGATAAATACATGGATATTTGGTCTGCTTTTTCTGATGTTTATGCATAACTATTTTTTACTGATAATTATATTACTACATACTTTTTGAAACTTATGGATATAGATTTCATACATATTTACAGTAATGGATCCATTTAAACTGCTGTAAGAAAATTCTATCTCCCCCCCCCCTTCTTCATTTTTTCTTTCTATGGAGTTTCTTTGTTTTGGTGTATTTCACATTTTAAAAACTAATATTTTTTTTTTTTTTAAGCCTATGATGGTCCAACTTGACTGATGCAGAAAGAGCTCAATATGCCAACCCTTCTAGACAGTCTCTCCTACCAAATGTATCATTCATTGTTACATAGAAAACATTAATGGAATGAGACACTTGGGCAAGATTTTTCATTTGGCAAACGTTTTAACCCAAATCTTCTTGCCTGCCCTCTTTCATTATTCCACAAATCCGACACAAAAATGAATGGTGTAAAAGTAACAGAGATCTATACCACACACAATGGAAAAAACCCTGTGCTTTGGAAGCCAATCATTAGTTATAAAATGAAACAGATTGTCCAGCCTAATGCATCTCAAATTGGGAGTGGGGGGAAACCCTGCTAGAGGGGTACCATCATCATCATCATCATCATCAGGCGATCACTTGTGACCGAGTAAGATTGTCTTCCGGGATAAAAGGAGGAAATTCTAAAGAAGATTGTGTAGACTCTAGCGATGGGTCCGTAAGTGACTGTGGAGGCCAATTCTAGATCCACACAGCTTCCCACAGTGAGGACACAGGTTACCAGATAGAAGATGGTCCTGTAAACAATCAATTTCTCATGTCTTTTTAAATGCAAACCTCCTTAGACAGAGTGTAGTTTGTTTTTTTCGTTAGGAAGTTTGCTCACAGGAAAGCTACTGTCCTTTCTAGACTTGGTGAAACTATTAGTTGAGAAACTAACAGCACCATCCAATGTGGCTGCCCATAACCCTCTAAACCAGGGCTCTCCAACCTTGGGTCCCCAGATGTTGCTGGACTACAGCTCCCAGAATCCCTTGCCATTAGCCATGCTGGCTGGGTATGCTGGGAACTGTAGGCCAGCAACATCTGGGGACACAAGTTTGGAGAGCCCTGCTCTAAACTCAGAGGATTACAGGCATCCAATGGATGGTGAGAGGAACACGGAGGCAAGGATTGCCTCTGTGAGTCCCTTGCCCTCCAAAACACTTAGACAGCCAATTTCGGCAATCTAAGTGTAAGTGTTTTCCACTGGCTCACAAGGAGAGGAGCTGGAGGTACCACCTGGATTCCTCATAGGATGGCAGTGCCTTGATCCTCCCTTCCCTGCCCCCCCCCCCAGCACTGGCTCCAAAATCGCTCTTCTGTCTTCGGAGCCGCAGCCGGCTCAGAAAGAACTGCACCAGCTACAAGGGCAGAGGGAGGGCCCTCCAAGGTCAGAGTTCCAGCTCCGACCTCGGAAGGTCAGAGCTGGAACTCCAACCTTTCCTATGGCCATCTAGACAGCTTCTAGCGGCCATAGGATTGCACCCTAAAGGTGCAATCCTATGTTCGAGATCCGCTGGTTCAGGAGCAATAGGATTCAGCGGAAGCCCCGCTACACTGGCAGAATGCCAGATACAACAGCACCATGAGGAGCTCACAGATTGTCCTGTGCTGTGGCAGCATAGTCGATCTCCTTGGCCACCTTCACCCAGAATGCCTCACTAGAAATGACCCTTCACGACAAGCGAGGCATCCAGAAGAGTGGAGGATGCTGGTGGCCAGGAGGGGATGGGGAGAAGGGAAAGACAGGAGGAGGGGGGCCAGGGGGCATAAATGGGAAAGGGAAAGAAAAGGAGGGGGAGGGGAGGAGGTGACACAGTAGTGGTGGCTGGGAGGAGGGAGGTGGTGGTGACAGCTGTGGGGGAGAAGGCTCTGTGGGTCATAGAAAAATGTGTTTTTAAATGAAATGCTTAAAAAAAAACAACACATCAAAATATGCCACCAGACAGCATCCCTTTTCTCTAGGCTGGTTTGTATGTTACTCTCCTAAAGAAGGAATGTGTGGAGCCAATCTCCTGCCACCATCTTTTGTGAGCCACTAGAAGAGGGGAGGGAGGGACCGTGGCTCAATGGCAGAGCTCCTGCTTTGTGGCGCGTTCTGCGCCTGTGCAGGGTTCCGTCGCGTCATTTCTGGTCCCAGAAGTGACGCGATGGGACGGAATGGGCCGCGCGGGCGGCTCGCCGTGGAGAGGGTAAGCCGCCCCGAAGAAAAAGGTAAGGCCTCGCCGGGCGTGAGTGGGGCCAATTTCGGCCTCGTTCTGCCCGGCGAGGCTCGATTTTACAAGCCTATCCTGGATCAGTGCTTGAAAACTCAGTGATGGGCTGGATGAGGGCCAATAAACTGAGGCTGAATCCTGGCAAGACGGAAGCCCTGTGTCTAGGAGTACCCCCAGACTACGAACCTGATCTTTCAAAGGGAGTGCAATGCAACCCCATCCAGAAGAGGCAATGAGCCTATCTTCAGGACTCAGGAACCACTCACCCACAGCCTGTGGGTGAGTGGTTCCTGAGTCCTGAAGATAGGTCCATTGCCTCTTCTGGATGGGGTTGCGTTGCACTCCCTTTGAAAGATCAGATTCGTAGTCTGAGGGTACTCCTAGATCCATAATTGTCGCTGGAGTCCCAAGTGACTGCAGTGGCTCAGAGTGCCTTTTACCATCTCCAATTGGTTTTAGCCAGCTATGGCCAATACTGGACAGGGATAGCTTGGCCACAGTGATACAGGCACTAGTAACCTCAAGACTGGATTACTGCAATGTGCTCTATGTGGGGCTGCCCTTAAGTCTGCCCTAGAAGCTGGAGCTAGTGCAGAATGCAGCAGCTCAGCTGTTGTCAGGAGCTGCCCCTTTTCAGCATGCAACTCTTGCTGAAGGAACTGCACTGGCTACCGGGCCAGGTTTAAGGTTCTGGTACTTGTGTACAAAGCCCAAAACAACTTGGGACCAGGATACCTGAGAGAGCACCTTCTCCCTTACCAACCTGCCTGGTCACTGAGGTCATTGGAGGGCATTCTCCTGGTGGTTCCTCATGGAGCTTTGGCCCGATTGGAGTCCACCAGGAGAAGAGCCTTCAGTATGGCGGCTCCATTTTTGTGGAACTCCCTGCCTCTGAAGGACAGGCAGGCTCTGACATTGTGTTGCTTTCAGTGCCTGCTGAAGACTTCCTTGTTCCAGGAAGCCTTCTCTGCTGTCCAACCACCATTATAATGATACCTTGTTTTCAATGTATTGTTTCTGCTTCTTTTATCTGTTTTTATCTTTTTATTGTTCACCACTCCATAAACTGCTGATCTGAAGTGGTATACAAATGCTGTAAATAAATAAATATAATAAATAAATATGTGCTGAATCTATACCTAATAAGAATTTAAGGACCGGTACTAGAACTTATCTACCAACTCCATCTCTTTTGCTGGCTCCAGGGCTGTTTCTAGGAGGCGGCAGCAATAGTGCCCAGGCAAGGCTTGGCATGCAGTAAAGGAAAGTGCTGCATTGGCCAGTCTAGGCTGTAGCTGTGTGCCATTTTAAATCACAATATTTTCCCTAGTGTGAGAGGCAGGTTGGGAATCAGAGGTGGGTCTCTGGTCTGGACAGGTTGAAGACCACTGGTTTAAAGGATGGATATACTATTTTCCAAACAAATGTTTAAATACTTTACAGTACAATGACAGGGAGAAACTGATCTGCAAATTGCTGCCCTGAGCACTCTACTGCTCAGGAGGAAGAACAAAAAGAATAGAAAAGGAAAGCAGAAAACTGATATTACTCATAAGGGAAAGGTGCTCCCGGAGGTGCGGAGGATAAAGGCAAATTGTCTAAATATTTCTTAACCAATGGAACTACCATATTCCTCTGGATATATTTCCTGGGGAACAGCAGGAGAGGGCTATTGTCTTTCCAACCCTGTTTGTGTTAGGTTTAGTGTGGGGTGCAGAAGTGAATGGAGTGCAAAACATCTCCTGACTTAGATTCAAGGTGACTATACGTCATGGTCTGATAACAAGTTTGCAAGTCAACAAGTTATGTAATTATTGCGTAACCGTTGTATAACCCTCCTATTGTTTATAGTTAAATACTATAAAGTAGGGGTGAGCACGGTGTAGTGCTACCATCTTCAAAGAACCACTCTTCTGCGTGTGACGCCTTAATCTCGTAAGAGTCTTACAATTGAATAAACACTTTACTATCAATACATTGCTTTTGCTTTCTTCCTTCCGTGCGTAATACTAAGAGTTAAGCGGGCAAAGCTTTTACTCTGGTTTACTCTAACATCGGTTATGGGCTCAGGATAGGATAAGAAAGGCAATGTTTCTAGTAAATGTTTATGATTGCTGAATGCTGTTTGTGCAGTTTGGAATGCTAGAGCTTTGATAACAGCGGCTCGGATTACAGCACTCCTTTGACTGAAAGTACAGCAGAATGGCAGAAGAACGCAAAGACAGAGGCTTCACTTTTCCACAGCTGACAGATCATAATTTCTCAATATGGTCTCAGCGTATGGAAGCACACCTACGCATGGACAATATATGGCATGCCGTAACAGATGATCCACCAGCGCAAGTGACGGCTGCATGGACAACTGCTAATCAAAAAGCAAGTGCTCTAATAACTATGGGTGTCTCTGATGAGCAGCTGGTGAATGTTCGAGCACCACGAACTGCTAAACTCAAGTGGGAGGCACTACGAGCTATTCATCTCCGGCGGGAGACTGGATCTACAGTTGTTTTCTTTAAGAAGCTATATCGGGCTGAGCTAACCAAGGATGGTGACGTATGTGCTCATTTACGGCATCTGAGGTTGCTGCGTGACGAATTGAGATACCGGATTTACAATTCTGTTATGTTGTTCTCAGCAGTTTGGATGTTTCCTTTGAAGGCATCGCTTCTCAGCTGGCAGCCATCCCAGCAGCACAGCTGACCGTGGAACTGATTCAGGCGAGGCTTATGGCGGAAGTGGATCGCCGTGTCGCTGCCAGTTACCATGGAGAGGAACAGAAAGCTGTACCAATCAGCAGGGGCGTGATTTCAGCTGAAGAATCAGCGGCAGCTTTAAAAGCAAAACGATGCTTTTCTTGCGGGAAAATGGGACATTTTAAAAAAGATTGTAAAAAGAAAAGGAAAGCTGGAAAACAGCAGGGGGCTTCCAAGCCAACCTCTGGGGCGAAAGCATTGTTGATTGAAACAGGCAAAACAAAGGGAACTTCTTACTTTGTTTTTGACAGCGGCGCTACCCGACACATGTGCAGAGATAGAAATTTGTTTACAACTTTTACTAAACAAAAGGGGAAGATTCATCTTGCCAATGGTCAGGTATTTGACAGTCATGGTTTTGGAACTGTGTTTCTTGAGAGTTTGAACACAACAATCAAGAATGTGTTATTTGCCCCTGACTTATCAGAAAATTTACTGAGCATTTCTCAACTGACTAATCAAGGGTTTATTGTAAAATTCTCTGTAGCTAAATGTGAAATACTGAAAGATGGGAAAGTATTTTTGTTTGGAAAGCTACAAAATGGTTTGTTTCTTTTATCATACAGGGTTTGTAATGATGTAGAAGAAATAGAAGGGAGTAAGGTTTCTACTTCAAAGGTCAATGCTCCTGTACATGAAAAATGCATACATGCCTACCATAGAATGTATTGTCATTTGAATTTTCAGGCTGTGAAGAAAATGCAGACAATGGTTGAAGGTATGCATTTGCAAAAATGTAATTTTCACATGAAATGTATTTCTTGTGCGCAACACAAGGTAAAGCAAGCACCTAAAGGTAAGCAAACTGGGAGACAAGCTGAAAAACCATTTCAGTTTGTTCATGGTGATCTAGTGGGTCCTCTGACAGTTTCCAGAGGAGGGGCACGCTACTTCATGGTGTTGGTTGATCAATACACGAGATACACGTTTGTTTACATGCTAGCAAATAAAGCTGAAGCATTGGACAGATTCCAGGAATATTGTGCTTGGGTGGAAAACAAGCATAATACCCATGTCACCTGTTTCTTTACAGATATGGGAGGGGAGTTCAATTCAGCGCAATTTGACGCATTTCTAACTAAACGTGGTATTGAACACATGGTTGCCAGTCCGCGTTCGCCATGGCAAAATGGATTGTGTGAGAGACAAAATCAGACACTGTTACATGGATTGAAATGTCTTTTAACTGATGCTAATTTGGATGATGTGTTTTGGGCAGGAGCACTGAATTGTTTCAATTATGTACACAATAGAAGTTTCAGTTCTGTGTTGAATTGTACACCTTATGAGAAGCTGTATAACAAGAAACCTACTGTGAAACACTTCCAAGATTTTTGGGTCTGATATGTGGGCGCACACACCTCAGTCAGAAGCTAGGAAAAAGAGGCTTGCATGGGATTTTTCTAGGATATGAGAAAGGTGCATATCGTGTTCTCATGTCTGACACCCAGACTATAAGGTTGTCTAGAAGTGTTGAGTATAATGCTAATTGGGAAAAGGTTGGGATTTTTCAACCCTATTCTGTAGGCACTACTGATCCTGAGGATTCAGGTTCAGAGTCAGATTCAAATACAGAATCAGAATACAAAAGCATTAAAAGTACTCCAAGACAGTCAGGTGAATCTGACTCCTCTGATACTGAAACACCACATGGTTCAGAGGATGAAACTGAACAGAAACCATTGTTCACCATTGGTGCAAGTTCGTTGAAACAGGAAACTGATAGTTCTGATGAAGAAAGGAAAAGGTTGCGTAGATCAAAACGTCCTACAAAACAACCTGTGAGATATCAGGATGAATTTGCAGGAAAAGCCATTTTTGAACCTCAGAGTTACAAGGAGGTAGAGAAATTATCTGCTAAGGAAGCTACACCATGGCTTCAGGCTATGCAAGCTGAGTTAAATTCTTTGGATAAGAACAAAACATGGAAGCTGGTAAAGAAACAGCCATCCATGAAAATAATTGATAGCAGATGGATTTTTAAAGTGAAAACTGACCACACCGGAAAGGTGGCACGTCACAAAGCGAGATTGGTTGCACGTGGTTTTGCGCAAATTGAGGGTTTGGATTACCACGAGGTATTTGCACCTACAATTCGCTTTGAAACAATCAGACTGATGTTTAAGATTGCTGCTGAGAGAAATCTGAATATTTCACATTTGGATGTTACCACAGCGTTCTTGTATGGTCAATTGTCTGAGGACATTTACATGCAACCACCGGATGGTGTTGCTGTGAAAAAAGACGTGGTTTGTCATTTACAGAAGTCTTTATATGGACTTAAACAATCAGCAAGGTGCTGGAATTCTGTTTTAACTAAAACACTGCTGGATTTGGGATTTACACAGGGAGTGGCAGATCAATGTTTGTTTGTTAAACAGGAACAGGGACAAACTGTATGTACTTTGTTATGTTGATGATTTGTTGTTTTTCTGGGAAGATAAAAAGCAATATGATAAACTGATACTGGATTTGAAATCTCATTTTGAATTGAAATTGCTTGGCAATGTGACCAACTATCTCTCAATTGAAGTGGAAAGGGATAAAGAAGGCAGTATTTTGCTTCATCAAACCAGGAAAATCATGGATGTGATTGAAAAGCTGCATTTGGAGCATGCTAACTCGGTAGATACTCCAATGGTTGTTGATTTTCAAGCACATGCTGATGGAAAACAGTTTGAGGATGCAACACTGTACAGAAGCATATTGGGACAGCTAAGTTTCATTGCACATGCAACAAGGCCTGATATTGCTGTCAGTGTGAACCTATTGAGTAGGCAAACTGTTAACCCCACAGAACATGCTTGGAAAGCTCTGAAAAGAGTTGTGCGTTATCTGAAGGGAACATTGCACTTCAGACTACGTTTCACATCTCAAAACACAGGTGGCTTACAGATTCATGCAGATGCCAGTTTTGGTAGTGATAGTAAGGACAACAAAAGCACCTCTGGAGTTTGTTATTGTTATAATAATGCATTGTTTGATTGGGCTTGCAAGAAACAATCTAAGTTTGAGTTCAACTGAAGCTGAACTGAATGCATTGAATTATGCCATTGTAAATCTTGAATGGTTATTGCAATTGTTTAAAGATGTTGGAATTGATGTGGAAAAACCTATCACAGTTTTTCAGGACAACCAAGCCAGTATTGCTATTTTGAAAACAGATAGCAATAAACAAAGAACAAAGTATTTGCAGATAAAATTGAGTCATGCAAAGGAATACATCAGAAGTGGTCTGATGCGGGTTCAGTTCCTGGCTGGTAAAGATATTCCAGCAGATCTATTGTCAAAGCAAATTGGAAAAGAACAGCACCAGAAGCTGACAAAACTGTTGCTGTTGTATTAGATGGATACCACGTGCTACACCTACACTAAACGCAGGGGGATGTTAGGTTTAGTGTGGGGTGCAGAAGTGAATGGAGTGCAAAACATCTCCTGACTTAGATTCAAGGTGACTATACGTCATGGTCTGATAACAAGTTTGCAAGTCAACAAGTTATGTAATTATTGCGTAACCGTTGTGTAACCCTCCTATTGTTTATAGTTAAATACTATAAAGTAGGGGTGAGCACGGTGTAGTGCTACCATCTTCAAAGAACCACTCTTCTGCGTGTGACGCCTTAATCTCGTAAGAGTCTTACAATTGAATAAACACTTTACTATCAATACATTGCTTTTGCTTTCTTCCTTCCGTGCGTAATACTAAGAGTTAAGCGGGCAAAGCTTTTACTCTGGTTTACTCTAACAGTTTGTGGGTGTCATGATGACCCCCTTCCAGGAGTCTTCCTCTGAGGATGAGTGTGACTCACCCAGTTCCCTGGGACATTCCTCAGGAGCAGAGTTCAGAGACTACTGCTCAAGACGGGGCTGACCAGGCAGCTGAAGAGCTGGCAGTATAGTTGTACTATAAAGCCTCGGCGGGGCAGAACAAGGCTTTACATGGCCCCGCTCATGCCGCGCCGAGGCCTTACCTTTTTCTTCGGGCCACTTGAAAAAATCAAGGCAAAAATCAAGGCAAGTGGGAGCGGCAGCGGAAATAAGGTTGGGGCCTTGAACATCCCGGCAGGACCCTCTGGAATGACCCGTGGGAGTTCCCCAGCCTGGCAGGAGTCAGAATCAGAGGTGGAGATGGTGGCAGCCCCAGAGCCCTCAACAGTGCAGAAGGGTGAGACTCCAGGAACAAATGCAGGCACCCAGACTGCAGCATCTGGCCGCAAGCCAGGAAGTCGGCCTTGTGAGGCTTTTATAATCAGCCTGCTGCTAAGGAGCTCCAGCTGTGGGACGGGTGTGCCCAGGCAGCAGGCAGTATACAAACGTTCACTCGCCGAAGCCTGGGTATTCCTTCTTGGTTCTTGTTCCTGATTCCTGGCCTTGCTCCTGAACCCTGCCTTGATCTCCGGACTTCTGGACTCGACTTAGTTCAGACTGATCCTGACAACGCCGTTGCTCCACGCTCGGACTTTGTATGGACAATACCGGCTAGGAATCCCTGGACTACGCTTTCCTCTGCTCTGAAGGCAACACAGCCTCATATCTAATCTTCAGCTGTCCTGTTGGCGACACTGCCAGAAGCAAAGCCAGCTGCTGGCTGCCGGCCAGCTCTTAGCCGGCCAGTGGGCTTCTCGGAGGCATCTGGCTGGCCATTGTGGGAAGCAAGAAGCTGAACTAAATGGACTTTTTAGTTTGATCCAGCAGCACCCTTCTTATGGCAGGACGGAGATGAGTAGAGACGTACACATTACTGCTATCACACCAGAGCCATCCCTTGCCCACAGGACCCTGCAGACTTCCTTAGTCATTTGTGCCGCTGTCACTTTGCAAGGAGCGTTGATTCCCCAGGGAATGCTGACGTACTGATTGAAAATGTCAGCTTGTCATGTTTGCCAAATGAAGCATGAACATTACAGAATTACAAAAGGAAAGAAAATGATGGGATCCTGCTCCTATAAATATCAGAGGCAAGATGAGTAACAATAATTCTCTCAGCTTTATCTTCCAGGATACTAAGATAAATTAAGTTAAGCAGCAGCATACATCAACCCTATCTCATATAGGCACTTGCACTGGGGCTCACAGCTATCCTACATCATGCAGGAAAGCACTGCATAAGCAAAGAGCATTCTCCATTCCATGTTGGGGGCTTCAGATCACAGGGCTGGTCTACACATGCAGCAGAAAGAGGCGGAGAAATCCTAAGGTGGTAGACTGGACTATACCACTTAAAGCTCCAGATGAGAGGTGCTATATTTAATGCTCCCTCATGGAAAAACCATGATGATGATAATAATGTGGTGGTGATGGTAGTAGTAGTAGTAGTAACTAAAAAAAAACTATCACGGGGAGAAAGGTTCCAGTCAAACTTGCTGCCTGCTGTGCTAACTTTCTACTTGGAAGGTTTTTAAAAAGATGAGGACTGCATTCAAATACATGATTCTTCCACCTGCAGTCTGAAGTGGCATAGTCCGCTTTATTACCTTGTTCCTATGTTACTCTGCTACTAACTAGGCCTTAACACTTTTGATGGAAGGCTTAGAGTTCAAACCAGTCAGGAAGATAGACAAGAACCTTATTGTCCCCTTTAAACAAGACGACAAAAGCAAGAAGAAACTCCTTGCTTCCCCCTGGTACAACTAAGTCCAGTGCTACTTAGTGACTTAGTGCCACCTAGACTATATAATGACACTATCCATACAGAACCAAAAGGACTGAATCTTGACTGTTGTACCTTCCTCACAGCCATCACTTGTGCTCAACTTGTTTTTGGTCTATCACATTTTCATCTCCATAGTTTTTATTAGTTAGGACCATACTATTGTGCTGAAAAAGCCATTAGAATCATAGAATCATAGAACAGTAGAGTTGAAAGGAGCCTATTGAGCCCGACCCCCTGCTCAATGCAGGAATCCAAGTCAAAGCATCCCTGACAGATGGCTGTCCAGCTGCACCTTGAATGCCTCCAGTGTGGGAGAGCCAGCCCACCACCTCCCTAGGTAGTTGGTTCCACTGTCGTATTGCTCTAACAGTCAGGAAATTTTTCCTGATGTCCAGGCAGAATCTGGCTTCCTGTAACTTGAGCCTGTTATTCCATGTCCTGCAATCTGGGATGATTGAGAAGAGATCCTGGCCCTCCTCTGTGTAACAACCTTTCAAGTACTTGAAGAGTGCTATCATGTCTCCCCTCAGCCTTCTCTTCTGAAGGCTAAACATGCCCAGTTCTTTCAGTCTCTCCTTATAGGGCCTTGTTTCCAGTCCCCTAATCACCTTTGTTGCCCTCCTCTGAACCCTTTCCAGTTTGTCTACATCCTTCTTAAAGTGTGGTACCCAAAACTGGATGCAGTACTCAAGATGAGGCCTAACCAGTGCTGAGTAGAGGGGAACTAGTACTTCCTGTGATTTGGAAGCTATACTTCTATTAATGCAGTCCAAAATGGCATTTGTCTTTTTTGCAGCCACATCACATTGCTGGCTCATATTCAGTTTATGATCTACAACAATTCCAATACTCACTTGTAGTATTGTTGAGCCAAGTATCCCGCATTCTGTAACTGTGCAGTTGATTTCTTTTTCCTAGGTGCAGCAGTTGGAATTTATCCCAATTAAATTTCATTCTGTTGTTTTCAGCCCAGCGCTCTAGCCTATCAAGATCACTTTGAATTTTGTTTCTGTCGTCCAGAGTATTAGCTGTTCCACCCAATTTTGTGTCATCTGCAAATTTGATAAGCATTCCCTGCACCTCCTCATCCAAGTCATTAATAAAAATGTTGAAGAGCACCGGGCCCAGGACTGAGCCCTGTGGTACCCCGCTCTTTAGCTCTCCCCAGTTTGAGAAGGTACCATTGATAAGCACTCTTTGAGTCCAATTCTGTAGCCAACTGTGGATCCATCTGATAGTTGTTCCATCTAGCCCACTTTTAGCTAGCTAGCTTGCTAATCAGGATATCATGTTGAGGCACTTTGTTGAGAGCTTTGCTGGTCAAGATATATTATGTCCACAGCATTCCCACAGTCCACAAGGGATGTAACCCAGTCAAAAAATGAGATCAGATTGGTCTGACAGGATTTCTTCTTGACAAATCCATGTTGGCTACTAGTAATCACTGCATTGTTTTCAAGTTGCTTGCAGATTAACGTCTTTATAATCTGCTCCAGAATTTTCCCAGGGATTGATGTCAGGCTGACTGGTCTGTGTCTGTGATTCCCTGATTCCTCCTTCTTGCCCTTTTTGAAGATAGGAACATGTCATGACCCCCCTCCAAGAATCCTCCTCTGAGGACGAGTGTGACTCACCCAGGGCCCTGGGCTGGACACTCCTCAGGAGCAGAGTTCAGACACTGCTGCTCCAGACGGGGCCGACCGGGCAGCTGAAGAGCTGGCAGGTCCCTCTGGCATGACCCGTGGGAGTTCCCCAGTCCAGGAGGAGTCAGAATCAGAGGTGGAGATGGTACAGGTCCCGAGTCCCAGTCAGAGGAGGAGGATGACAAGGCAGGAACAGATGCAGGCCCCTCGACGCAGCATCCGGCTGCAAACCAGGACGTCAGCCTTGTGAGGCTTTTATAATCAGCCTGCTGCTAAGGAGCTCCAGCTGCAGGACGGGTGTGCCCAGGCAGCAGACAGTATAAAAACACTCACTCACTGAAGCCTGGGTATCGGGAAACAACGTCTTCCTTGAGTCTTGTTCCTGATTCCTGACCTTGCTCCTGAACCCTTGATTCCTGGACTCTTGGACCCGACTTCGGACTGACCCTAACGACGCCTCTGCTCGACCCTTGGACTTTTGTATGACACTCTCGGCTTGATTCCTAGGATTGTAAGACCACGCTTGTTCTACTCTTTCCTCTGCAAGCAGGCAACCCAGCTCCCTTAATCTAATCTTAGCTGGACTTTTGGCAGCGCTCCCAGAAGCAAGGCCAGCTGCTGGCTGCCGGCCAGTCTTAAGCCAGACAGAACAACATTAGCCCTCCTTCAGCCATCTGGCACCTCACCTGTCCTCCATGATTTCTCAAAGATAATAGACAATGGTTCTTCTGATAGTTCTTCTGCCAGTTCCTTCATTACTCTAGGATGCAGTTCCTCGGGCCCTGGAGATCTGAACTCGTTCAAAGTAATCAGGTGTTCCCTGACCATTTGCCTATCAATCTCAAGCTGCAATCCTGCCCCTTCAGCTTGTACTTCAGGTTTGCCAGGGGGGACATAAACGCTCTTTCTGGAGAAGACCGAGCCAAAGTAGGAATTGAACACTTCTGCCTTTTCTTTATCATCTGTTATCATTTTGCTGTCCTCATTGCGTAGTTGAACCACCATTTCTTTCCTCTGTCTTTTACTATGCACGTATCTGAAGAAAGCCTTTTTGTTGCTTTTAGCATCCCTCGCTAGCCTCAGCTCATTCTCAGCTTTAGCCTTCCTGACACTATTCCTGCAGTTCTGTGCTACCTGCCTGTACTCTTCCCTTGTAGCCTGGTCTTCCTTCCACTTCCTATATATGTCCTTTTTTGTTTTCAGGTCATCTATAAGCTTTTTGTGAAGCGACATTGGCTTCTTCTGTTGCCCTCTGCCTTTTTTCCTTGTGGGAATTGTTTGTAATTGTGCTTTTAGATTTTCCTTTTTAAAAAACTCCCACCCATCTTGGACTCCTTTTCTCATTAGAGTTGTTTATCATTGTTCTGAGTTTATTAAAATTGGCTTTCCTAAAATCCAGGGTATGTGTTTGGCTACACTCAGCTTTTGCTTCCTTTAGAATCAAGAACCTAAGTATAACATGGTCACTTTCCCCCAGAGTTCCTGTAACTGCTACTTCATCCACTAACTCATATCTGTTGGTTAGAATCAAGTCAAGGATAGCCGATCCTCTAGTTCCTTTCTCCACTTTCTGTAGGAGGAAGTTATCAGCAACACAAGTCAGGAATTTCTTGGAGGGGCCATGTTTGGCAGAATTTGTCTCCCAACAGATATCAGGGAAATTGAAGTCCCCCATCACTACTACGTCATGCCTCCTTGAAACATTGGTAATAATTTGCTTTTCAAAAGTTTCATCTTCGTCTTCTCCTTGATTGGGTGGTCAGTAGTAGATTCCAACCGCCATGTTTGTTTTATTCTTTGCCCCATTTATGTTAATCCAGATGCTCTCAATGGGGCTACCAAGCTCATCCTCCTGTATTTCTGTGCAGAGATATGTATTTTTAACATATAGTGCGACTCCACCTCCCTTTCTGTTGATTCTGTTCTTTTTGAACAAGTTATATCCTTCAATTGTTGTATTCCAGTCATGGGAGTTATCCCTCCAAGTTTCAGTTACACCTATTAAGTCGTATTTGCCCTCATGCATTAAGAGTTCAAGTTCATTCTGTTTGTTGCCCATACTCTGGGCATTAGTATATAGACATCAAAGACCATGTGCTTTATAGTCAGGCTTTCTTCCTACATTTTGTGGTAGACTATTATTGGGTGCTGTTGCAGCTGTTCTCTCCGCTGCGGTGCATAGGCCTTCATCCACTGTTACACCCGAGTCCACATCTCCCTCCCCCGCTGGACTCAGTTTAAAGCCTTCCTGATGAAGTTCCTCATGCTGTGGCCAAACACATACTTCCCAGTCCTTGTGAGGTGCAACCCATCCCTTGCTAGCAATCCATCCTCCAGAAAGTGTAGCCTGTGGTCCCAGAATCCAAATCTCTCACCTTGGTACCACCTTCATAGCCAGTCATTCACCCAAAGTATTTTTCTTTCCCTTTGTATTCCGCTTCCATGCACTGGAAGGATGGATGAGAAAATTATCTGGGCCCCACAGTTCTTGAGTTCCCTTCCTAAATCTTCAAACTCTGACTTGATTTCTTCGTAGCTCTGCTTGGCAGTATCATTTGTTCCCACGTGGATGAGAAGAAAGGGATACATGTCAGTTGGCGTTATGAGCCTTGGCAACCGTTCTGTCACATCTTTAAACCGTCCCCTGGGGAGACAGCACACCTGGTGAGTCCATGGGTCTTCACGACATACCTTGGTTTCAATCCCCTGCAGGAAGGAGTCTCCCACAACTAGTACTCTTCTCTTCCTCTTGTTGTAGGCCTCAGTTTCATTGCCTCCACTTGACTGACCTTCAGCCTCTTGCTCACTGTAATTCTTACTCTCCAGGCTGTCCTCCGATCTCACCCTCAAGTACCTGAAAGCAGTTCCATAGTTCCACTGCTTCCACTGGTGCAGAATGTCTTCTAGTTCTTCTGCTCCTGACAGTCACTCTTTTCCAGGGAGTTTCCTCTGCTTCATTTTTCCTCGCCTCAGCATTCTCCAATTCTGCCTCAGCTTGCTGTTGCTCTTCTGGCTCCTGTACTTCGCTTTGCTGTTGTAGTTCCACCGTTCTGTCTAAGAACTCCTCACTTTCTCTTATATGCCTGAGGGTTGACACTAGCCGCTCCAGTCCTTTAACCTTTTCTTCCAACAGTGCAACCAGTTTGCACTTGTTGCATATGCAGGCCATGTTGATCTCAGGCAAGAAAACAAACATTGCACACACATTGCAGGTCACCACCACTGGAGAGTCTTTTCCGTCCATTGATTTCTATTTCTTTTTTGTTTCTACCTTTCTTTTTGTACTGGAATGGCTGGTGCCTTGTCCTGCCTTCCGTGAAGGTTAACAAAGATTCCCCCTGGTCTTTAAGTGTGTGTTACAAGAACAAAACAAACAAACAAGAAAAATTCTTAGGGCCCTCCCCCTTGACCTCCCCTGCCGAACTCCGCTGCCAAACTCCTGTTTGCTCTCCCTGTTTGCTTGCTCTCTGGGAGCCTGCTTGCCTATATAGCCCCAAAACAGCTGGAGCCCCTCCTGTGCTTCTGCTCAGCTGGGAGTCAGGAAACTGGATTTACAAATGGACAGTGTATCAAATGTATATCCATTACTGGATATAAATTTGACACACTGGCAGGGCCGGATTAACATAGGGGCGATTGGAGCGGCCGCTCCAGGCCCAAAGCAGACAATAGGCCCACAATATAGGGACACGGGGCACGATTTGAGTTAGCTCTGATCGTTATCATTCAGCATAATTAATGATTTTTTCAAGATTAGAAAGGTGTTCTAAGCACATCTGCATTACAGGCTTGAGGCAAGACCTAGCAAGAACTGTTGTTCTCAAATTAGCATGGTAGGTTTTTGCATTTCAATCACTGTTACTACATTTCTTTGAAGCACATGGGGGCTTGCTAGGGTCTGTAATATTCAGATTTAGAAGGGACCTCTCTCTCCAGCCTCAAATGCTAGTTTAACAAAAAAACAAAAACACGAAACAAAGCAACAAGAACAACACAATTATTCTTGGTCAAGCAAAGCTTCCTGGCTTTTTGTTGTAGCTGCTTTTTCTTTTTTAATAAATAAATTTGGGGGAAATTGGGAAGACCCTTACTGATGAGCTGCAGGAGTTTTTGAGTTTTGGCACTTTAATGGTAATTAAAATATTTAATTTGTTTTAATATAAAATTGCGTCTTCATTTTATTTATTTCCATAAAAAGGCCCACCAAAATCCTCAGCACCAGGCCCATAATGCTCTTAATCCGGCCCTGCACACTGGCCATGTGTAAATCCAAACTGATCCACAGGCTGCCATCAGTGCCGGCTGAGAGGCATCACATAAATGGGACTCCCAGATCCTTGGAAATGTGAATTTTAATTACCTATTTTCCTTCTTTCTGGGATATCTACCACTGGCTTGGGGACTTTGAGAGCTGTTTGGCAAATGTAAATGAACTTCTCCTGTTAAACAATTACATACCCTCTACTTATCTTAATGGCTCATTTGTATCTTTGAAGCATTAACCATCCCTATGGGTTAGTCTTTTAATCTTGTATGGAAAACTTGGGGTGGGGAAGAGAATTCTGTTTATTTGCCATCGGCATATTAATTGAATTTTAGCTTAGGAGGAAATTGTTTTTACTATGTACTCCTGATTGTGGGAATCCTGTTAACATTGGCTGATCCTAAATTAGCATGCAACACAGAGTCCATCATGGGTTCTGATTGGGCCAATGCTTCAAGCCCAAAGTACTATAACTACTCTACCATCCCTTTTGAAAAGAGGCTTTTCTTTCTATGGAGGCGCTTAAATTTAGCAGAAAACTTGATCCAACGTGACATGCATTTACTTCTTAGCTTAGTAACTGTTTCTGTGTAGGGCTGGCTTGCAGATAGCAACACTGCAAAGCCAGATTAATGTTTTTAAGAAATACTTCTGCATTTTATTTTCCTTTTTGAAATTGCCTGGTTGTAAGGTCTGTCTGTCTTCTGAATATATTCTCCTCAGGTACCCCTCCAAGAACACTCTCTAACTTTGTGTAATAGAAACAGTCCATAGAGAAAAACTCTGAGGTATAGCCTAAAGGAGAAAGTTTACAAAAGAACTGCAAGACCTAGTGATAAATGGGGAGTTTTGTTTCAAGGGAGATTACTATACCTGGCCTAAATATGCTGAGGCTTGTGCCAACATGGTGTGTACCCTGGCCTTCATCAGTAACTGAAGTGCTGCCCTAGATGTGGAGAAGACCTCCATGTGAGTGATCCTGCAACCTGCCTTGCTGGGGGGAAAATAATAATCCTGTCATGGAGGAATCTGTATTTCACATTCCTCTAGGAGTTTTTGGACATCTCTAATGGGGTGCCTGGGCTCTAAAAGATTCAGGAAAAGTGATCTCAGTTCCCCCAGATGGGGAATGGCAAGTTAAAAGCTAGTACAGAATGAGATTGTGGTTTTGTGTCTAACAAACCTGTTGATGCTGATGAGGAAAGGGTCTGTCTGCTGAAGATGCCTTTCCTGTCCCAGATGTGGAAAATGGCAGAGTTTTGGAAGAAGAAGCAGAAGTGGTCCATGGAGTGAACACATGATGTAAGTTGCAACTCCTTTTAAATCCAAGGAAAACTCAGAAAGGAGTGATCTTTCACCAGCACTCCCACCAGCAGCTCAAAGGAAGGGTGCTGCTAGAGTAAATCGAGTTTGCAAGAGTGGAGTGGGGGAAAGAGCCAGTCCCCCTACCCCATTGCAAATTATCCTAAAGGAAGCCAGAGTTTCCCTCTGGTTGCTACAGGAAGAAGGAGTTGCTGGAATTATCTGTTGTCCTCCAATGGAACAGAGCAGAGAAGCAGAATTCTTCCTGTTATACCAGGCAAGTAAAAGCGATATTTTACCAGGCAGGTAAAAGAGGGCTTTGTCTATTGGGCAGTATAGAAATGTAATAAATGAAATGAATGACATATGGAAATGAGGAGTTCTCAGTCTCAACACACCCATGCATGCTTTCGCCTAAATAACTCTCCACAAAGGTTCTTTTGTCACACATCCACCAAACCACATGGGAGATGCTTCCCTGTGGTGCTCTCCTATGTAGCTGTGGGATATGTGTCACATCAACAGGACCAATTAAAAGAATCTTTCCAACTTGATTGCTACCCCACCAAGAACTGAAGCCAGAGACTTTAGGACTTTTATTATGCATATTTAATCAACACATTTCAAATAGACACATCATAAATAAAACAATTACATGTTTTAATTGTTCCTGTGCCCAAACCAGTGCTCCCCAGATTGAAGTCAACAATTACAGCAAGTTTGTGTGGGGAATGGCATTCTTTAGAGAAGAAAGATATCAAAGAGCCTTTTCAGACATTATTCACTGGAGGAGAAACCTCAACCCTTTAGGAGCTTTGGACACATACACAACGCTCTCCCATCCCCTTGACAAGGGAAAGGAATGAATGATCTAAGCCAGATTTCTTTTAGTTAAACATGGTATCTCCCAGATGACATAGCAGAAAACAACCATTCTTTCTGGGAATGGATCCACAAGGAGGGCAGGTTCAGGGAGAGACCATCTTGAAATAAATGTGGCATAGCCTATATCAGCTGTAGCTCCCCATGGGGAGGAGGAGATAGGGAAGAACATTCAAAATCTTCCCAGATTGAGATTTCTCTTTGGTAAAGGCCATCTAAACAGGTCCAAGAAATAAAAAGGAACCAGGAGTACCGTACATCATTTTGCTCAGGCAGGGTTATAGGAATGCATCATGATGCTTTTGAATACAGGAGAACTTGTGATGTACAAAGATTTTAATAATGTTTTACAAAGACAGTTACATGCAAGACACGTTTTCTTATACTGACAGAGATCTGGAATGTACAGAACACTATTAATCGGAATAGTCACTGTCAAGAAGTAATGAGCAACATGTTGTGGTCTTCTGCTTCACTGATGTACCACAGGCAGGTGAGTGATTATCAAAAAGATTGAACCATCTCATCTGGTTTTGGGATAAAGAACTTTCTGGAGAAGAGCATGCCCAGAAACAACTATTGTTTTTTGTACTGGAAAGATCTACCATCTTTTTAACTCCAGATATCTCTTGTAGATTTGGAACATACTGTTTGTTGTCATGGGGCTGGAACACAAGCTTGGATTTCTCTGCTTTCCTATCCTGAGCCCAGCACATTTTTTTCTGACTAACAATCACAGGTCCCAAACTAGAATTATCTGGATTTCTGGTATCCCTATAACAGTGTTGTGACTTCTCTGACTTAGAACACCCTTTTCCAGTTACATTTTGCATCACACTGACATTGGTACACTTCGAACGATTTCCTTCTTTCCTAGAGGAATAATATTTTTTCCTCTGGCTACCTATTTTTGGCTCTCTCTTCTTAATCCTGCTTCCTCTACCTTTACTTTGCATCTTCTTGTCTGTGGCCAGTTTCTCATTTATCTGGTCATCTGAATGTTTTTGTATGAGCATACTGTCTATGTGAGTTCGGGTTAGCTGTGAATGTCTAACAGTATTAAGTCTCTTCACCCGGTTGTCTCTCTTGATCACTTTCCTCACTGGTGTGGCTTGACATGGTTCTTGAGTAAGTAACCAGCATCCCTCATGGCTGCCTGCAGGGACAGCTGCACTGGAGCAGCAGGTGCAAAAAGTATTGTCAGCATCATGGCCTCTAGCTAGAATATGGTTCCTCTGCTGTGTGTCAACATTTTCTTTATTTTGTGTGGCAGAAATGGTAGAAATGACCTTATTTCCAGGAGAAATATTTACAACACTAAGGTGGGGATTGTAAGATAGTTGGGTCAAAAGCATGTCTGGCGAAGTCTGGGAGGCATTGTCCTTTAAATGACTGGGTACTCTGGGTGCAGAAATGAATGTTTGCAATTCAGCCAAAAGACTGGGGAGCTGCATGTAGCCTAACTGTTCACAAAGCTTCAGGTGCTGCTGATTCTGCTCAGCTGTTAATTGATCCAGGCTCTCTTTTAGCAATTGCAGGTTAGATTTCAGATCTGAGATTTCTGTGTCTTTCTATGGAAAGTGATCAGAAGATTAGAATCATTAGGCCTCGTGCATTTGAAGTCTAGAACACAAATGCTTTCCAAAGTCATACCGGACTAGAGCTAAAAATTTATTGAGTTTTCCTTTCAAACTGAAGGATGCTTCATAAATGATATTTTCCCTATAAGGGGGAAATTACATATGTGTGGAGAGGCGGTATACATTATGTACAACATATATGAAAATGGCACAAGTGTTTATTTTGCAGTATGGAGTAGAGGACAGAGTATGGGACTAGAACTAGGGAGATATGGGTTCAAATTCCCATTCAGACATGAAGCTCACTGAGTGACTCAGTCTATGATGATTATTTCATAATGTATGGACGTGTCTCTCTGAAGACACAATCTGATAATTAGTCTCTCTATTTTCTGAACAGAGAAAAGGAGAAGCAGGAGCAAAGTTCAACTAAATAAAGGAGAACAATTTTCACACTTACATCTTGCAGTCTTTTTTCCATTCCCAATAATGCCTGCTGCTCCATTTCATTTCTGTCTCTCAGAGCATTCAGTACCAATCCATAATGGGACTGAGAAGTTTCTTGCACTAGACATAGAAATCAATAGAAACCACATTTATTCTGTCACCTGTATATAAAAATAAAATGTCACTTAAGGTTTCTCAATGGAAGGAGTGAAATAGCACATTTTGGAGACACAGTTATGAGGTCACCACGGATTATGAATTTGATGTAACATTTAATACAGAAGCCTGGAAAACCCACACAGTGCTGTTTGAATTGGCACCAAATAGACCCAAGATTACTTTCAGATACTGTGATTGTCAAGTGGCCTTGGGCAATGAAAAGGGTCTCATTCTCTACCCAATTGAGTGTATTTCCTATAAAACCTACTTGCTTCTTACATATATAGATGCCTAGGGCAAGCAGCAGTCCTTGGTATGAACATTCTGCACGTCTGGTCTTCAAGCACAGAAATTACTTAGCAAGTATTTTCCTTGCCTTGTGGCGAGCATTCCAGAACCTTTGGTCTAGGAGGTTGTGGAATGCCCTCCAGAGTCAAGTGAGAAGCAAAACTTACTGACCTGGTTCACATGATCACGTCAGCCCACTGTGGCTTATTTAAGCCATGATGAGCCACGGTACCCATGGGAACCAGGTTGCTTACTCAAGCCATGGCTTGCCTTGTCCGAACCCAGGCAACATGGGCTGTTTGAGGGTTAAACAACCCTCAAATAACCCATGGTCTGTTGTAGGGTTATTTGAGGGTTCTTTAACCCTCAAACAACCCTTGCCAGGGGCGGCTCCAATCAGAGGGTGCTCTGGGCTCTGACCTGCCATTATGCTCCTCTCTAACCCACCCACCCTACCTTTTAAAAATAAAAACTTTTCTTCACTGAGCTGCCAACTTCCCTACGGCAGCCAGCTGTTGTTGATGCTGCACTGGTCCTCATGGTAGCGTGGCAGCTTCAGAATCACAACTGTGCACGTGCAAATCCCCGCACATGCGCAGAGCATTCCTGCTGCTCCAGAGCCTTCCCTTGGAGTGGAAAGGGTCTGGAGTCTGCCTGGAACCCAGTGCAAAGCAGTGCTAGCACCCCTCATCTGAGGGGAAGTGCCACAAAAAATTGGCTCAGGTCAGGTTGTTAGCCTGAACTGGCCAATCAGAGATAATCCCTTCCCTCTGGAAGGGAGGGGGGTCTTCTGGGTGAGGTTAAGGTGCTCAGAAGCCAGTGCAGGCACAGCCTGCCTTTCCTCACAGTGTTGATTAGAGCAGTTCCAGCAGCAGCAGCAGCAGCAGCAGCAGCAGCAGCAGCAGCAGCAGCAGCAGCTCCAGCTCTATTACAGGTATGTTGTTATTTAATCTTTGAAGGGGAGGGGGTGTATGCTCTGGTGTGTGTGTGTGTGTGTGTGTGTGTTCCAAAGGCTGCTTTTCTGTGTGGCTAAGAATTTGTGTCTTATTTTAATTATCACAACCATTGTTATTATCATGATCATTGTTATTATGGTGTGTGTGTGTGTGTGTGTAAGGGGAGGGTCTGGTCTATGTGTATTCTACAAAGGTCCCTGCTGGCTTCCAGGGATGGGGACTCGGACTCGGGGACTTGACTCGTGAGTCCGACTGAGTCCCCCCTCTGACTCGAGTCCCACTCGAGTCCCAATAATTTATGTGGGACTCGAGACTCGACTCCGGACTCGAGCCCAAGGACTCCTCCTCCTCCGCCTCCGCCTCCGCCCTCGCCTCTGCCGCCGCCGCCGCCCTCAGCAACCCCGCCAAAAACAGAGCGCCGTCGCTGGCGGCGTGACGCGGCGTGCTGTGTGCTACGGCGATGGCGACGAGGTCGATGGCGGCGGCAGCGGCGGAGGCAGAGGAGGAGGAGGAGGAGGAGGTGAGGGCGGTTGGGGCGGCGGCAGAGGCGAGGGCGGCGGCGAGGGCAGCGGTGGCGGCGGCGGTGAGGTGAGGGCGGCGGAGGTGGAGGTGAGGGCGGCGGCGGCGGCAGCGGCGGCGAGGGCAGCGGCAGCAGCGGCAGTGGCAGAGGCGAGGTGAGGGCGGCGGCGGTGGCGAGGTGAGGGCGGCGGCAGCGGTGAGGTGAGGGCGGCGGAGGTGGAGGTGAGGGCGGCAGCGGCAGCGGCCCATGGAGGGAGCAGGAGGGTCTCCACGGGAGGAAGGGCAGCTCTTCTTCCTCTCGCGGAGACCCTCCTGCTCCCTCCATGGGCCGCCGCTTTGGGAGGGACTCGGGACTCGGGACTCGACTCGAGTCACCATTTTGGACCTCGGACTCTAGACTCGACTCTAGACTCGGGTCCAAAGACTCGGGACTCAACTCGGGACTCGGGACCAAGGACTCTTCAACATCCCTGCTGGCTTCCCAAGGGATATACTCATCATCATTATTATTACATGCAAAGTGATGCCCATACTTCCAGCTGAGCAATCCTGTCCTCCTTACTTCTTACGAGATATGCATAATCTGGAATTTTGTACTGTGCTGCTTCTGAGTAGGCCTGCTCTGGTGGATGCTTTGTGATGCATATACAAAAGTATAGATTTTTGGATGCTTTCAGAACATGTTCCTATGTTCCAAAGGCTGCTTTTCTGTGTGGCTCTGAGAATATCATATCTTATCCTTATCCTCATCCTCCTCCTCTCATTATCATTGTTATTATGACTGTGTGAATTCTCCCCTCCCACTCATCATCTTGGAGTTACTTGATTCTCTGTGGAATGGAAGTTGTTGCTGGAACAGGAGAATGTGGGTCCAAAGGAGCTGTGTGATTTCCCCACCCTCCTTTGCATGTTTTGTGTCTCAGTTTTCGTCTTCTGTGGTATGAGTTGCTGATTGTTGGGGATCCAAAAACTCTTGTGATCCCCTTGGCTACACCTCTCATGACCCCTTGGCTCCGCCTCTGCAGACCTGCCCTCCACCCCACACTCAGACTAGCCACTGGCCTCCGCTGACCCTTGCCACCTGGGTTCAGATGACACAACAAACCATAGAAGAACAGCAGGATTAAAATCAAATGAATGAATAAATATAATGTATATAACTAATAACCAATGTCTATGGATCAGAAAATAGTATATCCCTTCTACCACTCGTTTTCTTATGTTAGGAAGCTCTGTTTTAGAGTAAAGCAGTTACACATAGACACCATCATGGTCAGAGAACACTTAAGTGGTGCCTTTCATCCCCAACCTCAGCAAGGTGGGAAAAACACAGACAAAAGGATAATCCTCTGCAGCTATGTCACATACACAAAGCTAGATCAGGCACCAACAGAAGGAGGGGGGTAAAATTAAGCAAGGTATGCATGTCTCACACAAAGAGTGATTTCTCTCTGGAATTTTGCAAGGTGTTATGAATAGGTTTCACTAATGTGCATCTTTGAAGCAGCAATCCTCTTCCCCCAGAAACATGCACAGCTGTGGGCAGGGAGAATTTTGCAAGTGGGGGGGGGAATGGAGGAGAGACTCACCTGATCACATGGGGGCCAATACAGGTATAAGGGGTGGGGCGACACAGACCGATATTAGGTCCGGTGGCCCCACCCACAGCTTCTTTGTCCTTTTGCAGCTCCCTCCCTCCCTCCCTGTATACAGTGTGGGCTCCTCTGGTCGTCCGTTAGGGAGCCAAGTAGGAATTTGGGCTCATCTCCCTGATTGGCCTAAAAGGGAGGTGTGTGTATTTTGCCTACTCTGTAGCAGGATCAGGGTGTTGTTTTCGTGCAACGTTCATTGTCTATTAAATTCGGTCACATTTGGCACGTAGGCGTGTAAGTGCGGGTTAGGCAATAGATAGGGCTTGGTGAGCATCCATAGCACCTTTTAGGTGACAGGTGGTATCTGAGGCTTCACATTGCTGGGTCCTTAGACTCGGTCTGTTGGGGATCAGGACCACCTGTGATGCCTTCATACCTTGCCAGCTTGTTGTCATGTGACTCCGAGAGGAGGCGACACTGCGAAGGCCTCCCAGCACTGTGATAGTGTAAAATGGGGCGGTGGCGAAATGCAGCGCCTGTTGTGCCTCCAGTTGGTCAGACAGAGACTAGACGTGCCGGAGTGTGTTTGGGGTGGGGTCAGGCTAAGTGCAGCCTGACCCAGCTGGGCAGCCTTACCAATCAGCGCCTGCTCAAAAGGCAGGTCCCAAACACACTCAGATGCTGGAAGCAATTGTTTGTTACAGCTACCACCAGACGCTCTTGATATTCCTGACCTCGGACCTCTGTACCTTTGATCTTTGGAACGACCCTGACTACGCCTGTGCCTGACCCCTAACTGGTTTACGTTTGCTCTGTTTTGGACTAATATATGTTTGCTTTGACACTCGGACTGTATAACGACGACGGCTTATCTTGACACTGGGCGGATTTACGACAGCTTGCTTCCAGCCCTTTACTAAAATAGAAACGGAGAGCAGCAGCAGCAGCCGACAGAAGGAAAGAAAAAAACAAAACCCCGTCCCAGATGGAAAAGCTTGTTCAGGACAACCTGCTGTTGCAGGGGCAGGTAACCCAACTCATAGCAGCCGTTCAGGCTTTGCAGGCCCAGCCGGCCCCTGTGGCCGCAGCCCCCGTCCCAGTGATAAAGCAGAAATCTTAGCTGTGCCAGAGAAGTTTGATGGCACACCTGCTCAGCTCCCGGTGTTTTTGGCTCAGAGCTTGAAGGCCGAGGCTTTCCCCGACGATAAGACCAAGGTGGGGTTTCTTATCAGCCTGCTCACGGGCTCTGCGGCTAAATGGGTGACTCCCCTGCTGCTGGAACAGAGCCCGGTGTTGGGAGACTTGGCTGCTTTTACTCGGCAGCTCAAGGCCATGTATGAGGACCCTGTGAAGGCAGTCACTGCCAATCGACGCATCCGTGAGCTACGGCAAGGCTGGCGCCCCCTAGTGGACTATGTAACAGAATTCCGCCTGCTTCAGCAGGACTTGCAGTGGAACGAGGAGGCCTACATGGACCAATTCCAGGAGGGGCTGTCTGGGGAAATACTGGATGGGCTCACTTATGTGGACCGGCCTTCCACATTGCAGGACCTGATACACCTCTGCCTCAGGATAGAAGGGAGAGTGGAGAGCCGGCGGGCCCTTTCCTGCTCCAGACACAGCCTTGGGGGTCCCACTCCGAGAAACCTGCTGGGAGAGTTCCCCATTCTGAAACCTGCCTCACCTGAAGAACCCATGCAATTGGGGAGAGCACGCCCCCGCTTGTCGCCCGAGGAGAAACAACGGCGTCGGCAACTCGGCCTCTGCCTGTATTGCGGGCAGAAGGGACATTTTGCCACACATTGCCCCGCCAAGGTCCCAGCTAGCACGCTTCTGGAAAACTGCCAGCCCCCGGCCCTGAAGGGCCCCTAGGCCGGGGTGAGACCAACTCCACAGAAGCCCAACGCCCACCAGCCTCTCCCGCCAGCCATGTGACAGTGCCCATCCTCCTGACGGTTCCGGGTCAAGGGGTCCTGCAAGTCCAGGCCATGCTGGACTCAGGCGCTAGCAGCAACTTCATGGATGCCTCTTTCGCAGATCTGCACCGGGTCCCACGCCAACTCCTGGAGCACCCTGTCCTCGTGGAAACTATCGACGGGCGGCTGTTGTCCTCTGGACCGGTGGTTCAACAGACGGAACCCTTGACCATGGACTTGGAAGGGCATCGGGAAACTCTCCAGTTATATCCGGCCGCCGCTCCCCATTTTCCAGTGGTCCTTGGGTTGCCTTGGCTCCAGCGCCATGATCCTTTGATCCGGTGGTCAACAGGTCATATCACGTTTCCCTCACACCATTGCTGGGACTGCTGCTTGACCCAGACGGTGCAGGCCTGCTCATCCATTGAAGGGGAAGGACTCCTGGAGGGGCTACCCCTCAAGTATCAGGACTTCCGGGATGTCTTTGGGAAGAAGGAGGCTGACCAATTGCCACCCCATCGGCCCTACGACTGTCCCATTGACCTGGTTCTGGGTGCCAAGATTCCGGTAGGTCAAATCTACTCCTTGTCGGAACCGGAGTTAGCAGCCCTGCGGGACTTCATCGAGAAGAACCTCCAGTGGGGGTTTATCCGATCCTCCACTTCACCAGCAGCTGCACCCGTCTTGTTCGTCAAGAAAAAATGTGGGGAGCTCCGCCTGTGCAATGACTACCGGGCCCTGAACCGCATCACTGTGCGGAATAGGTACCCTCTGCCCTTGATCCCCGAACTAACTGGAACGGCTCCGTGCTGCTCAAATCTTCACCAAGCTGGACCTCCGGGGAGCATATAATCTGGTCTGCATTCGGGCAGGGGACGAATGGAAGACTGCGTTCTGTACCAGGTACGGCCATTTTGAATACACTGTGATGCCATTTGGGCTATGTAATGCGTACGCGGTCTTCCAGCACCTGATGAATGACCTCTTCCGGGATTGTCTAGACCACTTCGTGATTGTCTACCTGGACGACATTTTAATTTACTCCCAGAACCTGCAGGAACATGCCCAGCACGTACGCACTGTCCTGCAGCGGCTGCGAGAGTCCCAGTTGTTCGCCAAGCTCGAGAAGTGCAAATTTGACTTCACCACTGTGGATTTCTTGGGCCACCGCATTTCCCCCTCGGGACTTCAGATGTATCCCGCCAAAGTACAGACCGTCCTACAGTGGCAGGCCCCAAGGAGTGTCAAGGATGTTCAACGTCTCCTGGGCTTTGCAAACTACTATCGCCGGTTCATCTCCCACTTTTCACAGCTCACTGTACCCATCTCGGACCTGCTCCGCACCAAAGGGCCCTTCCAGTGGATGGAGGCCGCCCAACAGGCGTTCCAGCACCTGAAGCAGGCCTTCACGTCGGAGCCTATCTTACAGCAGCCCGATCCAGCCCGACCCTTCATCGTGGAGACGGATGCGTCCGACAAAGCCGTGGCCGCTGTACTGTTGCAACCAGTAGAGGGGGACCAGACCCTTCTCCCATGTGCATTTCACTCCCGGAAACTCAACAACTCCGAGCAGAATTATACCGTGTGGGAGAAGGAGTTGCTGGCCATTAAAGTGGCCTTTGAGGTATGGCGCCATCTACTGGAAGGGGCCCGATACCCAGTACAGGTACGCACGGACCACCAGAACCTCGAACATCTGCAGATGGCCCGGCGCCTCAATCAACGAAAGGTCCGGTGGTCCATCTTCTTCTCCCGGTTCCAGTTCACTGTGACATACTTACCCGGGCGGCACAACAAACAGGCAGACGCGCTGTCCCGGAAACCCGAGTACCTGGCAGGGAAAGACGAGACCCCTTTGTGTTCCATCCTACCTCCCGAGAACTTTGCCGCCACCCTACCGTCCCAGTCCTTGGCCGACCGAGCGCGTGTGCAACAACAGCAGGACTTGTTTGCCCAGAAGCACATCCATGCCCTGCGTGCTGGGAATTCGGACTCAGACACTCCGTTCTCCTTGCTGGAGGGGCTCTTGTATCACCGGGACCATCTCTACCTCCCTCCAGGTGCTCTCCGGGGTGAGGCGCTGCATCTATGCCACGACAGTCGGCCGGCGGGGCATTTTGGGACCTACAAGACCCTCCATCTGTTGTTACGGGAGTTCTGGTGGCCACGAATTCAGGCGGATGCCAAGGCCTATGTGGCAGCCTGTGATACCTGCCGCCGGGCGAAGGCACACCCGGGGCGCCCACAGGGGCTCCTGGTCCTGCTCCCAACTCCCCAGGGACCTTGGCGGTCCGTGTCACTGGACTTTATCACTGAGTTGCCCGTGTCCCGGGGCCAGACTTCCGTGTTGGTTGTGGTGGACCTGTTCAGCAAAATGGCACACTTCCTCCCGTGTGCAGGACTCCCCTCAGCTCGAGAGACGGCTCAGCTGTTCATTGCCCAGTTCTTTCGTCTCCACGGCCTTCCTGACTGCCTGATCTCGGATCGGGCCCCCCAATTTACATCCCGGTTCTGGCACGCCTTGTTCCGGTCTTTGGATGCCGAAGTACATCTATCATCGGCCCATCATCCCCAGTCTGATGGCCAGACAGAACGAACAAACGCGACACTGGAACAGTACCTGCGCTACTACACCAGCTTCCAGCAGGATGATTGGGTGGATCTCCTACCCCTTGCGGAGTTCGCTTATAACAACTCGACACATGTCTCCACGCGGCTAACTCCGTTCTTCGCCACGTACAGTTATCACCCCAGGTTCTTCCCTTCAGTCCTGCCCCCGTCAGCGGTTCCTGCTGCGACGCTTGCTGCCCAGGAGTTGCACGCCGTGTTGAAAGATCAACTGGACCTGGCCAAGCAAGCGTACAAGAAGACGGCTGACCGCCACCGCCAGGAGGGTCCTCCTTTGCGAGTTGGGAACCGGGTCTGGCTGTCTACAAGGTTCCTCCGCTCCCAGAGGCCATCCCGGAAATTGGATGCACGCCACGTCATCTCCCGCCAGGTCAACCCCGTGGCATTCCAGTTGCAGCTCCCAGCATCGCTCCGTGTACACCCTGTCTTCCACCGGTCCCTGTTGGTCCCTGCTGCTCCGCCGCACCCCTTGCGCACCCGCTCCAGGCCCCCGCCGCCGATCGAGGTTGATGGGGAGGAAGAGTATGAAGTCGCCCAGGTTCTTGACTCCCGCAAGTTTCGGGGCCAGCTCCAGTACCTGATTGACTGGAGGGGGTATGCCCCAGAAGACCGCTCCTGGGAGGATGCATCCCAGGTGCATGCCCCACGGCTCGTCCGCCGTTTCCACACACACTACCCGACTAAGCCAGGTCCCTTGCCACAACCTGCGGGTCCCGCAGACAGTTCCGCTACGGAGTCCTCGGACGAAGAGGAAGATTTGGAGTGGCCTGACCCAGATACCTCCGGGGAACTTCCAGTGGGGCAGTCTGAACCATCTACCACCACTGAGATGGTTCAGCGGACCCTACCTTGGGGGATCCTATTCCCCCCAGGGCCGTGCCGGACTCCCCTCCGCGTCCTGGGACATCTAGGCAACAGGACCCGGGCACGGTGGTGGTGCCCTCCACCGACCTGGCTCTCGATTCGGACTCCGAACCTCCTTTGCCCCCGCAGGACTGTCGGCAGTGAAAGCGGAAGATCCAGCAAGAGGCCACTCGGAGGAGTGTGCGGCTGCAACAAAGGTCTGTCTAGGAGGAGCTGGGGGGCCTTTGGAAGGCGCCCCTTGGATTTCTCTCTGCTCCCCCGGCCAACACCTGTCCCAGGGGAGAGGCCAGAGGGGGTCTGTCCTAGGGATGGGGGTAGTGTTGTGCCTCCAGTTGGTCAGACAGAGACCAGCCGTGCCAGAGTGTGTTTGGGGTGGGGTCAGGCTAAGTGCAGCCTGACCCAGCTGGGCAGCCTTACCAATCAGCACCTGCTCAAAAGGCAGGTCCCAAACACACTCAGATGCTGGAAGCAATTGTTTGTTACAGCTACCACCAGACGCTCTTGATATTCCTGACCTCGGACCTCTGTACCTTTGATCTTCGGAATGACCCTGACTACGCCTGTGCCTGACCCCTAACTGGTTTACGTTTGCTCTGTTTTGGACTAATATATGTTTGCTTTGACACTCGGACTGTTATAACGACGACGGCTTATCTTGACACTGGGCGGATTTACGACAGCGCCACCCTTCCGATTTTGGATGCATCGCCCAATGTACAGCTGTACTGGCCAGGGGGCCCAGATTAGGGTAACCCGCACTCCATCCCTTTGCAGGTCCTTGAGTATCAATAAATGTGGCTCATTTAAACCCCATCTTGTTGTCTCAACTCTTTATTTCCACCTTTACGCTCGCAATCTTCACTATATATTGTGTCAGGAACAGCTTTTGTAGGAAAAGCGATCAAGTCCTTCATCTCAGGACAAGTTCTGCCATTTTCAGTACTCAGACAAGTTTTGCCAAGTCCCTAGTTGGCGTGTCATGTCATACTAACCCTGCCATCAATTCTTTTGTGAAAAAAGGATAAGGGTTTTAGTAGCCATGTATGCCATCCTTGTGATTGGTGCCACTGCCAAGCTGTGGGTTGATAGGCAAACTTCATCTACTGTCTTGGGAACTCAAGTCTCTCATGGATCCACTACCCAATCTTCATGCTGCTCCCTTTCCAGGAAGACAAACGTCGGCCAAAATCCCATTCGCTACCTTTTCAGGGAGGCCAGGACTCCTGCAGAAGATTCAGGATACTGAGGTTCTGCCATTCCTGAGCCTAGGTTTTTGCCAAGCCAGCCACAGCTTGGCTGGGTAGGTCTGTATCTCCCGCCGGGGAACACAAGCCTCTTTTTAAACAGGAACATTTTTGTCAACGTCTCTCCAATCCCACAGTTTCAATGCTCCGGGATCCAGTCTTCAGGAAAGGAAGCGATGCGTTCTTAGAGGTCCTGCTACAAATGTATCCTCTTCTATCCCTGCTTTCTGCATGTGTGTGTGTTTGTTTGTGTGTGGGTATGTATGTGTGTATAATCCTTAACTGGCATTTGGTGAGAGACCCAATCATTGCAATCCTCCAACTGCTGGTCTGGAAGTTTTCATAGGAAAAGGGCCACCAGACCAGAGGCACATAAATGGAGTGTGTGAGTGCTACAAACTCCGTAGCCCTGTAAACTACACTGAATGAATGCTGGGTATAGCTGGATCACAACCCTCTCTCTATTAGCCTTCCTTTCCCTCCAACCTGCTCTCTTCATTCCACTCCCAACATTCACTCAGCCCTTATATCCCCTTTCTTTTCTCAACACTCCCATGAGTATTAGGGTCTCCACATTACCTAATCCTCTCCTCCTTGTACTATCATCCCAATCCACCCCTCCTACTGCAGAATGGACTGTTCACACATCTTCAGCCTCATTTTGGTCTCAAGAACCAGCCTTGCTGAGAATGTAGCTAATTTCCCCATGCAAAGTTCTCGTGGAAGGCTTGCATATTCATGGTCATTATTATTCTCGTGTGCTTAAAGTGATGTTGCTCTACCAAGTTAATTTCCCCAAAATCAACTTATGCATTTAAAATTCTTGTCTGTAATCAATAAATGTTCCAAGTGGTGTTTCCCTGAAATCTTGTATATATGTGTGCAGATCCTTGGGTGGGGAGCTCTCCTCTTCTTAGCCATAGATCATAGATGCCCTATGGCCAATTTCTACAGGTCCTTTTTGGATTTAATGAATCTGTACCTGTGAGAACAGAAGCAAGAGTATACACGTCTGCATAAATGGGAGCACATTCTGTAACACGTATATACCATCCATTTTACATTTTTAATATATTCCTATAGTTTTCCTAACCATTTGTGTTTAGTCAGGACAACTGATGCTTTCCTGTATTTTGCAGATGTCTATCTTGTAGCTCTTATCTAATTCAGCATTATCTGTTGTTTACACACTGCTGCTGCTTCTTTCACATAATACTGCTGGCAAACTAGTGAGGCTTGTACAATTTGTCATTTCCTCAACTGAATTGAATTTACCACCATTTTCCAAAAGGTCATTGCTTTTGTACAGTAACAACAAATATTATTAAAACTGCCTTTTACATTATTATTATAATACCAGCATTTCCCATTATTAGTTTTGTAGATCTTATATGGTTGTTTTTCATGGCAGAAGCCGTTAGATCTGTCACTGATGCTGCAACTGCAGCCAAGCATATTACTTGACCCTAGTCAACCTTGCTCAAAAAGTAGAAAAAAAGGAGGTCTCATTAAAATCTGGCAGTTACATTTAAGACAGGTTTCTTGAAATAAAAAGTTTCCTTTCATCCACAGCAGTTATTCTTATTAAGCTAATTTACTGCACAAGGCTACAGACTGAAAACAGAATACCGATGATGGAGCTTCTTTCCTTTCCATCACAAAATGAATACTGCTGAGTGACAGATTCTCCACTAATAGCCAACACAATCTATTTTGGGCTTATTAGTTTAAGCAGCCTTGGAGGTATTGGCACCCCTGGTGTGACTTCTAAATGTACAAAACGTGTCCACTTGCTCAGATTACTGCATTTGAATGTCATGCCTCATATATTATTCTTAGAGTCTTAATGGGAATGCTGAACTTTTACTGTAATTCTCAGCAATTCTCCTGGCAACACCCTTCAATGGATGTTGTGTCAATTTTTCAGACAATGCTTTTCAGATGACTTGAGAAAAGGCACAGCACCTTGGGAGTCCTTTGGAATTATGTTGTTCATGAAAATTGTGTAATCAAATCTCCATACAGAGTTTCACAGACAGACAGCAACCCATTAGAGTTCCTACTGTTTATTCTTAGGAAGTTATGCATTGAGCAGGGGGTTGGACTCGATAGCCTTGTAGGCTCCTTCCAACTCTATTTATTTATTTATTATATTTATACCCCACCTTTTTTCCTGAAAGGAACCCAAGGCGGCTTACATACTCCTCCTACTCCTCCTCCTCTCCATTTTATCCTCACAACAACCCTGTGAGGTAGGTTAGAATGATCTATGAAATCTATGAAATCCATCAACAGTGCAAGGGCTTCCTTTTGATATCTGCACAGCACAGCATCTAAAACTGCAGCTGTGTTTGCTTTCGGATAGGGATGGAGAAGCACACATATGTACTATAAGCACACTATAAGCACACATGTGCCAACATTACAAGCCAGGAGGCAACTCTTGGGAAAGGATTCTGTGTGTTTTTTTATTAATCACTTTCCAAGAAAGCTAGTAAATACCAAGCCAATTCTGAATCACACCAATGGGAGTTTGCCCATCACCAGCTCTCCATAATGTGTTCTCAGAGATAAAAATAGTTCACTATTGTGGAGAGAAAAGCCAGGCCAGGTACACCCCACACACACACACACACCGCCACCACCATCAAGGCTTCTGCCTAGGGCAGAAGCAGCTCAGTTCCGAACAGTCATTTGCATCAACCTTCATTTACATTCACCTCAATGGGATCCATCTACATAGCCCCCAGTAACTTCCCCTGGCAGCTTGCAACGAGCTCCGAAGCACCCTCAAGCACCAAGGGGCGCCAGGATGCCCCGGCAACCTCAAAGAGCTGCCAAGTACTTTCAAGCACCCAGGGGCACCGAGGATCTGGCAGGAGGAATCGGTTCTTCCTGTCAACAGGAAGGGAGGGGGAGCAAGGGAGGAGGTAAAAGAGGGGCGCACCCCCGGTAGGTTCTTGAACGCTGGATGCAGGACTGCACGGACCGTCCCACTCCAGACTTCGGCCAGGAATCAACCCCGGGTGACGTGCCCGGTAATGGCTAGAAAGCAGCAAAGCTTCTAGGGACTCGCTTTCGAGGAAGCAAGGTACTGTATCTCTCTCTGCTAATGTAGCTCAGATGTGTATTGAGGCTTGCACGCCTCATTAAGTTTTATGGACTCTGCTGTGTTTATGGTTGAGTTCTTATCTGCTTGTTTTGATACGCTTCATTAAACATACTATCAATAGGCTCGGTATTCTGTCAATTTCATTCTCATTCAGTGCCAATTGAAGTGGTTACATTTTAAGTGCACGGGAACCGCTTGAAGGGAGTTTTCTCAGCTCTGGTTAACCTATTAACTCCCGGACTCACGCAAAAGGACCGGCGGCGGTCCTTTACAACTATATTTCCAAAACTTCTCACCAAACAATTATTTGGGTTAACCCAAAAAAATCAGTTCTAGAAATCTTTGGAGAGTAAGAGTGCAGTCCTAACACCAACACCCCAATGTTGATAGCTGGAAGGAATTAGGATGACACGTTGATATCACCCTGCTGGCCTCTGCTGGTGGCTCTGCTGTAGCAGAAGCCGCACTGTGCACAGGTGAAAACCTGCAGCTGTTGGTTGTCCCACCAGCAAAGCAGGCAGGAAATCCCAAAACAGGGTATTCTAAGGGCAAGTTGGGAGCAGCTGTCTTTGTATCCACTGGACTGAAAGCTGCTTTGTCCCCCAGATGCATTTTGCACAGCATCCAGCGATTCATCCATTGCTGTGTTAAAGAGGCCCTCCCCATCGAAGGGGAGGAGGTCCTCAATCCTGGACCTGACCTCTGGGGCTAGGAACATCGATTGGAGCCAGGCATGTCTCCTCAGGGCAACTGCCCCCACCAACGAGCGACTATGGCAGTCTGCCTGGTGATGAGCCGTGTTGATCTCCTGCCTGAACAAACTGGTGGCCTCAGATTGGAAAACCCGGGCCAGTTCTCTCTGTTCTTCAGGTAGGTAATTACACAGAGCCCCCATCTTTTCCCAAAGGAAAAGCTGGTAATGTGTCATGGTGGCCTGGTAATTAGCCACCCGAAGCCCTAGAGAACTGGACGAGTGACATCTGCATACATCCCAATGGTCCCCCCCCCCCGGCAGTCTCAAAGAGCTGCCAAGCACCCTCAAGCACCAAGAGGTGCCAAGATTTCCCCCTGCAGTCTCAAAGAGCTGCCAAGTACCCCCAAGCACCCGGGAGGCGCCAGGACCCTGCTGGACAAAGCCTGTTCAACCTGTCAGCAGAGGAAGATGAGGGGGTGAGGGAAGGGGTAAAAAGGGGCTACCAAGCCCATCAAGGTTGTTGGAAGCAAGGTGCAGGACTGCATGGAACAGGTCTGCGACTCCGGTCGGGACAAAGCCTCGCAACCCCAAGCAGGACGCTTGGTAACCGGCTGTAAGTTAGAACAATTTGCAGTGATATTCTTTCTAGGGAATTCAGGTTCTTTGACTGCAAATACTGTCTGTGTTTTCTGCAAGCCTCCTTTAGGTTGAATGTGTTTTGGAGCTCTACGCTCCATTAAATTTTATAGACTGTTCTGTGTTTACTGTGAAATTATTTATCTGATTCGCTACGCTCAATTAAAGGTGTTATAAACAAATCTCTGCCTGCCTGCCATAAGCTTTCGCTCAGTGTCTATAGACACGGTTGCCCTCAGCTCACCCGGGAACTGCATAAAGGGAGTTTTTACAGTGCCGGTTAACCCATTAACTCCCTAACTCATGCAAAAGGACTGGCGGCGGTCCTTCACAATTATGATACATATCACATTATACAATACAAGTAGCTCAAATATTAATTAACAATCCTGAAGACAGTTGGATTAAACTGGAAGCAGGAGAAGACATGGGAGAAATTAGAGGCAGCCATTTAGGTTTGATAGGTGGAAAAAACTAAAAATTACAGTCAACCCCTTTATACAAGCAGCATTAGAAACTTGAAAGAAATGGTGTTAAATACTCACTCCAGCACCATCTCTAATAATCCTGTTTGTATACCACCCACTTTTTAATGAACCAGAAAAACTTTAAAAATAGCAAGCTGGGAACCATCAGATTTATACAGACTAAGGGATCTATATGGAGGTATATGTCCAAAATCAAGTCAGCAAATTAAAGAAACATTGCAATACGGGAACATAAACTGGTTACAGATCCAACAAATACTGTATTTCACAGCAAATCCACAAGTAAAGGAACAAGTGACTCGCACAGTGACAAACTTTGAATTAATCATAGTACGAACAAAACTAGAAACAAGAGGGCTAGTCTCCAAAATATACAACATCTTAAATGAAATTAAATATGGATCTATGGGGGGACTAAAACAGGTCTGTGAGAAAGATTTAGGACAACAAATTGAAGAACCCATATGAGCCAAAATGTGTCAAGTGCACCATTCAAATCTATCTGAAGCAAAATAAAGGAAAATACAATAAAACATCTGGCACACAGATGGTATCTCACGCTGGTGAAAATGGGTTATATTAATAGTTCTATATCACAAAAATGTTGGAGGAGATGTGAAAACACAGGCACATATTTTCATATGTGGTGGCTCTGTCCCACAATCAATCAGTTCTGGAAAAATGTTCTTCATGATGTGGAGAAAATCACAAACTGAGTTCTCTCCAGCACTGTGATATTGTCCATATTTGACGGGGGGGGGGGGGGAGAATCTACGGCATAAAGATCTCTTTAACCTTATGGGTAGCATCACAATTAACAATATCATCCTCTTGGAAAAAAGAACTAACTGGCTCTCTTTCAATATAGAGGAATAAACTCTGTCTATTGCATTAATGGAGAAATTAACGTTTCAGGTAACACAGGCTAGGTCTGAAAATTATAAAGATTGTCACTTGTATGCAGTTCACCCAGTTATTGATTATTGTTGATTGATTCTATGTGTGAAGGAAAGAGCCTTTGGGGGTTCCTACATGCGCGCGCACACACACACACACACACCCTCATGTGTGAACCGGCTAAAGGCTGGGGCGGGCGGGGTGTGGGCGTCCCAAAGTCTACAGTGACCCAACTTTCAAATGCAAATGTCATGAGTTCCCCTCCCTGCCTGGCCAGGTGAAGTTCATCCTGATTGGCTAAGAGGCAGCAGAGCTACAGGAAGGAGGGGGGGAGGGGGAAAAAGGTATATTCCCAAAGTGTAGACTTTGTGTCTTTGTTTTTGTTCGTCGCGTGGTTGCTGGCTGTGGAGCAATGGCAGCAAGCCAAGCAGAGGCCCAAGCCTTCGGGCGGCCTCAGGATCCGACCCCAGGTAGCTCCTGGTGAAATTAGCTGAATGAGGGCTTTGGCAAGGCAGGCCTTGTGGAGGGCTACCCATCTCGGACCTTCGGGTAGGTGAAGTAGTCCCCTCGGGCGGCAAGGCTGTGCTGGATCCAACCCTGGAAGAGAACTGACCCCCCAGGTAACAGAGTGTGTGCCTGGGAGATATAAAGAATCAGGTTTTGTTATTTTGTAGCTTTACTCTGTGTACCAAAGTGTCTCTCTAATTTCGTGTGCTTCTCTTATTTCCCTATTCTTGTTGTAAAATGCTACCAGAATAGCATTTTACAAGAAGGCTTGGGCATCCTTTTGGTTTTTTACCCCACATGGTGTTTGTGGATTGCTCTGTGGTTCCAGCAACTAAATCCAGGTTACAGTCAGAAAGGCAAGTCCCTGAACAGAGATTCAAGTAGGATTGCAGACAGCTGAGGCTGGCAATCTGGTACCTTGAGATCTCTGGGGGTCTTGGGTCCTTTGGGTAGGAAAGGGTGGGTTGCGGTGGGTCAGCCAGCCCCCCTTCCTCCACACTATGTTTATAATAAATGAATATGTAATTGTATCAAATTTGTAAGAAAATCAATAAAAATATTTGTGCTGGGGAGGGGGGAAGGATTCAGATAAATTGGAACAAGTTTACAGAAGGGCAAGACAGATGTTCAGGAGACTAGAAACTAAGTCCTATAAGGAAAGATTGAAGGAATTGGGTATGTTTAGCCTTGAGAACAGAAGACTGAGGCAGTATATAATAGCACTTTTCAAGTACCTGAGGGGTTGTCATACAGAAGAGGGCCACAACCTGTTCTCTGTCATCCAAGACTAGGACATGAAAGAATGGACTCAAGTTAGGAAGGCAGATTTCAGTTGAACATCAGGAAAAACTTCCTGTCAGAGCAGTCGGACAATGGATCCAACTACCTTGGGAGGTACTGGGTTCTCCGTTGCTGGAGGAATTCACTCAAAGATTGGACAGCTTTCTGTCAAGGATGCTTTAAACTGGATTTCTGCGCTGAGCAGGGGGTTGAATTGGATGGCCTAAATGGCCCCTTCCAATTCTATGACTCTATTCTATGACTCTATGACCTGGGAGCAAAGGTGAAGATATTTTTATTTTCCCAGACCTTTTAGTTCTGTTTTATTTGTGCTGTTTTATGCTGATTTTATCTGTTGATTTTTTTATTTTAAAAAACCATTATTTTACTCTGTATTTTATTGTTTTATTTGTAAGAAAAGCTGCCCTGAAAATATTTTCACTCAAGGTAAGCATATAAATTCTTAAATACATAAAGATGCAAAGGATGAAAGGGATGCTTTGGAGCTCAGTAGGGGGGCAACTAGATGTGGAAATGGAGGATAATAAAAGGCAATTGGGATGAATGGGGGTGGGCACTCAGCTGGGAAGCTCCAAAATCCTGAGCAGGAATGCAGTTTTAATGTTTCACCTAGGGCAGCAAAAGGCTTAAGGTTGTCCATGATAGCTATGGCCAGGAGGGACAAGCTGCTTCGTATAACAGGACATGACACACACACTATAATGGATGATGATGGAATAAGCCACCCACATGGAAAGCTTCACCCTAACCTCTGCCAGTGAACAGACAGCTCCAGTGCGGAGATCCAGATCGCAGCACAGGGACAAAGTCTCTTTTTCTAAAGCCATTATTATGCATTCTTGGATCCCACTGTGCTAAATCAATGGCACACGTCTGTGAAATTATTCACTAGTTGAAGTACTGCACAGACAGGTACACAGGCAAAAAGGAAAAGCGGTAGCAAGGCATGCTTGGTTATGAGTTTCACAGCTTTTTCTTCTGCTGCTGCTTCTTTTAAAAAAGCAATTCTAAATAATGAGCTTAAAATGAGCTAAAGCATTGCCTTCTTCACAAGAGGCCACATTCCCAAAGCAGAGAAGCTATATTTGTAGCAGCTAGGGATGAGGGCATTGCCCATCTAACACAATGAGAAGTCTGAAACACCAGCCCATTTTCCACTGCCTCCCTCTCTACCAATAAAGCATAATATATACAATTTTCTCCCAGAGGGTTACACTGACAGCTGTAGTCTTTAAAATGTCAGTCAGTTGGAGGAAAACTTGCTCATCTTTAGGACCAGATGCAGGAGGAGAGGTATTTGGATTTCAAAAGCGACACATTTAACTGATATTTTTCCAAGTCTCCACCACAGTTATTTAGATGGTGGGAAGATAATTAACCATCACTGTGATCCCAGTCAAACAGCAGTGTTTATTAGCAGTCAATTCTACAAAGATGAATCAATGCAGATGGAGGAAGCAATATGCTGAAAGTGGCTAATTCGTTTACATCATACATGCAATGTTCTGCTGCAGTATGACTTATTATTATGGTAAATGCCAAATGTTCTTTTCCAGAGTTGGTGTGATAGAACTTGGGGAGCTTAAAAGAAGTCTGGGATTTTGTCCAGGATAATTACTGAAAAAGATAGGTATGAGAAAGTACGGGAAGGATTCCAGATGGCTGCGTGGAGGGAAACAGGACCTTTGTGGTGAATCACTATTTTAAAAGCCCATTTTAACGTCCAAAGTGCTTTAGGCTGCAATCCTATGCCCATTTACTTGGGAGTAAGCCTCACTGATTTCAATGGCATTTACTTCTGAGAAAACATGCATGCGATTGCTCTGTTAAAGGTTTTGCCTGTGATTTGGAGAACAGCAAGGTGCTGCAATACTAGTAGCTGGAGCAAGTATTGGAACACTTATTGCCCAGTACTATGGCCTTCATTCATTTGTCCTCGCTATTATTCCCATTTTATACATGAGAACCTGAAGCTGAGACACCTCTTTGATGTAAAGAGCAACATCTCCTCCGGTATACCCTTCTGTGTCCTTCCTATAGAGCAGTGATGGCGAACCTATGGCACGGGTGCCACAGCTGGCACTCAGGGACCTCTCTGTGGGCACTTGAGCCATTGGTCACCAGATCGCGAAAAGACTGTCTCCTTCTGCAAAACACTAATGATTTTGTTCTTTCTCACAGTGTGGAACAGAATGATTTTATTCTAGAAGGACAGGTTGCTTACCTGTAACTGTAGTTCTTCGAGTGGTCATCTGTGCATTCACACACATATGTGTTCTCTGCGCCTGCACTGAGATCGTTCGGGAAACTTCTAAAGCTGAGGTGAATTGGGCGGGAGCCCCTCCCCCCGCGCGTGTCCCTTAGCGCGGCTCCCGCCCATCTCCTCAGTTCCCTGAGACCGCCTATTGCGACCGTCGGGACCGAGGATAACATTGCAAACGTTTGATACCATAAAAAGAAAATACGAACTCGGCATACACTTCGATATCGAGTAGGATAGTTAAAAACGGTGTCCCAACCCATTCCCTTTTGGTATCCATCGAACTCGATGAAGACACCGAGCGGGGAAGGAGGGCGGGTTGTGTGAATGCACAGATGACCACTCGAAGAACTACAGTTACAGGTAAGCAACCTGTCCTTCTTCTTCGTGGTCTCTGTGCATCACACACATATGGGTAGATTAGCAAGCTGACTTACCGGAGGTGGGTCGGTGTCGGTAGTCAGATGGTGACCGAAGACAGGACCGCTCTGCCGAATGCGTTCTGCTCTCTGGCTCGAACATCGAGGCGGTAATGCTGGATGAAAGTAGAGGGGGTAGACCAGGTCGCCGCCCTACATAAGTCCAGTAAAGGAATGCCTTTTCCGAAGGCTGTCGAGGTCGATAGAGCCCTGGTTGAATGGGCTATTACGGACCCTGGTAGAGAACGTTCAGCTAATTGGTAGGCAAGTTCGATAGTGTCTACTATCCAAGAGGATAGCCTTTGCTTGGATACAGAGAGGCCCGATTTTGGGGGGCCGTAGCACACAAAAAGTTGATTGGTCTTCCTTATCGATTCTGTACGGGCTTTGTAGAATAGTAGGGCCCGTCGGACGTCGAGGCTGTGCATCGACCTCTCGATCGTTGACGATGGGGACGGAAAGAACGTTGGTAGAATAATGTCCTGTCCTAGGTGAAATTCTGACACCATCTTCGGTAAGAAAGTTATGTCATGTCTTAGGACGACTTTATCTTTGTGGAAGGTTGTGTAAGGTGGGTCCACTCGGAGAGCGTGCAGTTCACTCACTCTTCTTGCCGAAGTAATCGCTATTAAGAATAGTGTTTTGAACGATACCAGTCGCAGGTCTGCTTTAGCCATGGGCTCGAACGGTGGCTTTGTCAGAGCATTCAGGACCAAGGGTAAATCCCAACCTGGGACTATGTTGCGGACTGGAGGTCGAAGATTTTTAAGCCCCTTCAAAAACTGTTTGATTAATGGATGTACAAATAAGGACGTCCCCGTTGAGGCAGTTCTGTGCGCTGTCAGAGCTGCTAGATAGACTTTGATTGATGAGAATTTCAGGCCACGGGTCATTAGTGAGTGGAGGAAATCGAGAACGGTCGAGATCGAGCAAGTCATTGGGTCTTTGCCTAAAGATGAGACGAAATTAAGAAAGGCAGTCCATTTCCTGGCGTAGGAGAGCCTTGTGGAAGGCTTCCTTGCTGCTAAGAGGATCTCCTTCACCGCGTCCGATAGGTCTGTATCCGCTGCTATCTGATTCTCCAGGCCATTAGGTTTAGAGAACGTAGATTGGGGTGAAACACTTTGCCTTTGTGTTGTGTTAGTAGATTGTCTTGTAGTGGTAATGGGAGATAATCTCCCTGTGAGAGGTTGAGTAGGTGTGCAAACCAAGGTTGACGCGGCCACCGCGGGCATACTAGGATGCAATTGGTTCCGTCCCGAGCTATCTTGGCGATCACACGTGTAAGAAGTGGGATTGGGGGGAATAGGTAGTAGAAGTCGCCGCTCCAGGTCATCAGGAAAGCATCGGTGATCGAATTCGGGTCCGAGGCTGCCCTGCTGCAGAACATGGGGCACCTTGTGTTTTCGCTGGTGGCGAATAGGTCTATCCTCGGATGACCCCAGCGTTGGAACAGTGAGTTGGTCACCTTCCTGTCCAGCGTCCATTCGTGCGATTGCATCGACACGCGACTCAAAGTGTCTGCAAGTACATTGGACTTTCCTGCGATGTGGATCGCTACAAAGGACATTCCTCGAAGTAGAGCCCATTCGTAGAGCTGCATGGTCAGTCTTGTGAGGCGCGTCGATCTCGTGCCGCCCTGTTTGTTTATGTACGCGACCACCGTAGTGTTGTCGGTCACGACTTGAATGTGGCAGTTCGAGAGATATTGTTCTAAGGCTTGTAATGCTTTCCAAACGGCCATCATTTCCAGCCAGTTGATGTGTTTGGCAGCTTGTGTGGACGTCCATGTGCCTTGTACGACGTGATCGCCTGAGTGGGCCCCCCATCCCAGCAACGATGCATCCGTTGTTAATATGCGGTTCGGTACCGGAGAATGGAACGGTATGCCCACGTTCAGGTTCGACTCCTGTTGCCACCACCTCAAGGACTCTCTTACGGCTCGAGGAAGATATAGGCGGACGGATGATTTGTCTTTCTCTGGTTTGAACTCCTTGATGAACCATGTTTGAAGGGGCCGCATGCGAAGCCTCGCATATCGTACGACCGCAATTGTTGAGGCCATATGTCCTAGTAGGCGTTGAATCGTATGAGCGGAGCATATTGGCTGCTTTGAGATCTTTTTTGCAAGTGTCCTTACTTGACGCACTCTGTCTTTTGGTAGATAAGCCCGACCTTCGAAGGCGTTTAGTTTCGCGCCGATGTACTGTATCTCCTTCACTGGTTGAAGGACCGATTTCTCCACATTCAGGCAGAGTCCCAGGTCCTCTAGGAGGTACAGGGTCTCTTCCAGAACGTGCTGGAGCTCCCGTTTTGATTGAGCCACTAGTAACCAGTCGTCCAGGTACGGGAAGACGGTGATGCCTCTTGCCCGAAGACTTGCACAGACCACAGCCATACACTTCGTGAATACCCTCGGCGCGGTGGAAAGTCCGAATGGAAGAACCACGAACTGGAAGGTGTCGTCTCCTACTCGGAACCGAAGGTATTTTTGGGTGTCCTCGTGGATGGCGATGTGGAAGTACGCATCCTTGAGGTCGATGGATGCAAACCAATCGTTCCTTCGGAGTAGTGGAAGAAGCGATTGGAGTGTGACCATACGAAATCTCTTTGGTGGGATAAAGAGATTTACTGTGCGAAGGTCCAGGATCGGTCTGAGTCCTCCTCCTTTTTTCTTCACGATGAAGTACCTGGAGTACAGGCCGTCCTCCAAGTTTTCTGCGGGAACCGGTCGTATTGCTCCTTTTTGTAGGAGGTTCGACATCTCTTCTAAGAGCACTCGAGTTGGACGGGTGGTCTTGATCCCGAGAAAAGGAGGGAGGACTCCGAACTCGATCCTGTAGCCGTGTTCTACTATGCTCAACACCCATCGATCCGTCGTGATGGTCCTCCAGGACCGGAGGTGTTGGTGGAGCCGGGAGCCGAAGAGAGGTGCCTGAGGTGGTGGAGACGAGGCAATCGGTCTGCTGGTGTCGAGAGCAGGCTGGACTGGAGGAGACAAGTCGGTCGGGCCGGTGACGGAGTCAAAGGCGCCGTCGGGTGAAGTCGCCCCCCCTCCGCGAGCCCCTCGAGCGCTGTTGAGGGTACGAGCGTTGTGGAGCCTGCGGCTGTGGGGCTTGAGGCCGACGATTCCCACCCCGATATTGTCCAGCTGGTTGGTATTCTGAGGAGGGGTATGGGAATCGGGACCATCGTCTTGGCCTGAATTGTTGAGATGGGGGCTGACGGACAAGTCCCATCTTCTTGGCCGTTGCTAGAGCCTTTTGAGCGGAGTCGAGGGAGTCATCCGTGGTGGCGTTGAACAACCCTTCTCCGTCAAATGGCAGGTCTTGTATCTTCGCTCTATCATCGGGAGTCAGATTGGTAGAGCGAAGCCAGGCGTGTCTCCTCAAAGCCACGGATCCGATCATCGACCTAGCGTGGCTATCGACCTGGTGGCGGGCCGTGTTCATCTGAAGGGCACCGATACTGGTTGCCTCCTTGATGTATTGCGCCGCCAGGTCCCTTTTGTCGTCCGGCAGATAATCACAGAGGTCTCCCAGCTTCTCCGTGATGAACATCTGGTATCTAGCTAGCAGCGCCTCATAGTTAGATACCTTCAGCCCGAGGGAAGACGAGGAATAGATCCTATGGCCGTAAGAATCTAATGTCTTACCCTCTTTGTCTGCCGGTGTCGTATGCTGTCTTCCCCCACGAGACTGCGCTGACTTAACTATGAGCGAGTTCGGGGTCGGATGGGAAAACAGGAATTTAGCTCCTTCTTCCTGGATTTTGTACATTGACTCCAGCCTCTTAGCTGTTGGTTTCGTAGAGGCCGGAGTTTTCCAGGTCTCCTGCACCGTCTCCAGCAGTGTTGGCAGGAAGGGAAGGAGCAGGTGGTTGGACTGAGTAGACTTCAGGACCGCGTAGATGTCGTCCTTTGCTTTTCCTTTCGCGGTTTTCGCCTCCACTCCTAGAGCTGTCACCATCCGGCTGACATGCTCTGAGAAGCTGCCCATGTCTTCCGAAGGGGAGATCGCTTCCTTGGATTCCACCCGTGTATCTGGTGAGGTGGAATGGGAGGAGGAGGCCACTGAGTCCGAGTCCGATACGTACGCCGATCCCGACGACGAACGAGTCGCGACGACAGGGGCGAGAATCGTCTGGGCAGTCGAGGTCGAGGCGGTCGGTTGGACTACGGTCTCGACGGGTGCCCGGAATACGGTCGTACTCTGCCTTGGCGTAGGAGATCTGGACCTATGTCTGCGCTCTCGAGGTGGGGAGCGTCGGTGCCGGTAGTAATGATCGCGCCTCCTCCGTTCCGGCGAACCTCGAGATCGGGATCTGTAGCTCCTAGATCTCGAGTCCGAATAATAGGAGCCCGACCACGACCTGTCATCGCGGCGACGGGAGTAGGCTGATCGGGAGGCAGAATCCCTCGAGGTCGAATCGCGGCTTCGGTATCGGGGAGAGCGTGATGGTCTGTGCGCCCTCTGCTCCTCCTTAGCGTATGCTGCTGGGGGCGAGAGACGTGGTGGAGGACCCCTCGAGCCCGAACGGGGTCGATCCATCGATGGCGAGGCCACAATTTCTCCCTCCGACAGGGAGGTGGTTATAGTCGGCGGTTGCTTGTTTGGGGTTTTCGAACCCGATTCTCGATCTCGAGGAGACGTCGTCGAGATCGGTGGAGACTGGGGGGCAATCGGTCCCGTAGCTCGATCTCGAGCCCCAGTCATCGCCGACATTAGTAGAGCCGTGCGCTCTGAGACCTTCATGGCGGCTGAGGTAGAAGGCTCAGCGTCTTTACTAGGCTTGTCCGCCATTTTCTTTTTCAGGCGTTCCGCCTTATCTTTATGGGCCTTTTTCGCCAATTTCTTTGCCGCAGAAGTGTCTTTTGACGGCTTCTTGGCTGACTGGGATCCCCCAGGTTTCTCCTCCGGATCAGGCCCTTTAGCTGACAGAGACTGCTCCCACAGGAGAGCTCGCAGCTTAGTTTGGCGCTGTTTCCTGGCCTGTTTCGTAAAGGCCTGGCAGTCCTGGCAGGTCTCCATTTTATGGCCTTGCCCCAGGCAAAGCAAGCACAGCAGGTGCTTGTCAGCGGGTGGGATTTTTGTCCCACACCGCTGGCATTTTCTAAAAGGTGCCTTCAGAGGCATAGTTAGAATTATAAAGGAGAGATTAGGAGATAGATGGATAAGATCGGGGGAGAGATACGGGTATAGTGAGAGTTTTTTTGTAATAATTTTTTTTTTTTTTTTTTGAAAAAGGAGATAGACTAGTCGAAGAAAGAGAAAGAGAGAGAAGATTTTGAAGTAAAAGGGTGATAGTAAAGGCTAACTCAGCTGAATAACGACTCCGGAGAGAGAGTAGAAGAACCCGACGACTACACGCAATGGCGGTCGAAGAGGAACTGAGGAGATGGGCGGGAGCCGCGCTAAGGGACACGCGCGGGGGGAGGGGCTCCCGCCCAATTCACCTCAGCTTTAGAAGTTTCCCGAACGATCTCAGCGCAGGCGCAGAGAACCCATATGTGTGTGATGCACAGAGACCACGAAGAAGAATTCCTGTTACAGAATTCTTTTCTACATTGTTATCACATTTAAAAGATTTTGAAGAATGATGCACAGAGCATGGCTTGGATGTAAAGCCCTAACAGTTGACCCAAGTGCTGCATGTGTTGCTCTCAAACTAACGGAGTATGAGCCAAGGTTTGACAAATTATCAGCATGCATGCAATAGCAAAAATCACATTAATTGTGCAAAAGCATGCCCAATGCAAACTTTTACCTAATGCAGTGTTTGCAGTCCAAGACATAAAGTGTTTAAAATGTGTTAAGCACGTTTAGTTTTCTTGTTTATCTTGCTCATCCTAATACAGGTTGACTTTTACTTTTACTAATCCGACACCTGTAGAAGCAGGGAAAGAACCCGGAGTAAAGCTTGCCCCATACAATTTCAGTTTGGCATATAATCATATTACAAGTTGAGAATCCCTTATCCAAAAATACATGTGCCTAATTATTTTAAAAGTTTGTATAAATTCCCTTCAGGCTATGTGTACAATGTAGTACTATAATAATTTTTTGAGTTGATTTTTTTTTCAACAAAAAACAGTTTGTATCATTGAAAGCTCTGTTATTGTGTTTTTCTTTAAAGACAAAAGATGTTAATTAGTTCGGACAACTGTATGAGTTGTTTTTCTAAAACTAAAACCTCGGTATTTAGGTTTAATTGCAGTGTTGGCACTTTGAAATAAATAAGTTGGTTTTGTGTTGCAGTTTGGGCACTCGGGCTCAAAAAGGTTCGCCATCACTGCTATAGAGTTTATATCCGGAGATGAGCAGATCCCACTGGTTCTCTCCATTCCACCAGGTTTCTGTAATGGCCACTATATCTAGATTCTCCTTTAAAACCAGGCACTCCAACTCTCCCATCTTTGCTCCGAGGCTTCTAGCATAGGCATATGACATTGGAGAAGGAAAATATGTTTTAATTGAAATCGGATGAAAAATGATCAAGAGAAATATGGATCTAATTATGTTTAGTGTATGTGTGTTAAATATCTTAGAGAAAGCAAAGCAACATTTTTCCTTACTTTGTTCAACCCCACAACAATGGGTCACTATTTCCATTTTTACAGAAGGGGAAAGTGATGCGGTGAGGTAATGTTTTGCCCAGGGCAGCCCAGGTAGTCTATGGCCATATTAGGATTTGAATCCCTTTCTCTTACCCACGTCCAGAAATCTAGTAATTAGACTACTGACCTATGATGTGATGTAAAATTTACTTTGGACTTGAGCAATTACTTTTTTAAACATAAAATTTTGGTATTCTGTTGTTGCTGGGTTGTTGTTTTTTTAAAAAAACTACCTGCCACTCATTCAGAAGCAAGCTATGTTAGTTTTGCTGTCAAATGTAGCAACATGTATAAGGTAATGTGAAATATAGGTTTTCATATTGAAGGGCTCTACAGGAACATTTCCTCATTCAAATACAGCAAACAGTGCCACCTATAATGAGGCAGAGCTCCAAAAATGTCATGCCTTGTTCTGTATCAGGCTTTGAAGTGCGACATCCAGGAGAAGGAGATTGACTTATTTTGAACATAATAAAGTGCATATGAAATTCTACAACTGAAAACAAAGAGAAGCCTGATTCTTGTTTTGACAACCTCTGGTTGCCACCCTTCTTTTTGTATAGTGATTTTATTTATTTATTTATTTATTTATAACACTGCACACCACCCTTCATTCAATAGACTCCAGCGTGTTGAATAATAAATATATCATACAACACTAAAATATATAATTAAGATATAACAATAATGATAAAATGAAGCAGCAACTAAAATATACAGCAAACTAAGGTATCGCTGTGAGGATAAAAGAGAAGGAAGACTATGTAAGCTGCCTTGGGTTCCTCGCAAGAGGAAAAAGGGCAGGATATCAATGTAAATAAGGAGGAGGAGGAGGAGGAGGAGGAGGAGGAGGAGGAGGAGGTCAAATTAAAATGCCTGGGGGGGAAATGTCTTGACCTTGAATGGAAATAAATGTAATATAGGTGCCAGGAACACCTCATTAAAAAGGATTGGGGTTCACTATCGAAAAAGACCTCTCCTTTGTGGTTGCATAGCACATCTGATAAGGAAGTTACTACTTGGAAAAGAGTTTCAGCAGAAGATCTCAAAAGAGGAAACTTCTCTAAAATGAGAGACTTGGTAAAAAAGGAAGTTGAAAGGGGGAGTCAAGGGGGTTAAATACCTTCAAAATGCTTGGAGGTTACTCAAAACCACAGTAATAGAAGCTCCGCTAGAATAAAGTGGCCAAGTCTGCTGATGACACCAAATTATTTAGGGTGGTTAAAACAAAAAAGGGATTGCAAGGAGGTCCAAAAGGATCTCTCCAAACTTGGAGAATGGGCATCAAAATGGCAAACACAGTTCAGTGCAAGCCAGTGTAAAGTGATGCACATTGGGGCAAATAATCCCCACTTCAAATGTAAGCTGATGGGATCTGAGGTAATGGTGGCTGACTAAGAAAGAGATCTTGGGGTTGTGGTGGACTGCTCAATGAAAATTTCAAGCCAGTGTGCGGCAGCTGTGAAAAAGGTAAATTCCGCGTTGGGCATAATTAGGAAAGGAATTGAAAATAAAACTGCCAAGATCCTACTCCCCTCATACAAATCTATGATGCAACCACACTTAGAATACTGTGTACAGTTTATACTGCGTACTGGTCACCACACTTAAAAAAGGATATTGTAGAGTTGGAAAAAGTGCAGAAAAGGACAACTCAAATGATCAAGGGGCTGGAGCAACTCCCCTATGGGGAAAGTTACAACATCTGGGAATGCTTAGCTTAGAAAAAAAGATGTGTACGGGGAGACATGATAGAGGTGTACAAAATTCTGCATGGTGTGACAAAAGTGGATAGGAAGACATTTTTCTCCCTCTCTCATAATACTAGAAACCGGTGTCATCCCATGAAGCTGATTGGTGGGAAATTCAGAACAGATAAAAGGAAGTATTTCTTCACACAGCGCATAATTAAACTATGGAATTCACTTGCACAAGATGTAGTGATGGCCACCAATCTGGATGGCTGTAAAAGGGGATTGGACAAACTCATGGAAGATAAGGCTATACTTCTGATGACTATATAGCTCCAGTATCAGAGGCAGGATGCCCATGTACTGATGTACACCAGTTGCTGAGGAATTTGGGCAGGAGGGTGCTGTTGCACTCACGTCCTGCTTGTGGGTTTCCCATGGGCACCTGGTTGGTCACTGTGTGAACAGAACACTGGACTAAATGGACCCTTGGTCTCATCCAGCATGGCTCTTCTTATGTTCTTATGTTCCTATTCCATTCCAATATTTTCACAGTTTTCACTGAAAAAGGCTCTAGCCCATGAGGTTGCAGGAAAGAAAATGCATGGGATGCACCTGATTGAAGACTTCCTTATGTCCCTGCCTGAACTGTCCCTAATAATTGTGTATTTCCCTTCCTCCAAACTGAGCACTATTTTCCTTCAAAACTGAGAAGGCTGCCAGAAGAAGTGTTTGGTTTTTAGATACAGGCTGAATCTCCCCCCACCCCACTGATTTGAGACAGTTCTCATTTCAAGGAGACCTGTGCCAACTGCCTAATTTGGCCTCCGCAGAGGACTTCTACAAAGTACTGTGTCCTACCAGGTGTTTTCTTTTCAAGAGACCACAGTCCCCCCTCCAAGGGTCCCCACCCCCTCTACAGGTCCCCAATCCAAGTGCTTTTCTCTCCACCAGAATTAATGCCAATATTAGAACCTTGGTTGGGGGGGGGGGGTGATGAAAGGGGTTGCAGGGAGGTAAGCTAAAGGCAGGGGCAGAATTCTACATGCAGATCCAGCAATCCCTTTTAAAATTAGGCCCCATACCCTCTTCCTATGAGATTGGAGCAGTTTTGTATTTAAACACACAGAACTGCCACCATTACATTATAGCTTAGATCACTGAAAAGCCTACAGAGAGGCACTCGGTTTTTCCCCCCTCCTAGGATCTTTCCTACATGAAAGTAATCATATTTCACTACCACTGTACTAGCATTAGGCATTTCAGGTGCTATCCCTATCCTTACCCAAGTGAAGAGAGTGAGGGAAGCCTTGTTGCAGAACAATAGCGTTGCTACATAGGGAGAGAGCTTTCATTTTTATCTTATTTCTAGAGATGAATATTCTAGCAATGGAAAAGATCAATGCATAATCTCCGGGATAAAAGGAGAGAAAGACAGGAGAAAAGTCATTTGACTAGAAAGCTCAGGTAGGGAGCGGGGAAGAGATTTGGCAACATGCTCAAATTACACCAAACAACAGGCACCCTCAAGACACTAATGCAAGTGCCTTCCCCACAGTAAGAGACCCAAAACAATCACATCTTCAGGGCAAAAAAATCATAGTCTACTGGAAATGAGGATTTACTGGTGTCTCATTCACAAGTTGAGAGTCAGTATGGTGTAGTGGTTAGATGGCAGACTAGGAAATCCTGTATTCAGGCGGTGAAGCTTACTGGGTGACTTTTGGACAGTCCCTATATCTCACCTGACCCATCACACAGGTTCTTGAGAGGATAAAAGTGGGGGACTGCTCCTTGGAGGGAGGTTGTTTCATTGAGTAACACTGGCTGATTCATTATCATCCATGCAAAACTACAACATCTGGTAAGGTCCCCACATGTGTATGGATATGGGTGCAATAATCATCCTGACCCCACCCTCTTCTGGTAATAGAACTATCTCAAGCACTTACTTGTCTTAGAAAGGTTTCCAAAGCCATCCAAAAGAGATTTCAGAGTTTCTTCAAACCTATCAGAGGAGGATTGCAACTGCAAAATAAATAAATAATTTTGCTGAGATGCTAATATTTATTCATTTCCATTATAGTGTTTCCAATATATTCAGTGTTTTCAGCTGAATCAAAAAGCATCCAAACAGAAGGTTCAATTACATTTTATCATACTGCATGACAAAAGGCAAATACTCTTATTAACTAGAAATTGGGGGAAATGCACTGCAACATTCCCACTCCTATTTCCAACTTATAATTTGGATTCACTTACCCTTTGAAGACTCTCTTTGGTGTTCAAAATAAAAGTGTTTAAAACCTCACTGAAAGGGAAATACATAGGAAACACAAAATTTATGTGCAAATTAGTCCAATGCAAATTAGATTGGGGTGGGGGATAATCTCATGAGACAGCATTCATTACACAGCAAAATGTAGATTTTAAAATGGCTTAATTCCTCATTAAAGTATTTATCTCCAGGGAACTTTCACCTCTATTAAGCCAAATAAATTCCATTAGTATAAATCCCCAGTGGCTTGTCTTTCTGAAATGTTGACAGATGGCTACTGCTAAACCAGAGGTGTTAGTAACTATAGGAATACATGTTTCAGCAAGCCAGTTTTACTGGCTAAGATCTGGTGATAGCCCATGCTAGCTTTGTATAAGAGGAAACATTTGAAAATTATGCCTGTGAACAGGAGCAAGGGAAGGAAGAATGAATGGAATACAAAGGAAGCAGAACCTGGGAGGTGATTCCAGGTGGGGAGATAATACAGATGAGGAGAGATGGGATTTGCAGCTTGGAGGCTTCACTTGGGTGAATGAAGAACACCCATATTTGGTGAAAATGTGGTACATACACTTCCAGATGAAAAACTCGAAACAAATCATTTCTAAGGTTGTACCATGACAGTGAATGGTATGTTGTGTATTGAGAAAGTCAGGCACTCATTCACACCATGAGACATATCATTATATGTTTAAATGCACTCTCTAACTCTGGGGTGCACAACCTTTCCAGCCCAAGGGCCACATGCGATGCTGGCTCGGGGATCGGGGGGGCAGCACACACGCACACACACACACGCACACACGCACATATACACACACCAGTGATCTTGATACAGGTTGCTCTTCCCTTGCTGCTAGCAGCAGAGGGAAAAGAATGATATAGATTCATATAGAGTTGGAAGGAGCCTACAAGGCTATCGAGTCCAACCCCCTGCTTAATGCAGGAAACTAGAGGAGGGGTGCTCCCATCCAAGTAATAACCAGGCTTGACCCTGCTTAGCTTTCCACGCTCAGACAAGCTGAGCCAGAATAAGCCACAGGCCTATTCTTAAAACCTCTATGGGTGCTTCTCTAGGTGAGGGTTTTATTGTGCCATCACCCCACCTCATTTATGGGATTTTACAAGGGGTCCAAATGTTGTCATCTTCTACTTGTAACCCTCCCTTGTTTTCCCACTGCTTCTTCCTTTTCTCTTAATGCAGAAAATCCATTAAGGAGAAAAAGATGAAATAGTTGCACAGTGCCTTCTAACTGATAGCACTAGGAGCCTTCTGTCTGGAAGCACCCTTTTTTTCAAACCATCTGGGATTTACCTGGGAACCACTGGAAGTAACAATTAATTGCACAGGTTGGGGGACTGAAAAGCTGGTTCAGAAGAAGTTACTAAGGGCCTTTTTTCTTAAAAGGACACCAGAAGTGAAGCCTGTGACCTGGTTCGCATGATATGACAGCCCACCGTGGCTTAATTTACCCGTGGGGGCTGTCGCATCATGTCAGGTACCCATAGGCACCCAGCTTGCCATGGCTTATCGTGTTGTGCGAACACAGGCAGCAGGGGTTGTTTGAGGGTTAGTGAAAGCCAGAGAGATCAAGGAGAATCAACAGGGGCACACACCCCTGTCTCTCTCCCAACATAGGTCATAATACAGGGTGACCAAGGCTGTTTCCATGCCAAAACTTGGCCTGAACCCTGACTGAAATGGATCCAGATAATTGGTCTCATCCAAAATGCATCTAGAGCTGGTTGGCCACCACCCACTCAAGGACCTTGCTCAGGAAATGAGCATTTGCCACCAGCCTAAAGTTACTGAGATTTTCCAGGTCCTGGGAGGGGTTCTTCAGAAGTGGTCTCACCACCACCTCTTTCAGGTGGCCTAGGACCTCTCCTTCTCACAAGGAGAAATTAATCACCTCACTGGCCCAGGGAGAAATGGTAGACCAGTACTGTCAGCAGTGAAGCCAGTCCAGAGTGCACAAACAAGTACACCATATGTAGGGAAAAACAGTGTCCCTTGCATTAGCCACTGACTCAGAAAACAAAAAGGAAGCCCACATTGAGAGGACAAAGCTTGAAGGCAACAATTCTCTGAAAATGCAGATGATATTTAAAAGGGAGAAGCTTTGGATAGTGGGATTATGACAAAAAGAAACCACAGAAGGGTGCGGGGAATCTAGATTTAGAGATTTTTCTAAATATTTATAAATCAGATCATTGTCAAATCCTCTTTTAATTTGCTTATGCAGAGTCTGTTTTTCTTCTGTCAGAGGTTTTCAATATTTGTCTTATCAGAAGCTTTTGAACATATTTCAGAGGAGAGATGAATTGATCATATGAGCAACTGCATTTGCCAGAAGTCTTTCAATCAAAATATAGTTTGCTAATGCTTGCCACACACACTCTCTCTCTTTCAGATTTTCCCACATTTGTTTAAAAAAAAAAAAAAATGTACGGAGCTCAAATTATTCATCGGTCCACAAGAAAAAAAATAACAAAAAACCTTCCCATTTGAGGCTGAAGCTGTTGCCTTGCTCAGCAAAAACCTTTTGTGATTTTTTTAGGGTCATCCTAATCCTCTCTTACTAACAAAGAGTATATTAGTAAGTGTCGTAGGGAGGCTGCGTTGCCAGTAGAACATGCAGCTCTTAACTGCTCATTTATAAAATATGATTACGGTAATAACAAAGGTGCACATTTCTGAAGACACACTTTCCCTCACTGCATATCATTTATGCTTGTGGTAATGCCCTACTTTTATTCAAAATGTAAACGCTGGTGAAGCAATGCCTTTGTTCAGCCATTACTCTGAATTCTTTTAGAGATAATCTTTTCCAGGGAAATTCATTCATAGGGAATTTGACAAGAACAGACTCCCCTCAAAAAGAGCAGATAGAAAGTTAATGACAGCCAGCTTGCTTGATCCCCATTTGGGCAGCCATGAGCTACCCCTGCAAAGTGCCCCAGCAGCCCCTTGGAGGGGCTCCCAGTGGCTGCCCAGTATTTTTTTTAAAAAAAATTGTGCACACAGTGGTGGAAAAATGTATTTTTTTCATTTTTAATCCCATTTGCGCAAAAGCGCTCATTCACTTAACTGCAAATGGGTGAATTTCAAGCCTTGGCTGCAGAAATGTCCGGGGGTGGTGGTGGTGCCTGCTCAGAGTAACAAAGATCTGTAACAGGTCTGTGGGTCATGCTGGCTCAGCTTGTCTGAGTGTGGAAAGCTAAGCAGGGTCAGGCCTGGTTATTACTTGGATGGGAGACCCCTCCTCTAGTTTCCTGCATTGAGCAGGGGGTTGGACTCAATGGCCTGTAGGCCCCTTCCAACTCTATGTTCTATGAATCTATGAATGTCCCAGTCCAAATCCCTAAGATCCCCCTCACACACACCATTTTAAAGGGACCCAGAATTTGACAGGCAGCTGTCAAACTTGGTTTCCGTTTAAAAAAAAAAGCAGGGGACTCACTTTTACTGTTTCTCAAGCCCCTAGAGGGTCAGGAAAATGGCAAAAGTGGCTCACCCATGTGGACTAAAGGGAAAGAATGGGAAAAAGTTGAGGATCTTGCTGAGAAGGGGGGTAAATCCCCCAAACACCCCCTTCTCAACACAAGATCCCTTGTGGCTTGGGTTTCTCTTGACAGATCACCTTCTGCAACCTGTTTAGAGAAACACAGAATGAGGGGGGGGGAATCGTTTTCAAGTCTCAGCTGGGGCAATGTCCATGGTGGGTACCCGCTGTCCCTTGGCAGTGGGCACCCCACTGGACATTTCCCCAGCTGGGGCTTGAAACCCACACATTTGTGCTTAAGTGAACAAGTGCTTTAGCATAAATGGGATTTTTTTTTAAAAAAAATAATTTTCTTCCACATAGCTCTGTGCACACAGAAATAATAAAAATACTGGGGCAGCCACAGAGAGCCCCTCCAAGGCAGATCGCTGGCCACGGTGGGATCAGTCATCCGGGTTCGGACAACAACACGACAACCCACCATGGCTAAAACAATCCCAAGAACAGCCTATGGATTCTAGTTGTAGGTTGTTTGAAAAAAACAACCCACCATGGGTAAACTGGGCTGGGTTTGCAAGCCACGACAGCCAACTGTTGACTGTTATTGTTTGTTGGTTGGTTGTCATGTCGTGCGAACCAGGTCACAGAGGCAGCCTGCATACCAGAATCTCTTTGCCAGGGGAAAAGCTGGGACCACAGAGTGCTACCACCTCCACCTTTATAGTCAAGTGATTGCTTGCTTGTTGTTATTTTTATTTTAAACATTTATATATCACTCTTCAGGCACATAACCTCTGAAAGCAATTTACAGAATGTTGAAAATTACAGAGTAGCAATAAAGATTTATACAATACAATGTATAAATGGCAACCATTTTCAGAGGGAAAAGTTTGAATCCCACTATAGGACCAATTATCCCACATAGAGACAAGCGACATGTCTATACGTAAGGTTAATACATATTTTGCAAGACAGCCACAGACACAAGGGAAGAGGAATACTACAGCAACAAGCTCACAGGAGACTGCAACAGAAGCTGCCTGATCGCTCTGAAAAAGAGCAGTGCACTGACTGCAATGCAATGTGAAGCAGAAAGTACCGTATGAGTTCAAGTACAGCCTTGGGAAAGGCTGAAGTGACCCCGGCCCTGCAAGTAAGGATCTTACTTTTTGGAGATCCTTCCAAGAATAAAATTAAGTACAATGGGAACGCAATGAGACTTCTTACCTACCAACTTAAATTTGGTTAACAGAGCCTCGTAAACACGACCACTGAATGCTCTCCCACAGTATCTATCAGCCTACCTATACCACATGTGAAGTCCATAACCTTTCTACCAGGAAGGCAAGGGACTATAAAGTCAACATACCCATCTCTCTGTTCCTAATTATTAAATCTCCTGTTATCAGGACTCACCCCCAATCCAGAGGCATATCTTTGGCATGAAAGGGTATTGGTTCATCACCTGTGAAATGGGCCTTTCTAAGGGATCATATCTCTCTTCCTCATTATGCACCCTGCTGTCCTAAGACCACAATTCTCCATATCTGTAGAGCAGCCTTTCCCAACCTGGTACCCTTCAGATGTTTTGGACGACAACTCCCACCATTCCTGACCATTGGCCATGCTGGCTAGGGCTGATGGGAATTGAAGTCCAAAACATCAGAAGGGCATCAGGTTGAGGGAGGCTTCTGTAGAGGATCTGTCAGTGTGGGAGTGAGACCGCTCTACTAGTCAGTTTCCTATCCTAATTGAAATGATTTTAAAGGGAAAATTTAAAATTTCTTGTAGAGTGTATACAATTGTGCAGTATAGGAGAAAGAAAACTAATCTGACAGCTTGCAGAAGGGTGTTTGCATACTTATCATATTTTTCCTTGATCTTTTTCTTATTCTCTTCAAATTGCTCCAAGACACCTTTGATTCTCCCAGCAGGAAAATTAAGTGAGCCCTTTTCTTTTCCATCTCCTCCAAAGAGCTGCGGCTTAGACTGGTATTTGGTAAAAATACTGGGCTCATTCTGTTTTCAGAGAAAGACAAAATGAGCTAGTGTTTAACACACATAAAGGGAAAGACAGATAATGTTGCACCCAAACATTGGCAACTACATTTTTATTAATAAGCGCTCCCTCTTTTTCTGTGTACTATTTTTAAAAAAGAATTCAGCATTCAGTCACAAGTTAACACACAACAAGTTAAAACATATACAATTAAATAGAACAATGCAAGGGCTACAGGTTAATGGGAGAGCACATGTTTTGTATGTAAAAGGTCCCAGGTTCAATTCCTGGCATCTCCAGGTAGGGCCGGGAAAGCCTCCTGTCTGAAACCCTAGAGAGCTGCTGCCGGTCAGTGTAGATAATACTGAGCTAGATGGGCCAATGTTCTGACTTTAATAAGGCATTAAAATTACAAAAATAAAAACAGCTATAAAATACAAATTGCAGCAGAAGCCCATTTGGCAGAATTTCTTTTTAAACAGGATGGTATTAAATGCCTTCCTAAATGATCTCAGCAACTTGGCCATGTGAGCCTCTCTAGCCAGAATGAATGTTCCATTAAAAGAGGATCACTATGAAAAAGGCCCTGCTCCTTCTCCTCATAAGCCACATCTCTGAAGGTAGCTGGACTAGTGTTGCCACAGATGTCAAAGCCCAGGGACGAGGGGCTGTATGGGAAAAGGCACCCTTTAAGGTATCCTGAACCCATGCTATTTAATATTTTAAAGGTCAACACCAGCACTTTGAATTAGGTTCAGAAACAACTCACAACTAATGCAAAGCTTTCAGCATCAGTGCAACAGTGTTTTCTTGGACAAGCTTTTTTTAACTGTCTGGGACCACATTGTGGATCATCTGAAGTTTCTAGACACTTTTTAAGACAGTCTCACATAGATTGCACTTCAATAATTCAATCTGAAAGTGAAAAACATTGTGGCCATATCTCTGTCTTCAAGGAGGGGACCCAGTTGGTGAACCAACTTTGGCTGGTAAAAGCACCTCCTGGCCATAAATGCCATCTGAGAATGAAATAGCAGGACTGGGTCAAAGAACACCCGCAAACAATACCGGCTCCTCTGTGGACACTACACAATTCATTCTTAGACCAACTTTTTTCAAACCACAGAAACATTCCATCAACACACTCATGACAATAAATATGTCTTTCCCCCCCCTTGATGTTACCCCCAAAATACCTTGCAGGGTTATAAATCGCTTTCTGTTTGCCTTTCGACGGACAGATTGTCGCTGTAACCTGAGGGGGGGGGGAAACGGTGCCGTATTCAGGAGATCGGCTTGTACCAATCATTAGAGATGTACGTGTTCGCTTCCAAAATGATGGATTATATCTGGACTGGCCGATTTGGAATCTTTCTACAGCACAGTAGGAATTATAATTAACTGTAAGTTGAATGTGGGTATATCTGGGAGGCAAAGAAGATAAGAAGTGCTAATTGGAAGGAGGGCTATAATTCTTTTATGTGCAGTGGAATTTTGGAAGTACAGGGGCAATATGACTTCAGCATTTATGTTGCTCTGGAAAAAGTTGGAAAACAATATTCTAAATAAACTGGAAAGAAGAATCCAAGGTTGGGATGTAAACTTTGAAGTAGACTTAACAAAAAAAAGACTAGAATTGGACACTACACAGGAGGAGAAAGAAGTAATTAAGGATGTTGGAGACTTTCCAGAAATTCACAGAGGCGCTGAAGTTTTAATTGGACTGAATTTGTTTAAGGAGAATGCTCGGAGAAAAGTTATGACACAGTTTTTAAAACCCAAGATGGCGAATGCTGAGATTTACAGAGGCTCTGAACTCGGGACTGGACTGAATGTGCCTGAAAAAAATTATGAAGCCGGTGAGCAAGATTATCCATTTGACAGAGGGAAATATGAGCTTTTTTAAAAAAAAAATCTGATTTTGTTTTGACTGGGAAAAGATACAAGGTTGTTGTTTATTGAATTATTCAGATAAAGGGATTGCCTATATGATTTGTATGGACATTAAACATTTAAGAAAAGGGATTGCTTATATGATTGGTCTGGATTTCAAATATAAATGGTGATGTAAGAGAAAATATTATTAAGATATAAGCATAGGTCTGTTTGGAAATATTTACTTTAAAATGTCTTTTTAATCTTGTGTGGAAGATTTGACATATTGAAGGGGAAGGTTGTTCTTTGTTTTTGTTTTTTGGAGGTTTTCTTTCTTTCTTTCTTTCTTTTTTTGTCTTTTACAAGTAGAATGATGACTTATGTGCTTCTTTTGTTTGGTTAGCTGTTACTTACTTTTTAACTTTCAAACTTTTCTTTAAAAAAAAAAGATATCTTTAAAATTAAAAGTGAAGTGGTTTATGGATAGATAGAAAGAAACAAGGAGTAAATGTACTATACTAGAGAGGGATTCTTAATATTCTTAATAATGGGATTTTAAATTGGATTAAAATGTTGTCTTGCTTTTGGTTTGCCGTAACTGAATGTAAGGTTTTGTTAACAGAAAATGCTGTAAGAATAACTGTGGTTGCTTAAGCTGTGGAGAAGATTGGAAGTCCTTTTTAATTGTGTATATTGTTTGTTATATATGTGTTTTTGTGTTTGTATGAAATGAAATTAAAAAATTCACAAACCAAAAAAAAAATAAATATGTCTTTTTTTAAATTTACCAGTATTAATCAGAGACACAGTATATTCCAGGCAAACCACAGAATATTGCCATAGAGACTGTGCTACATTTATTTTACTTGATGGTAGCATGTTTGTGAGTGTAGGGGCTGATGAGTAGGTCCTTCCTTTGCTTTACAAAGTTATGAAATACAGAGCTCTGTGTGGGTAAATTTCAAAGAAGAGTTGTTGTTTCCTAGCAGGTCTTGTGTATATTTCTCAGTTGTGGTGGGAAAAATATCAGTAGCAATAATGTGAGAAATTGTGACCTGTAACTGTAATAGTCAAGGTGTTGCAATAGCTTACGGTATATATTTCAAAAGATATCCCCTCTACTATGTACTACACACTACACACACACACTCTCTTCAAGGTCTTGTAGATGGTTCTCCCCTCACCCATTTTATGAAGTAAGTTAGATTGAGAGGTAATGACTAACTCAGGGTCAGCCAGTGATCTTCATGCCTGAGTGGGCATTTGAACCTCAGTCTCCGCAGTCCTAGTCTGTCACAATACCGCTATGCTACACTGCCTCAGTAAGGTTTACTTTAAAATGTTGTGATGATTTTATTTTATTATATTAGGATAGCTAAATGCTACTGAGTTTATGAAACGTTTGCATATGAAGGTAAGAATGGACTTCACAGTATGTCCACTGAGAATCAGGAACAAGAGCCCTACTTCTGACACTGCTTGAGTCAGGGCTGACTGGATCATCTGTCTGGTAGATCAGTCAAACGGGATCCCAGAATCACCATCAGCAGAGCAGCAGTCATTCATTTTGTTTGCTAGAATGCCATACAGCAAAAAGGACCACTCTGTGCCATGCAGGGATACAGATCAGGGGAGGGAACTGAATTTTAGATGGATGGCACCGGTGCTGCATGGCATCCTACCAGACAAATAGAACACCAAAAGGAGAGAGAAAAGTTAGCACACTCCTTTGCACAGCTTAGCAAGGGGTTGCTTCTGACAGGACACAAACCCAGATGGCTCAGCTCTGCTAGCTGGGCAGAAGATAGCACTGTTTGTGCTCATGCAGCTAATAGGTTTCATAGGATTTGGCTGCCAAGATGACAATTTTGAAGGAAGAATTGAGTAATTTTCAATGGATAGGTGTAAGTATACTGGAACATTGTCTGAGGATTGTTTCACATGCCATTGCTGACTAGGAGTTGTAGTCCAACACATCTGGAAGGCCCCAGGTTAGGGAAGGCTGATCTAGAGGACATCCAAACAGATCTCACTGCAATTTTTAATCTCAAACATCAGGCTTCTTTTTGTTTTGACCCTTAACTATGTGTTCTGGTCTGGTGTAAGCAGGATTTCAGTGAAAATCCTCCTGACCTCAGGATTGATGACCTCATTGGATGACCTCATTGTAGATGGCATGCCATTTAAACAAAAGCACAGAAGATATATAGAGTGTAGGCTAGTTTCTTCTTTTGCAGCCAGTGAAATATCTACCACAGTAGAGTAAACCACAACTGAGCAGGTGAATGCTAAATTTATAGAAGTTAATCAGAATAATCTCCAGCACGGCTCATCTTGTAGAAAGCCTTTCCTTCCACCCCTTCCTTAGACCTAATGAATGACAGCACAGGTCTTTCCATAAGAGGAGAGACCGTGATATTTCCACATAAATAACAACCTAGGTCCAATGGCAACTGAAACCAAGACCACTTTAGGCATGAGACCAAAAAGGGCAAAGCCATAGCTATGCCCAGAAACAGGGAGTGTAATATAAATTATATGCCCACAGGAATACTCATTTATACTCAGGTTTATGTATATTTATATTCCATATATCTGCACAACTGTGGAATTTGGTATCTGCCACACAGTCTCAGCTTCAATTACAAAAACCCAAAACTTTTTAGGGTATACAGTAATACCTTGGATTGCAAGCATAATTCGTTCTGGAAACGTGCTTGTAATCCAAAGCACTTGTATATCAAAGCAAAATTCCCCATAAGAAATTTGTACACATATTTTTAATTTAAGCTGCAATAAAGAATGATAGTGTAAAGTCTTCATTTTTCTTGACCATACTACAGTACTTGTATTGCAAGACGTCGCTTGTTTATCAAGTTAAAATTTATTTTAAAAAATTGCTTGTCTTGCAAAACACTTGCAGACCAAGTTACTTGCAATCCAAGGTTTTACTGTATAGATAAACTTGAAAATGAGGGGACAGTATCCAGCTAAATCACAGAAGCTAGACTGGGGACTAATTAAGACTTCTGGAGTTTAGAGAGAAAGGATTCTGTGATCTGTATCTGCACAGCTTCTTGTCCCTCCCCATGGTTAGTAGATGCAGAATAAATTATACAAAAAAATGATCAAATATGTGCAAATTTGCTGGATTTGCATCTATTATTAGGGTTTAATAATTTGCCTTTCTTCAAGCAGAATTTGCATTAACTTGGTCAGAGGTTGGATTATTTTAAATGTAGAGTGTACAGACTATGGCCTATACTGCATATGCAGACATCTGCTTATACTGGACAAAACCCAGCAACCTTTTGCCATATACTGCCGTGATAAATCCTATTGCTTATGTTGTCTATCAAGTTTTGAGGGCAACATGAATTTGTACCAAAGGTCCATCTAGTATATCATCCTGCTTATTACAGTAACCAATGTGATGCCTCCATGAAGCCCATACAGAGGCATGAAGCAATAGCCCTCTTCCATTGATGCTCCCTAGTAATTAGTGTTCAGTGGCATACCGTGACCACGTTCGCACATCATGCTAAACCATAATTTACAGTGACATGAATGAGTAGGAATGAGCTGCAGTGAGCCTTAGCCTCATTTATTTATTTATTGAATTTCTGTAACACCCAATAGCCAAAGCTCATGTCCTCCCCATTCCTCCTCTGCTCACACAGCTAGGAGGAGAAGTTTGGAAGCTTCTGTTTCTGATTTTGCTTAACTGCAGTTTGACATGCCAGCCAGACTGACAAACTGTGGTTAACATTAACTATGGTAAGTTTCAAATGAGCCAACTTCAAACCGTAATTACTAAAGCTGGCTTGTTTAAACGAACAATAGTTAAGATTGAGCACAATTCCAGGTCCACACAGCAAGCTCTGATTAATCAAAAGCAGAAGTGGAAACCTCAGTCCAAACTCCTCTGCCCACCTCCAAACTCCTCTGCCCTGCCATGTTTGAGGAGGGTAGGAAATGGGAGAGCATGACCGCAAACTTCACCAGCTTGTTCTTTCTTGTTTATATTGTGCTAAACTATGGTTTAATATAGCCTTCCCTAACCTGGCCCCCTCTAGATGTGTTGGACTACAACTCCCAATTATCCCCAGCCAGCATGGCTGCCTGGGATGATAGGAATTATGATCCAACACATCTGGAGGGCACCAGGTTGGAGAAGGCTGGTTTAGCATGAAGTGCAAATGCAGCCTCTATCTCAGACATGTTGAACCTCTTTCAGCCTGAGAGCCAAATTCCACTTTGGAGAAGCTCTCGGTGCCCACATTCCAGTGGTGGGTAGGGCTGAAGGAAAAGGGGGTGGGGCCGAAGACAAAAGGGGTGGGGCTGAAATACCAAAAATGTCAGCATATTTTAGCTTAAAGCACTTTCTGCCAGGCAGTAACTAAGCCTTGGGAAAGCCATTTCAACCTTTTAGAATGGGGGAAAACTACACAAATCCTGGGAAACCACCAAACGATCAATGGCCAGGGCAAACAGGGTGAGGTGAAAGGCCGGGGGGCATACCCATCTGGGAAATCCCAGAGGGCTAGTTTGGGTCGGATATGTCCCCTGGGCCTGGGGTATTGAACTGCTGCACTATCTGAACATTGAGGTTCTGTTTAGCCATCATGGCTCATAGCCACTGATCGATTTCTTCCCAATGGATTTGTCAAATCTCCATTTCAATGTCATTCATAAGAACATCAGAAGTTAGGTATCAACATTTCTTACATGAGAGAATGGTGTAATAAAAAATACAATCAATTTCACTTACACTAGGCATGCTTACTATGATCAACTACGTACTTACCCAAAAAAAATAAAACTACCAATCCAACAGAGTGTATGCCTAGCTATGTTGCATAATTTAAAAAAATGAAATCCCACTGATCAGCTGTTTGGCAGGGAAGGTGGACTGAATCCACCTCTCCTACCTCTCCTGAACATGGGATTCCGGTTCTACCAGGCCACACACACACACACACACACCCTGCAAGTTGCACTTCTTTTCCTGTGATTCCACATCCATTTAACAATATACTCACAGAAATCTTCTTCCTTGTACATATATCCTTTAGCTATATCAGGGAAATAACTATATTGTATTATATTTAGACCAAATGAAATGAATATGCATCAACATGCCCAACATAAGAGGGATGAGCTGTTACCTCCTCTCCTGACACATACCATAGATGGTTTTATTTTATCAAAAACTAACAACAACTTTCCTAACAACAATATTTTTAAAAAAATCTCTTTATATTGTAATACCAAAAGATCTACATCCTGAACAAACAAACAAGATAGAGGCATGGTCTCAAAATGAGCTTATAGTCTTCCAGTGGGAGTAGAGACAGTGTGTTACAGTGGCTAAATTAACTTGAGTTCAAATCCCTGCTCAACCATGAAATTCACTGTGTAGCCTTGGGTAAGTCACTATCTCAACCCTGCTTCACAAGGTTTTTGTGAGGCTAAAATGTCACATTTAGCTCTTGTATCGAAAAAATGGAATAATAAACTCTACTTTTAATTTTTACTGCTTTCCCAAAGGTAGCATAATGCCATCATAGCGACTTTATGCATTAGACTCACATCCTGAGAACTCTGCTGTGAGCTTTTGCCTTGTCTTTGTTGGATACTAAATTCAAGTGGGACTGATGCTGACTGTAAATTCTCTGGACAGAACTGGGAACCAAAAAGGAACTGAGAGTCACTCATACTGTTGTAATCACTAGGAACACTGGTCCAGCTGGATGGTTTATTAGGCCTGAAACAGGAAAGCAGAAATGGGAGACATCCTAAGCAAGTGTAATGAATAAAACATAATGACAAATATATTAAATATATATGACAGCCAAAAAAAATCTTGTCTCTTCATGATTCTTGAAACTGTTCAAACCCCATAACAGAATTAAATGTTCAGCAATCCTGATGTTCACTAAATATATTGACATTTTGAGGTAAAGGATCTCCTTCTACTCATCATTAAAAAAATAAATTAAACCTATGCCATTTTTCTCAGGGCACTCTGAAATCTATATCTATATATCTCCAGCAATATGCTTGACCATTCTCCTCTCCCAACAAATGTTCATGTTTGGAAGCTGTGGAGAAAGCCAACCTAAGCCCCCTGCCTGACACACACACACTCACCAAGGAGGGGGGAAGGAGACCCAGGGGGGGGAGACAACCAGTCTCCACAGATGCCAAAGGGGACAAACAACATCTACATAGAATCACCCCAGGGGGAAAGGCAGGAAGCATCACCAGGTTTGTCAATGCTCTTGCATATCAGCCCCATCTACATAAGACTTGGAATACCTCTCCAGGGCAGACGCTTCGGCACCCCTAAGGAATGGCCACTCAACACCATAGGATGGGACCATTAAGCAAGTGGCTTCAAAGGGACCCCATCCCACGGGGGGGGGGAAGGCGTCACCCCACCTGACCCAAAAGGCCGCCCCTCAGGGAGGGTGTCAACCCACCTGATCACGGAGGGAGGGGCTACCTGAAACACCAAGGTATAAAACACCCTGCACAAGGGAACTTTTCTCTGGACCTGATCAGCAATCTTGCCCATGCCTGGGGTAAGGGAACGAAGGATCAGCAACCCCGGGAAACCAAGCTGAAATCACTGGCCGCTTGGGTTGACCGGACCCCCGGGAAACCAAGCTGAAATCACTGGCCGCTTGGGTTGACCGGACCCCCGGGAAACCAAGCTGAAATCACTGGCTGCTTGGGTTGACCGAACCCCCGGGAAACCAAGCTGAAATCACGCACAAGCCGCTTGGGTAGACCGGGCCCCGCCAGGAACCCAGCTAGCCGCTTGGGTAGACCGGGCCTCCGCTGGGAACCCAGCTAGCCGCTTGGGCAGACCGGGCCTCCGCCGGGAACCCAGCTAGCCGCTTGGGTAGACCGGGCCCCGCCGGGAACCCAGCTAGCCGCTTGGGTAGACCGGGCCTCCGCCGGGAACCTAGCTAGCCGCTTGGGTAGACCGGGCCTCCGCCGGGAACCCAGCTAGCAGCATGCGGTTGACCGGGCCTCTGCCGGGACCCGAGCTAAGCTAACTAGCTGAGAGCCCTGAAATCACGTTGTCGAGGCTTTTGCTTGCTACTTTGTACCGTACTAATAAGCTGTATTGCTGGCGTGGGTCTGGGTTTGTGAAGGTAATTTTGTAAATAAACTTGTTTTCTAAAAGATACTTTTGTGGCTATAACTTATCCCTTTGTTCTGGGCTAAGGCGAGGCGCTGGGGACCTCGGAGAAGGCCCACCCCAGCACCCGCTACCCCCTTAGCATTGAACCCGCGCAGAAGACCAGGTTGTCGGTCTTCCACTGAAGCTCTTGGTGGAAATAACATGAGGAAAATGAACACCTTCATCTAGAGTAGTTGCAAACTTACTGTCACTGACATTATGTTGAAATGAAAAAAATATAGACTGTTGCAGCTGATTATACAAGGTAAAATAAATGGGAAAAGAAGTGTAGGAAGAAGAAGGAGGAGGAGGAGGAGGAGGAGGAGGAGGAGGAGGAGGAGGAGGAGGTCTTAGCTGAAAAACCTTAAGGAATGGTTTGGGGCAATACAACATCATTGTTTAGAGAGGCCATATCTAAAGACTGTTTAGCCATGATGATGTCCAACCTCCGGTAGGAGAGGAACAACAAGAAGAAGACATTCTGTTACTTCCTATGTTCAGGGTTCTGTACATCCCACAATTCAATGTAAAGGCAGAATTTGGGAATGCTCACTGAATCCAGCATCCTAAAAATATCAGTTTCATTTTTTAAAAAATTGAGCTATTATGGTTGTGAAGAAAGTGTATAAATAATACCTGGTGAAACATCAGATGAAGTAGGATATCTCAGCAAGATTTCCTGTGGCCAAGGGGTTCCCCTTGATTAGCAGAGGGAAAATAAATTATAAAGATATATGCAAATTTTATTTATCTGAGCTTCCTTGCTGCAGAATTTTGAGGGCTTAAAAAACACACCACCCAGCCCTGTGTATAGCCCACAGCTAGCTTCATTGCACTGCCGTTCACATTTTGCAATTCCAGTTTGAGCTAACATCAGCAACATTATTGTTCTTCCTCACAGGGGCAGGAATGAATAAAGCTATACCTTTACGTCCTCCCCCAATCACCCAGCAGAACCTGGGCTCATGCAGAACTGTTTGCTCTGCATCTTTTTCGAATTCATCAGAAATTCTTTAAAGGCCATGGCAGGAGTCCTGGGTGTTTAAAGCAATGAAATCCTGTTTTCGACAATGCCATTCATATAATTTTCTTCGTTTAAGAAATATGTTTATTCCCTTACATCTGTGTCCTTAACTATCCCCTGGATTAGAGAACATTTTGAGTTTTTATCTCTACTACATGCCAGATCAAATTCTCTGAGTCTTTCAGATAGTGCTTTTCTGTTGCAAGTCAAACACTGACATGCTTATTTGATGTCATCAGCCCTATTCCAACAAAACAGTGCTTTTTCTTTTTATCCTGGCTATTTATAGGATGCCAGTCCTCTTGGAACAGAAGCACTGACACATCAGAAAATGACTGGGAAGCATATGGCTGTAGAAATGCAATAAGTATGCAAATGTTGTTTGAAATATAATAATATCCAACTATGAACTCAGCTGTGTGCCAGATGCAAACAAAGCTCTATGCTGTGCAGAAATTACATCAAAAAAGGGATTCAATATCATCTACAGCTATGTACTTTTCCTCTGTCCTACATTAATAACTAGTCAATATACCTGGCTTCGCACGGATTCAAATAGCCCTTAGTTTCATACAGCAAAGCCTTCAAGCAAAGTTACACAATTAAGTTGGACACATTGTGCCCACCCCATCAGAGTGAAGCCTCAGCTGCTGGCACCCCTAGGCACGGCCACTGCCATGGTGAATCCCTATTGACCCCTGAGCTGTCTGTCCAATCCATTTCCCTGAGGGGGAGAGCTCCCCACAGAACACTTCCTCCTCACTTCAAACTGTATCAATTGCAAAGGTATGTGCTGGTTAGGAAGCCTGCCATCTAGTGACTGAAGTTGGTACTCAGGCTTCAAACACATGGACAAATTAAAATTAATTAAAATTAATGTGTTTTAAAAACAAAATAAGCCCAAGGTGCAAACCCCTAGAGTCCTCTTAGTATGCATGCCAAATTCTTAATTTAAATACATTTGACATATACAAATGATTATCGCTCTCCCACCTTCATCCACAATGAAGCAACAACTCTAGCACTGGAACTGTAGGGAAAAGGTTTTGGTGAGAGACCGCCTTAGTTTTGTACATTCAGTGCTCTATGAGTGCATAGTTTAAGTTATGAAATTCGCTGCCACAAGGCATGGTAACTGCCACTAGTCTACATAGTTTTAAAAGGAGATAAGACAAACCCATGGAGCATAAGGTAGGGGCTGTAGGTCAGTGGTAGAGCACCTGCTTTGTATGCAGAAGGTCCCAGGTTCAAACCCTGGCATCTCTAGGTAGGGCTGGGAAAGAATCCTGCCAGAAACCATTGCTACCAGTCAGTGTCGACAATACTGAGCTAGGTGGACCAATGGTCTGACTCAGTATAAGACAGTTTCCTAAGGTAACCACTTGTTACTAGTTATGATGGCTACCTAAATGCCATCACCAGGTTCAGAGGCAGTATGCCTCTGAACATCAATTGCTAGGGAACAACAGCAGCAGAGGGCTATTGCCGTTACATCCTGCTTGTGGGTTTTCCCAAGGAATATGGTTGTCCACTGTGAAAAAGGATGCTGGACTAGACAGGCCTTTTGTCCGATCCAGCAGGGCTCTTCTTATTAATCTGCTAATTAATATGAATGGTAGCTTTATATAGGCCTCTGCAGGCCCAGATAATGCCTAGCGCAGTAGCTAGAGTATGGAGATGTTGCAGTGTGGCAGACATGAGCACTAAGTCAAACCTTCTGCCTATATACCCTCCAGTATTAGAGGCAGTATGCCTCTGAATACCAGTTCCTGGGTAACATGAGCAGGAGGGTGCTATTTTGCTCATGTCCTTTCACCATAGTGTGGAAGACTGTGACCAGGTGACATGTACACCTGTCTGTTCAGTCTGCTGTTCATGTACTAACTGTTGATGGTCAACAGTTCTCGTGGTTCTTTATCTTTAAAGTGGAACTGGACAGGGCGGCCCTTCAAACGGGATGCCTTCAAATAGAGTACAGTCCTCTGGCAACCCTTCAAATAAAGGACTGTCTGTAGAAGAGGACACATGGCCAGCCAAATGCTGGACTAGATGGGCCTTTGGTCTGATCCAGCAAGGATCTTCTTATGCTCTTATGTTCTTTAAGTTATACAACATGCCTGCAAGGTTATAAGCTGTCTGTTATTCTGCGAACAGAACATGGCAGCTCCATAGATCAAAAGCGATAACAATTTCTTCTTCTTCTTCTTCTTCTTCTTCTTCTTCTTCTTCTTCTTCTTCTTCTTCTTCTTAGAAAATGATAGCTTCAGCCCATAGCATATCTCCTTCACTGAGATTTTGATATAGTGGCAGTAGGAAAGCTGAGACTGCCTCTGGCTTACTGAAACCAATGTTTCAGACATCAATTCACAGATGTGAGACCAGTATTTGTAAGAAGAAGCCTACAACTACAACCTTCAGAGAGATGACTAAATGATCTAACCATTTAGCCATCATGTTTTTGAGTCAGTCAACCCTTTTTTCTTTAAAACACACACACAATGCAAAACAAAAACCTTTCAACAAGCTGTATGTCCTCAGACCAGTGGTGGCACCAGAACAAAATACTGTGGGGGTGAGGCACAGAAGGGACAAAATGCATTTCTGGGGATAGCAACCAAACCATCCTTACTCACTCTCACAAGTAAAACATGCATGAATGAGAATAGCAAACTGCATATGCATCCTTAAAACTATAAGCCCCTTGATTCAAAAGAAATTTCTTGGTTAGGATTCACACATTCTTCATTCCCTATTACCTCTGAACATGCATTTAGCACCCAGAACATCCTCAGAGACACAGTGATGCTACAAATTCCATGATTCCTCAACAGATTCTTCAGGACAGAATTTCCACATCACAGAACTCATTATTCATTATTTATTTAAATATTTCTAATATAAATTGATAATAAAGAAATTCACTCTTAAGTAAAAAGTATCTTTCCTTAAAAGTAACCACAGGAGAGTGAAGGAGGCAAGCTGCTTCCCTGGGGGGGCAGCATTCCCACCCCCATCCCTGGCACTACCTGTGGCTCAGACACTAGCATCTCTGCTAGAACTTTCTACTTTTCCATCCCCTGTCAGTGACAGCGACTTTTTACCCAGCCCCGGAATGGAGTGTGCAATAACTGACTGCAAGCACAGTTCAAGATAAGAAGAGGCAGATTCAAGAAACAGCTTACTGAAACAATCCAGATACCTCAAGCCACCTGCTACATCCTACTAGAAAAGCCCCCATCAGCACTCAAGCATACTGAAAACAAGTAATTTGGCATGAATGGACAAAGCATTAGTACACTATCTAGGCCTTTTATTTATACACTGAGGACCCTCAGGGTTTGAAGATCATCCTGATAGAACCTGCATGGTTGGGGTGGAAAAGTGTGCTTCATATTCCTAGTGGAAGAACCTAGATCTGCCTTCCCCAATCTGGCATCCTCCAGATGTGTTGAACTACCTGCTTGCAGAGGGCTATGGATGATGGGAGCTGTAGTCCAACACATCTGGAGGGCACCAAGTTGGGGGAGGCTGACCTAGATTATACCTTCAGGAAGGACCTGCTCCCTCCATATGAGATTTTCTTCCTTGTTTTCCTTCTATGAGTTTTTCTATATTATTGTGCTATCCATAAACTGGGAGAAATCATTAGTGGCACAACAGATTCAGAAATAAATCTAGTAAATTTAGCTCCAGAGCCTTGTAAAAATGAAAGAAAACAAAGCAAAAACTAAAAACTCCCAGATGATAACACAGTCAAACAGCATGTCTTTATTTAAAGGGTAAATCATGCCAGAGAAAATTAATCGTACTCAGGGCTTTTTTTCTGGTGGAACTCACCGGAACTGAGTTCCAGCACCTTTTCTTCTATTAATTGCATTACAATTTAATCGCCATCTACTCCCGAGGAAATGTAATCCAAGAGTTCCGGTACCCTTTTCTCCAGAAAAAAAGCACTGATCGTACTATTATCCATGTTAACTTTGTTGTCACTTTCTACTGTACAAAGTTCTATTACCTCACTTGCCTGGGGTGAGTATTTTTTCCTTAATTAGCACTATTACTAATTTCTTTTCTTGTTTTAATGTTCTTCCTCATCCACCATCACAGCAAATCATAGTGGCATAGGATTCAGTGCCTCCACTGGTAGTGGCATAGTGGCATAGGATTCAGTGCCTACATGGCAGTTTTAAGAAGTTAATTTAGATAGATAGCATATGCTCACCGGAGCAAATTCCTCATTTAGCTGCACTGGAGTTATATGGGGGATTAATTTGATTGTTTGTAGAAGAGGTCTAAAGAGTGCTACTTTGCTTCTCCCACTCTCTCTCTCTCAATCCCTCCCTCCCTCTTTTTCAAAATTATTCTGCCACTGCTTTCTCTGGATGTCTAGAACATCCAGAATATTATTTTGTTACAGCCCAGATGCAGGAGCTACCCTTCTGTGACTTCTAATGAAAAACTCATACCCAAGCTCATGCGTGCAGTAAAGTATGCTACACAGTTGTATAATGACTAAATTTTATTCTAAGCATCATGATTCATTTCAGCACTGTCTTCATCAATACTGGAGAGGCCTTTTCACTGTAATATGCTCTGTACTGTAAACAGCACAAGGGAAATCACAGAGATAAAATGCTTGCAAAGCCTGCAATAGTTTGATCTGGCAGTCAAACAGTGCATTTTACTTGAGGGGAAATATGTGCATTTTAATATTTCCCCTCAAGTAAAATTAAAATATGCTATCAGATCTGTGTTCTTGTAATCTGATATAAAGGCAGACATTTTCAGGAAGAATTGCAAATTGTATGTCACCTCAAATTAAGTGGATGTATTTGCACATCACCACAAATATTAGTCCTATCAAGCGTATAAATGCAGTCATCCCCTACTAGTGACTCATTTTTTTAAAAAATCACAAGGCCATGGGCTTGAACGTGCGACATCATGCATTACATCCTTTGTTTGTAATTTCTCAAATAGGCTAATAAACTCTTCTTAATTTAAATTCACTGGGACAGCAGCTACTTCTTACACTAAAGGCAAGGACAGTGTGCTGTCCTGATCACTGAGAGCTAATCTACACATTATGAAATGGCTCCAATATGCACAAATAACTGCTCTGAGCGGTGTAACGTCGGAGAATTATATTCATAGAAGACACAGCGGGAGCTTTCCTGAGCAGAAATTTCCTTATCCCCAGCATGCCACAGATATGCAACATGCCTCCATATATGCAACATGCCTCCACATTAGCCATGGCAAACACCTAAATGGAACCTCCAAATATAGAAGTAGTATAACTTTGAATACCAGGTGCTGGAGACAAGGGATGGCTGCTGCCTTCATGCCCTGCTTGTGAGCTTCCTGAGGTATCTGGCTGGCTTCTGTAAGAAACAGGATGCTGGACTAGATGGGCTTTGGTCTGATCCAGCAAACCAGCTCTAGCGTTCCTATGATTCTCTGCCATTTCACTGCTCAAGTACAAATATCTGAGCCAATTTGTACTGTATGTATTGTCTCGAAGGCTCAGTTCAGACACTACAGTCAAACCACTATTTAGATGACAGGAATATGCTGCAGGTGCACACTCCCTCCTTCTCTATCCATCTCCCTCTTCCCTCTTGCATGTGTCAATTCCCTTCTCCACTTCCTGGTTCATGGTAATCATAGTATGTCGTGAGGTCCAAACTGAACAAACTATAGTTGGCCTCCAAATCAGAATCAGATATCATGATTTGAATTGTGTGACATTGATGATGATAAATTATAACACGGTAATGATACAAAAATGGCAGCAATAAGCCACTTACCCCATTTTTGTGGGAGTGCTAAACAACATATCTTTGGTGTTCCATAGATTCAAATTCATTTCTCCGGCTTGTCTGTTAAAAGATAAAGAGAAATATGTAATGTTTATAGTGCAATATGTTTTGTTTCTCATACATTTTTTAATATAGACATCAATTTCAACGTATGTTTCTTCCCTGAACTGCCATAAAAAATGGACAGTGGGAGCAAAGTGCCCTCTGAGGGTAGAAGGGTAATCATAGTAGTTTCCAAGTTAATAAACTTTCAAAACTAATTCTTCTGTCCCCAGTGCAAATTTAATCCGTATAGAAGGATGGGTGCTTGGACTGCTGTAGTACAGAAGTGGAATACGGTATATAATTCTCAAATGCTGCTTCTCTGACCTTGAGCTGTTAAAACAAACCTCAGGGTGCTTCCAGAGGTGGCTTTTATGACGTCATCATTCTTCCTCATTCATGGAATTGTATGGAGGTCCAAATTCATAGATCATAGAGTTGGAAGGGGCCTACAAGGCCATCGAGTCCAACCCCCTGCTCAATGCAGGAAACTAGAGGAGGGGTCTCCCATCCAAGTAATAACCAGGCCTGACCCTGCTTAGCTTTCCACACTCAGACAAGCTGAGCCAGCGTGATGACGTCTTCCACTCATAACCCTCCCCTGTTTTCCCACCAGTCTTTTTTCTTACCACAGAAAATCCATTAAGGAAAAAATCCAGAATAGGTGCACACTGCCTTCTGATTGGTAGCTCTAGGAGCCCACCATCTGGAAGCACCCTCACTCTGTGTCAGGTGCTGGCTACCGTACCCCAAGGTACTAACTGAGAATGAGCATTGCCAACTAAATCACCGGTTTTAGTTAAGTTGTTATTATTTACATTTGTATTCCAGCCTTGCCAGAAAGTCAAAGCTATGTGTTAACATCACAACAATGTAAGATAAGTGAGGTTGAGAGACTGGGGGTGCTTCCAGACAGATGACTTGAGCACGAGCAGTTAGAAGGTATTGTGCAGCTGTTCCATCTTTTCTTACCAGATTTTCCACATTAACATTCTGCCATACAGCAGAAGTTGAGGGGCAGGATATTTATACCATCCCCAACTGCTATCTCTTAAGGGCAAAACTACATGCCATGTTAAATGCATAGTGTGCAATTGATCCTAACTTTTTTTCTTAGGTTCTTTTTTTTACTTTAGCGCAAGCATGTGGGGCCCCAATCCATATTGGGGAAACCATGCAAGGGTAGGGGAAGTTACCGTAAAACTTCCTGCCCAGCTGCTTCCCCCCCCCCCAGCCTAAATTCACCCCCTCCCCAACACAGGGACTAAAGAAAGAAAAATCAATTGGCACCAGATCATAGCCCCACACGGTTACAATAATTATTTTTTTTTAAGTTAGGATCAGATTCATGCTACACATTTAATGCTGCATGTAGTTTAGCCCTTTGACTTTATTCATCCTTTCCAGTCTGACTGTCATGGAAGGCTTAAAGGACATACCAATCAGAAGCTAGACAAGAACTTTATTGTTTCTCTTAAACAAGACAATCCCCTACAAAGGTAGTTTTGATGCAGAGTAATAACCCAGTTCTGTTCTTACCTTTTCGTTGAAAGGGGGAGGTGTGTACTCTAGCATTGCAAGAATATCAATGATACACAGCCTTTACAGAGCATATAAAATAAAAGGAAAGGAAATGGTTTGTAAAATGGCTGTGCATGGTGCAATGCCGCCTTCACCAAACTGGTGCTCTCCAGATATGTTGGACTGCAACTGTCATCTTTCTGAGCCAGCATGGCCAATGGCTGTGAATGATGGGAGTTGCAGTCTGCTACATCTTTAGGACACCATGTTGGGGAAGGCTGGAATGTATAGGCATGCTGGTGTGCATCACTCTGTTGTTGATGTTGTTAAAGAGCTAGGTGAACTTTTCCTATTGGAAAATAGGGCTTCCTCAGATCATCTTAATGAATGGGAGGGTTCACAAAATATTGCAGTAAAGTAGGAATGCAGAGATACGTTATGCATCACCACTGACACACACTGTCCAATAGGTGTCTGTAACACTTGCACAATCACATCTTAAGCAGCAGTCAAAATGAGCAGAGTGTATGTCTGTGTGTGTGCATTTAGTGCATTTTCTCAGCAGAAAGAAAAGCTAGCAGGTAACTAACACATAGAGAATAGCCTAGAGGGAGTGGGAGAGCACATGAGCATTGACTTTTTCTGGGAACTGAGATTTTTATCAAAGAGTTTACCCCAAGTAACCTTTAGCAAGCCAACATGTCTCTGCCTAGCCTTCCTTACAAGCCTGTTTTGTAGAAGGGTATATATTGCAACCTGCTGCCCTGAGATCTTGGACTAGGGAATCTTCCTTCTGTGTGCACACTTAAAATGAGGTAGGTCTGTCTTTTGGATTGGGGAAAACATTCCCCTTTGCGTTGCATTCAGGGCCGGATTAAGATAGGGGCTATTGGAGCTGCAGCTCCAGGCCCCTACCATAAAATAGGCCCACAGCCGGCCCGGCAGCGCGCGGCGCGCCCACTCGCCCGAGCCGCGCCGCCGCCTGCTGGCGGCAGCCACTGCCGCGCTGCATGTGGGGGAAACCCCAAACGGATCACCTGTGGGGTGAAATGGGGGGGTGTTCCAGCTTGCACCTTCCCCCCCCGCCATGCCCCCTCCCCCACCCCCAATTCACAAGGGGGGTCTCACTGGATCGCGGGAGGGAGGGAGGCACCGAGGCAGCCGGTGGGAAAGAGCAGAGTCCCCACTTGCCAGGAAAATGGTGTTGTCCTTCAAGCTGTTTTTAAAGGGGCCACGTGGGCAGTGGCAGCTCAGCTTGCAGTTTTAGCTTAGCTACAATTGAATTTTGCCCATGGCCCCTTTAAGAGTAGAGAGACGCCGCTCAACTGGGAGGTGGAGGCGAGGGGTGCGCGTGCCTGTGCGTGCGCGTGCACGGGAGGGCGCCCCATGGGGAAGGGGTTAGCTGGGCGGAAAGAGGAGGAGGCGGGGGCTGCACCGGGTGTCCCGGACCGAGGGAGCGAGGGAGGGAGGGGAGAGGAGAATGAGGGAATTGATCACATGATTCCTTTCTTTAAATTGCCAAAGATTTCCTTTCCTAACAGAGCTGACTCGGTGCCTCTAACAGGTGAGATACAGTGTCAGAAGGAAAGGCAAGAACCTTCTCTGAAGCTCAATCCTGACAATTAGAAAACAAAAAGAAAAAGATTGCCTTGCAAGCACTGACCCCCCCCCCCATGAAAAACACCAGATATCCAAAATTAAGGGTTCAAGTAAAAAAATTACAAAAGCCACTTATGAAATATTATAAAAGAATATAAAATCGAATAATGTAATAATTATAATATATCAGATATTATATAATAATATAATTCTGGAAAAGTCATCCTAGCACTGGCGCTGCTGCTTCCTCTTCTAGCAAGGAGCAGCATTGGTCAGTGTTGTAGATTGCTTTAAAACATGGAGCTTCAGTGTTTAATACTGGATAATCCACCCCCCACTGAGGAGCCCGCCAGGCAAGGACTCGCGTTCACGGGTGGTGGGGTGGGGGGTGCTTTGGCGGTGGGGCAGCTTGGAGGTGGCGTGATCTAAGCTGTGGTGGCTTGTGCGACTCAACTAGGATTTCGCTGACCCGAAGTGGGCCCGCGTAGCCTCCGGGCCTCTTTCTGCTCATCCCAGAGCTTAGAGGCAGGGTCGTTTCTTATGTTTTCTGTGCAAAATGTGGGAGTTGTGGGTCATTTTTGAATTTCTTGGAGCAAGATGTGGTGGTTGTGGGCCGTGTTTTTTAAAAACAGAATCTGAGCAAGACGTGGTGTGGTGTTTGTGGGGCAGTAGCATTTCCTCTGAGTAAAATATTTGCAGGGTGCTTGGGGACTTTAATCATACGCCTTTCCCAAGCCCACTGCAGTATCCTGCTCAGGAGACAGGCTGGGGCCCATCGAGGTTGGTGCTGGTTGCTGCAGCACCTTTTCTTCCTTATTTTTTTAAAAAATATTTTATACTCTGCGAGCACCTGTATGGGCAGGTGCACGGTTATAGATGCTCATCTTTTTATTTTTTAAAGACTTATTTCAAACTAATTATTTACTAAATTTATTTTAGAGGATTGTTATCCCGCTGCTCAGTCAAATAGACTCCTGGCGGGGCTTACATATGATCAGTAAAGGAAGACAGTCCCTGCCTGCAGGCTTACAGTCTAAAAAGACACAGCACACAAGGAAAAAGGAATAGGGAGGGATGAGGGATGAAAAATAACAATGCAATCCTGTGCATCTTTAGCCAGAAGTAGTAAGTCCTTCAAGTCTCAGCATCTGCCAGCTGGCCATGCTGGCTGAGGTATTCTGGGAGTTGTAGGCCTTATTTCTGTCTAAACCTGCATAGGACCTTTTTCTCCTTGGGGGCTAATGAGCATGAACATGTTTTTTTCAGGTGCAATTTTGACTAGGGAAAAGATTTGGATTAACTCTGTGTGTGTGTGTGTGTGTGTGTGTGTCTCTCTCACACACACACACACACACTTCCCCCATCAAATTTATGGAGGAGAAGGATATCAATGGCTACTAGTCCTGATGGCTCTATGCTATCCAGTATCGGAGGCAGTATGCCTATGTACACCAGTTGCTGGTGTGAAGACTAAATGCAGGTTGCTTGTTGCTAGTTGAAAGCAATATTTGGAGTTTGTGAATGACCTTAACTTTGTTGACTGTGTAACTTCTTTGCTGACTGTTCTTCTTTGCTGACTAAAATATTTAATTTGTTTTAATATAAAATTGCGTCTTCATTTTATTTATTTCCATAAAAAGGCCCACCAAAATCCTCAGCACCAGGCCCATAATGCTCTTAATCCGGCCCTGGTTGCATTACAGTTGCCACCTTTTTTGTCTGAGAGGGCTCCTGAAACTTTAACAGCTGCTTGGCACATATTTATTTATTTATTATATTTATACCCCGCCTTTTTTCCTGCAAGGAACCCAAGGCGGCTTACATAATCCTCCTCCTCCTCTCCATTTTATCCTCACAACAACCCTGTGAGGTAGGTTAGGCTGAGAGTCAGTGACTGGCCCAAAGTGACCCAGTGAGCTTCATGGCTGAGTGGGAACTAGAACCCGGATCTCCCTAGTCCCAGTCCAACACTCTCACCACTATGCCACACTGGCTCTCATACAACAAAATGTATAGGTAGAGCTCTCCCATCTCTACATATGTAGAAATGCTCGTGCAGCCGTTAAAAGCATAGGAACCCTGCCAGGAAAAAAAAGAGGGAATACCCTTCTTTGGATTAAAGGGAGCAGCAGTAACGCCCTGAAAAGACATATTTCAGAGGGGTACCCATGTTGGCCTGTTGCAGTAAAATAACAAAGAGTTTGTGGTACAGATTTACTGTGACATAAGCTGTGGTCTATGTTTTTCTCTATACTAGTGTGTGTTTGTGTGCCTGTCCACCTGAGGATACTGTCTGAGGACATTTTCACACAGTGCAGAGTTAAATTATAGAATTCACTTCCACAAGATGTAATGATAGCCACCAATTTTGGAGAGCTTTAAAAGGGGATCAGCTATCAATGGCTACCAGCAGTCCTGATTGGCTATATGCTACCTCCAGTATCAGAGGCAGTATTCCCATGTACATCAGTTGCTGGGGAACATGGGCGCGTGGGGTGTGTGTGTGTGCTGTTGCATTCATGTCCTGCTTGTGGGTTTCCTGTGGGCAGCTGGTTGGCCACTGTGTGAACAGAAAGATGCACCTTTGGTCTGATCCAGCATGGCTTTTCTTATGTAATGTACTTATGACATGTTTATGCATCTGAGGAAGTGAGTTCTAGTTCCTGAAAACCTCTGCCACAATAAATCTGTTAGACTTTATTTAGGGGCGTGCCACAAGGTTGGTTGCTTTTCTTTGCGGGACCGGGCGGACTCTCTCTGAGGCGAGTGCCCCCCCCCCCCACATAAGCGAGAGCGCCTCCCCTTAAACTCTAAGGTTTAGGGCTTCATGCAGAGAAGCCCTTAGAGTGCTGGCGTGTGACAGACACCTCTCCCTCCTAGTGAGCAGAGCAGAGCTTCTCTCCTCGCCTCGCAGGCGGGAGTTCAGCAACGCGCGAGCCGCTTCCTCCGACGCGCCTCCCGAAGGAGCCCTCAAGGCACGGCTTGCGCGTGCTCTCTGCTCTCCTCACGCAATAATCGGAGTTCGGGCCCCGCGCGTACTCTTAACAGTGCTGCTGGCAAGAGTCACACGCACGAAACGTACACACGGAGCCGCAGCAGCCGTTCACAGCGCCACGCCACTCTCCCTCAAAGTCTCAAAGACAGCCCCGCCTCGCACCCTCTTCATCGAGGCAGTACCTCAAGAAAAATTTAAAAAGTCTTTAGACCGTTGGTACAATGACGTCATCGCTATCCTCCCCACAGAAAAATTCAAGCTTTCACGCCCCACCACCATCCCACGGATGACGGGCACCACCCCCACCCTCCAAATGATCCCTTCGCATAGATCCAGGGGCGCTTTAAGTCCTTCGCCTCACACGGGAATATCTTCATCCCATTTCCCCTGCCTCAGAAAGTCAATTTAGTAATGAGTAGCCCTGTTTTCCTCATAGCTTTTCCTACTAATTCTTTGTATTGGCTTTATAAAATATCATATAAGGTCTGTGGAAGACCAGGTCATTTATACAGTACATATAGTATTAGTATTTAGAGAAGGAAAGAGAGGGGTGCCTAAAGAGAATTACTGCTTTTGAAGCCTCACCTCACCCTTCATATCTCACATCTTTTTATTGTTCACTGTTCAGGAATCTTATTACATATAAAGCAGTATATAAATCCTGTAAGTAATAAATAAATATCTCACAAAAGGAGTATGAGTATCAACCCTCACATACTTTGATTAGATTCATATCCTTTTCTCTGTATTTCTGGCATTTTGTTTTAAATTCAAAGGCTTGGTTTGTTTAACTTTTAAAGAAAACGTTGAAAAGCAGTTCAGGCAGCAGCAGCAAGAAAATCCTCACAGAAACTTCACTCAAGAGTTCTTCATCTCCTCATAACACTTGATTCTGCCTTAGAGATCCCAGAACTCTCCTCTATCCTCTGAAGATATCTGGGAATCCCATTCCTCTGAGTACATCCCACACCTTTCTCATCCTCCCATAAAGAACTAAACAATGGAGCCCCACAAGTTTCTCTTCACAAGAGAGGAAAAAACCACAAAAATACCAATTGTTTATTTATATAGGTCAACATATGTAAATGTAGCAAGTTTGACTGTTGCCTAGTATTGACCTACAGCTCAAAAAGTAAAGTATCAAAACAAAAAGTCACGGTGGTTTAAGTGGGAAAGAGGTGACCTCTAATAGGATGCCATTCTCATTCAATTTGATAGAAAAGAAATTGCTTTCAAAAAGAAATTCAAAGGAGAAGAAAATTTTGAGAAATTCTTATGGGTTGAGTTCAGGGTTCTTGTGCTTACCTTACTTATGAGGTGGCCCAGGAGTATTTGTGAGTCCTGTCTTTCATTGTACAATCATATCTCTCTGGCAGCCTGCAGTCTCCTTGGCTTTCTGCCCTTCAATTAAAGCCCAGAAGGAGACATCATGAGGTAATTCTCCCATAGGCCTTTTTCAGATCAGGAAACGCAAGCAGCCTGGGAGGCCACAGCGCAATGGAGGGATGTGTAATAGATAAAATACACACACAGCACCCTTGGCCACCTCACAGTGATTCGGTATGCTCAAAAACACCACCAAAATAAATTCACAACACTGCCCCTACTCACAGCTGCATTATGGAGAATGCAAAATTGGAGCTAGGCTGCCAACCCAGCTAATGCTGTTGCAACTTGCAGTGGCAGTGCAAAACACCTGAGGATACTGTCTGAGGACATTAGGAAAACCCTTAGGAAAAAAGAAAGAAGTTGTGCTACAATGCCTGCCTGTGAGAAACTGTTGGAGAATTTCTCTTCCCCTGGAGAAATTTGGTGAAATTGTTCATCTAATTTCACTGCTCACAAATAGGGTAGAGAATTTTGAGGGGCTATTTGCACACAGCTCTATTTAATGTTCATTCTTTCTCCTTAGGGAATTCTCAGTTGTGGGAACTGCAACTTGGTGGGTTCACACAACACGACAACCCACACTGTGGCACAAGCCACGCAGTGTGGGTTGTCTGCCCGAGGGCCCACGATGTGCCCAACAGACGATTGGGCAAATCATGGGGGGAGCCAGGATCGCCACTTCCGACTTAGCGGTGGTGATCGCTGCTGCACACCACAGTGGCAGGCCCAAAAAGGGTCATCACCACAGCAGGTAGCGGGGGAAGCCTCTGTCAGCCATTCCAAAGTGCCGCTTAGGCGCTTTGGGGGCGGCTGTCAGCGGTGCTTGCCCAGTTAGTGGTGGCAGCTCTTTTCCACCGCTTTCACTGGCCTGAAACAGCTGGCAGAGGCAGTGGGGAACCAGAGATTGCTCCTTGCCACTGCCGCTGGCCTGAAATGGCTGGCGGCAGGGAGCAGGGGATGCCTTTGACAGCTGCCTTTGACAGCCACCTCCAAGTGCCACTTCGGCACTTTGGGGGCAGCTATCAGAAGCACTCACCAGCTAGCTGCTTGGCAAGAGCAGCAAGGGGATTTTGCCGCTCTTGCCAAGTGGCTCGCTAGTTGGGTTTGGACAACATGAGAACCCATCGTGGGTGAAACAACCCCAACAACAAGCGATGGGTTGTCAGGGTGGCCATAACCCAAGCTTAAGTCTCCCTGACAAACCCATTGCTGGCTTGCGCGACTCACTAACTCACCGTGGCTTATAAGCCATGGTGGGGTAGTGTGCTGTGCGAACCCAATCAATAAGTGGTGGGTAAGTGGTGGGGCTGAGATCACTAACAGGATTCTCAACACAGCACCAATTTCCAGGATTCTTTATGGGATACCATGACAGTTAAACTAGTGTAACTGATAAAAGTTTGTAGTGTAGATAGGCTGTGCAAAGGATTTTTTGGAGCATCATACATGGGGCTGATTGCCATTGTCTGCTGGTTATCATCCCTTTACTGTGTTTGTTCTCTCTGCCTGTTGGATGTTTTTTGTTTGTGCAAGGTGCTCCCTTTGTGCAATGTGCCCCATCACCAAAACCTTCACTTGTGCAGTCATAGTTCTAAAAACATGGGGCAGAGTAATATAGACAGTATGCTCTCCAAAGGGCAAAGAAGCTCCTAATTCAAGTGACTATTGCCTCAGACAGAGTTTTTATACTCAAAATGTGTTAGGCACAACAACAGAAAATGTAGGTGCTTTTGTAAATAAAGCATACTATCTTCATCATTTCAGCACCATGAGAGATTCACCATCCTGGCAAAATGTTATGGACAGGGGACAGGTCTGACCCCAAGCAAGCATAACATCTACTCCTCCACCCACAACTCCACCCAATTTTTCTCCTTGCACTAGCAGTGCCCCACAGGCATAAGGGTTACACCAGCATACTTTTCCTCTCCTGCCAGCATTGTGTTGGGTTCTACCAGTGAGTGGGGATTTGGGAGCAATCCTATCTCACCCAGTAAGCATAAATTGCGGATAGGATTGTACTATTAACAAGTTCCTAATGAGCCATGGCATTATTAATCCTAGTCCCCTGCAGTTCAGGCCTCCAGTTCTTTTTTCATTATGTAGCACAAATGAACTCTTTGCAGTAGGTCCTGACAAAGAGCAGAACAAAGCTGTGCAAAGGAAATTTAATTTTGGCTGGAAACCCCTGGTACTTTGATGCAGAAGAGGCTTTGACTAGTCTCTCATCCAGGTGACTCTCCAGTGAAGAAATCTATACTTGCAGTCTTCCCATTTGCTAACCTCTGTCATAAAGAACAAAATCAAGACAGAAAATCTCATTTGAAAGTTCAAAGGAAGAAAGAAAGGAGGATTTTCACACAATCACACTTTCAAGGTCTAAAACATTATCTCAAAACAGGTATTACAAACTGGCTTCCTTTAAAAGATATAAAAGTGGAAGAAGTGCTAACATATATTTCCATAACATATCAGAGAAGGGCAAAGGTCAATCTATTAAAATTGCCCCTCAGACTTCTCCCAGCGCAAATCAAGCTCAGTGCATGCAGAAAATTTGTGCTCCGTTGATTTCCCTGCAGACACATTATGTTTTTGCCCCAGCAGAATTAAAAATCTAAGTCAGTCTGGAGGTTATGCAGCTTGGTGCCTAAGTTTTTATAAGTCCTATACATGCAGACTGATCCTGTGAATGTTTACGCAGAAGTCCTACTCCCACCAGTTTCAACAGGACTTACTAGCAAGTGTATTTAAGTTTGTAACTTTAGAATCTTTAGTCACCATCTCTACCCTGCTGGACAGGGGATCTTGCAATCCATACTGCATAACTGGCCTTACAGAGAGTATATAGTACCAGGAGGTTTTACCCATTGTAGTTTTATAATTTATGTACCGGTAATTTACTTTAGCCTTGGGGTGCAAAGATGTTCTGTATTTGTCTGCTGTTAGAAAGGCATGCAAATATGCAAGCAAAACCAATGTTTGTAATATATAAACACCATGGGAATTTCACTTACTGGGGAAATTACAGGGAGCTAAAAAAAATTCCCATCATAGCAGCTAGGTAAATAATCCATGAGCTACATATTCTCCAAGGGAAGATTTTTCAACCTTGGTTATGCAGATGCGATGACTTATTAACTATTCATTGTTTCAATATCCTGCTAAAGAGTCGAAAAGGCTGAGGGGAGGAGAGAATAATATTTCTCATATATATTTCCCATATATATATATATATATATATATATATATACAGTCATGCCTTGGATTGAGAGCATAATTCGTTCCTGAAACATGCTTGTAATCCAAAACACTCTTATATCAAAACGAAATCCCCCCAAAAAAATTTGTGCAGAGATTTTTAATTTAAGCCGTACTACAGTACTTGTATTGCAAGACGTTGCTTGTATATCAAGTTAAAAAAAATTAAATAAATATTTAAAAATTTGCTTGTCTTGCAAAACGCTCTCAAACCAAGTTACTTGCAATCCAAGGCATTACTGTATGAGAAATATTATTCTCTCCTCCCCATATATATATATATATATATATATGTTGTTGTAATAATAATAATAATAATTATTATTATTATTATTATTATTATTATTATTATTTATGTACCGCCCAATAGCCGAAGCTCTCTGGGCGGTTGTGGTAATGATCCATCTCCCCTCACCCCTCCAAATAAAATACTGAGCTTGTAGTTAAAGCTGCTGGATACTGTAATATCTTCAGTGTGATGGCATGGAGACTGGCCGGGTGGCCGGGTGACCGGCCAGATGGGCGATTTAAATATATAATAAATAAATAAATAAATGGAGAGTATACTGTAATACCAGTCTGTGTGGACTGAGGGTATGCTTTTCGTTTGCTCTTTGACAGTTTTCATATGTAACACTAAAAAGCATATTTGAGTCTCTCTTATGTTAATTGTGCTATGTGTGAATTTAGCAGTAAATGTAGGATATAACATGAAAGAAAATTAAATGTCCAATTTTGAACTTACCTTCTCACCACAGGGAGTTTTACACTCCTGTTATAAATCGATTTGAGCACAAAGCAATTTAAGACTCACATGCAAAAAAGGTCAGTTTAACATTCAGTTTAGGGCTCTTCCAGATGGCTGCTGCCAGATATGATAGAGATAAAAAGGAACTAGGATTGGACGTACCTCTCAGAAGAGATACTGGGTGCTTCTACACAATGCTTTTATTGTGCAATTGCCCTACCTCATTCACGGAATTTTACAGGGGGTCCAGATTATGTTGTCTTCAATGTGTAACCCTTCCATATTTTCCCAGTGCTTCTTTCAACTTTTTTCTTACCAGAAAAAAGTCTGTTAGGGAGGAAAAGATGGAATAGCTGCACAATGCCTTTTGATTGGTAGCACTAGAAGCCCTCCATTTGGAAGCACCCACTAACTAATGTAGTGGGTTGGTGCTACCATTGCTGATCTTGCACCACAGTTACTGTGCTATCCATAATTATTGTACAAGTCCACTTGAGTGCCTTACCTTTAAAAAAAAAAATCCTAGTATCCAAAAAAGATATTTTAATATTTAGCTACCACAAATCTCAATGTTTATTGTGTTATACAATTTAATTCTGAAATAGTATGATCTGAAGAATTTCAAATTTCATTATATACTCACTGGGTGACTTTGGGCCAGTCACTGACTCTCAGCCTAACCTACTTCACAGGGTTGTTGTGAGGATAAAATGGAGAGGAGGATGAGGATAATGTAAGCCGCCTTGGGTTCCTTGCAGGCGGGGTATAAATATAATAAATAAATAAATAAAATACTAACGTTTGTTACAACTAGTATTAGACAAAAAAAAAAAGATATTCTGTCAGCCAGCTAGCACATATATTCCAGTAACAGATGCAAATTAGGTGCACGCCAGCAAATGGTACAAGTAGTGAGAAAACATGGAGTTGGAGTATATATCAAGACATGGGCTGAGTATAGGAGAGACACCATTGGAATCATAGAGCCTAGAAGCTGTGTACAATACACAAGCCTTGACTCCAGACCAATGATAACTATGTGTTGGAAAGCCCCCCTTTTTCAGTGCACATGTAGACATGTATTCTTCCCTTGCCCTTCCTCTATGGGATTCATCCCCTTGGCCATCAGTACAACAAAAGATCTATTCATGATGATAATATTAAATTATTTTATCGCAAAGACAATGACAAAAACCCATACTATTTTACCCTTCTTCTTTAATATTCTTCTGAAGTTTCGTTGGCTTTCATTTAAGACATTTCCATCCTTGTTAAGAAATGATTATTTGCTTTGGCACTGTACAATTTTGATGAAATTTGGCACTAGTTTGTCGTGTTATTTTCTGCTATTACACAGAACACTTCCTGTTTCAAAGGTGGATAGGAGATTCCGCTTTGTGCTGATTGCCAGCTGGATCTCTGGGGCTCAGAAAATTAGATTTTATATTTTCAGAGAACTTATATGCAAAAAGGCAAAATTTCATTAAAGAAGGACATTTTCCTCTATTGCCATCTATGACAGCTGACTCCACTGTTGTTCTCTCTCCTTCACACAGAGCTTAGGGCTATTGTCAAGGACTGGCTTTAAAGTTCTATGTTTATCTTGCACATATAAAATGTTCATGAATGGTGATTATCCCTTAAATTTACTCCCCTTAATTTCCATGTAGGAGTGTGGCTGTGTGATGAGTTGCCATTCTAAGGCTATGGCCCTGCAAGCAGATATGCAGATGTAAAATCTATTTATTTTAGCAGAACTGATGCACACATAACTGAATAAGATCACAGTCCTAGTCTATATCAAAAGAACTGTATGTTCCTTTATGGCACAGGATTATTATAATCCCTACACAGCAACTTGGAATCTTGTTCAGAAAATGTCTTCCTGGATTTGTCAGGATTCTTTCTTTTTTTTTAAGAACTTAGCACATATTTTAGACCTCACAATTATAGAACTTTGAATATGTATAACAATATCTGTTAAATATCAAATCTCAATGCCAGGCCAAAGTGCAATTTTAAACTTGTGAACAATTATTGGTTTGTGTGTGTGAGCATTCCTCTCTTGAAGAGAAGTGGTAATTTTAGGAGGAAAACTTGGTAGAAAGGCAGGGACAGAAAGATAAACACTTGTCAAGAACACTTGATCATCCAACTTAGAGTTACCAACTCCTGATACCTTATAGGGTTTCTGTCCCTTTAATAGCCAAGAGTCAGGTTCAAGTTCAACAGATGCATCTTCCTCCACTGCAGCACTACAAAGATGGCAGAAGTCTCATCTGTTTAGCCTCAACTTCACATGCTGTTTATTAAGGGCACAGTTTCACTCTAGGGTTGGCAACTTTTGAACTGGTCCCATAGCTGTTTCTTTAACTGCAGCTTGATCTGCAGCAATTAGTAGGTGATAATGATTATTTATTTATTATTACATTTATATCCCACCTCTGTTTCCCTTCAAGGAATCCAAGGTGGCTTGCATGATCCTCCTCCTCTCCGTTTTATCCTCACAACAACCCTGTGAGGTAGGTTAGGTTGAGAGTCAGTGACTGACCCAAAGTCACCCAGTGTGCTTCATGGCCAAATGGGAACTAGAACCCGAATCTTCCAAGTCCCAGTCCAGCACTCTAACCACTACACCACACTGACTCTCCTGTGCCATGAAACACTTCACCTACTGATTTCTACATATCAAATCCCTGTTAAAGGCACAGGAGCAGGCCAGGTTACTTTTTTCTAACCAGTTGGCAACCCAGTTCACCCACCCTGCTGACTTTTCTAGACACTATCAGAGAACTAGTAATCAATAAGTGTCCACATTTTAATCAAGTATCATTTACATTGACTACCTGTTCGTTTCCGGGCCCAATACAAAGAGCTGGTTTTGGCCTTTAAAGCCCTAAATGGTTTGGGATCACGTTACCTGAGCGACTGCCTGTACCTATATGAGCCTGCCTAAGCATTAAGATCAGTGTCAGAGACCTCACTCTTTGGCCCACTAGCAAGAAGAGCCATTAGGCTGGTGGGTACTAGGAACAGGGCTTTCTCAGTGGTGGCCCCATACTGTTGGAATTCCCTCCCCAGAGAGATACTTATAGCTTCATCATTGCTCGCTTAAAAAAAAAAATCCTTGAAGACTCATTTATTCCAGACTGCATTTGGTGCTTAAAAATCATTAACTACTGCTGTGGCTACTGCTGTGTATGTCTTTAATTGTAATTATATGTTCATGTTTTTGTAATATTGTAAGCTGCCTTGTGAGGGCAGTGCATCCCGAACGGTGGGTTAAAATTGCTATAAACAAATAAATAAAGAAAATAGGTTTCTTCCCAAGAGGAAAGAATTGCATCAAAATGTCATATTGAGCAGGCAGACATCTTGCCCCTGATCTAACAATCAATGCTTTCCTCACAGAATAGTTGCTTAGCAACTATGTAAACTTGGGCAGCAAGTCCTAAGCCTAGATCCCAGCCAGCTTCAGGTGGCTGCTCTAATAGCTGAGGGGACTGGCTGCTTTTAGGCGGCTCCCCTCAGATTCTGAGGGGATGCCTAGCCCTGTTGTAGGAACGTGGGTAAGCTTAGTGCCTGTGATGAATGTTGTTCATGGCTGTTTGTAAGGGTCCCATGAACAGTGCTTATTTTCTAGAAAAAAAGATAACTGGGCTCAAGTGTATCTGGAAACACCACCCTATTTTCTGGAAGTTCTTCCCCTTAATCCCCGGGGTGTGGAAACTCTATGTATTTACTTAGTGGTGAGGAAAATATATTCTGCCCTGGCTCAGGGGGCTCTTTCATTTTTGTTATTACTTCAATGTTTCAGGGTTGAGCCTTGGCAAACTCTGGCACAAATTAAGCCCTGCACAGGAAGGCCATTAGGGTATGAAGCATGAAGAAGCCTATGCTAAGGGGTTTGCTGAGGTCAGGCCTTACAAAAAGATCTGCCCTGCTCTGTATATGGGAGGGAGAGCAACTGCTAAGTGCCCCCATTTCCCCAGAACTGACACTCAAATGACAGGATATTCTGTGCAGCAGGATGGGTGCATGTTATTTTTAGACTGGTGTTTAACTCTAGAAGAGGACAGAAATTATAGCTGTTGCTTGACCCATATTTTGACAGTTGTCTCTGAACAGGGCTATCCCTTGGCTGTAAGGCATTCTGGATGGGGCCCCCTGAATCCATACTTTTTTCTCCCCATCTCTGTGGCCTCCATTCCTCCTTCCCACTTTTTCACCATTGGACCCCTCCAGGGTAACCACTTACATATAATAAAAAAAGAGGAATCTCGTCACCAAAAAAGTGGACCGAAGATAACACAGATTTGCATAAATTTTGCATATGCTAATTTATATGTATCAATGCAAATTTAGAAATAATTGCTATAATTTAAATAGAAATATAATACATCTCACCATAGTGGGAAAGATTGTGACCAGGTGACCTGTGTGCCTGTCCTGCCTGATGTCTGGGTGCCAGTTGCTGATGGGTAACTTTGAGGCCCCTGCCACTATCGTAGTGGTTAGAGTGTTGGACTGGGACTCGGGAGATCTGGGTTCTAGTCCCCACTCGGCCATGAAACTCACTGGGTGACTTTGGGCCAGTCACTGACTCTTAGCCTAACCTACCTCACAGGGTTGTTGTGAGGATAAAATGGAGAGGAGGATTATATAAGTTGCCTTGGGTTCCTTGCAGGAAAAAAGATGGGGTATAAATATAATTAAATAAATAAACTGGACAGACTGGACAGCCCTTCAGATAAAGGGTGCCTTCAAATAGTAGACTGCCCTCAAAAGTAGGACACATGGCATCCCACTATGTTCTTCTCAGGGGAAAATAGTTAGGGAGCAAGGCCTATAGTTGCCTAGCAACCACAGCATGTTCACCCCAGGCAGGAGTGGCCTTAGGCATTTTGATGCAGTCTAGGCCAAATATAAAAAGCAAAGGAATAGACAAAAAAGATGTGAAAGAAAAAAGTTACGTGTTTCGGACCACATGCAGATCCTTCTTCAGGGAAATCTGAAAAACAATATACAACATTTATAGACTTTAAATATTCCCTGTGTTCAATAATATATATATCATCATCATCATCATCATCATCATCATCATCATCATCATCATCATATTTATTTATAAACCGCCTTTTTCCCAATATTGGGACTCAAGGCGGCTTTACAACATTAAAATTTGTACAGTTAAAACATATAAACAGAGAAATACAAACGTTACAAATATAATTAAATCAGCAATAGTATTAAAATTATATACAATATCAAAGCTAAAACAACAATAACTATAGGAACAGTGCAAATCCATTGCTTTCTCATAGGCCCAAATTTATTCCCTGAAGGCCTGCCGGCCCAGAACAAGAAAATTGTGGCCTGCCTGAAAACATACCAATTGTCCATCATCAATACAAAGAAGAAGAAAAAACACTGCAAAACCTAAAGAAGTGAGAGAGGCTCAAAATATACAAACTATGTACAGACAATCACATTTCTTAGAGATAAACTGACTTACTTAGTATAAAGTGTTGTTTGCTCTTCAGATGACAGTCTCCTGTTCTACAGTATGTTAGATCTGGGAGAAGAAACTAGGCATTTAAGTACACAAAACCTTATTAGGAATGGGTGTATTTCCAAAGGGTGTTGCAAGATTGAGAGACTCATTAAGTCCAAAAGGACTCATTGTACAGTATTTAGCCTCAAGATCTATCTGGCTTTCCTTTATAAAAGAATGCTGTCTGTCCATATTGTCCAGCATGAAGGTCTTTTACTCTATTGGACTTTTCATTCCAATGTTGGACCAATGGTGCTCCCACAATTTCTTGGTTGATATTACTGATATGTTCTATTCTAATGTTAAGATTCCTTGTAGTTTTTCCTATATACGATTTGTTACAGGGACAAAGTATTGTGTAAACCACAAGCTTACTATTTCATATTGTGAAATCTCAGCATATATTATTTTTGTTGGCTTCAAATATAAAAATAGCAATTTCCCTCCCCCATGAGCTGCATCCTGTAATCCTGGCTGTACACACACACACACTTTACTCACACCTCACATCAGATCATGTTTAGTGGGCTACCCATCCATCTCTTCCTCTTGCCTCCTGATTTCATAGGGTGCTTCCAGACAGAGGGCTCCTAGCGCTACAAATGAGAAGGCATTGTGCAGCTATTCTGTCTTTTCTTCCTTTATGGATTTTCTGCGGTAAGAAAAAAGATGAAAGAAGTGGTGGGAAAACATGAGGGGGGTTACAAGTTGAACACAACAAGCCCGGAGCCCCCATAAAATTCCATGAATGGGCAGGGTGATGGCACCATAAAAGCCTTGTCTGAAAGCACCCCTAGTCTTCCTTTTGCATCATGCCTCCCATCCCTCATTCTCTACCATTCCTGAGCAGCAGAAACACAAACCAAGCAAGTGTTATGCATGAAGAGGTCTAGCCATTTACTGCTACTAAGGCTGGGCTTGCCCTACCATGAAGGCAGATTATGCAGTTATGAATTGAATTACAAACTGGGCACATATGAAACTATCACATGGTTACTTCACCACACCCCAAACTCAGCCCAAATCTCCTAATTCAGAGGCACCACCAGGGGTGGTTGTGTTTCAGATCACATGATTATTCCTCATAAACACTTATTTCTCAGGCTAATTCAATTGTTCTACATATCAAGTAGCTATCTTTAGAAACAATTATATAGCCTGGATATTAAATGTATGTGCCCAAAGTCACCCAGTGAGTTTCATGGCTGAGCGAGGACTAGAACCCGGATCTCCCAAGTCCTAGTCCAACACTCTCTCACCACTACGATAGTGGCAGTGGCCTCAAAGTTACATTCCTTTACTTAAATGGGTTACTAGTTGTCTACGGAGGAAAAAGAAAAACCAAAACTGTCAGGTTTTACCATTGACAGCTGGTAAATCTAGATTTGTCCCTACGGTTCAGCATTTAGGATAATTTCATTAGGTTGAATTTGTTATAATGTTCCAGGAGATACTAATTTTTCCCTCTATGAGACTATTCTGAATTCCAGAAAAAACATAGATTAATAGAATGAATAAATAAATCCCACAGCCCATCTGGTCCAACCCTGTACCTTGCAGCATTATTCTGAAATTATTCCTGACAAATGTTGGTCCAGTCTTTTCTGGAAAACCGCCAAGGAAAGCAATCAATTTCCAAACTTTGTTTATATTTAGAGCATTTTTCTAACGTTTATCTAAACTCACTTATGTAAACCCATCTTTTCTTGTCCTTTTCTTGATAGATATGTTGAACAAATGTTTTCCCTTTTGTTTTCACAGAATTCTAAACATAAGAAAACTTTCAGAATGTTCTGTTCCCAATTGTCTTTCTTTCCTTCTATAAGCTAATATATCCAGTTCCTTCAGCTATTATAATAACAACTCATGGAGTGGCATGGCTTGTAATCTATTGAATGAGACACATTGATGAGATGTAAGATAGATGAAAGATAGAATTTTACATTACAGGCAGTCCCCGGGTTACGAACGAGATCTGTTCGTAAGTCTGTCTTTAAGTCGAATGTGTACATAAGTCGGAACAGAAGCACAATGTTTTCAAAGTGTCGCAAAGTATAGAGTGTGCATTCGTAAGTACGAACCATTGTATTTACCGTATTTTTCGCTCCATAAGACGCACCGGACCATAAGACGCACTTACTGTATGGTACAAAAAAAAATTAAAAAAAAAAAAATCAGCTGAGAGGCGGGGGCTTCCCCCGCCCCACCCAGGAGTCCTCCGCTCTTCCGGACCAGCAGAGGAAAGTAAAAAAAAAAAAAAAACATTTTTTTTTTTTACTATATTCACTCCATAGGACGCACAGACATTTCCACCTACCGTAGTTTTTTTGGGGGGTAAAGTGCGTCTTATGGAGCGAAAAATACGGTAACTCAGATTTTTACATATATGGCGGTCCATTCTTAAGTATGAGTTGTCCATAAGTCGGGCCGTTCATAACCCAGGGATTGTCTGTATTTTGTAGCAGTGAGAATTGTGACCTCAAACACTGTACTCAGGCCGGGCAATTGGGCATAGAAAGGTGGGTTTTGATTGCCTTCTGCTCCAGCTCAGCCCTTCCCTTTTGCTCTTGCCAATAGCACAAACAAATTTAGAACAGGGCCTCTATCTTTTGCCATGATCAGGGCAGTATGAATTCCACAATCTCACCCAACAAGTGCGGCACAGGATTCAGCATATTAAGATTCTTAGCAGTCATTTGTTTTTTAAATATTTTTTTCAGCCAATAAGGGCTGCAAAGATAGGTTTGAAAGTGTGCAGGCAATGCCTGATGAAATCTCAGCAGCCCTGCTGAATGTGATTTCCAATGGTCAGAGAGTGAAGCTTTGGTACCCTTCTACAAACACCACAGAGACAGACCCTATTTTCTGATCCTGTCCCTGGGAAATTGCTGTCCCTATTTTTATGTTTGGAGGATTGCCTTGTTAACATTTGTAGTGTGAGTTGCTAGAGTTGTTGGAAGTGTACTGGCCCTCCTTGCTTACCATACCAGGAGGTCCCTGAGTTAGCTTTCAGGCACTGAGCTTTTAGTTTCTGCTCAGCATTGCTTACAATATTATTAGTGCCGGCTCCAGGTTTTTGACGGGTCCTTGGACAAGATTCTCTCAGTGGCCCCTTCCCTCAATGAGTCTACTTTCTCAGCGCCTTTGTCGCTGCTCCTCCTCACCACCGCCGTTGTCTGAGCCACAGTGAGAAATAGGTGAACAAGCAGATTGTAGTGATAAGGAAGAGGAGCAACTCCAGGGGACTCTTGTCAGTGCCCCCCTGCTGAAATGTGGGCTCTTGGCAGGTACCCAACCATGCCTACCCTTAACACCCGCCCTGAGAAGTATGCTATGGCTTGTTCTCAATAAGCCTTATTTATTAAAGTTGTTGTTGGCTTTACATCCTCCTTGTGGCTTTCCCTTTATGATATATTTCAGTTGTCATCCTTTGGGATTCAGCTGCATCTTGTCTCTAATGCACAATATAGATAAATATATGTGCATGAACACTGAGGGTGCTCCCAGACGGAGGGCTCTTAGCACTAAGAATCAAAAGGCATTGTGCAACTATTCCATCTTTTCTTCCTTAACAGATTTTTTTTTCTGATAAGAAAAAAGATAGAAGGAATGGTGGGGAAACACAGGAGGGTTACAAATTGAAGATGTCATCATTTCTGGACCCCCAGTAGAATTCCATAATGAGGCAGGGCGATTGCACAATAAAAGCCTTGTCCGAAAGCACCCCAAGGCACCATGCAAGGCACCATCTTCTGCCATTTCACACACTGTAGCTGCTTAGGTATATTTTGAACAGTTGATATTATATTGTAGGCTAATTATCTTTTGAAAGCACATCTTTAACCAAAAGAATTGTTGCCCTCTTGGCTTTTAAATCAGTGCAGGACAGGCTAACACAGAGTAAATTAATACAGTGTATAGCAGTCAGAGAAAGCTTCCAACAATATGTAATCATGGGGGAGGGGGGCTCGTTGAGTGATCCTTGGTTTGAGAACTGGGGTGTTCTCTTTTGCCTATTTGCATCGACAAAATGTTGAAGGGTACATAAGTAGCAGAACAAATTGTGCAAAAAAAATTGAGATCTTGCTTTTCATAATATATACTGGTTGCAGAATCCATCTTTTCTTGTCATGGAATTACAGTTCCCTTAATGCAGAATTGTGATATTTTTTTTAAAAATGCAGAGTATACTCAGTCCTGCCTATAACTTTTTGTCATAACATGTGTGTTAGGCTTGTGTAGGCCATGGCTTTCAAGTCCTGCATGAATGGTTGGATGCTGTAGAACACAAGCAGGAGTTAGGAAGTGTTGAGCAGGAGTACCTTTTCCGCCAAGACACTATTAGGGTGAGCACAGGAAGGCAGACTTGAATAGGGCATGGCCTGTAACTGCTGAACACCTCATGTCAGCCAAGTAGACTGGTGGGGATAAGCTCAGGCTGAAGCACTCCACACACCTGGCCTCTGGTGATTGAGAGTGTTGAAAGAGCACTGGTGATTCTCCCAAATGAAGCCTCTTGACAAGCCCTTGGATGGAATATGTGACCCAAGATCCCAGTGGGAAGGAGGAAAGCATCTTCAGAGATTCGCCTGTCTGCTTGCCCCAGCCTGAAGAGTCACTTTTCTTGTCAGTAATAAGAATAATAGCAAATACCTGTAAAATCTTTTTGTCTTTGTCAGAGGCAAAGTGTGACCTCCACTGGCCTTATCAAGCTAACCAGCAAGTTTGGAGAGGCTGCTGGATTATATTGCTCAATTGCTAATTAGGGGCTCCCTGTTGCCTGTCTTGCTCTAGCACGCCAATGGTTTCTATGGCAACGTCAGAAGCAGATGCAGGAGTGACTTCACCCAGGAGTATCGTAAAGCAGCCCAGCCACAACCTCCTGATCTCTTCCTGAGGAGAATGAAGGTGAGTGACGGGGTGTCTCTTGCTGGTCTCTGACAGGTTCCCAGAGAAGACACACAAATCCTTCATTCTTGTCAGCCCCCCTTTCTGATTGTTAATAGATACAAATGGAATGAAGTGCCTTGTGGGTCTACAGTGGCTAACCTCATTTTGACAGAGGCAAATATTAGATTCATTGGAAGAAGGCCTCCGTATAAGCACTGGTTAAGGGCAGAAAGAAAACCCCAGAGTCTTCTTCTCTGGTTCAGATCTTTAACTACTAGACCACAAGTCTTCAAGCTTTTCAGACCTGAGACCCACTTTCAACTCCAATTGTGAAAAAGTCACTTTTAAAATCACTCGTTGAGTGATCCTTGGTTTGAGAACTGGGGTATTCTCTTTTGCCTATTTGCATCGACAAAATGTTGTACTGTATAAACCAGGGGTGCAGAACCTCAGGCCCGGGGGTCAAATCTGGCCCTCCAAGGTTCCCCAGAAGGCTACGTTCCTTCCCTTGATCCCACCCCCTTCTCCCCCAAACACCAATTGTATGGTGGTTTTCCAGCTTTTGTGCAGTTTTTCTCCATTCTAAAAGGTTGAAATGCCTCCCCTAAGGCTTAGTTACTGGCACTAAGACCTTTAAGCTAAAATATGCTGGCATTTTGGGTGTTTTGGCCTTGACCCTTTGACTTCAGCCTTGTCCCTTTGCCTTCAGCCCCACACATCACTGGAATGCATCCCTCAAGGGCTTCTCTGAAATGGAATTCAGCCCTTGGGCTGAAAGTGGTTCAACACCCCTTGTATACACCCAGGGCTTTTTTTCTGGTGGAACTCACCGGAACTGAGTTCCAGCACCTTTTCTTCTATTAATTGCATTACAATTTAATCGCCATCTACTCCCGAGGAAATGTAATCCAAGAGTTCCGGTACCCTTTTCTCCGGAAAAAAAGCACTGTATACACCCATCATTCTTTTCTCTGTGTTTCTTCTCCCCTTGTCGCTTCCTCTATCCCCCACTCATAACAAAAACTCAAAAGAAAAAGAAAATGTAGAGGGGCATTGGGGTGAGCTACTTTAGGCTGGGCCAGTTGCATGACCACCCTGGTTAATGGTTAATGTAGACAATATTCCACCCTCTCTTCCTGGATCTGCTTAGCTTCAGTTAGATCTACAATAGGCTTCTTCACACCATTTTGAAGGGAGAACCCTTCTTTTGGAAGGCAGACATTGGGCTTGTGTCTGACTTCAGTCCCTGGTTTAAGGGTAGGAGCAAGTCCTGGGTGCTTGCCAATCCAAGCATTCTCCAACCAATTCTGGAGCTTGAAATAGCTGGGGGGGGGGTGTTACCTGAAGCACCCACAATGTATTCTTGTTCCTTTCTTCCCTCGGAGCTGGCAAAGCAGCTGAATGAGGACTGAAGCACAGCTATGGTGTGATAATAACAGGCCCTCACGGCCAGGAAAGAGGAAACGTTTGGAAGGAAGGCAACTAGGTGCACTACTTGAGGAGGACAAGCAGGAAGTGAGAGAGGATTAATCTATGGAAGAAGGGGAGGATTATAAACTTGGCCCTGGGTCCTATCCAGTGTGCCCACATGGGCATCCTGGGGTGGTATGTGGCTGGAGAAATAACTAATCCTGCACCCCATCACTGGTAGCAGTGGTGGTGATGGCGAAATCTCTCTCGTGGATGTGTGTGTGAGAAGCCCTAGATAAAAATCCTAATTCATATAATAACTAAATAAAATTTATTTTTTAAAAAAATCCTAATTCAATTTGGATAAAATTATTTGTCAAAACCTGCCTAAATTTTCCTACTTGAACCCTCTCCCCACCTTTCCAAACATCCAGGGTTTAAAGTGAGGTGAAAAAGCAAGCAGTCCCCTGAATCTTGGCTCTCAGTTTGGCCTATATGGCCAAACAATACCTTGGGATAACCTAGTTCCAGGATCTGCAAGAAATGTGGCATAAAACATTATGTTGTAAAGTAAAATGTTTTACTGCTCTTAGGAAGCTGGGGTAACGTTTCTGTGCTTCAGCTATGATCAGTTTTATAAGGATGTGAATATCATACTCTTAGAACCTAAGCTAGATGCAATTAAAAAAAAAAATTCTAATAACCAGGAATGCTGTTAATTGTTTGTTAATCTCCTCCTGCTGTTTTTAATAGCTGTCTTGTGGGCATTTATAGTGGAAAGGCAGATGTAAATTTCTCAAATAAATAAAAGACAAATCAAATTCTAAGAGTCTGTGGTTAGCATTAGTGGAAGTCCTCCTCTGTCCCCTACTATCACTTGCTCAAGAGTGGAATCTCAAATCCATTGCAGGCAGCTCTTTTCTGCTTCAGGAAGGACCTGGTTATCCTCTGTCATGATGGCATGGAAATACTAGTCCTGTCCTCCATTGGTGAAATCTACCTGCTGGTATTTGGGGTAGAGCTAACCCCTATTTAATTGCCTTGGCAATATCTCAAGCTGCATGTTGTGTTGTGGATTAGACTCCTGCCTGCCACCACCACATCCTGGCACTCACAGTAAGAGGCTTGACATCTGTCCCCATTAGTGGAGGAAGGCAGCTGTCTCTTAATTCTCTTTTGGGAACCCTCAGCAGTTTTGACAACAGGTAAAGTCAGGGCTGCTGCTTCTTGGTGCATCCGCCTCCACCGTGCCTGGAGTCCCGTCACCTCATAGCACCACAGAGGTAGGAAACAGAGCAGCCTGTTGTGACAAGCGAACTTAGCTCATGCTATTGCTATATCTGTGCTGCTCAGATAATCTCCTGCTCTGATCCTTTTCATTTGCCAGGAAGAGCTCCCACTGCTGATTCCCAAGTCAAAGTGTTAGTTCTCAGCTTATTTCATGCAAGGAAGAAATTGTAATGCCCAATATGTATCAGTGGGAGATCTGGTGTGATCTTGGAGTAAGGTAATTATATGCAACAGGCAGGGCTTCTCTTCCCTTAATATTTGTGTCTATTTGAGCAGATGCCGCTTTTCTCATTCCCTGCAACATGTGACATGACAAGCTCCACCTGTTGAAATTTATTAAAGGTACAAAGGCACTGGCAGTCTGAGGGCTACAGGTAACCCCTGAAGTACTTTATTTGGCCCCTAGCCACTTTATTACATTTTAATCAAGCTGTACTAAAGAGTTTGCTAACAGTTTACCTTTTTCATAAAATCTTGTTTTCTAAAGCTGTAAGGGATATGTTCCATATCTCTTTGGGCTTTGAAGCCTGTACTGCTTGATGGTGCTGACTTTATTATAAAGCCTGAGGACCAACGAAGGGGTGGAAAAATTTACCTCTCCCACCAACTTCCAGAAATTTATGTGGAGAATAGAGCGGCTTTTGAGAATACGGAAGGGAAGTGCTATAATGCAGTAGTAGAGCATATGCATTGCATGCAGATAGTCCTTGGTTCAATCTCCAACTTCTCCAGATAGTGAGGTGTATCCAGCGGTATCACTGCTAGTACAAATGACTTTGCACTAGTGGAAACCAAGTTCCGAACTATGCGCAAGGAGAGAATACAACCAAAGTTCCACATGTGCGACTGCTTGCAGATCTGAGGTTTACAAAGTGGTCTGCTAGCACTTGCGTAACAGGACAAGGCAGCAGAGCTCCACTAGCACAGCACTTTCTTCTACTAACAGTATGTTCGATTTAGGCCAAAGAAACTCAAGTAGCAGGGTGCAGAAGAATCTCTGCCTGGGATGCTGGGGAAATGCAGCCATCTGGAGCACTGAGCTAGATGGACCAATGGTCCGAATCAGTATAAAACAGTTCCATATGTTCAGAAGTTGGCAATCTTCTTTGCTGTATTGCAATTGGCCTTGCACAGCGGCTGGGCTGTTAAAGCTTGGAACTCGGAGTCCTAGTTTTCAAATCACAGTTCTGTTGTGAGGTCACTAGGTGATCTTGGACATGTTTTTCAGTCAATATTGAATGGGGGCCAATGGTGAATTACCTGACAGGACTACTATGAGGATACAGTGCAAAATACAGTACATTCTTTTTATGCAGAAGGCCCTAGGATCAATCCTTCGTGCTGCAAATTGAAGGGTATCAGGTGCTGGGAAAGATGCTTGTTTGCAGCCTCAGAGAGCAGCTACCAGCCAGAATAGACAATACATAGGCTGCTAGCTAGGACTATTGATCTGGCCCAGTATAAGGCAGTTGCATCTGTAATGAAAGAGGATGTGTGTCTGTCTGTCTGTCAGCACCATAGTGCCAAGACCATGAAACCCAGCATGCATACTAAGGTGATTGTAGGGGCTATTTTGTTTTTTAAATGAACTAAATAATTTTAGGGAGCGATCCTATGGCCCCTACATAGTGTCTGAGGGGCCATAGGATTTTTCAGATTCCCAAAGCTGAGGCCGGAGTCTGCACTCCAACCTCAGAGCTGGGAATCGGAGCTCCAAGCCCCTCCCCCTCCCAGCCAGCTCAGAAAGAACCATGCCAGCTGCTCTCCAAGGTCAGGAAAGTGACCTTGGAGGGGGGGAAAGGGGGCCGGGAGGGGAAGAGACTGGGGAGACCAGGATACGCGATATCTTGAAATTGCTCCAGACTCCTTCCCTCCCACTCCAAGAGACTCCAACTAGATGGGCAAAACTGCAGAGTGCAAGGATGGGGAAGTGAAGACCACCTCCGCCGCTCCTCCCGCTCTGCATTGGATGCCTGTAAGCCTCCAGGTTCGGGGGGGGGGGAGCTTACGGACATGCGATAGGATTGCACCCTTAATTACTTTAAATATGCCCATTTGATTGAAGCCTGCAGTAACATCTTCCGCCACTAAGGGCAGATATCCCTAATGAGCACATAGTTTTGCAGTCCATACAGTTTGAAGGCAGGGGAGATTAGTAGGTCAAGGGACAGAGTTGTACCCCTACCCCTACCCCTGCTCTGGGGCAGCCCCCCCTCAGGGGAATAGACTGGACAGAGCCCTCCCTTAGGGGGCTATATGTGTGCACCATAGCAGGGGCTGTGCTTAGGGGTGCCAGTGAGCATACCTTCACTCAGACGAGGTAGGCACAATGTGTTTAACTCTGACAACCATGTAGGTTTGCTTGAAGGCTGTGCTGTAAGGGCTATTCCAACCCGTGCAACGCCGGGTCCACTCTCTGGCATGTTATATAGATGAAGGCTGAATCTTGATTATTTATATAGTGCCATCTATATGCATGGCACTTTACAAATAACAGGTTTGATAGGTCCTCAAAGGACTTGCAGTCTAAAACTAGATACAGGGAAGTAACATAGGAAAGATAAATGGAGGAAGAATATGTGATTATTTCAATTACACTTAGCTTAGTTACAATAGAGTATTGGGACCAGGGAGTTATTCTAAGGCTTTCTGGAAAAGGTGAATTTTGAGGAGAAACTTGAAGGAAGGTAGGCAGGTGGTCACATGGAAGCATTCTGGGAGGGAGTTCCAGACAAAAAGGGCAGCAAGAAAGAAAGGGCAGCACCATTTCAGGGAGCAAGAGGCATTTGGACAGCTGAGGGTGGTGGAGCTGAATGAGTGAAGGTCACAGGAAGGGACATGTTGATATGAGAGCAGAGAGATGTAGGGGAGTGGACAAGGCCATGGAGAGTTTTGGAGGTAAGAACAAGAAACCTGTGTAAGGATTTAAGTAGGGGAATGAGCATCACATGGTCAGAGCAATGAGAAAAGTGAATAAATTTAGTAGCAGAGTGCTGTTTGGAAGTGAGTGGACTAAGATGAGACATTGGACTACCAGAGAGAAGAGGACTACCAGAGAGAAGAGGTTTGCAGTAGTCAAGATGAGAGATTACCAGGGCATGTACCAGAATTTTCACTGAGGAGTCAGAGAGGAAGGGCTTGTATTTTTGTAATATTGTAAAGGGAAAAGCAACATGATTTGGTGATGGACTGAAGGGTGGGGGTGCAAATGATAGAGGAGTAATAGAGATTGCATCTTGCAAGCTTATTCCTAGAATATTCACCCCAAGGTGCAGGCAGGATATGCTTGAAAAGCAAACATGAGGTGTTGTAGGCAAATCCCCTGCTGATGTTGCACCCCCAGGGGTGCAGCATAGGCCATACTGGAAGCCAGCATGGATTTGTCAAGAACAAATCCTGTCAGACTAATCTGATCTCATTTTTTGATCGGGTAACCTCCCTTGTGGACTGTGGGAATGCTGTGGACATTATATACCTGGACTTCAGCAAAGCTTTCGACAAAGTGCCTCATGATATCCTGATTAGTAAGCTAGCTAAGAGTGGGCTAGATGGAACAACTATCAGGTGGATCCACAATTGGCTAAAGAATCGGACTCAAAGAGTGCTTATCAATGGTTCCTTCTCAAACTGGGGAGAGGTAACGAGCGGGGTACCACAGGGCTCGGTCCTGGGCCCGGTGCTCTTCAACATTTTTATTAATGACTTGGATGAGGAGGTACAGGGAATGCTTATCAAATTTGCAGATGACACAAAGTTGGGTGGAACAGCTAATACTCTGGAAGACAGAAACAAAATCCAAAGTGACCTCGATAGGCTGGAGCGCTGGGCCGAAAACAACAGAATGAAATTTAATAGGGATAAATGCCAAGTGCTGCACCTAGGGAGAGGAAACCAAATGCAGAGTTACAGAATGGGGGACACTTGGCTCAACAATACTACAAGTGAGAAGGATCTTGGAATTGTGGTAGATCACAAACTGAATATGAGCCAGCAATGCGATGTGGCTGCAAAGAAGGCAAATGCAATTTTGGGCTGTATTAATAGAAGTATAGCTTCCAAATCGCGGGAAGTGATAATTCCCCTTTACTCGGCACTGGTTAGGCCTCATCTTGAGTACTGCGTCCAGTTCTGGGCACCTCACTTTAAGAAGGACATAGACAAACTGGAGAGGGTTCAGAGGAGGGCAACAAGGATGATAAAGGGACTGGAAACAAGGCCCTATGAGGAGAGACTGAAAGAACTGGGCATGTTTAGCCTTCAGAAGAGGAGACTGAGGGGAGATATGATCGCACTCTTCCAGTATTTGAAGGGATGTCACACAGAGGAGGGCAAAGATCTCTTCTCGGTCATCCCAGTTTGCAGGACACGGAATAATGGGCTCAAGTTACAGGAACCTAGATTCCACCTAAACATCAGGAAAAATTTCCTGACTGTCAGAGCAATAAGACAATGGAATCAACTACCTAGGGAGGTTGTGGGCTCTCCCACTCTGGAGGCATTCAAGGTGCAGCTGGACAGACATCTGTCAGAGATGCTTTGACCTAGATTCCTGCATTGAGCAGGGGGTTGGACTCGATGGCCTTGTAGGCCCATTCCAACTCTACTTTTCTATGATTCTATGAAATATGATAGGGGCAATGCACAGTTCACACCTTGTACACTCTAGTGTTCAGTATGATCCAGAGAAACACAGCGCATCAGTGAGACTGAGGGAGAAGCTGTTTATTATAAATCATGAGAGGAATTCTGGCCCAAGCTAGTTGCTACTAGAACGGGAGAAACTTCCTATAGCCACCAAACTGTGATAGGTTGTGATAAGTTGCTCTTACAGAGACAGCATTTCACAAACACCTCAAGACACTATAGAAATGACCACTTTTAAGAATTAGAGAGCCCTGCAGCAAAATATTTGTTTGGCTAGTTCAAACCAGTAGGAGAGATACAATCTGCTCTCCACCCCTTTGGCCCTACTGCCTCCCTTGGCTCCTAGCGATGCTTAGTTGTGCCAGCTGTGAGGTCTTGCATGCATTGGGGGCCCTCAGCCAGGAACAGAAAAATCAGCTCCTGTAGAATGCAAAGCTGGTCTTCAGCTGCCAGCTTGAAAGCGCTTTCCAGGCATCAATAAATGGCACAATAAAGACTCCCTTAGAATGATCATTCCTGGAGGCAGATTGATTAAATTCATCAGCTAACGGAGTATCCCTTGGAGCTGACAGCTGCATAGTGAACATGGACCGTCTGCCCCACTCTGTAAAGAGATGCTGAGGCTCTGAGCAGCTCTGTTTGACACAGAGGAAAGGGCCTCAACTCAGCACTGTGCAGGATAAGGTCCTGCAACTGTACTCTTTGATTCTGTTGACTAAGAATAGACCTTGTTTGCCTAGAAATGAAATGATTTATTTTATTTTATTTGGCATTAAATTTTGGTTTCAAGGAATACCACATAACAAAAGAACAAGATTACTAATTAAGAGGAAAAGGGGAGAATTAAATTAGCTGATTATAGCTCATAGTATATCAGGGATGGGCTTATGGAATAGATAAGAGTAAAATAGCCTGAGGAGAGGCTCACTAGTCACTAATTATTGAGAGAGTGTAGATGGGTGGGTTATGTAACTGAGCCATTTCTTACTGATGGGAAGCTGTGGGAGGAGGGGCAGGCAGTTGACCCTTTCTAGGTTATGGCTGGGCAGCCTGGGCAGACTTCAGGCTTGTCAGAGCTATTTTGTTTTTTACTAGAATCTCAAGATCTGCCAACCAGAGCCAGATGCAAAAGCCATACACTCATCAGCATTGAAGAACAGGGTGCCTGTGAGCACTTTCTGAGCCCAAGAATTTGTTTCCAGTACCACAACTGAACTGAGCTCACAGTCCTTTCACACAAGAGTCTGCTTCTGGTTACCCCAAGCTTTCTTCATTTCAGCAGCCTACTTTAGGTAGGAAAAGTCGCTTTGATGCTGACATTGTTAAACAATTGGGACTCAGAAATCCTTGCTGATCTGCTGCAAATCACTGAGAGATCTACTAGTAGATCCTGATATATCTTCTGCCCACCCCTGTTCTAGAGACATCCAAGTCACTCAAGGGGCTTGGCCTTGCAGAAGGCTATACTAAAAAATCTCCCTAACAAAAAGTGTGCCACAAGGCATCTAACCTTGTGGCTGCATCAGAATCTTAGAGACAGTGTGAGAGACCCAAGTTCAAATTCCTGCTCCCCCATGTGGTTCCTGCTCCCCCAATGTTGCCATGACATTGCCCTCAGCTTAACTTACTTTCCTGCCATTTGCCTGAATAAGTATTGGAAAGCACTCTGTATAATTAAAAGTGCTATATTTCATTAATTTTTATCCCATTGTCATCCCACCCTTCCTCCAAAGATTTCAGGACAGCATACATGGGGTTACGTTATTTTATTCTCACAACTCTGTGAGGCAGGTAATGCCTCACCTGGGCATTACCTGGGTCAGTGACTGACCCAAGGTAACCAAGCAAGCTTTGTGGCTGGAGATTTGCAGTGCACTCGAGCTCCTGCAGCCTGGCCAATACTATATACACCACACAATAGAAAGAATTATAATGTTTCAATTTATTTCAAAAGGCAAAGTCAAATTTCTAATGGTCATTGTTGTTAGTAAAATTTGAAAATGAGTGTCTAATGCCTGTGTTCTAACTGGCAGCTTGTACTCTCTGCATAGGGCTGGGTTTGGCCAAATTCCAAATGGGACTGTCAACAGCCCGAACTCTCAGAAAAAACGGGGATTTGAGATCATGATTATGCACCCACTTTAATTGAAATGAATGAGTGTGGTCATCAGGTAAACCCTTCATAAAGCTAAGATTCCTCCTTTCTGCCTCTTTTTTTGGTTCCTTTCCATTTAAAAAAAAGGATCAGTTTGTTTTCTGATTGCACCATTCTATTATGTGGCCCTATAACTCACAGTATTATTATGGATTTTAGTTACATATTATGGATTTCTTTAGGTTTATAGCCCATCACTGATCTGAGGATGCTTCTAGACTTGCAAACATGTTTCATTTAATTTGCTTTCCTTCACTGTCCCAGGACCAAGTGAATGATTAGAGGTCTTGGGGCCGAAACAATCTCAACCTATTCTCAAACTTTAAATGGGTAAGAAGCCTGGCTCGCTGGCGTGGAGCCGGGCAGCACAGTTTTATCTGGTAAAGCGAATGATTAGAGGTCTTGGGGCGAAAGGATCTCAACTGTCCCAGGACTAACTAAGCTTCACAAGTTGCCCTGCATATGTGTGCTCCCTCCTTCCAGAACTGCAGGCTCATGCTTTAATTTTTCCCCCTAAAATGATATTGAACTTGCGCCATTGTTTTCATATACCTGTATACACCCCAGTAACATTTGAAAAAAGGGTGGGGACAGCTGCAACGGAGGATCATGAAGCAACGGGGTTCCAGAATTGTGAGGCAGCCAGGTTTAGCTTTTGCTAAAAGCAGTGGTCCCAGCATTTTTTTAAATTAGCAGGGACACTGATGTCATCTTCCACCCCACCCCCCTCAGAATTTCCTGTTTTAACTGAGCTTAGGGGTAATTATCACAGTAGCTGGGGGTGGGGAGCAGGGAGATGAATTTTCCCAGCAGCAATATATTCTTCCTTGTTATAATTTAAAGTATTTTGGGATGGCTTGGTCATCAAGGAACAATTAAAGCCCATTAGCTTCACAAAATACCTGCTTCTAGTGGAGATGACAACCCATAGAACTGGTTTGTCCATATGTATCAGCACAGCAGTCTGAATTTTGAGAATCTCCTTGGGGGTGTGGCTATGGGACTGTCACTTCAAAATTTACCACTGCACCACTAGCTAAAAGGTATTCTTAAGAAATCAGCAGGTGAAATTAGCAAGGTGTCCCATGAAGAATGGGTGTGTAAGGAAGTACAATGGGTTACACTCCAAGGTAAGAAAGTTCGGCAAAATGCTCCAGTAATGAATGGGGAGGGGAGACACAATGACTGGAGAGAGTAAGTTAAACTTAATTTGAGTAAGTTGATTAATGAGATCTCACGAGCTATAGACAGATGGGCATCTCTTAAGTTGAGTTTGTGGGGTAAGGTTAATGCACTTAAAATGAATATTATACCTAGGATTGTATATGTTTTATGTGGGATTCCTCTATTTATACCTGGCAATTATTTTCAAAAACTTAATGCTTTGTTTCATAATTTTTTCTGGGGTTCCTCACCTCCACGAATTTCTTTGAAAAGGATGCAATTTGCAACTAAAGAAGGTGGGTTTGGTTTTCCAGATCTCACCTTATATCATAGGGCTTATTTGTTGACTAGTTCTAAATTCTGCTCTTTCCCACTTAGGTTAGATTACCCACTTTGGTCAGTTTTGGAATCCTTATGTCTAGATCCTCTCTCCAAATGGATGGCATTAGGCTCTCGCTACACTAAAACAGATTACAATTACAGCAGTTAGAGAGGTGTGGCGTATTATATTTTTGTGCAGGGGGTTGGACTCGATGGCCTTATAGGCCCCTTCCAACTCTACTTTTCTATTATTCTATGATTCTATATCTCGTCAATTACAGTTTGACCCATTTTCTCATGCTAATCTGAATTTATGCGGTAATCCGGATTTAAGAATTGGTAAGAAAACGTTCTTGTGGTGGACTTGGGTAGACAGGTTGATTTTTACTTTGGATCAATTAGCGAGTGTTGATGATGAGTTTTTGTCATTTTCGGCTTTGCGAACTAGTAAATATAACTTGCCTGCCTCAGCTGAATGGCAGTACTTGCAATTGCAACATTTGTTAGAATCTAGGTTTGGTCTGGCTGCTTTTACAGCTTCAGAGCCTCCTTTGCTATTGGATGCACCGACTGAGGCTGAGCAGTTATATCCACCTATGATTCATGTTTATAACTAGTTATCGGTGAATAAGTATGATACACAGAGTCTTAAAGATGAATGGAATAGGGAATTAGAAGATCATATGTTGCCTAATCAATGGAACATTGTTTTTGTGTCTGTTTCAGAAGGGTCTATGGATCTTAGGTTACGTCTTATTCAGCAAAAACTTTTGTTTTGTGTTTATTGGACACCACAGCGTCTTTTTAATAAGGTTTTGTCAGCTAACTGTTGGAGGTGTAATACTGTGAATGCTTCGATTACACATATGTTTTGGCAATGCCCAGTGGTTGCTTCTTTTTGGGTTGAGGTTATAGTATAGATAAATCTAGTATTAGAATGCTCTTTAATATTTACTGATGCACACGTTCTTTTAAATTATTTACCTGCTGTATGGAATTTATCACAAGGACAACACATGTGGATTTTCTGCACCCTCTTGACAGCCAAAAGACTGATATTACAACACTGGAAAGATAAACGCTCACCTCCTATAACACAATGGATTGAGGACCTAATAATGCTTTCAACATTTGAGTGGGTGGTATTTAGATGACACCTGCAGATGGATAAATACATGGATTTGGTCTGCTTTTTCTGATGTTTATGCATAACTATTTTTAACAGCAATTGTATTACTACATATTCTTTGATACTTATGAATATATATTTCATACATATTTACTGTAATGGATCCATTTAAAATAGTGTAAGAAAATTCTATTTTTCTTTTCTTTCCTTCATTCCCCCCCCCCCCTTTCTATGGAGTTTGTTTGTTTTGGTGTAATTCACATTTTACAAACTAATTTTAAAAAATGACGGAAGAGGAACAAATGCAATAATTACATGCTGACCAATTGCAAGGGTTTATACTTTTAAAATAAAAATGAGATAAAGCGTGAGTTTGCACGGCACAGCAACCCAGCCTACAAATAAGCTACATGGAACAACCCACGGTGTGCCCGACAGATAATCAGGCTTACTATGGGTTGTTCTCCCCCTCCTTCATCTCCCCCCAGTCCTCCAGCCAGTATCCCAGGATCCTGTGTGGCAGAATCTGTCTTGTCTCCTACTCCCTGCTCTGACTGAGAGTTTGAGACCTCTTTTCGTTTGCCTTTCTCCCCCCCCCGACCCCCCGGAGCCCCGTACCACCACATAACAGCCATTCCACCAATGCCTAAGTGGCACTTCGGAGCGACTGTCCCTGTCTCGTTACCCTTCTTAAAATAATCTTTTTGGTGGCACAAATGTGCACAATTTTGTTTGTAATTAAAAAAAAAAATTGGTCCTTCACAGGTGCACACCTTTGAAGGACTGAAATGTGGATCCTTGCCTGGCCAGTGTCCTGGTAAGTGTCTGCTGTCAACGTGCAGTAGGCAACATCCATGGACATTGACCGAGTAAGGCTGCATTATTTATTTATTTATTTGGGCAGGGAAATATACAGCCATGAAATCTGCTTATATTTCCCTGTCCAAAACACATGCTCAAATGTGCTAGATAGGTTGAAAGAAAAGAAAAAAACCTGCTCACAAAAAAGGGTGGGATGTAGATCTCCCTTTTCTGGAGTACCTAGAGGCTCGGGAAAGTGTGGAAAAGGTGGAGGACACTGAGAACAGTTAGGGCAATACTAAAATACTAGAGGATCACACCCAAAAGGGGGAGATGTACTTGTCACCTTTGCCGCTTTGCTTTTCAATTGACAGCTATCATGTGTGCACAAAGGAACCTATATGCAGCCTCACTTGATGCAGCTCATGGATGTTGCCTACTGCACTTTGACAGCAGATATTTACCAGGATATTGGCCTGGCCAGGCTCCACTTTCTGGTCCTTTGTAGGTGCACACCTGCAGAGGACTGAATTAAAAAATATATATTAAAATTGTGCACATTTGTGCTGTCAATTTCTTTTCCTTTAAAAAAGGGTAATGAGCCAGTGACAGTTGCTCCAAAGTGCCACTTTAGAATCGGTGGAGCGGCGTCACTGACAGTGGCATGGGTGAGATCGCCAAGAGCAGCAAAGATTTTTTGCCACTCTTGCCAAGCGGCTCACTTGCTGCTTCCCCAACCCATGATAGGATTGGTCTCCCAGGTTCGGACAACATGATAACCCATCATGAGTTCAACAACCCCTAGAACAAGCCATGGGTTGTCAGAGTGGCTTGTTGCCCCCAAACAAGCCACCTTGTGGGAAGCGGTCTGGGTTCGGATGTCACGGCAACCCACCATGGCTAGTTACCCACGATGGGTTGCTGTGTCATGCAAATCCAGTCAAAATCTTTCATACAAAGCAACCCCACATCCAGAAGTAACAAAGATTATAGTATGGAGTGCTCCCTGTGCAAGATCTTCAATAACAATGCACACAAAAAATATTCACTAAGGTTCAGGCACGTAGGTACCGTAACAATATTCTGTTATCTCGTTCAAACTAACAACAGGCTTGTGATTGTGAAGTATTTAGGTTGTCATGGTAATTATTCTCATTCTGCAGAAAGACATGCATTGCTACATACTGGGGTAACCAAGATTTGAAACCAGGTCTCCCAAGTTCAGGTGCAATACAAGGGAATAATTCACATGTTGTTGGGGTTTCTTTTTAAAGATAGTAGCTATGTGATTAAGACATCACACATTGATTTTTGCAATGGATTTTGACACGTCCTGCTTGTAGGCTTCTCAGAAGCGTCTGGTTGGAAACTGGATTATATGCACCTTTGGTTTGATCCAGGAAGGCTTTTATGTTCTTATGAAATTGTCTTCTGAATGGTCTTCTGTCATGGGATGAGCTTGCCTTGAAGCTTATCACACACTGAAAAATAATCAAACAATGGCTTGACCTAGAACAGGGGTCCCCCAACCTTTTTGGACCTATGGGCACATTTGGGAATTTAAGAAACTGCTGAGGGCACCAACACAAAATGCCCTAATCAGTGAATCACCGCTTTGACGTCTACCTGTTGCATCTATGGATCTTAGACTGTGTCTTATTCAGCAAAAACTTTTGCTTCATGTCTAAAGAGAGACACTCTCTTTAATAAGGGATTGGCTAATTTGGCTAATTTGGCTAATTGCTGGCGGTGCAATACAGCTAATGCTTCTTTGAACACATGTTTTGGCAATGTCCAGTAGTTGCTTCTTTGGGGGAGGAGGTTCAGTTATTGGGCGGTATAGAAATAAATAAATATATTATATTATTATTATTATATATTATTATTATTATTATTATTATTATTATTTGTGAAGGATCACCAACAGGATCCTTTGCGTGAGTTCGGCGCTTAACGGGTTAACCGGCACTGAGTTACAGCCCGTACAAGCGCGGGCGACCACCTGCGAGGCTTTCGCGCACAAGAGGAAACCGCAGCCCTTTAAATGACCAAATAAGGCTTTTATTTGTTTATACAAAAACACAGAACGGAACTAACAGCTCTCCAGGAATACTACAACGTCAACACAACCTTAGTTGACCCCTGCGTTTCTCAATGAACAGGCTCTAGGCTAGCGGAGTGAATCTAGTCAGTTACCTCAGATCAGAGACTCTACGCCTAGTCAGTTTCAGCCTGGCTCCGGGTCGGCCGATCCGGGGATGAGACTGGCTTATTCGGGCTGCCGCTTGACGGACGAAGCTGGCCCCGATGTACCCTGGTTCCCAACAACCCTTTACCGGAAGGGAGAGGGGTTTTCTACCCCGGAGTTCCCGCTCTCCCCACCCTCCAGGTCAGGTGGGGCTTATGCCTGCCCCTTCGTTTCAGGTGGGCTTATTCCTGCCCGGGAAGAAGGTGACATACTCGTACTTAGCAGCTCTTTGAGACTGCCCTGATAGTTTGATGGTCCTTGATGGTCCTTCCTGGGTTTTTGTGGATCTCCACCGAGACTCTTCTTTGTTGGGGATGACGACCTGTCTGGCTGCTTCTCTGGTGATTTCATCCCTCCTCCCTCGCCCCCTCCCTTAGGGGAAAATTGTGTGTGTGTGTGTGTGTGCAGCCTTGTGTTGGGCTTTCTCCACATTATTATTATTATTATTATTATTATTACTACTACTACTACTACTACTACTACTACTACTACTACACAGATAAATTTTATACTGGAACAGTCTTTAATATTCACTGATGAACACATTCTTTTAAATTATTTACTTACCTGGTCAGCGTAAACAGAATTCTCCGTGCCCTTTTGACAGCTGAAAAACTGATACAACATTGGAAGGATAAACACTGACTCACCTATAGTGGATTGATAATTTATGGTGTTTGTGAGCCGTGAATCTCTCCAGGGTTGGTGTGGGCTAGTCATCAATAGGCAACAGTTATAGGAGTCATATTCCAGGAGGAGGGTTGTTGTTGTTGTTGATTAAAAAATCAGTGTGTTGCTGTTGCTTTGGGACTACCTGTATGCGCTCGCGGCTGTGTCCCTATTGCTTGTCTTAAAGCACCATAAGTATTCAGTGGTCTTTCCAAAAGAAACTGGCCCTCTAAAATCTACTTTGGACTTGTGTTCATCTTCACAACACTCTTATGCAGTAGATCAATAGTGCTGTTATGCAGATGAAGAACTGAGGCTGAGAGATATGACTTGGAGAGTCGGTGCATGATATTCCACAGCCAAGGCAACTCCATAGCTTCTCAGTTCCTAATTGGAATCTCTTAATTCTCTGGGCCATACTTGCCTGCAAGCCCTTTGTGTAAGAGATCCCATCCCTGCTCCACTGGTCCAGTTGCAAGCTGTACATTTTTCGGGTGGCTAATCTTGTTTGTGCTTTTTTCAAGGAAACCCCTTCAAAGCACATATTCTCCAAACACGACAACAGGCATGCCTTCCCAGGATCGGCTACATATTTTGAGAACGTGAGTGTGCTGGGGGGGGGGGGGGGAGCTGAGGTTCATCATACTCCCTTGTTTCTTTCATCTTATGTTGCAAAAGAGCTTGCCAAGAAGTTGCTTGATTAGAACCATCATTTTCATTCCTAATGTGATTAGCTCTCGCTTGGCAGCCTCGGCCTCCAGGGCTCCCTCAGGAACTGATGACACCAACCAGCTGCCTTTGCAGAAGCACTAGTTAAGAGCTCTGTGCTGCATGCAGTAGTAGCAGAAGGCTGTGCCTGCTGCATTGTTAGTTGTCCATAACTTCCCATCAAATATGGGTGTCTGCCTGATGCACTCCAACAGTCAGGGTCAGGAGTAAACAAACAGGACAGAGCTGGGCAGCAGTAGATTCAGCACCAGCCTGTCCTGAGGCACACCATTAATTGTTAAGACAAGTGTTCTGTGGGACTCCTCCCACACCTGACCTGCAGGAACTTGAATGCTCAGAATCAGATACAATTAGGGAAACAAGGAAGTGGAAAGGGGCAATGCTAGTGGGTCTTATATTTATACCCATTACACTAGTGACGAGAAGCAGGTTCTATTTCTGTACTCTGTATAAACCAGACAGAGATTTAAAAATTGCATGCATTTGCTTCTTTTTGCGTTATTTTGCTTCTTTTAGTCATGGGGGAGGCAATGAGCTCTGCAGGGTTTTGAAGTCATATATGCCAATCAGTGGAAATCTGACTGAGACCCCAACCCCTTTGGGCTTCTGCAAATTCACCTGCCATTTCCCAAATATTTTCCAAGCCTGTCTTTGAAGCCATAATGGCTAGAAACATGCTTTTTTAAAATACCGATTTTTAGGATGATTTTTTGTACTGAATCACAGAATGTGTGCAAGAGAACACAGCCTTTCTTAGTGCAGAATTTTGTGTGTATACATACACACACACGTGTGCACACACAGGCAGTGTGTGCATGTCCTTGGGATTAGGTACAATTGTATACGATATACCGTAGTTCTCCACCAATCACCTCAAGTCTATCAGGGCAGTGGAGGGCAGGCCATAATATGTAATAATATAAACACTGGACAGATGGGTATGAGATGTGCAATTGTGGCATGCTGGTGACCTTGTGGGCTAATGTATAGATGACTGATAAATGTGCAGGATCAGGTGCAGGGACAGGAGTTTCAGCTTGGGGTGAAGGCAGATATAAGACCATAAAAGCACTCACAGTGAGTTGTGTGAATCCACCTTCGAAGCTTGCCATTATATACATTCCAGCTAGTCAAACACTTTATTAGCCAATTTGTGCTTTCTGCAGCTAGTTTTTCCCTAGTTCAAATTGAGCATGGTGCAGACTTTATGGGACTGGTTTTTTCAGACATCGCCCTGGGAGAGGAACAGGTATGTTTCTACTAATGATGCTGCCAAAATGTAATCCCAATTTAGAATATGAACTCCAGTGGTTCATGATACTTATCTGCATCATAGCCTGAGTTCTTCTCAAACTTCGAGCATAATCTGACTAGATAAGCACCTCTTCCTCCATCCCTGCTCCTGCTTTACTGCCCCTTTGCCATTTACCTGGCTTGGCAGCATGAGTGAGAGGGGCAGGGGAGAGGAGATCTCACTAGAGGCCTTCCCTCAATCTGGCAGTGCTGCAATAGTCACCAGTTCCCCAGGTGTCAAGGAGAAAGGGAAGCTGCTGGGCGTCCTCCGTGGAATTCTCTCCCAGACAGTTTTGCTGTTGATATTGCTGACGCCAGGCCAGGTAGGTGGGTGGGAGCTGGGGAATGAGGAGTCCTTTAGAAACCCCATTACACTCCCAGTGCTGTTATGGGGAGCATAACAGGATTTTTGAATACAGAACTGGGTTCAGAAAACCCCCAGCAATTTTCCAGTTGGGGGTGGGGGTGGAAATAGCTGAGTCTAACACCAAATTGAGCCCAGGGTAGTTCATGCATGCCTCACTAGTTTCTACCAAATACAGTGAAAGTACTTTCCAATGGCCCCCATTGCTCTAATTTTTTTACATCTGTCTTCACTCTCGGTAACCTTCTGGTCTATGATTTGTTAGATGGTTCTTTTGCAGTGAACGTATGAACAGTCTCTGCCCATTGTTTCATGGCAGGGCTTAGGAAGGAGGAGAATAGAGGGGAGCCTTCCCAACACCCACAACTTGATTGACTGGATCCCCCTGAAGGAAGAGTTACAACGTGAGAGGCCCCTCATCTCAAGCTACCAGTCTGACTTCCGCTCCAGAGACAGGGTCCCTCAGGTCTTAGTTCGTCACACCAACTTGCAAGGGCAGCCCCTCCAATGCACACCCAGTACCACCTACCAGCGTACGTATCGGAGCTACTATTTGCGTGAACCCAGCCTTGGTGTACTCAAACAGCAGGAGGTGGCCAAAAAGCCTGAACTCAAGGAGCCTGAGACTACCGCTCCCGCCTCCAGTGAGACCACCGCTCCCACCTCCAGTGAGACCACAGCAACAGATGCCAGTACAACTGCAGAAGTCCTTGCTCCAGGACCTTCTTACGGGCGTCCTATGCCTTACAAGCCTCCCCGACTGACTGTCTCAGACTGTTTGCACTGGCACAATTGTTGATTGCACATCTGGTATTTCTTCTGCATCTGACAGACCGAGAAAAGTTAAATGCCCCTTTGTACAAGGTTAAAAATGGGGGGAAATAAAATCTTGCTGGACTGTGGAACATGTATGACAACAGAAGGGACCTTGTGAGTTTTATATGCCTCCCCCCCCAAAAAAAAACATTTCTGCAAGAAAGAGAATGGATTTTTGTCATGGAAATCTTGGTTTCTGCAACTGGGCTGCTTTGCCAGTTAAGAATTGTACAGGTGTATTCAACTTGCTTAATTCTGCTTGTAGTAGACATGATCATTATCTTGACACTGATGTATTTTTAAAGTAAGGATAAAGGGTTGGTGGTGGGGCAGAATAAGGGAAGCATTTAGATGAGGTGGCAGGTATGAAAGGTGCGTGTGTGTGTTTGCGAGGAGAGTTGGTGAAAGGAAAAGCTACAGCTTCTTTAGAAACTGCCTGAGCCTTAACAGCACTTTGGACATTGTCGTAAGTGACCTTAAGATTGCCTTTTAGCCTCTCTTATGACAATTGTGAATGATTGAACTCTTAACATATGCAAGAGTGTAGGTTTTAATTCAGCAAGGGGCCTGGCTTGAAGGTGAACTTGCACTTAAGCCTTAGTTGTCCATTCACAGGTACCAGAAGTGGCAATGATGTAAACTGGCACATTCACACCATTTTTGAAATGGAAGCATCTGGATTCCCCTCTCTTGTGCTAAAATGTTGTGGCTGGAAATTAGAAGCGGGAGAGATGCTGCAAAGCAGGTGTTTGTAATGCATATGTTTATGACATCATCATAGAAATACACTCAATCCTGGGGTTCATATCCATGGGATATTGTTTGTGAACTGCCTTGAGCAACTTACTTTGGAAAGGTAAATACAAATAAAATAATCCAAGCCAGTCATCCCACTGATGGGGGACAAACCAGTAATTATGTGACACAGGTCAGTGATCGCTCTTGGAGGAACACACGCTGTTGCACACAATCTATCTATAGCACAACAAATGCCCTATTTTTTACTATTTGTTGTGGAGGATCCCAGTATCTTCCCTCAGGCTTCCTGTTTGTTTTGGAAACATTATTTTTTTTCCCTTTTTTCTTTTTTTTGTAGTATTCAGCGGCAGTGTGAGCAAATGCAAGTTTTTTCCCTCTTCATCACACAGGACCATTGCAATCTGGAGAGCTTCCTGGAATGTAATTGTATGTAGTTGCACAAGTGTCAAGGCCACCTCTTGAATAATGGCTGCGAAATCACAACTTCCGACCCCCACCCCAGGGCAACCACCACACTGTGACCCCAACAGTGCTTGGCCTCCAAAGTGTTGGGAGCCAATACTGATTAGCCCTCAGCCAAAACGTGAAGAGGCCCATTATCAGATTCCTGGTTGCAGGACCAGCTTCAGGGTTGAAGAGGTTCTTGGTAGGAAGGGAGCTGTCCAATGGACCCTGGGCCTCAGTGGCCACAGTTACAGCTACCATCTTAGTTTTGCAAAAATACAATGCCTCGGAAGTTGTCATTCCATAGCATTGTGGATAAAAAATAAAAATATGATGCCAGTGCAAAAACACTTGAAGCCACCAAGTATTTGTAGCTGTTTTTTATACCCAGGGTACTGTGGAATGACAGAACTTCCAGGAAAACTGGAAATTTGGGGAAACTATGATGGTAGCTGCAACCACAGGAGACCTAGATTGATGGCTCAGTAGGCATCATGGTCGATGGTTGGCCTCAGCAGGCATCACTGTTGGCCATGGACCCCAGCAGATGCCTGGGTATGCAAGGTGGTGATACTATGCCTACCTGGTTGACTTGGAAATTGACCTATAAGAATATAAGAAGAGCCATGCTGGATCAGACCAAGGGTCCATCTAGTCTTGCATTCTGTTCACACATTGGCCAACCAACTGCCCACAGGAAAGCATAAGCAGGACGTGAGTGCAACAGTACCCTTCCACTCAAACAGGGCTTTTGACTAACCTTGATCTAACTGCTTATGCTTTTGAGGAGGGCAGGCTGATTCTTTGGCAATGATGGACATGCACTGTCTCAACTATTATTATTATTATTATTATTATTATTATTATTATTATTATTATATTTATCAATCGCCCATCTGGCCGGTCACCCGGCCACCCTGGGCGATGTACAATTAAAATACAGCAAAACAACACAATAAAATATAATAATTAAAACAATATAAACAATTCTCATTAAAAACTTAACCCACCCCATATTCCCGCCTGAACAGCCATGTTTTTAATGCACGGCGGAAGCTCATCACGGAGGGGGCATGGCGAAGGTCACAGAGAAGGCCCTCTTCCTAGTCCCCACCAGCCTGGCTGCTCTGGCTGATGGGATAAGGAGAAGGCCGTCCGTGGCAGACCTTGTTGAGCGGCCTACTTGATGTTGCCTGACCACCTACTAGCAATTGATCCTACAATGATTGCCTACAGGCAGCAGCTGAGAGAGTTAAATGCAGAGGTAGAACAGGGAGAATATGATACTGAATATGAAAATGGAGTGGATCTCGGCACAGGACCCAAACTGAATGAGACAAAAAGCCAGGGGGGAAAAATTCCACTTGTTTTATTGGCATGAGGTGCTACACCACCTCCTAGGCACTGAGCTAGAGGGCACCTTATGTGCTACATGAGACACAAACCGGGTTAGGAACACACCACAGGGTGCCATGGCTACACCCAGCCTTTCTAGAGTCAACTCAGCTGTGTAGCGTAAGAGACATCGGCACAAGGACAGCAATGACAGCTCAAAGCAGAAACACTAGAGTACCTGCCCTGTTTGGTAGCACCTTCCTTTACTTCTCCCCAGGGCCTGCTGAGGAAACCTTGCTGCCCTTTGCAATGAAGGGCCAATCCATGAAGTCCAACAAGCATGGCAAGAATGTGGGCAGTGCTGTGTCCCGGGCGGTGTGATTGCTTAACCGCAAATTCATCTCCCAAACTCAACTCACGTTTGCCATGCCATCAATCAGTGTTTTCTTGGCAGCTATAGGAGCTGTAAGTGTGAGTTGTTTATTACTATAGCGCCATCAATGTACATGGCAGTTTACAGAGTAGCAGAAGCAAAAAAATAAAAAGCGAGAGAGAGAGAGAAAGCGGTCTGTGCCCTGAAGAGCTTACAATCTAAAAGTTCAACAGTGGGAGAGATAACAAAAGGGAAAGGGAGTTGAACTGGGAGCTTGGGTTTTGGGAAAGCAATCACATTGCCACTTCAACCTGAGCCCAGCCCAGCCCACATTCTTACCACATCCATTTGGAGTCAGGAGGCTGTGTGCAATGAACAAACCGTGGCTCCGCACTGTCCGCAGCAGGGCCTTCTGTTCCTGCTCTGGGACCAAGAGAGCCTGCTCCATTGAGCCTAACTCGCTCCAGCAGGCACAGGGAGCTGCTCAAGGGTCGGCCCCCTCGCCTTGCCTACATGACAGACTGCTCCAATCTCTTGAGCTGCTCTATGCTTTGCGAAGATGAAGCGAGTCATTTGGAGAACAGCGAAAGGAAAGAGAGACGCTGCAGGCCACCCTGTCGGTGATGAAGCATGTATTCTACTCCTCCTCCCTGCTCCCTCATCTGCACACCCTGTCCACAGTGTCAGGCACTTTAAGTCCTCTTGGCTTGTGTTGGCAGGAAACTGTCCACAAAGAGCATCACTCAGACCTCTTCTTGGAGGCGCAGGGCCTCCACTGCACTGCTGGGACCCTGGGCCACTCCTCCGATCACTGAAGAGCAGGTGGGCAGCCTCCACACTGGAGCAGGAACAGCGGCCAGTGGGCATGGAGGGCAAGGGCTCCCACTTCTTCCTTGCCAGGTTAAATCCTTCCACCGATCCTAGAGGACTTGACTGGTTCCCTGGAAGAGAAGAGAGATGCAAATTCATGAACCAAACAGCGGTCGCCCCAGACTTTGCTGGTATGTGTCATACCATGATACCACATGGTAGAAGCCCCAGGAATGTTTGTTGTATTAATGGCAAAAGAACAGTATAGTTGAGCCACGCTTCAAGGCAAACATCTCCCAAGAAGAAGTATTGCATGGCATATCCTGCTGCAAGTAACTAAGGGTTTCATTTACAAGCCAATGTGATGTTTATGAAAGCCAGAGATTCAGAGCTCAAACTCTAGCCAGAAATTGTGCAGGCAGATCCTGGCACATTTTCTCGCCACAGTCCACTCTGCCCCTGGCACTGCCAGCTACAATAACAGGGTTTGTATGACAGTCGGTGACCCAGTGCCAAAGGAGACAGATTGCACATTTTCAGACAATCCCTGCCGCTGCCTCCCACTCCAAAGCTGACCTTTCTAGGTTTATTAATTTTAACTTCTATTCTTTGCATTTTATGTTCATATGTTGTTAGGCCATCTAATGTAGTTTTTAAAGAAAGGCAGGAAAACTGGACACAAAGACAAAGCTTGGCTTTATTTTCTGTAGGGGGCAGAGACCACTACCAGCAATCCCCCAACCAGGCTTGGTCCCAGCTACATGTAGCAAAAAATGTAGACCTATGGGCATTCCGCAGCAGATATTACCATTGTGAAAATGACAGGCAAAGCTTACCTATACCTGGGAGACCTATACTGCTCTAGTAGTACATGGCCCGAGGAGGAGGAGGAGGAGGAGGAGATGGAAGGAGCTGCAACATGAATGCCGGGGGGTGGGGTGGGGGGCAGAGGAAAAACCTTCAGAGTCAGTGCACACAGCCATCTATGACCGTAACAGTTAGCTCGATATGCCCTTGTCAAACCCTGCAGCAGGAATCTACACTAGCCTTGATAAAGGCACATAATGCAAATCAATTGCACCCAGCCAAAGGCACCAACAAAGAGGAGCAGGTAGAGCTAACAGGTGGAGGCGCTGCACGCTCCAGGCCGCAAGCAAGGCAAGGGTTGGCTATTATGTATACTCAAGTCACTTGAGCAGTTCCTACGATCAGGCTGTGTGTGTGTGTGTGTAATTGTATAATTCATGCAAAAATACTACCAAGTGGTTCCGCTGCCACAATCCCTAAAGCAGGCAAGAATCATCCCACACGTAATAATAGCCTGCGTGAGACAGCAACAAACTCAGAACAAAACTGCCATCAACCCTGTTGCTACTCTGCGGAGAAAAGGACGATAAAGTGTATTAAAGATATCTTACCCATGCTAAACATTCTTCAGAATGGACTCCATAAATAAAGTGCAGCTTCATCCCACTTTAATTACTCAAGGAAAATCAGAAACATTTAATCATGTCACCCTTCTCCTCCTGCAAGATGTACGATCAATATGCCCTGCTCCAGGAAATGTGCACAAGATTGTACGTGTTTTCCCCACTGAAAATCAATAACAACAACAACAACAACAACAACAACATTCCCAATGGATTAAGGATACCACATTTCAGAGCATGACCTCAAGATGGCTTAGCACAGAGGAGATATTACCTACCACACTAATTCTCCTCATTGCTCAAAAGAGAGGTTAAAGTGTGGTAAAGAAGTTAGATTCTCCCCTCCCCACTTTTTGCTTATTTGTGGGCTTAGTCCTGCAGTTTTATATAATTCCGTGCCTTTCATTCAAGATGAATTGTCTTGGAGAATTAACATAATTTATACATATGAAGCTGCACTATACAGAGTCGCACTCTTTAATCCATTTTGCCCATTCCTGTCTACTCCGATCTACAGCAGCTCCTCGGCACCTTGAGTACAGAGAGGTCTCTCAAGGCCCTGATACTTGAGGTCTCTTAATTGGAGATGCCAGGAATTGAACTTGGGAGGGACCTTCTGCCTGCAATGCATGTGCTCTACCACAGGCAGCATATGGCAGGGCACATATTCCAGACCTCTTTCCCCCCTCCAGATTAAGTAATCTGCAATAATTCACATTCCTAGCTCTATGCTCACAGCCACCAAGATGAACAGGGGAGGCCAGTGGCCAGTCTGAGTGGTGGTGGGGCACAGGGCAGGTCAGCAGAGGCAGAGCCAAGGCGTCAGTGAGGCAGAGCCAAGGCGTCAGCAGAGGTGGAGCAGTCAGTTGGATCCCCAACAGTCAGCAACCCATACCACAGAACGAGAAAACGGAGGCACAAAACATGCAAAGGGGGTGGGGAAATCACAGTCAGACAAAAGTACTCCTTTGGACCCACATTCTCCTGTTCCAGCAACAACTCCCATTCCAAAGAGATCAAGTAACTCTAAGATGATGAGTGGGAGGGGAAAATCCACACAGCCTTAATAACAATGATAATTATAATAATTAAAATAAAATGTGATATTCTCAGAGAGACACACAGAAGCAGCCTTTGGAACACAGGGACATGTTCTGAAAGCATCCAAAAATCCATGCCTTTGTATATCCATCACAAAGCACCCACCAGAGCAGGCCTACTCAGAAGCAGCACAGTACAAAATTCCAGATTATGCATATCTCATAAGAAGTAAGGAGGACAAGATTGCTCAGGAGGAAGTATGGGCACCCCTTTGCATGTAATAACAACGATGATGAATATATCCATTGGGAAGGCAGCAGGAATCCTTTGCAGAACACACAGACCCTCCCCTTTCACACACACACAGGCACACACACCCTCATTCAGACACACACCCAAACCATAATAACAATTATCATGGTAATAACAGTAATAGTGATAATAATTAAAATAAGACACGATATTCTCAGGGCCACACAGAAAAGCACACACACACCCAAACCCCAGGCCATACACACAAACCCTAGCCCAGACCAAAGACACACACACACACACACACACACACACACACACACACGTGCACACAAACCCCTTCAAAGATTAAACAACAACATACCAGTAATGGAGCTGGAGCTGCTGCTCCTGCTGCTAAAGCAGCCCTAACTTCACCTCTGTGCAGAAAGGCAGGCTGTGTCTGCGCTGGCTCCTGGGCGTTTCAGCCTCGACCAGAAGACCCCCCCCCTCCCTTGCGGAGGAAAGGGGTCATCTGTGATGAGGGGTGCTAGCACTGCCTGGTGCTGGGCATCCGGCAGACTCCAAAGCCTTTCCACTCCAGGGGAAGGCCCTGGAGTGGCAGGAATACTCTGTGTATGTGCAGGAGTTTGCACATGCTCAGTTGTGTAACTGAAGCTGCAGCAGCAACAGCCAAGATTTTTTTATTTTTAAAAGGTAAGGCAGAGGGGAGGAGGAAGCACAATGGTGGGTCACTGCCCAGAGCGCCCTCTGATTGGAGCCGCCCCTGAAGATGGATGAGCATCTGCACTCTGCCTCTAACCTTTCGCTACTCAGAATGCAAGTATGACAGGAGGATGACAGTGTGTTAATGGGTGCCAAATCCATATTAAGGCTGCAACTAGGCATTATGCAGTAATGTCTTTGTTGCCTAATATGAAAGTGGCTGTAGACGACACTTGTCAGGTTTACTCCCACCTGCCACTATTCTCCTCCCCAAGTAGTTTTTCTTGCCCATCAAACTTGTTTATGGTTCCCCAGTGAAGGGGAAAGTGGCTAAGAAGGGGTTGCAGAGGATTGAGCATCTGCTTCTTCTACCCCTGTTATACCCAGCCCCATGTTCCTTCCCTTTAGGGGAAGGGCTGTGGCTCAGTGATAGAGCACATTTTTCATGCGGAAGGTCCCCAGTTCAATCCCTGGCATCTCCAGGTATGGCTGGAAAAACTCCTGCCTGAACCCTGGAGAGCCGCTGCTGCCAGTCAGTGTCGACAGTACTGGGCTAGATGGACCCATGGCCTGACTCGGTATAAGGCAGCTTCCCGTGCTCCTATGTCTCTGTCCTTCTGATAGAGTTTGTATCCAGAGATAATCCCATGTTTGCTGTGTGACTTAGTTTCAGCCTAAGTACTCCTGGCATGAAAGAGCTGAAAATAACTACCTTCTACCCCCACTTTGATTCCATGTACAAAAAGGCAATTAACCTGCGTTTAGGGGTAACTAAAGGCTTGTTCACATAATCGCTGGGCAAATGGTAGCCCTGGGAAAAGTACCTGAACATCCTGGACACACCAAAGTAGTTGTGTGAGAAGGCCCTAAACCACGCTCGCCTCTGAGTTCATAGGTAGAATACCCTCTGGTCGCCAGATGTTGGGGCCAACGAACAGAGGCCGCTATCTCCATTGTTCTCCCGGATTGTGGGCTTCTTACGGGAGACCAAGTATCAGTCTGATGATCAAGCACAGCCTTCCCTAACCCGGTGCTCTCCAGATGTGTTGGACTACAACTCCCATAATCCCCCAGCCAGCTATGCATCAGGTTGGGGAAGGCTGATCTAGCAAGACAAGTTCTTCATTACTTACATCCTAGAAAGGGTAAATCTGAAGTGTACAGAATCAAGACCACTGTTCCATCTAGCCTTCTCATCGACTCTCACGGGCAGTAGCTCTCCAAGGTCTCAGATAAAAGTCCTTCCCCCCAGCAACCCTGCTACCGAGGATCCTCAAAATGGAGCTTCCAGCGACTGAAACAGAGCTCTTATATGCACAAAACATGTGCTCTACCACTGAGCTATGGCGCTTCCCCTCTTAATAGCTTCTGTTTCTTCTGTCAGACTGGAATGGGAAAAGCAGCTGAGCAAAGACACCCCCTGCCTGGCTTTGCCTGTTGTTAGGGCACATGCCACAATTGTGTATAGGAGCTGTTAGGCACTGCTGCTGGCTAATCCAGAATAGGAACACAGAGAGAAAGAACCAGGCAATGAACAAAGGGGGAAAAGAACAGCTTAAAAAAATAATAATCAGGCTTAGCCAGAAATGTCTCTGGCAGATAAAGGGTGGGTGACGCACTTGAGAGGGATGGCGTGAGGCTCTTTGTTTTAAGAAGTAACCTTTCAGCCAACAAGAGCTCAGAGATCTCAGTCCAAACTATTCCCCACCTTAGAACAGCTTTTTGTGCATCTCCATCATCATCTCTACATCTCAAGAGCCACAAGCCCCAGATCTGCAACACTTACCAAGGCCACCTGCTGCCACCACACGCCCACACAGGTGGCCAGCGACAAAGTCAGCCCTCTTGTCTCTCATGCGGATGGCACGGCTCAGCCGACTCCAGGACCCTGCATGGGAGATTGGGGGCAGGGGTGGGGGGTGGGGAGAAATAACGTAAGAAGAGCCGTGCTGGATCAGACCAGGGGTCCATCTCGTCCAGCATTCTGTTCACACGCGCCTGTGTGTGTGTGTGTGTGTGTGTGTGTGTGTGTGTGTGTGTGTACATCTATCTATCTATCTATCTATCTATGGCCCTGCCCCTTTTGCCTTCAGCTCCGCCCACTACTGGAATGTGGCCCCCGAGAGCTTTTCTAAAATGGAATTCGGCCCTCAGGTTGGAAGAGGTTCTGCACCCCTGGTTGAACTTGAAGCCCTCATGTAAGCAGGCGAAATGCCTGCCTAGGCGTGTTCTTTAACCATCCATCCATCCGCCCGTCCTCTTAAGCAGGCGCAAAAGTGATTTAACCTCAGGCCTCCCAATTTCCCTGCGCAACTCCAGCTCACCCTCCTGCAAGTCAAACATCTCCACGGTGTTGACAAAGTGGGGCCGCGAATAGAAGTTGTGGGGGCCCGGCTGCTGCAGCCCCCCCAGGCTGAAGAAACAGCCGTCTGCCATGGCACAACTGGCAAAGGCACGCCGGCTGGGCACGCTGGGGTAGCGGGTCCAGCTCCTCACTTCCAGGTCAAACGCTTCGAAGGCCGTGACGGGCAGTTTGCCTTGCCTTCCTCCTGTGGAAAGAGGAGATACCAAGATCACAGCTCTCCCGCTCTCCTTGGGTCGAAAGGCGGCGAGGTGGGCAGGCTGAGGATTCAGAGGCAGAGAGAAACAACTGATGGCTTCGGGTGAAGAAGACACACATGACATTAAAGGCACGCAGCTGATTCTCACCTCAAAATAAGCACACAACCCCCCAATCCGGACCACCACACTTGGGTAGGGGAGGTTTAAACCTATCTCCCCAGCCACTTCTCCTCACCTAAATCCACCCTCCCACGCTGGAGCTAGAACAGGGGGGACACCCTCCAATGGCACCAATGGAGTTTTTTTTCCTTTTCTCTCAGCCTCCAGTGTAGGGGGGAAGTAGGGGAGAAAGTGGCTGGATGGGAAGGTTTATGCCTCCCTTACACGAGCATGGCAGTCCTGATCTGGATCGGACCTCCGCATGCTTACTTCGAAGCAAAAGGATGAGGATCAGCCGCACGTTATGTATTTAATGTATTTAACTGAAGTTATGTATTTAACGTGGCATGTATTTAATGTGGCCCTTAGGCTCCCAAACTCTGTGTTTCAGAGCCAGGACTATCTGGAGATTAATATATTTGTGACAGGACAGAGCTTGAGGACAAAGAAGATGTCTTGAGAGGCAATCTTGTGTAAAAGAGTCAAAAGCCACTGAACTCACTTCAGCTCCAGGTGGTTTTTTTAAAAAAATAATAATTCCATGACCCCAAGGCTCTAGTGAGTTCAAAGCGAGAAGACCCAACTCTGAAAGAATCAAAGGCTCTTGACTCGCCTGGCCGCGTACTTCTCCAGATTAGCGAGCCAGTAAACCCTGGGGAACTTGTCTCCGGTGATGGATGGGATCCACAGTGCCATAGAGGAACAGGGTGACCTGCGAATGGCCTGGGGCGATCAAGCAAGGGTGTGTGGCTGACACATCCTGAGGGGTTCCTTGCCCAAAAATACGGGAGCTCTTAACTCAGATCGCTGGGCTTTGAATTAACCACCTCCAAAGGCCTAGCCAGGTACGCCCTCCACATAATCGTAAGCATGCGGAGGATGAAGACAGCCCCTCCCCTGCTATCGTTTCCCCTCAATGTTGGGGGGATGCCTATAAAGGGGAGTCTGCTGTACGCATGTTGGCCAGCCTTTCCCATCCTGGGGGCCCTCCAGATGTGCAACTCCTGGGGGCAATGGGAGTTGTGGTCCGACACATCTGGAGGGCACCAGGTTGGGGAAGGCTGATGGAGGCTCTCCCTGTGATTGGGAACTCTGTATAACAGGGGTCTTCAAACTTTTTTAACAGGGGGCTGGTTCATTGTCCCTCAGACTGTTGGGGGGCCGGACTATAGCCCCCCTGCTGCCAAAGCCCCCCTGCCCCCTCAGGATCCCCCCCATCGCGCCAGACCCGCCCCGCCACCACCCCCGCCGCCGCCGTACTTGCACCCGCCGCGCCAAAGCCCGCTGGCCGTCGCCCCCTGCCGCCAAAGCCCCCCACAAGACCCTGCTGCCACCGCCAGACCCCCCCGCCGTACTTGCACCCGCCGCCAAAGCCCCGCCGCGCCGTTGCCCCCCTGCCGCCAAAGCCCCCCCAGGACCCCCGCTGCCACCGCCAGACCCACCCCGCCACCCCTCCGCTGTACCTGCACCCGCGCTGTGCTGAAGCCCCGTCGCTGCCGTCCCCGCCAAAGCCCCGTCGCCGCTGTCCCCGCCAAAGCCCCGCCGCGCCGTTGCCCCCTGCCGCCAAAGCCCCCCCAGGACCCCCGCTGCCACCGCCAGACCCACCCCGCCACCCCTCCGCTGTACCTGCACCCGCCGCTGCTGCTGAAGCCCCGTCGCTGCCGTCCCCGCCAAAGCCCCGTCGCCGCTGTCCCCGCCAAAGCCCCGCCGCGCCCTGGCCCCCCTGCCGCCAAAGCCCCCCCAGGACCCCCGCTGCCACCGCCAGACCCACCCCGCCACCCCTCCACCGTACCTGCACCCGCCGCTGCTGCTGAAGCCCCGTCTCCGCTGTCCCCGCCGAAGCCCCATCGCCGCTGTTGCTGCCGCCGAAGCCCCGCCCCCGCCGCCAAAGTCCCGCCACCGTCGTCGCTGCTGCTGCCGCCGCCCCCGCCCCACTGCCACCACCACCGCCAGAGCCATGGCATTCTGCTGCGCTCCGTCGCGCTGGACTCCCACGTTCTGTTCAAAAACAGAGTGCGGGGGTCCAGCGCAACGGAGCAGGGTCCCGCGCGTCACTTCCGCTGCTCCGGAAATGACGCAACGGGACCAGCGCGGGCGGCGCAGCCTGCACAGCTGGCTCTCCGGGGAGAGCGAAGAAAATGGCAAGCCCGTTCGGGCGGCTGAGAGCCTGGGCGGGCCCAGTTCGGGCCTACGGAGCCGGGCCGGATGGAAGGGCCCGCTGGGCCAGATCCAGCCTGCGGGCCGTAGTTTGAAGACCCCTGCTGTATAATGAAGGTTCCCTATCTTGGATGGGAGCCTCTGTGCATAAATCAGACCTCCCCTTTACAGATGTGCCCCCCCAAAAGGCATGGCCCCACTCTTCCCCTCTACACAATTACAGCCACACAGAGGGGACCCCGCCAAACAGGGTGCAATTCTTGACTGTATGTGAACAGGGTCAGACTAGTCACAAAGGTCTTCAGGAGGCACGGTCTTTAGGACACAGTTTGAAAAATCCTGCAGGATCCAGCAACCCTGGATCATCAGAGCCTCAACTCTTCTGGGATCTCTATTGCCACTGATTTCCCCTCACCTCGACGAGCCATCCCTCTCTTTTATTACGGCTTCTATCCTTCTTATGCTTCCTGTCCGTCCCCCCTGCCTCAATATTAAGCCTCCTATGGAAGAACCAAGCCATTTCTACATTAAAGGCAGCATCTTGCACACCTTGGGTGGGGTGGGGTGGGGTGGGGGAGTTGGCCAGCAGTTGCCCCTTCTAAGATGGTGCTTATCATCCCACAATTTGTATCAATAATCAATTTAAACCTTTAAAATCTAGCCACCTGATTAATGGGGGGGGAACTGTTTCAGTCAATCAAAATGTTTTTAGTTGATTGATCCAACTGATTAATCAACTAAACGTTGCTGCCCCACACCTTACCTATCACGTAGATCTTGTTCCCATGCAAGAAAGTGGAGGCCCCGTAGCAGGGTGTAGGCATAGAGGGCAGGGGCTGCCAATGGTCCTTGGCCGGCTCATACATCCGCACCAGAGCTTGTGGAGAGGTGTCTGCGCCCATCCCGCCTAAAGCGTAAACGGTACCATCTGGAAAAGAGGAGGGGCGGGCACAGACCAAAGGGATGGGCAGAGTAAGTAAAAAAAACACTCCGTAGGGCAAACCAACTGAAGCTTAATCTAGACAAGATAGAGTTGCTCCTGGTCAGTCAAAAGGCAGACCAGGGAAGAGGGACTCAACCTAGGCTGGATGGGGTTACACTCCCCCTGAAGACCCAGCCTCGCAGTTTGAGTGTACTTCTTGGACTCGGCCTTGAACCTGGATGCCCAGGTTTCGGTGGCGGCCAGGAGTGCAATTTGCACAGCTGAGCCTAGTGCACAAACTGCACCCATTCCTAGAGACGTCTCATCTGGCCACGGTCACATGCGCCTTAGTTACATCCCGTTTGGACAACTGTAACGCACTCTATGTGGGGCTGCTTTCAAAAACTGTTCGGAAACTTCAGCTGGTCCAGAATGCTGCAGCCAGACTGTTGACCGGGGCTGGTTACAGGGAGCACACAACCCCCTAGTTACAATAGCTTCACTGGCTACCGGTCTGTTTCTGGGTAGAATTCAAGTGCTGGTTATGACCAAATAAAGCCCTATATGGCTTCGGATCAGGCTACTTGAAAGACCGCCTTCTCCCATACGAGCCTGCCTGATTCTTAAGATCTTTAGGAGAGGCCCTTCTTTCGAGACCACTATCTTCAGGGGTGGCAACATGAAAGAGGGCCTTCTCGGTTCTCAGTGGCCGGCCGCTCCCTGGCTGTAAAACTCCCTGCGGAGGGAGGCTAGGTTTGCTCCCTCTCTGCTGTCCTTCCACCAGCAGGCAAAGACTGCTTTATTCAAGCCTTTGGTGTGTAAGTGGGTCTTCTTGTGCTAAATGCTGTTTTTACTCTGTTGTTGTTGTTGTTGTTGTTGTGTTTTTAATTGTTTTAATTGTGTTTTAATGTATTAGCTTATTTTTGTTTTTATCACTGATTGTAAGCTGCCTTGAGTGCCATTTCTGGTAGAAAGGTGGGGTACACATGAAATAAATAAACGAACAAACATAATAAAAAGGCCATTTGAAAAAGGGGGCTTCCAAGTGTAATAATTACTGTTGCCTAGAATGCTGTTTCTGACAATGACAGCGAAAAGTGTAGGAGAAATCAAAGGGCCGTAAAGGAATGACTGTGAGAGATTCAAAATCTGACAAGCAGAGGTTTAAGGATACACCAAACCTGAAAGCAAAGGTGTCAGACCTAAAGGCCCAGGGGCATTATCATGCTTTTTAGGAGGCTCATCAGAGGTGTGGAAGCATGCCACAGATGCTACTGTAACCACCTTAGGGCTGGGAAGCTGATGCCGTTAATAGAACAGGATACGCTCACTCATGACTGTTGCATGCTTCGGCAAATGCATTATGTATGTTTACATCATTGCTTTTAATCACATTCACTCCATGAATATTTAAGAGCAGAGAATGCATCAAAAGACTGGAACGATTTGTCTTTTCCAATGTTAGTGTCAAGTGAAGCTGGAGCAAGAGTTTGGTTTTGAATTCGGGTGGAACAGAAATTTGGGAGAGAAAAATTATAGTGGTGGCCTTTGGGATTCTGCTGGGTAGGGAATTTGGCTCTCCACCCATTGGAGTTTGACGCCCCTCCCTTAAAGTCTCTGCATGTTGAACTAGAGGCTGCAGGACCACAGACCACCAACAGGGGCATCCTTCAGTTCTTTCCTTAGCATTTTTAGTGCCAGACCTAGTACAAGGTGTCCTGGACAGAATCTGGCTTGGGGTTCCTGCCACATAGAATTAGGAATATACTGTATTAAGTTGCCTGAGTTAAATATAATCATCTGTTTAGTTTGTGCCCATTGGCCAGGCTGCCTCTGTTGCTAAGAGGCCAGGTGTTATATAGCAAATCTCTGTTCCCGTCTACTGTTTGCTCAGTGACTGACATTCCCCAATGTGAGCAAATCATTCCAGATGCATATTTATTTATGTATTTATTATATTTATATCCCACCTCTTTTCCTCCAAGGAACCCAAGGCAGCTTACATGGTCCTCCTCCTCTCCAGTTTATCCTCACAACAACCCTGTGAGGTAGGTTAGGCTGAGAGTCAGTGATGGCCCAAAGTCTCCCAGTGAGCTTCATGGCTGAGTGGGGAATAGAACCCAGATCTCCCGAGTCCCAGTCCAATACTCAGCACTCTAACCACTACACCACACTGGTGCTCATATTGTTCTACTAGGACAAACCTTGCCTTGCCCTGCATTCTAAATAAGGGGGATGAGGACAATACAATACCTCTGAGAACTCCTCAGATTTAGGTTGTGTTTGTTAGGGATGGGTAATTCCTATGCAAGAGCCTCCAATGGGAAAACCATCTTGGTCCCCCTTGTCTTATGTTCTACCTTTGTTCCCAGCCAAGTTTTCCAAAAAGCAAAGCTAAGTCTACTGTTAAGCTGCCCTCAGTTAGCAAAATCTATTTGTGACAAACCCCTACTTCGGATGGTGTGCACCACGCCCCATGGATCAATTGGCATCATGCATAGGCTAGTTCTAACTTTTTCTTCTCCAATATGCTTCAGTCAGCTCTTTCACACAGTGGTTTGTCCATTTACAACTGGCCAACTCTTTTATCATTCAAATACAGGATCTTTATGAAGGTGTCCAGGGGGTAAGCAATTTTCTAATTTGCCTGGCTAGACCACTGACATCAGAAATTGGACACTATTGGATACTATCGGGGTGGTGTTTACTGAACTCATATTCCCATAAAAGCAAGAGGTTGCTGACTCCTCATTGTCTTCCTAATAACAGTCTAATCAGGAGGCCAAGACTGCTCTCTCTCAGACTATCCTCTCTGCAATGAACTCTGTACATGCTCTGAAACCCAAGATCTTATTTAAGCAGGTAAAAAAAATGTACTAGCTAGCTAAGTTAGAATGACTTCATTGGTTTCATTTGGAATTCTCTGTGTATGATTATTGCCTTCCCTAGTTCTCCCCTGCCTCACCCCCTTTTTTTCTTCACTGGCCTCAAATAAACTCCTTTTTCTATTTGGTATTTTGTCTGCATTGTTTTTAAAAAGAGAATTTCTTGCCAAAACCCTTCTTCACGGGAAAGACGGCACAGTTACAAAGCTACCATTTGTGTTCTTGGGATTTTCACAAAGTTTCTGTTGAGTTCTGTATTTTGGGGCTTTGGGCAAGAACATCCGAAGCACCTTCCTTTCTATCTTTTCCCACTGGAGCTGGGTTGAAGGGAGGGGCCCTTGGCAATAGGGCTCAGAAACTCCCCAAGCAGGTGAACAGACTAGGGCAGCCTTCCCCAACCTGGTGCCTTCCAGATGTTTTGGACTACGACTCCCAGCATCCTGACCATAGCCATTTCTAGGGCTGATGGGAGTCCAAAACATCTGGAGGGCTGGGGAAGGCTGGAACAGGATGTCTCAGGCGGTTCAACCTGACTGGTGGCAGCCTATCAATAACTCCTTTCTGGGATGCCCTATTAAGAAGGGGTCCACCAGTAGAGAAAATCATCCCCACCACCACCACCACGCCTGACTGGAATCTCTATGCTCCCTGATTTCTATGCTATGCCTTCTGCAAAGAAGGCAGAGACCGGCTTTGATTTCCAATTCTCCTTACTATGCATCTCCTAACCACGTAGGCTGCAAAACACCTGCCTGTGTCATCTAGGACAGTAGTCTTCCAGTTTTTCCAGTGCAGGACACCTCTTTAACCCCAGCCTCCAACATGGGGCCCACTTTTGAAGCTCCATCTTTCTCCCTCTGCAGCTGGGGTGGGCAAGCTGTGGTTCTTCCAGATGTTATTGGACTCCAACTCCTATCAGTCCCAGCCAGCATGGCCAGTGGTCAGGCACAATGGGAGTTGGAGTTCAACATCATCTGGAAGACACCAGGTTGAGGAAGTCTGCCGTAAGTACACTTGTGGTAGTCCCACATGGACCTTTGGCCCGACTGGAGTCCACCCGGAGAAGAGCCTTCAGTGCGGCGGCTCCATTTCTGTGGAACTCCCTACCTCTGGAAGTCAGGCAGGCGCTGCCGACATTGTGTTGTTTCCAGCACCTCCTGAGAACATCTTCATTTCAGGAAGCCTTCCTCGGTTGACCAGTCGCTGTTTGTTACTGATTTCCCAGTTTTAATATGGTGTTTTATTCTTTTTATTGTTCATAGCTAATTAGAATCTAATTAGATGTGGAGTGGTATATAAATATGGCAAATAAATAATAAATATTTAACTACGGTAAGTTGTGGCAGCAGCGTTACCAACTGACAGGGCAGATGGTGGCAAATTGAGACCCAGCAGTAAACCTGGAGAAACTAGACCCTCATCTAATCCAGTTTACCAAGTTACCCCTGGGTGAGTACAGGGGCAAAAGGCGCTCTAATGGACCCTAGGGATGTCCTCCCAATACAACAGCGCCCATTCTAGCCTTGTGTGTGGCATGAGCTGGCCATATGTCCCATCATCCTACCAGCCGCTACTCTAGAACAAGAGCGCTTCTTCCTTGTGCTGCACGACATCCAAACCTCCGCTTTGCTTTGAGGCCGCAGCCCCCAATCTGACCGCCCTCAGGCAGGCCCCGGCACCTGCAGCCCCCCACGTGGCATCCACCCCTCCTTTCCAACACACACACAACAATGAACAGTGCAGGGATACCAGGCAATCACATCTAATTATACTCGCAGCGTTGTATCCCTGGAGACGCCATGGCAACCCAGCCATGCTGCCAAGTTCTGCTTCCAGCACAGCCTGCCCACCAATCTGCAGATACTAAGGGGGGGGCAGGGAAAGGCTTCTCTCCCCCCAGTCTGGGATGAAGGAGTGCAATGGTACTAGTTATGTAGGGCCAGCAATCCTTGCAGATATGCTCAATTGTCCCATTCTGCATCCTTTCTGCACTCATGTTTCCCCATTGTACAGGGCTGGCTAGACCCAAGAGTGGCCAGGAGATGTGGCATCAAGAAAGGTACAACAGGGATCTTGTCTGAACAATTGCCCAACTCCAGATAGAAGCTCAGGATCATCACCTAACATAGTGGCTGGGTTCAGACAACACAATAACCCCTCACTCAAGGGTTGAGTGTGGGTTGTCACGGAACCGTGGGTTGTTGTTGAAACATGGGTTATTGCAATGTCTGAACCCAGCTGAGATAACAAGCCATGGCTTGTTAACCACAAACAACCCATGAAGAGAACCCATGGTTTGTTGTTGAGTTATGAACTGTGAGTTGTTCACCATGGTTTGTTATTTCGGCTGTGTTTAGTGACAACCCATGTTTGAATGACAACCCACACTCAACCCTTGAGTGGGGGTTATCGTGTTGTCTGAAGCTAGTCAGTGGCTCAAAGCATAGCATACTGGCCATTTCTGGGGACTCTGTACATGAATAGCCCTCTTGGTTCCACCAAGAAAGGGGAGACCATGGCAAACTGGCTGGAACCCCGTCAGTAACCCTCCGTCACTAGCCGTCCTCATCACCAGTTGGAAGAAAATCCCTTTTTATTTGAGCAGATTAAAAACGAAGCACTGAATACAGAAGCTCAAGCAATGGATCTTATTTCTGAAACTATCGTAAAAGGGAGAAAATGGGTTCTCAGATATGAAAAAAGTGAAATGTATGCCGGGGGGGGGGGGATCACTGCAGCCAACCTTAGAGGCTTGTATAGCACAATCGAACGCTGCAAATTAAGGTAATAGATAGAAGAAATGGATCAATTACACACAGAGTGTTTGAACTTGGCCATTCAGGCTGCTACACCTTTTTTTTTTTTTTTTGAATTTGTTAACTGTGATGTTGGGATCTACAGATTTGCACTGTCTGCTTGTAAAGCAAAAATTATTAAATGGGACGAAGAAAATCGATGCCTCTGCCCATGTAGGGAAGCCACAGATCAACGGCAGAGCGCCTGCTTCGCATGTAGAAAGGTCCCAAATTCAATTGTCGGCATCTAACAGGCCTGTGGCTCACGCTGGCTCAGCTTGTCTGAGCGTGGAAAGCTAAGCAGGGTCAGGCCTGGCTATTACTTGGATGGGAGACCCCTCCTCTAGTTTCCTGCATTGAGCAGCGGGTTGGGCTCGAGGGCCTTGTGGGCCCCTTCCAACTCTACTACGAAATCTATGAATCTCCACTCCAGTTAAAATGGTCTCGGGGCTGGGCTAGGGGATAGCCTGTCTGAGACCTGATGGGCTGCTACCAGTTGTATGCCGGTTTTAAAAATTTGGATTGTTAAAAATTATCCCTCTACGATCAAAAGCTGTGACCGGGTAAAATACAGGAGGAATTCTCACAACTGCTCCTAGCCTGGTACTTACCGCTTGCGGTGACTTCTCTAGCTACTAAGGTCATATACAGGCACACAGCTGTGTGTAGCACTGTTGTTTTTCCCTCCAAAGTGAACGGCTGAGTGCGCTTGGCTAAGCTTGCTTTTAATAAGCTTGCTTTTAATGGCATGCTAAAGTGAACGCATCTTAGCGTTCACTTTTAAAGAAGCCAGTTTCTCGCTTTTTATTTTTAATTTTTTTAAAAAGGCTGTGATGATCAGTATTATCTCTTTACTTCATTTTTATCTCACTCTTGCTCTACCTTTCCCTCTCCCTCCCCTTTATCTGTACGGCAACCATGTGAGGAGGTAGGTCTGACTGGGAGAGTGTGACTGACTGGCCCGTGGTCACCCAGTGAGCTTCATGGCTGAATAGAGATTTGAACCCAAGTCTCCCTTGTCCTAGTTGTGACGCACTAACCGCAATACCACACTAGTTCTTTTCCAAGCCAGGATGTATGCGTAAGGGAGAACAATTCTTGGAGAAATCTCATTAGCCACAGGGTCCATTGTTGGGGTGGGGGTTAAGAGGATTTCTAGTTGCCAGAGACCAGGGCTTCAGTGCCTCGTATAGTTCCTTGCCCAGCCTTCCAATGAGCAAAAGCAGAATTATGCACTATAGCCAAGGGCAGTCCCAGGTACCGAAAAGATCTGGCAAAAAAAAAAAAGCACAAATTTACATATGCTCTAAAGTCTCTCTGTGTGTGCATCTTTAAAGGACCCTGCCTCCTAAGGACACCCCTATTTTTAAAAGGGGATTTATGGACAGGGGAGAGGAGGGCACTTGATTTCAGAAAAAAACCTCAGGCAGAAAGATTCAAGGGTGGGGGGCAGCAGGAGGTGAAGTACATGTGGGCAAGAAGCCAGCTAATTCAGGGGGCTCAGATGCAACAGAGATCATCAGGGCCCCTGCACCTTTATTTCAGCAAGTACCCATGGACAGCAGGGTGGCGTGGGGCAGACGGCCTCCCAGAGATTTGGGGCTCCAGACTTAGTGGGCCACCCACTAACTCCACCTGACTATAGCTCAGTGGCAGAGCATGTGCTTTGGATGCCAAAGGTTCAATCCCCGGCAGCTCCAGTTCAAAGGGTCAGGTAGCGGGTGATGAGAAAGGTGATGCCTGGTACCCTGGAGAGCCACTGCCTGGGCTAGATGATGGACTAATCATCTGACCTGGCAGAAGACAGCTTCTTATGCAAAACAAGCACATTTGCTTACAATTGCACCATGCCTACGGGTTGCAGGATTCAGCTGTTCATGGCAGGGAGTGCACCGAGTATAGGACTTTCTCCCTTCCCCTCTGAGCAGTTGACAGTACTATCTGGCACGGATGCCCTCAGAATCCCCTTTAAATAAACGTACTCCACTTTCAACAGAGCAATACATTTTCTCCGTTTGAATCTGGGAAAACCATCACCCTTTCCTCCCAGATGGAAGACAAGCTGCCTACTGTACAGTCATGCCTTGGATTGAGAGCATAATTCGTTCCAGAAACGTGCTTGTAATCCAAAACACTCTTATATCAAAACGAAATCCCCCCCCAAAAAAATTGTAGAGATTTTTAATTTAAGCCGCACTACAGTATTTGTATTGCAAGACGTCGCTTGTATATCAGGTAAAAAAAAATTAAATAAATATTTAAAAATTTGCTTGTCTTGCAAAACGCTCTCAAACCAAGTTACTTGCAATCCAAGGTATTACTGTATTTTCCTACGCAACGAAGCAGAAACCAAGCACAATACTTGCTATCTTAGGATAGCAAGCGTGGCTTTTTTTCAAAACGGAGGCAAAGAGAAGGCACCTGGGGGAGGCAGATTAGGCCCAGAGTGGAAAAAGTGGGATTGAGGTAGTGGGGAAGGGTGGCCCTGGCAGCTCAACTATCTCAGGTCAGGTCTACGTAGATGAAATGTCTTAATCTACTATCAATGGCCACCAGTTCTGATTGGCTATATGCTACCTCCAGTATCAGAGGCAGTGTGCCTGTGTACACCAGTTGCTGGGGAACATGGGCCGGAGGGTGCTGTTGCACTCATGTCCTGCTTGTGGGTTTCCCGTGGACAGCTGGTTGGCCACTGTGTGAACAGAATGCTGGACTAGATGGACCCTCGGTCTGATCCAGCAGGGCTCTTATGTTCTTATGCTTATCCTGTGTTCTCCTAGGTACACAAAAAGGAGAAGAATTCCATGTTGTCCATTAGAAAAATTCTAAAACTCAGTCAGGCCACAGGGACAATCTCTCGCCCTCCCCTCCCCAGCACCCAGCTTCAAGCAAAGGGAGTGCCACCAACCTCGTTCTGAGTTCAAAGACACTCTGCAAGGTTTATTTATGTATTTAAAGGATTTGTATTCCACTCCTCAGCCAAAAAGACTCCCAAAATAGCTTACATGCAATACATGCAGTAAAAATGGACAGTCCCTGTCCGCGGGCTTACAATCTAAGCAGGTGGGGGGGGGGGTCCTGGTGATCACAAATTTGGGGTTGGCTACTGAAGGATAGCCAACGATTGAGGGAGTTTTGCAGTCTCTATTTATTATCCCAACCAAGAAGCTCAAAGCAGCATATTTGCTTCTCCTGCTTATTTATTTATTTATTTTATTATATTTATGAATCATCCCATCTGGCCAGACATCCGGCCACTCTGAGCGATGTACAGTCCAATAAAATACAAGGCGGGGGGGGGACACACACACACACATCGTATAAAACACAATTAAAAATAGCACAAAACTTAAAAATCCTAACCCACCCCATATTCCCGCCTGAAAAGCCACGTTTTGAATGCCTGGCGGAAGCTAATCAAGGAAGGGGCATGGCGGAGGTCACTGGGGAGAGAGTTCCATAAATTGGGGGCTGCCACAGAAAAGGCCCTCCTCCTAGTCCCCACCAGCCTGGTTTCTCTGGCTGATGGGACAGGGAGAAGGCCATCCGTGGCAGATCTTGTTGAATGGCCTAATTGATGTTGCTGGAGGCGCTCCTTGAGATATACTGGACTGGAGCCGTACAGGGTTTTAAAGGCCAACACCTTGAATTCGGCTCGGCAAACAACTGGTAGCCAGTGCAACTCTTTGAGCACTGGAGTGATGTGATCACGCCGGCGGCAGCCTTTAACCAGGCGAGCTGCTGCATTCTGTACCAGCTGCAACTTCCGAACCGTCTTCCAGGGTAACCCCACGTAGAGCACATTACAGTAGTCTAGGCGAGAGGAGACCAAGGCATGAACCACTGATGGGAGCAGATGATTAGGAGGGTAGGGGTGCGACTGCCGCATCAGATGGAGCTGATACAGCGCCGCCCAGCTCACAGCTGACACCTGAGCCTCCATGGACAGCTGGGAGTCTAGAATGACCCCCAAGCTGCGGACCTGGTCCTTCAGGGGTAGATGTACCCCATTATTGCCACAACAACCCTGTGAAATAGGTAGGTTGAGAGAGGCATTGGGGCCGTTTGCACGACACAACAGCCCATGCTGGGTTACTGAACCCACGGTGAGGTTGCAGCATGCGTGGGGCATGTGGGGCCGCCCTTTTGAATATGCAACCCCTGCTCAGGGGTGTCGTATCATGCAAACCCAGCAAGCCTGGCTCAAGCAAGGGTTAAACCCATGGTCTGTTGTTTAACCCTCACATAGCCCACACTCGCCGGGTTCACATGACACGACAACCCCTGAGCATGGGTTAAGTAATGCACAACAGGCTGCGGCCTGTCATCTGCACCCGGTCAGTGACTGGCCCAGGTTCACCCAGTGAGCTTCATGGCTGTGTGGGGATTTGAACCTGGGTCTCCCTATTTGTAGTCTGATACCCTAACCACTGTACCGCACTGGCTGTCTAATGACGTGTGAGGTACTGACTGGTTCCTATTGGAAAGGGTTAGTGGTTACCATTTCCCCACACTCTTGAAAGTGTAAGGTTTTAAAAAAACGAGTTAAGACCAAATGCGTTTCTCTTTTTCTTTCGGATCATCCCTATTATCTGTGTAACAGACACACGGCTCAGCTAGAGCTGCTCCAAACTGTGAGTGACACCAAAGCTATTCAGTCAATGCCATTTTGAACTCTTTTGATATGCCTTGAATAACGGCGTGTAAGAAGAAGAAGAGGAGGCTGGAAGTTTTGAGCTCTCCAGCTGATAATTACACCCAAACCAAGCAGGGGAAGAAATGCATCAGGCTCAGTCACCCTTTATTTTGGCACATTATTCTGCTTCTTCTCATCTAGAAGAAAATATTTCATTTACTAACTTTTTATCTAATGGGTATCAAGGCTGAAGGAACTAGGTTATGCTTCGCCTGGAGAAAAGAAGGGAGAATAGGGGAAGAAGCGGGAGGAGGATATATGACAGCCCTCTTCAGATATCAAATGGGGAGAGTCATGACACCCCCACACGCTGAAAGAATACGCAAGGGGGTTGTGGGGCTACATGGGTTAGCCCACCCCTGCCACGCAGCACAGCCCCACCCCCTGCCATGGCCCCGCGCCCCCAGCTGGTGTAGGAAGGGGCTCTCCACACATTTGGGCGTACACATGTTGAGCTCCTCCACTTGAGGGCAAAGCCCAGCTCGGTCAGAGCCCCCCCACCTGGACATGGAGAAGCTGTATGTCAGCCTTCCCCAAACCTGAGACTTCCAGATGTGTTACTTGGACTGCAACGCTTAGAATGCCCAGCCAACGTGGCCGACATGCTGGGACTATGGAGATTATGGGGTTTGCAGACCAACACATCTGGAGGGTGCCAGGCTTGTGAAGGCTCCGCTATGGTGCATTGGGGGGGGGGGCATGCTAGCCTACACAGCCCCAGGGCTACCCTCATTTATTTATTATATTTATACCCCATCTTTTTTCCTGCAAGGAACCGAAGGCGGGTTACATAATCCTCCTCCTCCTCTCCATTTTATCCTCACAACAACCCTGTGAGGTAGGTTAGGCTGAGAGTCCATGACTGGCCCAAAGTCACCCAGTGAGCTTTATGTCCGAGTGGGGACTAGAACCCGGATCTCCCGAGTCCCAGTCCAACACTCTAACCACTACGCCGCACTGGCTCTCACCCTCAAGCATGGAAGAGGGCAAAGACCTGTTCTTTAATGTCCCAGAGGGCAGGAATATATCTACCTGGCTTCAGTTACAGGAGGGGCGATTTCATTTGAACATTAGGAGAATCACCTTGATGGTAATTTGTTAATGGAACCCATTAGCTAAAGCGGGGGCGGGCATAATGTCAATTGTACCCAACCAGTTGATTGCAGGGCCACTCTGGGTCAACCTCACAGGAAGCCTCCTCCTCGTGGCACCCCAGGAAGGATGAGGGAGGGGAGGGAGCTTGAAAGCTAGTACCTTGAGGTGCAGGGGGTGCCTGGAACAGCCGCTTCCAATGCACCACTGGCTTGTATAAGAAGCAAAAAAAAGCCCCCCTGCCAAAAATCGGCCCCCACCAAGGACCTGTAAGGCAACAAACCAATGGAGATTGCTCCATTGGCTTGTATAGCGAGCAGAAAAGACCCCCTGCCAAAAATCTGCAAGAAGGGGAGCAAAGTCCACCCCTCCCCCTACAGGGTCTTTGGCAGGGGGTGGACTTACACCCCCCCCCAAAGATGACTTTCAGCATGGGGCTTTTTTTCTTACATCATGGAGAAATTGCTTGACTCAGTAGATCTCAAGGCTCAAGCCACAAAAGTCAGAAAAGAAAAAGAAAAGGGCTCCCACAAACCAAAAGTCTCCCCACCCTGACCTAGAGGGTGAGCTCTCCTTCACTGAATGACCTGGTTCGCACCACATGACAACCCATCATGGGTAACTAGCCACAGTGGGTTGCCGTGTCATCTGAACCCAGACTGCTTCCTGCAGGGTGGGTTATTTTTTGGAAAAAGCTACCCTGACAACCCATGGCTTGTTCTAGGGGTTGTTCATACCACGATGGGTTGTTGTGTCGTCCGAACCCGGCAGAGCAATTTCACATGGGTTGTGGTGATCAGCTAGTGAGTCACTCAGCAAGAGAGGCAAAAAATCCTACTGCTCTTCACAATCTCACCCATGCTGCTGCCGGTGACTGCCCCTCCACCGATGCCGAAGTGGCACTTTAGAGTGACAGCCACTGGTTTGCTACTTTTTTTTTCCTGGTCCCTGAAAATTGCACAACTGTGTTTGGAATTTTGTTTTTATTAATTATATCATCATCATCATCATCATCATCATCATCATGTCTTCCACAAGGCTGTCTGATATGTGTAGTCTTGCCTGGTTAATTTCCTTGTCTGTTTCAGCTGTCAAAGGGAGCAGGGAACTGGAGTAGGTAACAGACAAGGCGATTGACACCGTGAGACTGCTTATAGGCTAATTTATGCACAGTTGCCAGGGTCCCATTGCCAAATTGTCAATGGAAAAGCAGGTGTGCAAACTTCCCCTCCATTTACTTCCCAGCCATTAAATTTGCGTACATTTCTGCATTTTTTTTTAGCACAGGGAACCACAGTAACTGCAGCAGTAAGTGCTCCGAAAAGGAGCTGCAGAAAGAAGTGTGGAGTTAATATCTCCCCTTTCTGGAGTAGTTGGAGACTCGGGAAAGTGTTGAAAAGGTGGAGGGCACTGAGAACTGTCAGTTCAACACTTAAAAGTGAGAGGATCACATTGCTAAGGGTGAGATATTGTCCCCCAACCTTTTGCTGCACCTTCTTTTGCCGCTCCCCCCCCCCCTTTACCAGTGCTTTCCCATTGACAACTTGGCATTGGGTCCCTGGCAACTACTGTATGTGCAAATTAGCCTATATGAAGTCTCCTTCGTCTGTTACCTACTTCACTTCACTGCTCCCTTTGACAGCTGAAACAGACAAGGAAATTGACCTGGCAAAACTACACATATTGGACAGCCGTAAGAGCGCACTTGCAAAAGACCAACAAAAATAAAATAACAACAACAACAACAGCAACAACAACAACAACAACAACACAGCTGGACAATTTTCAGGGGCCGAACATTTAAAAAAACACACCCCAATTGTGCTTTTTGATGCTCCGGTGGGGGCGGAATGGTAGCAAACAAAAAGAGACAGTGAACGTAGCAGGAGCTGGGTGGGGAGACAAGACGGGTTCTGCTGCGAAGGACACTGGAATATGTGCCGGAGCCAGCTGGAAGACTGATGGGGAAGGAGGACAAGCCACGGTGAGCCCAATCGTCTGCCAGGTGTATCAGTGGGTTGTTCGGTGAACCAACCAACCCACTGTGGTTTATTCAGAGACTGGCTTAGCGTGACATGTGAACCTGCCCATTGTCTTCAAGCAGAGGTTGCGCAGCCATCTGTTGGGGCTACTCTAGCTTTGGATTTCCTGCACTGAGCGGGGTGTTGTTGGTGTTGTTGGATGAGATGGCCTACAAGGCCCCCTCCAACTCTAGGATCCTAAGTTTGCACTCATGAGTTACACAAGAGGCTGTCCAGATTGCATATTTACATATTTTTCAAAAAAGGCCTTATATCCAGAGACTTTGGCCCAGAACCAAATCCAATGCAGCTTTTGACCTCTCCCTTCACCTTCTGAGCAGGCTCTCAGTTTTCATTGAATAAATAAATCAGGTCCTTAACATGTTTATCCAGGCTGAACATTATTCCATGTTTTATTATGGGTGGGTTTAAAAAAAATATCCAATCCATTTTTGGCTTGTTTGTTTTACTTGAAACCTTGCTTCAGGCTGTGTGGGAGGGACTTTGTGACTGCCACAAGGGCCAACCTATCAACACTCTGCATGCTTGGTTTCTGCTAGAAACTAGCTATTTCTATGCCCAATTCTCCAAGGAAGGTTGTATGCGCAGGACCAGTGGCAGGCATCATCAGGCACCTGCTGGGTCCTACCCCCCACCAGGGAGCCCAGCGCTGACTCCCCTGGCCCTGCTGTTCCTTCTCCTTGCGTTCACCGTCCCCTCTGAGCATGCAAGCAGTGACCAAACTGAAGAGATGAAGACTCCACTTGCCTTGTGCTCTGCCTCTTGCCAGTTGTGCAGATTGGGCCCAGGGTGAAGGGAACACAGATGGGCATCGGTAACAGTAGCAAGAAAGAGGCCCATCTTGTGCAAGGGCCTCCAAAAACTGGGAATCATCAGCTCTAGTTGTACATCTGACCTTAAAGGGGTGAGTGCAGATCCACCATGTAAAATGATGTCTTAGGCTGTCTGTTTCAGGCACGAAAATGCTTGGGCCATGCCTGCAATCACCCAGATTTCCCCAGAACTCACTGGTGAGGACAGGGCCAGAAAATGAGAGTGGAATAACGCAGCAGAAAACCATGATTTCAGCAGAGAGACGCTAGAAATGTACACAGCTGTGATCACAGCAAATGGAATATGGAATCCAATTGTGTATCTAGTTCAGGGCTCTCCAACCTTGGGTCTCCAGATGTTGCTAGCCTACAGCTCCCAGCATACCCAGCCAGCATGGCTAATGGCAAGGAATTCTGGGAGCTGCAGTCCAGCAACATCTGGGGACCCAAGGTTGGAGAGCTCTGATCTACCGGTAGTTGTTTCATCTTCCACTTAGATTAAAACAAACACAAAACAAAACATTTCCAGCCCACAAGAGTGCAGATGTGTTGCAATTCCCCAGAGTCACACACACACACACACACACACACACACACACACAGAGTATAGGGATGCGTAGGGTTTGTTGTGATCAGGCATAGACCTCTTGCCTCAGGACAACTTTTCCCTTTGGACACCTGCCTTTAGAAGCCTATTTTTCTCACATCCATTGCTTTCCATGTCCTTTGCAGTCCTCACCAAAAATGGAGTCATTCCTCAAGAGAGAGTCCAAACCAAAACACATTCAAAAATCCCCCAGATAATACAACTATGCAAATTGTGTGTGCAAATTAAGTACATTGATACTCTGTTTATTCTAGTCACATAATTTGGGTTTGGTGGTCCAGAATAAAGGATTATTTTAAAGACAAAATTCTTAACCCCATGAATGTTATCAGACTGCAGAATTAGAAATGTGCATAAAGATTTATCAAAATGTCTTGTTTTGTGAAAATACTTACACAGAGAAAAAGAGAAACATGTAAAAGCTTAGCGAGGCTTACAAAAGCATTCATTGATTACAATGTGAAATAAATTAACAGATCCCATTCCGATTACAAAGAAAAAACTCAGAAACCAAGAAGATTTTAAAAATCTCAGAACGTTCATTAATTACATGAAATATTACCAACCAATACATCTGGATAGCGTAAAAAGATGAATAAAATCAATCAGTCATGAAGACCGATAATATAAACTCTTAGTGATTGAATTATCATCTTCATGTCTATCAGGTGACTCTTTTGAATATACCAATGGTATGAAACACTGAAGTTGAAAAAGGAAAGAGAGAAGAAGGGAGCAGAAAGGGACAAGCCTAGAACTAAAGGATGGCAACCAGTTTCAAAGAGAGCAGAGGGTAAATCGAAGGAACACTCTAAAAATGGAGAACAGGCACCCTCAAAAATTCCAAGCATGCCACACTTTTTATAAACAATGTATTCATCTCCAGAAACTAAGATCTGCTAACTATGTATTACTAGTGCTGGGCTGGGACTCGGGAGATCCGGGTTCTATTCCCCCCTCCGCCATGAAACTCACTGGGTGACTTTGGGCCAGTCACTGACTCTCAGCCTAACCTACCTCACAGGGTTGTTGTGAGGATAAAATGGAGAGGAGGAGGAGGAGGATTATGTAAGCCGCCTTGGGTTCCTTGCAGGAAAAAAGGCGGGGTATAAATATAATAAATAAATAAATAAATAAAATGAGCAGGGATCCACATCATCCTCATCATTATTTATTTTATTCATTTAATTTCTATACTGCCCAATAGCCAAAGTTCTCTGGGCAGTTCACAGTAAAACATAATATAAAATCCATTAAGTTTAAAACAGAATAAAGCCAGAATAAGAACCAAGATAAAAGCCAACAGCAGTGAAAAGCTCTAAAATTGCACTAACACTTTTGTTTTTAAACTGAAGGACTAAAAAGCTTGGGGGGGGGGGAGGTCTACTCCTGGCACTGAAAAGATCACAACATAGGCCCCAGGCGAGCCTCTCCGGTCAAATCTTGTGTGTGTGTACGTATGTGGTAGGGGGAGGGTTACTTTACTGTAGCCATGGAGGGCTCCAGATTTTATCAAAGCAGCAGCACTGGGGGAGGGGGTATTAAACCCTTCCCCCTCCCCACTCAATTTCCCAATTTAAATCATCCCTCCCAAAGCTGCTCTTAACCCTATGGGGGAGAGGGGGAGACCAGACTCTTCTGTAAGGCTAACAGTATGTCTTTGAGGAAATATTTAGATTGAGAAAACGGTGCGCGGGGGGGGGGGGTAAGGTTTAGACACCCCCTCCCCCAGCCCCACCTCTCCAATTGAATTGGCAGCCTCCTGCGGATACTTTAAATTAAAAAAAACAAAGATATTGGGAGATTGGATCCCGGATTTCCCATGTAAATTAATGCATAGACCAGACGTGTGTCTTTGTGCGCACTAGCGCTGCCTTGCAAATACGTTCGCAAAACCTGCCCATGCGCACCGGTGTAAGTTTCTTTGTGGCCTTAAAAGGCCAAATGGCATTTCTTCCCCCCCCCTTAAAAAAAAAATTAGTTAGTTATTATAAATTACATACAACATGGTAAACAAAAACATACAACTACATTAAATCATAAGGTGCACACACCCCCACCCGCCTAGGGACCAACTAATGTACTTCCATCCCCCTTAACAAATTGAATTCCGCATTCCAAAAATATAACATATCCTGACAAGGCATACTCCCCTTCCCCTTTATTAATACATAGTCTAATAACTGATTCCATATATCCATAAAATTATTCTTCTTTAACTGTCCCTTTTTGCATTTGATACTACAAGTTAGTTTATCGTTTAGGGCTATATCCCAAACTTCCTTATACCAATCAGTGATTAGAAAAACAAATGGCATTGCTAAGGCTTCTCTACCTGGAGGCAGTTCTCACCTGGTCACCTGTGACAGGTCTGAATCCCAGGCCCAATCTGAACGCACTGCTGGGTGTGAGCAAGAAGAACGTACTGAGGTGACACAGTTGCATGTGTCCAGAACCTCACTGAAATCCAGTTGCCTCATCTGTGTGTACCTCGTTAGCACATTGGCGATCGACAGCCCAGGCAGGCAATAATGCTGGTGCACTAACATTTCACATGCAACAGCCAAGGGCCTATTTTAAGTTTATTTAACACATTTTTATCCTGCCTTTTAACAGAGTTATTTCCAAGGCAGCTTATACATTTTCCACAAAAAAAAAAAAAAGCACCCACAAAAACAAACTAAATTTCACAAAATCACAAACCAAGGAAAAAACCCCATCAAATGTCTTTAAAAGCAGCAGAGTGAGCAGCTTTGAAATGAGGCACCAGCTGCATGAAATGCCACGTAACTGCATGCTTGCCTAACTTCGCATGAAAGCCAAGCCTTCATCGCCACACTATGAGTGCATAATTAAGAGGCATCCTACATCCTATGTACTGGGGTGGGCAACATTCGATCCGTGGGCCTCATTTAAAAATAAAAAAAAATTAACAGGAAAAAATGGCATCTGGAGCACTACAGAGCACCAAAAAGGTCAGATTTAACTTGTTTGCAAGCTAAATTTGACCCTTTTAGGGCTCCGTAGCAAAAATGGTTCCCAGACATCCCAAAGTTGCCCACCCCTGCTATATACCGTACTAATAGCAAACTCATTAACCAAACGTGGAGCCAAAAAGGTACCATCCATGCACAAGAGGGAGGTATCAGCAGGCCTGGAGGAACCCAAGACTTGCAGAAGTACAAAATATCATTTGAAAAGAGTCCTAAAAAACAGTCTAATGGGGACTGAGCATGCTCAGTGGGCACAGAATGCTGACTAACTATTGGGCGAGTGGAGGGAGAATGGAAAATCAGGGCAGGGAGAGGGAACGGAATGGAATATACTGGAAGAGGGCATGGCTGGCTGGCTGGCAGGCACCCTGCACAGGAGCACTCGGCACGGCAATGTTTTGTTGCAGGTTCCATTCGTCTCTGTAGGAACAGAGGCCACCCTCCCTGATGCTCAGAGCACAAATACTGGAAGATTCTTGTCCCTCCTCATACCTTCCACGACCCTGGAGTGAATTGCCACCCACCTTTCTCAACAGCCGAGACGCCCATGGAAGCTTGGGCCAGGTCCGCTTTCTTCTCCCATTTGCCCTCGTCCGCATGGTAGATTTCAACCGAGGCCAGAGGGCTCTGTTTGGAGTCCACCCCTCCAATCACCAGCACGTCCTTGCCAAGCATCACCGCAGCGGCCCCTGCCCGCGGGGTGGGCATAGGGGGCAGTGCCGTCCACTTGCGGGAAACGATATCCAACATCTCCACCGTGTCCAGGGGCTGGCCCTGCTGGCTGCACCCACCCGCCACAAAGAGGTGTCCGTCCTGGTAGGTCGGGCTGCAGTACACCCGACAGGTAGGCATGGGGGGGAAAGCCTCCCAGAAGAAGGATTTGGTGTTGGCGGCTTCCATTTCGCCCGACGGCCTGGCATCTCAGGAGGCAGACATGGCCACGGCCCCCACACAGACTCGGCGCCTCAGGGCAGCAGCCTTCCACACAGCACCCTGGAGATCTGCAAGGATTGCCCTGAGGCAGGTCGGAGGCCTTACTTCCTGCGCACCTGGAACTCCACATCCACAAGGCATGAGTAGATTGGGAAGCAGATATGGCTGCAGGGAGAGTCCGGGGTCCCCCAAGGGAGTGGGCCAGGAGCGCCGTGATGCCCAAGGGGTGCTGCCTCCAGAGGGAGGGGAACCATTCCTATCCAGAATGGCTAGGGATGTGCCAGAGAGATGCCCTGTACACTCAGGCTAGGCCTAGAACACTGTGGGCAGGCGCCAAGCGTCAACAGGTAAGCCAGTCTCAGAAAGTGATGCTCCCTCAGCAAGTTATCGTCTGAATTCTGTGCCTCTCGGATCTTCGTACTGGTGACGAGACCTGTGACAGCCTTCAAGGGACGGAGAGAGAAAAGGAAGGAGGAAAGGGAGGTACAAGGTTACTAGGGATTGTCACGGCAGCCATTTTGAGGAACTGGGCCACAGCGAAAGTCTCCTAATGGGTAACCCACAAGTTCTCATGTTGTCCTTGACGTTTAGGCACCAATCCCAGATCCGGCATCCAGAAACGGTTCCAGGCTGCCGGGACTCCCATCTGAATTTAGCACAGCTAAGACTAGCTCTGCTCATCCCATAGACTGGAGCAGAAACACACGTTCCACAGGCTCCATTTGGTCTGCCAAGGCCTTTCTCACAGAAAACCCTTATCCTTTCTTTCCCCACTATAATGAGCAGCCCAATGTGAAGCTTCCCAAAGGCCTACCGGTGGAAAGCTTGTTTCTAGCTCACTGTTGCTGCATTCTCATGATCATGCAACCCAGACTAGCTACTGCTTTCTCTGCCCCAGAGGTGCAGAATCTCTTTTGGCCCGAGGGCCAAGTTCCATTTCAGAGAAGAGATCAGGGCCTGCATTCCAGTGGGGGGGTGGGGCCAAAGGCATAAGGGGTGGGGCCAAAAATACCAGCATATTTTAGCTTAAAGCCTTACTGTCAGTAACTGAGCCTTAGGAGAGGCATTTCAACCTTTTAGAATTGGGGAACGGCAGAAAAACCAGGAGACCACCAAACAATCAGTGATCGGGGGAAAGGGGCCATGGCCTTCTGGGGACCCCCAGATGGCTGGATTTGGCTCCTAGGGCTGAGGTTCTTTTGTACACAAATTAGGATGGTTAAAGTGGTAAGAGAGTGACTGGGTTTAGACAACACGATAACCCACACTCAAAGGTTGAGTATGGGTTGACTGTGGGTTGTTGTTGAAATGTGGGTTATTGTATTGTCTGAACTCAGCTGTGCTTACAAGCCGTGGCCTGTTAAACAGGAACAACCCATGAAGAGAACCCATGGTTTGTTGTTGGGTTGTGAACTGTGGGTTGTTCACCATGGTTTGTTATCTTGGCTGGATTCAGACAACACGATAACCCATGTTTCAGCAACAACCCACAGTTCAACAACAGCCCACACTCAATCCTTGAGTGTGGGTTATCGTTTTGTCTGAACCTGGTCACCACCAGGTTCCCCCCCCCCCATCCCTCTTTAAACATGTGCAGAGAGAACCCTCTAACCTACATTTCTGAGCGGGGGGGGGGGGAGGGGAAGAGCTAACACACAAGTGCCCTCTTGCCTCTTCAGGATCACGTGGGGAAAGAGACAGAAAGAAAAACAATGGTGGGCTTGGAACAAGGGAGCCGTTTCTTCAGAATTATTCTTCAAAATTCCCAGTGATCTTAACTGCAGCAGCCGGCTAAGCCCAGCCTACTGTCTCTGGAGAACAGCAGCAACCACTAGTGTCCATAGGTCATCAGTACCACCCGGTGCTAGGATGGCCCCTTTGTCAAATGAATCACAGGTGCCCCGAGAGGACACAACAGGCCCCTCTGGTATATTCACATTTTGGTGGAAGGACAATACATACCAGAGAGAGAGACTTAAGTAAATGTGAAAGGTGCCTGCTGGGATGCAGACAGCTTCAAAACACATTTCCTGCAAAATTACAACAGTGAGGTCACCAGAGGATAAGAGAACCAGGATGTGGTGAAAACAACAAAGAGTCTTGTGGCACCTTAAGGACTAACAAATTTATTCTGGCATAAGCTTCCATGGATCACAGCCCATTTCATCAGATGCATGGAGCATTATAGAGAGTTTCATTTTTTTAATATACAATACATATGGGGGAGAGAAGAATTGTAAACAGTTAATTGTAAACCATTCTCCCCCTTACAAACCATATGTATTGTATATAAACCTGAACCTCTGATCATCATCATCATCATCATCATCATCAAATAGATTTATATACTATTGACCATATTTAAAAATATCTCTAAGCGGTAATATAATACTCCATACGTCTAATACGTCTAATATAATAATACTCCTACAACGTCTAGGGTTGTAGTCCACAAAAGCTTATGGCAGAATACATTTGCTAAGTCTTTAAAGACACAATCTTATGCAAGTTTAGACAGAAAAAAGGCAAGGGTGCTAGGAGCTAGAGGACTTTTTTCTGTCTAAATATGCATAGGATTGCACCCCTAATGACAAATACTTGATTAACAGATTTTCAAGAGGAAGCTCTCCCCTCTCCCCCAGGTTACCACATCACTACACTGCAGCTTTAACTACAGCTGCAGTGTGTGTCACAAGTCTTTAAAGCATTTCACTCATCTCAGTAATCAGACAGTAGGGGAACCAACTGGAGGCAAATGCTCAGGGCCCTTCTACTGATTCCACATTTAAGAGCACTGTTCTTTTAACAGGAGCCTTCTTTACAACAGAAAAAGCAAAGGTATCTACATTGGTCCATGAGCAACCCCCCCCCCCCCAAATCCACAACTGGGTAATACCTTAATTAGGACTAAATAAAATTCCACAAAAGAGTGTGTAAGAGTTTGGGTTCTCCAAAACTCTTCATCAGGCTAGGGTAGTAGTACAAAAAGCAAAGCAACAGCACCACCTCCTGACCATTCAGAAACAACTGCACAGTGTATACTAATGCATTTCAATGCTTTTCAGCTAACTCTGATGCAGTTGGGGGGGGGGATCCATATGGATTGTGAGAGTGCATGTTTGCAGGATGTGTTTTATGGTGCTGAAGGTGCTGGAAATTGCTGTTGAAGGATTCTTAATAGGTACTATACACACACTGTACAGAAAAATTTCAGCGGAGGGCCTCCTGCAGGTACCTCTGCCATCTGGGGTAAGGCAGGTGGATAGCAGAGAAAGGGCCTTCTCGATGGTGGCACCCCAGCTGTGAAGCACCCTCACTAGAAAAGTTCACCTGGCATCTACTTTATTGTCCTTTTGGCACCAGGCAAACACAGTTTTATTTTCCCAAGCTCTTTACATACAGTTTTAATCTGCTGGCTGTTTTTATGATGCTTTTATAACTTTGTGGCTTTTAGCTTATTTTATTTTAATTTCCATTTAAATTGCTTATACTTGCTGTAAACCATCCTGGGAATATAACTGCAGGGCGGTATAGAAATACTTTAAAAATACAGGCCTGTGGTTCACGCTGGCTCAGCTGGTCTGAGCGTGGAAAGCTAAGCAGGGTCAGGCCTGGTTATTAGTGGGATGGGAGACCCCTCCTCTAGTTTCCTGCATTGAGCAGGCGGTTGGACTTGATGGCCTTGTAGGCTCCTTCCAACTCTACGATCTATGAAAAGATGAACAAATATAATACTCAGGTCTCAAAATCCACTCTTTGGCAGGGAGAAGAAATGGGAAAGGTTGCTGAGCCTTGGTGGTAAAGCAGCCTTCCACAACCTGCTGCCCTCCAGATGTTTTGGACTTCAATTCCCATCAGCTCCAGTTAGCATGGCCAATGGCCAGGAATTCTGGGAGTTGCAGTCCAAAACATCTAGAGGGCACCAGGTTGGGGAAAACCCTTGCAAGGGCTCTTTTCTATTTAGTTCCTAAGAGTTGCATTTCCATACAGGGTTGCCAAGGTTGGTCCTGTGCCTTTAAGAGCCCCTTGCTCTCCAATGATGCTCATCTACATACTGTAAAACAGGGGTGGGCAACTTGTGGCCCTCCAGATTTTTTGGCCTACAATTCCCATCAGCCTTAGCGAGCACAGCCAGTTGTGAGAGATCATGGGAGTTGTAGACCAACACATCTGGAGGGCCACAAGTTGCCCACCACTGCTGTAAAAGCTTCCCTTCCTGATTTCTGCAGATGAAGGTGCTGTTAAAGCCACAGGAGCAGGCCAGGCCCGCTTTTTATCAGGTCAGTTGGCAATCCAATTTGCATAGCTCAAGGGTCAGCTGCATGGCACCCCCTGTCCTAACCCCTTGGCTGAAAACATCTATGAGGCTGAAGCGAGGCCATATTTAGAGTCGCTGTTCGTGAAATGAAGCAAGAGAGCAGAGAGGCAGCAGCTGTCTCTGGGACTCTGGCCGGTTCCCCTGCTGCATTTCATGGGCCGCTCAGGTGCCTCGGCTTTGGTACTAGCATGAAGGGCCAATCCATTCTCATCCACTCCGTGCTCCACCTGGAGCTTTTAATTTGCAGCCAGCCCTCCGAGTACGATAAATCCCCCATTTTTAAATTTCACTTAGGACTCTGCAGCTCATTTATCTTCCTCACCACAAAAGAGATGCTTTAGTATCTTAATAGCCAAGACCTGCATAATTTAGCAATGCAGGCATGAAATATCGATAACAAACCCCCAGATCAGGAATAGCTTTTGCCCCTGGGGGGCTTTCCAGTGCACTTAGGAGATGGAGAGAAGGAACTATAATTCCTCCCCCCCTTCAGTGCCCAAGGGACCTGGCTCCTGAGGCTAGCAGGAAAAGCAGAAGTTTAATCTGCAGGCAAGGTAAGATTCCTAGTGCATAAGAACAGAGTGGCCCCAACACCACACTGCCTGGAGTTTGGTCCCAGATGTGCTGTGGCTGCAGCATGCAATTTGTGAGAAACTAGCACTCAGCAAGCTTGCCGGGGGGGGGGGGGGGATTATTTATTTATTTATTACATTTATACCCCGCCGTTTTTCCTGCAAGGAACCCAAGGCGGCTTACATAATCATCCTCCTCCACTCCTCCATTTTATCCTCACAACAACCCTTGAGGTAGGTTAGGCTGAGAGTCAGTGATTGGCCCAAAGTCACCCAGTGAGTTTCATGGCCAAGCGGGGACTAGAACCCGGATCTCCCGAGTCCCAGTCCGACACTCTCACCACTACGCCACACTGGCAAAAGTGCCTTGAGCCAGATGCCATAAAACTAGTTAAAGGATCCTTTGCAAGCACCTGTGAAAGATGAGGAAAGGAATACAGCAGGGGTGCAGAACCTCGGCCCCGAGGCCAAATCCATCCCTCCAGGGTTCCTTCCCACCCCACCCCACTGTCTGCCAATTGTTTCATGGCTCCCCAGATTTTGTGCAGGTTTTTTGGGGGGGGGGCATTCTATAAGGTTGAAATTCCTCTCCTAAGGCTTAGTTACTGGCAGTAAGTGCTTTAAGCTACATCGTGCTGGTATTTTTGGTATTTTGGCCCCACCCCCTTTTGGCTTGGGCCCCGCCCACCACTGGAATGCGGCCCCTGAGAGCTTCTCGGAAATGGAATTTGGCCCTCAGGCTGAAAGAGATTCAACACCCCTGGAATACAGGATCAATATCATAGTTAGCCATATACCGGCTGTAGGTATTCTGCACCTACTGGGTTTGGCTATGCGGACGTGGGCTAGAGCTGTTCCACCCGCTGCCAAGGATAGCGTGCATTTTCAATGACATAGATTTTATTTCCTTCTGCAACCATGAGGGCTAGTAACTTACCATTAAAACACCCACCCACACATCTGATATCCCCACATAATAACAGGGCACTCAACTAGATGGGAGCATTGATCTGATCCAGTAGGGTTCTTATAAATAACAAAAGTGCAGGCAGAATAAATAAGAAACCTCTAAATTACCTGGATGATAGTGACTGGGTGAAATTGATGTGTACTTTGGATTCCCCTGAGAAAGGCTACTGTGGGTTGAAATGAGGTTATCCTATTAAGAAAAAAATAGCAGCCGTTGTTTTCTAAGTGTCATTTGGAAATAGATGTGTGGAAAGCCAGTTCTGGTGATGGGGGGGGGGGGGAGAGGAACAGCCCATGCTTTGCATGCATAAGCTCTTATATCATTCATTCATTCATTCAGAAAAGAGCTAGGTCAGCTGTTTTGATGTTACATGTGCATTTGTTGGGTGTTTAAATGTTCTAACTAGTGTGGGAACAACAAATCTGGGGAAATAAATTCATACATGGATGACCCTTGGCACATTTAAACATTTCGACATGGATGCAAACATTCAGCTTCATGTTTGATGCTGCCTCTCTTGCCAAAAAGGGCTTACGTAGCCTGTAAGCAAGCAACTTGCTAGCAGTGCACCTCCAGCACAGTGTTTGACAGCTTCCAGTTCTGCAATCCAGACATGTGGGGGGGGACGGGACCTCAGTGGGCAAAACCGCAACTGAGACAAGCTTGGATCATGCCCTCCGTGTAGCTGCTTTGCCAAGGCGAGCTCACAGGAGCTGCTACAGAACTGAACAGGAAGCAACTGTCCAGAGAAAGTGTCAGATCACATTTTGCCTTGATCAAATGCAGAGGCTTTGACTGCATTGCTAACACATTGCTTACTCAGCAATCTCTAGCTCTAGCTACCCCTGCAGTTCAATGCAAGCAGCCAAGAGTTTAAAATCTGTCTCTCTTTTTAAAAAATATATATTTTTTAAAAAAATCCCAGTGGTGCACTCACAAGACAGGATGTGCAGGCTGGCCAAGTTAATTCTGCTGCTGGCACCTTAACTGTCTCCTGCCTCAAAGAAAGACTCAAGGATTCAGCCTTAAGCTGACAGAAAATTCCTTTTTTATTAGCTTGAGCACGATAAGCCTGAGCTGATTTGAAAGATCACACTTAGCACAGGTTAGAGAGCTGTGTTGGTTCCGAGACACACAACGAAAAAGAAACGGCCCTTGTTCGCCACCCACTGAAATTCTGCTATAATTATGCAAACTAATACAGCACATGTACTTACTTTGCCCAACATATTATGCTTCTGAGGTGTGGGCCAGCAAATAATTTGGATTTTTAAAGCAAGGACTGTGAAAGCAAAAGGCAAGGAGAGTAGGAGACAATAGAAAGAGCAGCAGACTGACACCAGGGAAATCCTACGGATCAGAGCGAGCACAACAGAGAGCTCCATATGCTACTCCAACCAGTTTGGAAACCACTTCCTTCCCATCTTTAAGCCCATGTCAGATACTGCCCAATACGTTTCCAAGTTATTCTTCACAACCATGAGGACTAGAAGCAAAGATTCTCAAAATGCCAAGTTCTGCCCACAGATAGGGAGATTCCAAGTGTGTGTAGTAAAGGCATAGATCAGGCTTCCCCAAGCTGGTGCCTTTCAGATGTTTTGGACTTTTAACTCCCATCAGCCCGAGCCAGTATGGCCAATGCTCAGGGATAGTGTGGGAGTTGCAGTCCAAAACATCTGTCTGGAAGGCACCAGCTTGGGGAAGGCTGGCACAGATTAAACAGGACACGCACAATCCTAGCCAGGGGCATAGACTTCTCAATTTCCCCGGGGGGGGGGGGGGGGGCTGGGGAAATTGAGACGTCCAGCTGGTTGCCTGGAGGGGGCTTTGCCAATTCTGGGAAATTCCAGGGGGGGCTTGAGCCCCACCGTCCCCATAGTTTACACCCCTGTTCTCCCCCCCTCTTTCCTACACACTTTCTTCCACCCCTTCTCTCTCTCTCACACACACACACACACACATACACACACACTCCCTGGAGGTAATTTAGATTGCCCCTCAAACACATAACAGCTGGTTGCCTGGAGGGGGCTTTGCCAATTCTGGGAAATCCAGGGGGGGGGCATTGCCCTCCTGGGAAATCCCGAAGGGGGCTTGAGCCCCCCCCCGTAGTTTATGCCCCTGATCCTAGCAGAGAAGAAACCCTACACTGTTGTAGCCTAAGACATTACAGCCCCAGATCCAACAAGAAGAAAGCAGTCCTGCAACGTTCCCCTCTGCTGAGGTAGCAGGCAGCGTAGGTGCTGCTCACATGCGGAGCTCCAGGTCCCACAGCCAAGGAGAGACAGAGAAGTGAAATGCCGAGACAGAGAAGTGAAATGCCGTGTGTTTTCCGCAGGATGGGTGCTATAGGATTGGTTCAGTAGCTTGGCAAGGGGTATGGTGCCTTTGCCATCTGTTTCCCACAATCAGCCCTGCTAGCCCAACCCGATGACTCCCTCATAAGGCTGAACAAATTATCGAGGTTCTTACCCTGCCGATTTCCCAGGGCACCTAAAGATGACATGGGGAGTGCATGCAGAGAAGAGGTGGTGGGCACAGAAGCGGTTAAGCATCTCTCCTTCCACCTGCCAGTCCTCCCTTGGAGAGCTCCCCCTCCTTGCTATTTTGGCAAACACGCTGCATTTGCTAAGAAAACATCTTGCTTTGCTCTGATTTATATATGGGGGAGTCCTCTTAAATACAGGGAGGGAGGGAGGTACTCAGAGCTGGAGGAGAGAGCAGTAACAAAACGCAGCCTCCTGACATAATAAATGGAACTCGCCCATGGTAGGGCTGGCATTGAAGCTGGGGGTGCTGGGAGTTGTAGTCCAACACATCTGGGGGGGTGGGGTGTGACAAGTTGGGGAAAGGTTGGCTTAAGCCAACCAAGTTTTAATAAGGGGAGAAGATGACATCTGCACTTAAATAAATAAAAGGACAGGTTTGGTAAAACAAGGTGCGTTAGAAACAAAAAGCTTGTAAGGAAGAAATGGGGAGATATTCCAACCAGAGGAACAAAAAGGGGTGCAGGAAAAAGCGTATTCTGCCACTCTGACCTCTGGGTTAAAAACAGATGTTTGGGGGGAAAGGATCGAAAGGGAAGGGCTACGGCATCTTCTTGAACAGGAATGTGACCTCCAGGTGTATGCATGGGTGGGTGGGAGAATGACACACATAACAGCAGCTAATTGTGGGTTAATTAATTAGCCAAGTGTGTTCCACTGCCATTTTGCATATGCAACATCTGACTGGCCCAATCGGAGATTGCAATGTGACGCCCAAACCTAGACACTATAGGTAATCTTGGGTTAAACAAGCCACAGTTAACTAAACAACTAATTGTAGGTTAACTGTGGGCAGTTTAATCCATGATTAACCTATAGCGTCCAGGTTTAAACATCATGTAGCAACCTCCAATTGGCCCAATCGGAGGTTGCATATTCAAAATGGCGGCAGAATGTGCCTGGCACATGGAAAATCATGGGTTAATTAACCCACGATTTGTCACCATTATATGCGAACTGGAATGCTTCTTAATCCCCCCCCCCCGCTTTGCTCATTGTTCACAGTCTGGGATTTATGGGTGAGAAGGGCAACACACAAAAAGTTCCGCTGTTTTCCAGTGGAGCATATGTTACACCAAAGACATTCGCTTAGGGCATGAAAGCCACTTTGAACCATGCCTATTGGTAAATCTGGGCACTCTATTCCCTACTCAACACCTTCGTCATTCTCCCCCCCCCCCGCCCGGTTGTTTTTGGTGACATGCCAACTGTCTTGCAATTAAGAACGCATCCTACCCAATAACAACTGGCAGGCAGTAGGGAGCCATCAGATCAACCGGCACTTAATTTCTAACAGACGTGCGGGGCCTCAGCCCCAGCCTGGAATACAACATCCTTTCTCCTAGAAGCCCTTCCCTCAATCCTCAGATATGTTTATTTTGGTTACACAAAATTGAGGGGGAGAGAGACATACTGTGTCCCGCGACTGAAGCAGTCATGCCTTTCATTACTAGGTATGTTCCAGGCCCACAGGTGCTCTGGCATCCAAGGGCTAAGCTAATCACTGGATCTAGGAGCAGAGCCGGTGTTAGGGGGCAGCCCTTAGGGCTGGAGCCCCGAATCTTTCATTTGGAGCTCCAAATCTCTGGGATTCTGCCATGATCTGCCCAACCACCCTGCTGTCCATGGGCACTTGCTGAAATAAAGGTGCAGGGGCCCTGATGGTCTCTGTTGCATCTGATCTCCCTGGGTTAGCTGGCTTTTGCCCACAGGTGCTTCATCTCCTGCTCCCCCCCCCCCTTGAGTCTTTCTGCCTGTGGTTTTCTTTCTGAAATCAAAGGCTCTCCTGTCCTTACACCCCTTTTTACAAATAGTAGTGTTCTTAGGAGACAGGGTCCTTTACAGACTTTAGAGCATATGTAAATTAGCATATGCAAATTTATGCTGGTTGGGGTTTGTTTTTTTGGTCCCGTGGGCCCCAGATCTTTTCGGTACCTAGCACTGCCACTGTCTAGGACAGACCTGAAACCAACCAGACCAGGGATCATCAGCTCCTGTCTCAAGGGCCAGGTCTCTCGACTGCTTCGATGCTCCCTTAAGAGAGTCCTTCTCCAAGCCCAACCCTTCTCTAAGTCCAAAAACCAACCAGAAGGATCAAAACAAACCTGCTTCCAAAAACACAGCCATGCTACACTGCTCCCAGATTCTCGGCGTACACTCTGCGACCCACAAGCAGATAATAACACATGAGTCAATGCTGAGTGATTTCTAAAAGGAGCTGGGGGTTCAAGCAGAGCTATAACTAGGCATTTCTACACAACCTGGGGCGTGCTCCCAATTCCAAGCCCCACCTCCTGCCCACAGCACCAAGACTGTGTACCTTTCAGGATACCGCTGCTGCAACCCCCATGTCCTCACTGTTGGATAGAGGGACCCTGCTCAGAAATTTGACGGCTGCTGTCCAATATCCATAGGTCTCAGATTTACTCTTTCCCAACCAGCCATGCTGAATATGCTGTACTGTGTTAGGCTGCAGACCTAAAGCCAAAAGGAAGCTGCAGTTGTGCGGTTCTGCACAGCCCAATGCCCTTACTAAGCTTCTGGGCAAGCCAATACCTGGCTTTTCACCTGCCATCTTGGAAACATTTCAACAGGGAAAGATTAAGCCATTGATAATTACTAAATCACTTCTTCCCCCTACATCCCTTATCAGAGGAACAAGAGTCTGCTTATTCCGCTCAGGGGATGCAAATGCTTCCAGATTGGAACACCTCCCTTATGAGGAAATACTATGTTTGAGGCTATTTTGTTGTTGTTTTTAAAGACAAGTAAAGGGGGCCATGGTCAAGGTTTATAAAATGATGCATGGAGAAAAAGTGGATAGAGAGAAATCCCCCCCCCCTCACAATACTAGAACCAGGGGCCATTCAATGAAGCAGAGTAACAGGAGATGAAGACAAGCAAGAGGAAGTACTTCTTCACAGGGTGCAGGATTAAACTATGGAATTGCTTCCTCAATATGCGGTGATGACTTAGACGATAGCTTAGATGATTTAAAAGGGGATTAAACCAATTCATGGAGGATAAAGCTGTCAATCCCAGGCACTGCAACTCTAAATATGCAATACTGGGGACAAACCACAGGGGGCGCCTGCTCGCTCGTGGGCTTCCCAGAGACATCTGCTTGGCCTTTTGATCCGCTTCAACGGGACTCTTCTTATGGGGGAGGGAGCAAGCCAGGGGGGGAAATTCGCCTCACTAAAAGTGCTAGGCAAGGCAAGAGCCTTTTGGTCTCTACTAGCCGCCTGGGGAGGAGACACAGTCATGAAGGGGAGGCACTAAAAAAGTAAGACCTGAGAGAGAGGGAGAGAGGATCTCAGTCAACTGCCACCGTTATGCCGCTCAGCATACAGTAAGGCGCAAGGGGTGTGAGTGAGGCAGGCAGCAGTGGGGCGGAATAGAATCAGCCCTGGCCCTGGCCTCAATTCTAGAAAGAGCTTGCCACTGATTTTCACGAGAATTAATGTGTTTGCCTTCCGATCCGATCCTTTATCTTTCAAGGTAACGCTCCTTCCACAGTTGTCGTTAATCAACTTGAAATACAGCGGGTCTTACTTCTAAGGAAACATGTATAGGATAAGCTGCAGGACTGGGACTGTTGGTGGCGGGGAGGAGAGAAGAAATGTAGAAAATAACTCTGCACATGCTTAGAGACACCATTTACCAGACACTGTAAACATGTTATAAGGGCGAGCCCTAAGCGACGCCCTTCCAAAACATACGTTTTAAACACAAGTTCTAATCCCACCCGGGAGGGCGAAATATGCCCTCTCATCTCGCCCCAAGGGCGGCACTACCTGGGAGGAACAACTCGGCGAGCGTAAGGCGCTGACTTGCCCCCGCATCCCACCTTGGCTTTCTCCGACAGAAACACCCCCACCGATTCCCCCCTCGCCCCGCAACCTCCAGCAACGAAAGAGTTGCTAAAGCTCCGACTAAAGAGCGCGGCCGGCTCCGGGGCGTGTGAGCAGCACTTCTCGGCAGCCGCAGCAAGCACCCGGCTCGGCCCCCACCAGATGGCTGCAGAGGGGAGGCGCGGAGCCCGCCGGCACGCTGCGCAACGCCCCAGTGGCCGCCTGCTTAGCTCCTTGCCCCGGCCCCTCTCCGATCGCCCGAGGGAGCGGATGCGCCTGGAAGACGCCGTCTCCGCGCTGCTTCTCTGCGGCCTCGCCCCGGCCCTCCCTTCTTCCCGCCGAGACAAACTTTGGAGGAGGAGTCGCCTCCTCCGCCTCTTCTCCGCAGGGCTCCAGCGCTCGGTGAGAAAGAAGGACGGGAGAGTCCGGCCATCGGAGTTCTCCGCCATGGCTCGACGGAGTCCCGGACCCACCCGATTGTCTCGGGGAGTCCCGGGCGCGGCGCTCACCTCCGCGGAGTGCGCGATCCCCCAGCCCGGGCAAACTCTGCAGGCACCTTGGCGAGGATGGGAGGCACCCCCTTCTTCCCGCGCCTCTCCGCCCGTTCGCTCCTTGCCTTCCCGTTCCAATGCCGCTTCTTCTTCTCCTCCACTCTCGGCGAGTCTCTTAATATCGCGGAGCGGGGGGGGGGGGGAGGAAGCCACACACCACTCGCCGCTTTAACTCTTCCTCCCCCGGGCGCAGCGCGCTCGGGACAGCGGCTGCTTTGCAAAGGCACTCCGGAGGCCCGTGGAAGAAGAGCGCGGCGCCGCTGTTTCGATGGCCCTGCTTTAGAAGTAATGGCGCACCCTTGCAAATTGGGCTTTCCCAGTTTCGGAATGATTGTTTCCGTTTTCTGAATGGTTAATATGGAACAATTGCATGAGTATTTTTGAGGAATGGGGGGAGAAGAGAAAGAGTAGCGTTAGGTCCTTTTTGGGGTCTAACAGAATACGAGTATTTCTGAAGGGAAATACAGGGTGGGGCGGGAAGATCTATCTAGAATTTGGGCAGGCCGAGCCTACCCTAGTTGTTACCTTGACCTCTCATTATTTACCTCTTACTTGTGTTAGGTTAACAGAAAACAATAGAAATATCTCAAAAAATAAATTCCCCCACCAGATGGTTTTAAAAAATTAATTAAAAGATTAATGGCGTGTGTGTGTGTGTGTGTGTGTGTGTGTGTGTGTGTATAGACTAAAACAGGTAGCTTTCAGGTAGCCTGCTCCCATGCCATATAGGGATTTATAGGTTTGAATTGTGCCCAGAGATTGGTAGCCAGTGAAGTGGTTGAAATGAGGGAGTCCCTGGCCTTGGTCAACAGTCTGGCCTCAGACCCTCAGCCTTCTGGAGCAGCCGAAGTTTTTGAAGAGTTTTCAAAGGCAGCCCCATGTAGAGTGTGTTACAGTAGTCCAAATGGGATGTAACTAAGGCACGTGTGTGACCGTGGGCCAGATCAGCCATCTCTAGGAATGGGTGCAGTTGGCACAGTGCCTCAGCTACACAAACACTCATAGCCTGGGTAACCAGGCTCAGAGCCGAGTCCAAGAGTATACCCGAATTGCAAACCTGAATCTTCAGGGGGAATGTAACCCCATCCAGCATAGATTGAGTCCCTCTTCCCTGATCTGCCTTTTGACTAACCAGAAGCACCTCTGTTTTGCCTGGATTAAGCTTCAGTTTTTTCCACCCTCATCCAGTCCGTTACCAACATCAGACTCAGATTTAGAACTGGAACAGCTTCCTTGGATTTAGATGGAAAGGAGAGATAGAGTTAGGTGTTATCAGCATATTGATGGCACCAAACCCCAGAACTCCGGACAATGTCTCCCAGCAGTTTTATGTATATGTTCAATACCATGGGGGATAAGATGAAATTTGAGGGACACTACAGGCCAACAGCCATGGCATTAAACAGGAATCCCCCGACACCACTTGTAATTACCCCTCCAAAAAGGACCTGAGCCATTGTATAACAGTGCCTCCCAGTCCCATCTCAGAGAGATGCCCCAGAAAGATACCATGGTCAATGGTATTGAAAGCTGCTGAGAGGTCCAGCAGAAACAACAGGGACACACTCCCTCTGTCCAATTCCTGGCATAGATTGCCCACCAACACAACCAAAGCAGTCTGTGTCCCATAACCAGGTCTGAAGCCAGATGAAGATGAATCTAGATAATAGGTCTAATCCAGAAATCCCTGGAGCTGAGAAGCCACCACACACTCCAGCATCTTGCCCAAAACTAGAATACTAGAGACTGGCTAGAAATTACGCAATACAGTGGGGTTCAGGGAGGTGTGTGTGTTTTACAAAGGTCTTAGTAAAGGCAGAATCACACACCTTGCTGTGAAGAGGCATCCACCACTGTCCATACCCACTCAGCCAGCCCTAGCCCCAGCTGCTTTTATAAGCCAGGAAGGGCAAGGGTCCAGCACACAAGGGGTAGGCCTCAGCTTTCCAGCGATCCTGACCACATCCTCAGGCTGTACAAGTTGAAAAGTATCCATTATAACCTAACAAGCAGGGGTCAAAGTTACATCCACCAAACCAGTTTCAACTATGGCATTCAAGTCAGCATGGGTATGATCAATTTTATTAGGACTGCAACATTTAATTGGTTAGATTAAAAACAACACTGCAATCCTATATATGTCTACTCAGGAGTAAGACAATTTGAGTACAATGGGACTTGCTCCCAGATATAAGATGGCACCCATAGGATGCAATCCTATACCCTAGGAGTAAGTCCCATTGTACTCAAAATCCCTTAAAGCAGTGGTTAATCTACTAAAAGGCTGCCTTTGCGAGGGTTTTTAAGATATTTTAATAGAAGTACTGAAAGGGCTGGCCCAAAACATTTTGCTGCCTGTGGCAAAGGAAAAGCTGGTGCGCTCTCTCTCTCTCTCTCTCTCTCTCACTCACACACACACACACACACACACACACACAGGTCAACAAGACTAGCAGTTAAATCTTACTTCACCACTACTGGTGATGAGACAGCATCCTCCACTGCAGATAGCAGGCTAGCTTACGAGAAGGAGGGCAGGCAGTTCTGTCCCCCCAACACCTCTCCGCTGCCCCCCATCTCCAGCACAAGGAGTGGGCAACTTGTGGCGCTCCAGATGTTGTGGCTTGCAACTCCCATCAACCCTAGCCAGCATAACCAAAGGTGAGGGATGATGGGAGTTGTAGGCCAAAACATCTGGAGGGCCACAAATTGCCTACCCCTGCCCTAGCATCTGCCACCTGAGGCGGCCCCTTCTCTTTGCCTAGCAGCGGGGCCAGCCCCAAGTACTCATCAAAAGCACAGATGCAGAAAGAACCAATTTCAGGGAGACATTCTCTCTCTCCCTTCTAACACACTGGAGGGATGCCTCTTTTATGATTATGCCTGCTGCTGCTGCTACCACACACGTGTGATTCATCTAATAAGAAATTATGTTCCTTGCTTCAGAGATAGTGGCTTTACTCTCTGCAAGTTTATTCAATAGGTTAATCAAATGACGAAAACTCATATGATTAATCCATTTTAAATATCTTTAATTGGGTTTCAGCTCGCATTGAAATGAAGGGAGCTATGCAAGGGCATATAGAGCCACATTCTTGCACAGCTCCTGGTCTATTCTTTTTTCATGGGGGCTTGCAAAGGAATATACTTTGGGTGGATTGTGCCCAGTGGGTGAGACCTTGGGTGCTTCCCACCCTACCGCCATGAATGGCATGTAACATCAGCTGTCTGAAGCTTACTGCTGCCTGCCTCTCAACCCACACACACAATTGCAAAATATTTTGTTTTGATAACCAGCTTATTTTATTAAAATTAGGTTTTACTATTAAATACTGTCCATCACACATATACATTTATAGACAATGTGCCGGCAAACTGTGGATAATAAACTGATAGACTGATTTCTACGCATGCACACCCGCATGCTGCTTTAATCTCTTCAGACACTCTGCTACCATTCTGCCAATAGTGTGAGTACAGGCTTATTTATAAGCCACAGCTTTCCTGAATCTGCCTTTTGCTTTGTAACAGGGAATGGCAAGAGAAGGCAACAGGAGCCAGAATTTCCTCCAGTGCAATAAAACTACTAATCTGCCTACTGGGGGAAAGGATGGGCTTGGTGGATATATTATATTTACTGGATGAATGCCTGTTGTTCTACCTTTCATGATGATACTTTGTCTCCAGGTAGAACATTCTGTGTAACTTAAAAGCTTGCATATTTTGTATTTGGGCTGGAATGTTTGCATATACACATACAGAAGCAGGCCTCCCCACTAATGCACTCACTTTCTACCCTAGCCTTCCCCAACCTGGTTTCCTCTGGATGTGTTGGACTACAACTCCCAGCATGCCCCAGCCAGCCCTGCCAGCTGGGGCATGCTGGAAGTTGTAATCTACCACATCCGGAGGAACCAGGTTGGGGAAGGTTGGTTCTCTATGTCTAATTTGTGCAACTGTGATTCGGCTGGTCCAATCTTTTCAACAGTTTGGGCTGGATAGCAAAGTGCAGTTGCTCTGCCTTCCAAGCTCTCCCTCCACCCCCCAGCCCTGTGTCTCTTGAGCATAACTTCTGGAAAAACCCTGCTCTCCCTAAATATACTTCCTAGACTGGGAACAGTTTGTCTCTTGCTTAGCATCTACCTCCTATCCCCCCGAGGCATCCAATCCAGCTCATGGGCTTTCAGCTATACCACAGTTACATATGCTACAAACTTGGTAATGAGTTCCACAGAGGAAGAAAAATGGGATGTAAATCTAACTAAGAAAAATAAAACGGGGAGTTGTCTTATTATCCTGAATCAGACCATTGGTCTGTCTAGCCCAGTGGTCCACACTGAATAACAGCAGCTCTGCAGTGTCTCAGACAGGGGTCTTTCCCAACCCTGCCTGGAGATGCCAGGAACTGAATCAGGGACCTACTCATGCAAAGCATGCAGGGCCGGTGCTACCATTAGGCCAACTAGGCAGCCGCCTAGAGCGCAGGGCTAAAGGGGGTGCCAGAAACGCCTTGAAAAAAAAATACAGTGCTCTCAAGTGGGAAGGGGGGCGCTAAATATCTGATCTTGCCTAGGGCACCAAACTGCCTTGCACCGGTCCTGAAAGCATGTGCTCTACCACTACAGCCCCTCCCCTTTAAATAAGCTTGGAAGCCTCTGTTTTGTGACATTCGCTTTTCATCTGTCTACTTAATTACATTATATTTTTGCTAAGAAGTGCACACACGGGCACATACCACACAAATATTGTTTCGGCTGGGACAACATGGAATGAGCTGCCAGTGCACAGGCATTTTTCCTACGTCCTGATAATACACAAATATCTGCATGTAGGGGGGGAAATATAATGCATTAAATGTCCCATTACATTCTGGCTATCCAGCTCTCTGGCGGCTGGCTGGATCCATCTGTCATGTTTTGTCTGCTTGCCAGAGGTGAGTAACTTGCTCAGAACTAAGAGCCACATTAGAAATTCATAATGAGTTGGAAGGCTGCAGCTAATGCAGCCTTCATTAGGTAAGGGACCCATTTTGTGTACTATTTGCATGAATGTGGTGAATGATAAAACAAGAGATGGACATACTGCATTTAATATATATTAAGTTTGAAATTGTGGACTACACTGTACTTATGAACACAAGATTTTGTCCAACATTGTTTCCAGCAGCAAGCCAGATGCCTCTAGGAGCTCCCAATAAGGGCATGTATATGTATTCCTCTGATTGTACCCAACATCTGGCTATCCACAGGTACCGTATATTGCTTCTGTACATGGAAGTTCTGTTTAGTTATCATGGCTAGTAGCCTCCATAGTCCTATCTTCCATGAATTTGGCTAACACTTTTTACAAAGCCACCTAAGCTGGTGGTCATCGCATCATCTCATAGCAATGAATTCTGCACATTACACAGTGTGAAAAATTGCATCCAGCTACACCTTTAAAAATAACTTCCAAACTAAGAACTAAAACTTTTTAAAATTCTCTCTCCCCCTCCCTCTCTCTCTCACACAGTCACCATCTTTCGAACTTAACTCCAAAACCATGAGAATGGGTAGAGTTGCATCTGATGCAGTAGGCTACAGCCTACAAAACTCAAGCCACCGTAAATGTGATAGCTCTTAAAGTGCCTCAAGATTCTTTGCTCTTTTGTCAGCTTCTGGAATTTCCTCTTTAAAAGGTCACAGGGAAGACTCTCTAGGTTCTACCTTGAATGTTTGCAAAAGGCAGTTATAGTCAAATTAGACCCAACCCTTCTCTGGCAAGAATCCTGTGCTTCTAACCTGCAAAAATATAAACAGGTGAAATCTTTCTCATCACTCCACCTGCTAACTTTTGGCAACAGGGACTTGGATAAGCTGTTGCATAGCTCTGTTAATTCATAGACTGCACAATTCACTTTTAGCAGTAGAACTTGAGTTTCCTTGTCCAAAATGAGATGGTTTGGATATCAAGCATAAACAGCTTTGACAAGGAAATGAAATGCAACACTTGCTATAATAGGTACGTTACACGCTGTAGGGAGGATGAAAGTTTTGAGGAGATGCTTACACAGAACAGTGAGCCTGAATACAAAAGGGAGTACAATACATGGATGGGCTACATATACCCAAAATTACTTTTATTACAGTCATGCCTTGGATTGAGAGCATAATTCGTTCCGGAAACATGCTTGTAATCCAAAACACTCTTATATCAAAACAAAATCCCCCCCCCAAAAATTTGTACAGAGATTTTTAATTTAAGCCGTACTACAGTACTTGTATTGCAAGACGTCGCTTGTATATCAAGTAAAATAAATAAATAAATAAATATTTAAAAATTTGCTTGTACTTGCAAAACGCTCTCAAACCAAGTCACTTGCAATCCAAGGTATTACTGTACTAGACTTTTACCCCAGCTTTTTTCCTAACAGAAACCTGAGATGAACACCACAAATAAGTTTACAATGTAAAAAGCTAACAGAGACCCAAAATAATGCACTAGCACAGTGCAAACATCTTTAAACAGTGTCCAAATAAACAAAGATCAACTCAAGTACCGTAAGTTCAAGTGCCTGCTTGAATAACTTGCCTTCAAAAAGTATAGGATCAGGTTCAAAAAAATAGAGGGCCAGGGCCAGTGCTCAATACATTTCTGTCCACTCCTTTGTGGTCATAATCAGGGTGACAAAAAAAAGTAGATTCCCCACAACCACTTTCAATGTATGCTTACACTTGGAGAGCAATTCAAGATGCGTTACATCACGATCATCATCCTATGTACTCCAGAACAGAGATGGATAAATGTCATCTGGAATAATGACCACATTCGTTCTTTCATTCAAAATCACTAAAGGTGCAATTCTATGCATGTTTAGACAGAAAAAAGGCCTACAACTCCCAGCATGCCTAGCCAGCATAGCCTTTTTTTCCTGTCTAAACATGCATAGGATTGCACCCTAAGAGCATTTAGAATCCCAAGGTTACATTCAAATGTGTGGGTGGTGGTGGACTCTTACTGTGCTGAATGTGAATATAAAAGTGTGAAGGAATAAAATAGTTCACGTTAAAGGGTCTTGGGTGTGCAACAATTGAGATTATGGGATCAGGGGAACAGTACTTATTCCAGATTAATTAACCCTCAAGTAAAAAAGAAAGCTATGATCTTGGCACAGGGACTCCTAGGAGATGAGTGGGTCTGCCTGCCAGGAGAGCACTTCAGAAACGGCAGCGACACAAGCCTTGCAATCCTGTTTTGCACAAGAGCCACAGAGCTGTGGAGTGCAAGCTCTGTACAGGTGTCTTGCACGGCAGGCTGCAAAGCCAGAGGCTCCAGCTGCCTTAATCCCTCAGTCTCGATGGCAACTGAATTCATAATTGACGAGGCGAGGCTTCAGGGAGAGAGCTGCCATTCACTTGTCAGAATGAGAAATAGGTGGAAGGAAGGACCGCGCTGCCAAATAACCGGTGGCAGGAGGGAGATTGAAGTGGGGAGTGGGAGGCCTCACATTTTGCAGAGACAAATGAGCCCTTTCTTTCTATATCCTCAAATAGAACAAAGGAGGTGACGGGTAGTGTGCAGTGTTTCTTTTTTTTATTATTATAAACAAATCCCTTCTGCAATGCTGGCCTGAAAAGACTGTTGGAGCATCCCCTCTCCCACCTTTCTGGGGGCTACTAAAGACCTCTGTGCATTGAGGGAAGGCAGAAGCAAAGAAGCCCAGGCAGGGAGCTCTTGCCATCAGTTCCCAAAGAGACCTTCCATCGACCTGAGAGAGCTCTGTTCTATTTTTTGTAACATGGGTTTGTTTTAGTATTTTAAAAAGGTATACCAACTTGGGTGCTGTGGCAGATCAATGTCATAAAAATAAATATTTAGCTATTGGATCTTGCCATAAGGCCTGGTTTCAAAATGGATTATAGAGCAGCTAATGCCCGCCATCAATGTACTGAGCTGTTTCAGGGTGGAAATAGTGAAACACAAATGTTTAAATCAAATCAATCATTAAGCATCACTTACATGGCACTTTCTGAATGTGCAAATTGTTCAACAACAGTCTCAATCCTTCCCACAGTACTCCTGTGAGGCAGATGACTACAGATTCCCATTACAGCTGATGTCCTGCTCAAAGAGGGCCAGTTCACATGACCATATCTGTGCAGGTTTGGGCCTGCGGGGAAACATTCATGGACAACACAGGACTGCCCTTCGGGGCATGCCTATGGGCCTGTCATGATGAGCTCCTGCACTTCAATATTTACCACTACGCCACTGTTCATGGGACAGTGTCACCACCCAGCCAGTTCAGTGCTCAACTGATATTGGCCATGCTGCCACAGAAAAGGTCTGGTAGTGATGCAATAAATATGAGTGCAACAATGAGCTGGACGTGTGGTGGTGAAGCCACTTAACACATACCAAACCCTGCACAGATCTACCCAACCCATATTTTCAACATGTTGGTGTAAGTGTGGGAATGGGCCCAGATCCGACCAAGGTGAATGTTTGAGCCCAGGGCCCTGCCCTAAAATAGTCTTCAGTAGTCCTTCTCCGGGAGCTCCTGCCAAAGACAGTGAGGTGGGTGGCTACTAAAAAGAGGGTCTTTTCTCTTGTGGCACCCCAGTTATGGAATGAGCTTCCCAGAGAGGCTCACCTGGCGCCTGCATTGTGCTCTTTTTTGGTGCCAGGTGAAGAACTTATTTTCCCAGGCAATTTTAGAATTTCAATTTGTTGTTTTAAATCTGTTACTGTATTTTAAATCTTTGCACAGCTGCTAGGTTTTATTTGGTTATTATTTTTATTTTATACTGTAGTTTTAAATTCTTAAACTTTTATATTGTATTTTATCACGCTATATTTTATGGTTTTAAGTGCTGTGAACCGCCAAGAGAGCTTTGGCTATTGGGCGGTATAGAAATGCAATAAATAAATAAATTACTCACAGCTTGCTGAAAGCTTTTCCAAATGATGCGCTCTACATTCCTCACCTACATAAGATGCCATTGGTACGGGACACATTGCTTATGTCTGCCATCTGTTTGAGGAACCTTTCCAGCCTGAAACACTTGAGTCCTATATATTTCAGAGACCATCGTCTCCCTTTGGCCTCATTTACAATCTCTTGATTGTGCTCTCCATGCACCAAATATGAACAAAAAGGGCATACAGAAAGGGACTCTTCATGGTTGCTCCCTAGGAACTGGAACATCCTTCTTCCAGAGAGCCATCAGAGAACATGAGCCTTGCCAGATCAAACTGGTCCAGACCTTGGTTCCAACACTTGCAAAATTGATGTATTTGGGAAGTGCACAGATGGGGCATGAAAGCAACAACACACTTGCATGGCTTATCCCCAACATCCGATATGCAGACTTAGTGCCCATGGGGTTACTTTAGTTGCATATCTAGTATATTTGAGATATTCTTATCTTTCTAAAATCCTATAACTGACCTGAGCTAAAAGAGATAGGGCAGGTTATACATTTACATAATAAAACTGAATTGGCTGTGCTGATCATACAGACTGACCTGTGCAAATCCATGGGGTTATTTCCCCTTGCATGCAGGACGGGATGACAATTCAGCCATGTGCTGCACATCACTATGCATCTTTGGTATAGCCACTGTGTTAACATCCCGTGCACCACACAGCATTCCTGATTTTAGAATTACAGTGCAAGTCACGGTCCTCCTTCACACTTTCCACCACATTTGCCCAGCAGCTCCCCGAGGGGGAAAATGCATCCTTAAAAGGCAAGGGAACTGGCTAGAACAATGGCTTGCAAATGCTGATTCCCATGTCTGCTTTCTGCTGATCACTTGGCAAAGGAGTTAGGCTCAGCCTCCCACTGCTGGGGATGTAAAGCTATTATTTTCAAACTATTCTTGAAAGCAGGAGAGCCCTGGCCACACAGCAGTAACAATAGGCAGAGCCTGCTTCTCCACCGGGGATGGGAGGGACCCTGTGAGCGAAAAGTGCTCTCCACAAAAGGGCAACAGCAGCCTGGATTCTGCTTACAGTGTTCTACGAGGGCAGGGGGAGGGCTTGAAGAAGAGGCCTTCACCCATGCAATAGGGAAGAGGCTGTTTGGCAAGCAGTACTTGGAGGAGATCCCAGCCCTTCCTTCCAGCATAATTAGGCCCTGCCTCATTCTAGGGAAGTGAGGCTCTTTATCCGTGCAGCTCAATGAGGACAGTGATAGGGCATTTGAGTGAAACCCAACCCGGCTGCTTATTTTTGAAGTCAAACATTGTGGAAGCCTGTAGACAGACTACTAGAAAATCTTACAGAGGACACATTCATGGATAGGAAGAGATGGAGAGCTCCCTGACTTGGATACATTCACGAGCCTTTGAATCTTATTTAGCCCCCTGCTTGGCTCAACCAGAAGCAACCCTTAATCCCAGAAACCTTTCCCACAAGGGACTTAGCACCAGGCCTCATGCGGTGGGGTCAGCAGCCGTCACAGGCAATGAACAAACAAGAACAGCTGGAGTTGATTTTAATGTTTGGAAAGTTGGGCTGTATTAGCAGACCAGCAGCTTTCCCGCACCATGGCTGAGCACAATGCAGGGAGGGGCCTGTGGGTTGGTTGCAAGCTCTTCTGAGGCGGAGGTAGGCCGGCTCTGTGGCAGGGAAGTCTCCATGAGCCCCCCGCCCATTCCAAATAAATATTAATTAAGAGGAAACCACGTCTGTTCAGATGTTCTGATTAAGATGGCACCAGAGAAAGTGGCGCAGAACGCTTCCTGGGATTGCTGACAGTTCCAAAGGAGCATCTGGAATTTCCTGCACAGAACACTGACAAGGAGGTTAAAGCAAGGACACCAACTCTGTGGGATGTGTGCAGGGAACAGCCCAGCTGGGAAGTCCAATGACCAAGGAGCCCAGAACAGGAACACTCTCTTCTCCCTTTACTAGCACCGCACCATGCAGGAGGGGACAGAGAGGGTGCTAAGACTCCTCTGGAGAGACCTCCTCACTCATACCCACTAGGTACAATCCTGAGCCCTGGCCAAGTAGCTCTCATAGTTCCCCTCACACCGTCTTATGCAGTGGCAGAAATAGCTTCACGTCAGCTATGGCCTCCAGGAGGTCTGTTTGAACCAGACAAATATCGTAGAGCTCTGAGATGGGAGTTGTCCGGAGACAGCGGCTTCCTTGCCCTGAGAACACCTGCCAGGTAAAAAAGGAAAAACTTCAAGGGAAGCCAACTGCTCTTACCATTTAGATGAACAGAGAGAAGTGGCAGTAGGACTCAAGGAGCATGGTAGTAAAAGGGCCACCCTTCTCCTCTCTCATTTTGTAGATGGCAATGCTGCTTAATTTGTTGAGAAACCAAGAGAAGCTAGGTTAGGGAAAGGTAGTCTGGTGCCCTCCAGATGCTTTCGACTTCAACTTCCATAAGCCCCGGCCAGCATTATAGGAGCTGTGGTCCAAAACATCTGGAGGGCACCAGGTTGCCTACCCCTGTGCTAGATCTTAAGCCCACAAAGAAGCTTATTCCCTCTTCAGAAGCCTGACAATATGAATCCCTACAATTTGGAGCACAGGGCAGTACATGGTATGACACTGGAAACAGATTCACTTGGAACACAAGTAGTAATACTGAAAGCAAAGAATACCACTGAGCATGTACAGAATAGAGTGCCATCCCCTCATTACAGAGAAATCAGAGCCCACTTGCCTGTATATGGGATCAGGAAGCAGGAATTCCAGGTCAGAGGATGTGGTTTCCAGCAGACTTGAACCCCTGCTCCTGCCTTTTCAGAAACTAACCAATGTGGCTGTCTATAGCAACATAATGGTGAGGGAACAGGACACTCATTCTCCCACACACCGTCTCTTCCAGCAAGCATGCAGTTACAGAGACAAACTTCCCAGCAGAGCTATCCTGAGTGGACAAGGTCCTGGGATCTAAGACCAGTCTTTGGGGACTGAAAGCAGCAAGGTATGGCTCAAACTGAACCATGGCTGGGGACAAAAGATAATGGGAGAGTTGAGACTTTCTCCTCCCAGTCCTTTGCTCTGGGTTCCAGCTAGCTGGAAGGAGTTCTGCAAGCATTCCTTACTGAAGGAGAGGCAAAAGGGGTCTGCCAAAGGAACTGATTCAAAGGTGATGCCTCTCAGTCTGCGCATGGTACTGTCCTTCCCTGCTCCAATTTACACACAGAATACAAATAAGGTGTGATGAAGATCACACAGGCAAAAACTTTCTATTTTGGGACTCATGCTTTTTCGGGAACAGGGTACGAACTCATTACACGGATTATATGCGATAATATTCTGTGGACTTAAAGGCTGGGCAGTACACCAGAAGCTGCCAGATTCACAGGACTCTGTTGTACAGAAGGGACAATTTGGCAGGTGCCACTTATCTCATCGGAGCCCTCGACAGAGAAACAGCACTGGCCAAAACTTTCCCTTCTGTGCAGTTATGAAATGCACAGCACTGAAGCTAGCAAGTCATCTCTACTGAGCAAACGAGCCCTCCCTGGCAGGCTGGGTGGGTAAGTACTGCTACAGATCAGCAAGCTGGAGCATAGCCTGGCCTATGCACTAGAGGGGAAGAGCTGAACCTGTGGCTTCAGGTGAAGAAGCGAGATGCACAGCTGGAACAAGGCTGGGCTTGCAGCTAGCAAAATCCGCCTGGCCTCCCAAGCCAAGAAATCTGATCTGGAGTCAGCAGGAGCAAAGACAGCATAGAATCGTCAGGGGTCATCTTCGGAGCACTGCTCTCTAAATATAACTTGATCCGAGGCTGCTTGGCCAGGGATGGATGAGAAATGTCTCTCTGCTCTGCAAACAGGGATTTGGACATCAATCCATTCTGCAGATAGGGGCAGGGTAGGATGCCAGAAGCTCCCGAGTGGGCTCTTTGCATCTTCCACAGAGAGCTCTGCATGTTCCCAATCAGCTATAATGAAAGGAAACTCTTTCCTCCCCAAAGAGCCTTGCGGGGTCAATAACAAGCCTTCCCGCACACAGAGCAGCAAACAGCCCCAGGAGGCTATTGTGGTGGCTGGACTCCAGCAGGAACCAATTAACCTTTCCTGCCCTGCTGTTCCTCAATCCACCAGTCCAGTCAGCCCTCCAGTGTGCCCCCTCCCAGGCACTCTCCTCTTCTGGCAAGGGAAAGCTTTTAGGCACATACAAAGAGCCACCACAATGGCCAGGCTCTCCCTCCCTCCCTCTCTCCCTGCCTCCCTCCATTTTACTTCTGAGCATGCTCCAGTGTGAAAGCTGCCCTTTAAGCACACAGTGCTGTGAATGAGTTTCGGGTTGCTTGGAGGCAGGATGCTGGCTCCAGCTGGGAGCGGGAATGACTCAACCCAGCTGAGGACAGAAGGAGCAGTGCAGCAAGAGCAGGCCTCAAGCACCTGCTGTTCTGTGCCAGCAAACAATTCTCCTCTAATCACCTGCGGTTGTGACAGGCAGCCAGCTCCCTGTTCCCCAGCTCTGCTGGGACCGTCTCAGAGTGCAGTAGCGCTCGAACTAGGCAGGGGCAGCATTCAAAAGGTAGCCAAGGAGACAGGCTTCACTACTGGAGGATGGATCGCACACGGGTTTGGATGCAGGAGTCGGAGGTACAACTCTCCACTTGGCCACAAAGCCTTGGGGGCACAATCTTTCAGCCTAGCCCACCTGCCAAGGTTGTTGTGGGCATATAAGGCACATATTTTAATCGATAAAAGGATCGCACACTGAGAAACGTTTCATGATAACGATACCTGAGGATGGATGATGGTGTCAGAATCGTTCAGCCGAATGTTGTCATCGATACAGATGTGGTGGATGCTTGAGTCATGAGGGTCAATCCAAAGGGGCTTCCCACCCCGGCTAGAGAACTGATTCCTGGCCCACCTGGAACACAGCAAGACACAGAAGTGAAAGCTCTCTGGGCATTTCCCAGACATTTAAAAAAAAAAAGCCAAAAGCCACTGGTAAGGATCAGCTGAGAACACCCACCTGCCTTCCACAGCAAGGAAAAAAGGCAAGGAACAGAAACCAGGATGCGAAAAATAGCCATAAGCAGTGATCATAAGGGCCCAACTGGCATATTCTTCCCACACACAGATCCCCGTTAAATTAATATACTGTATCTGTTCTTACACTGTACAGTTTATTTTGTTTTCAGGTTTTCAAAGGATTTAGATTTATTTTTGGCAAGGAATGAGATGATAAAGGCGAAGGGAGGGAGGTGAACAGAATGGAAGTTAAAGACAGATGGCCAGTAGGGTCAGCAGCACAGAGAGTAACAGTCAATAAAGATGGACAGAACATTGTGCTAGGCATTTGTGACCAAACTCTTGGCCACTGGAATCTCCCCCTGGCTTCTGAGCCCTCTTGCAAGAATGCCAACATACCTCTAACCTTCTGTGCAAAATAATAAGAGGCAGAAAAATTGGGGATCCCCCCCCCCAAGAGAACATATTTGAAAAGCAAGGTTTTCATGATACAACTGTAAAGTAAATTCAGTGTTTGGGAGATGAAACTGAAAACACATGAAATATGCATAGCCCTCAGTGTAGGATATAATGTACAAAATTGGGGCTGTTTGTGCCCCCATTAATTTGTGCAAACAGCATAGAACAGAACCCAGTCCCAGCTGCTGCAGAGAAATGGACTGGCAGTCTCTGCTGAAGGCCTCAGGCAGGGCAGGGTTTCTAATAGTCATGGGTATAGAATTATAGAAATTTAAGAGTTGAAAGGGATCTTGAGATCATCTAGTTCAATTCCTTGCTCAATCCAGGATCTATGATGCAGGATGCAACTACAGCATCCCTGACATATAGCTGTCCAGCATCTGCTTCAATACCTCCAGCCCACCACTTCCCAAGGCAGGCTGTTCCACTGTTGAACACCTTGTGCCATTATGATTCCCCCTCCCCGCCAATGTTTAGCCAAAATCTACTTCCTTGCTATTTCCACCCATTAGTTCTAGTCCTGTTCTCTGGGAATCTGAAGTATCCTATGGCACCTCAGACACTGTCTAGGGGCCATAGGATTGCTTCCTAATATAACCAATTTTTTGCCATCACCATAATTAAAGGTAAGCCAACAACTAGAGTTTAAGAAACAAACCACGTTCTTTAATTTCTCACCAATCAAAGTGATCCTGGAAGCCACAGAGGCCTTCCCTGGAGCTGAAATACATATACATTTTCCTGTCACCATCTTCAGTGGAGAGTTGCTCCATCCTGTGGGTCAACACCACCTTTCGCTTGCTGCAACGTATCTTTCCAGGAGTGAGGTTTACCGGCAACTACCATAACATAATACAGAAACAGGAGAAAAATTATTTGAAACACAGACACTGGTGTGAATGAGTTTCGGGTTATCAAGCAATCTTATCAAGCACTAAACAGCAAGGCAGAGACCATCAAAACAGAGGGGAATTTGAGATGAGGGATCATCTTGAACAGAAATAGATGGTCTCCTTAAAGGAGGAGCAGGGGTCCATGATCGTCAAAGCATGAAAACTTCTCACCTCAGGTGGAAGTATGAGGGGGCTGATGGCTGTTCCATTAATCAACTTAAAGGCTACTTCCAGGTTACTTTCAGCTACTTTCTCCTCTCATACAAATAGCCTACTTGTATGAATAGATTTATGTGAGGTCCTGGAGCTCAAAAGCCATGCTGGATCAGGCCAAAAGACCTGTTTGTAACCCAGCATCCTGTTACAAACAGTAGTCAGTCAGATGCATTTTTTGTTTTTTTGTTGTTTTTTAAAAAAAGGTGTTTTTTTAAAAAAAAAAATATTAAAAGGTGGGGGGGGGGAATCCACCACTAAATATCAATAGTGGTCCCGTCAGGATTTTGGGGTAAAAGTCCAGAGCCCCACTCAGCAGAATGAGCAGGAGGGCCTCCAAACACAGCAGGGCTGGGTTACCATATTCTGAAGTAATATATCTTATCATCTAAAGAGTCCCCCCCACCCGACATAAGACCGTGTGTGGTGTGTGTGTGTGTGTGTGTGTGTAAGACCATTAAGTCCAGAGTCTAATTACACCACTGAGTATCAACAGACCTGCTGAACTTGTTTCTTTTTGTGCACCGAATGCCTTATAACTATGCAGAGAGCCAGTGTGGTCCAATCTTGTGGACAGTGCGTTGGATTTCAACCAAATGCCTCCTTAGTCATGAACTAGCGCAACCTGTGGCTCACGCTGGCTCAGCTTGTCTGAGCGTGGAAAGCTAAGCAGGGTCAGGCCTGGTTATTACTTGGATGAGAGACCCCTCCTCTAGTTTCCTGCATTGAGCAGGGGGTTGGACTCGATGGCCTTGTAGGCCCCTTCATAGATTTCATAGATTATAGAGTTGGAAGGAGCCTACAAGGCTATCGAGTCCAACCCTCTGCTTAATGCAGGAAATCTATGATCTTGCTGTGGTGGCCGTGGCCAGGTCACTGTACTCTGCTTCATTTTTTCAACTGTAAAACACCAGTGACCCCAAGGACCACAAGCTGAAGTCTGCAATGCTCTTTACATACCGCCAATTTTAATGTCCAAATGATTCATATTACACACATTGCCTTTTTTTAAATCAATTTTTTTGTTTTTGTTTTTTAATGTGGCATATAATTCAGAGTGATTTTTGCAGGTAAATGGAGGAAGTACATGGGGGTCAAATAGATGTGCAGAAGTGGGAAGATAGGCACTGGGCCCATAGGAAGGGAACAGCAAGCTCTGCAAGCTATAGACGTATTAGCTTCTGATCACTGAAGTCAGAGTCTGGCTTTCACTGGTTCCTGAATCTTTAACAACTCTGTCCTTTATTTGGAAACTTTTATCTGCATCATAGGTACAGAAATCTGTGTGGGTGTTTTTTTTTAATGAAAACAGAGTTCCTCCGTGATGCAACCAAAGCCACCAGAATTTTGCAGTTCAGAACAAGATAGCTCATGGGCCACAGCTCAGTGGTAGAGCACATGCTTTGCATGCAGAAGGTCTCAGGTTCAGTCCCCGGGATCTCCAGGTAGGGCTAGAAAAGAATCCTACCTGAAAACCTGGAGAGCCACTGCCAGTCAGTGTCAACAATAGTGGGCTAGATGGACCCATTGATTCAGTATAAGGCAGCTTCCTATGTTCCTATCTTGCTGCAATGCACAATGTGGGCATCTTGGCCACGATAACATAAAAGGGAGCCCCCATAAGCTTTCAAATTCAGAGCTCCCTATCTCCACTATTACAATAATTTCTTATTGGACATTCACTTAGTAAAGTTGGATTTCATTTTTGCTGCCTACCCCACAGAGAAAGGATACATCTATGAGTATGGCAGGATTTCCTCCTGCATCCCCAGCTCAGGATGAGGGAAGGGGGAGCCTAAGCCTAAATCTCACACCATACTATCACACAGGGACCCAATGGCAAAACTCTCCAAACCTGCTAGGGGGTTGCTTGGCAGACCAAACTAAATCACACTCTACAAAACAGAGCAGATTGAGGAGAAGCAGAGGTCAGCCTCCTCATAAAAGGTGAAAGGTACTCAGCCAGCAAGTTTGTGACACCTGCTGGGCTCACCAGGAAGGCCAGCTGAAACTGAAGAAGCTACAGCAAGGAAGAATTCAGCATGCTTTTTGCCCACTCACCGAGATGTCCCGCAGGGTGGGGAAGTGGGGGTGCTGCCCCTCCAGGGCGCAGTGCACCGCCAGCAGGAGGCGAGGCAGGTCTGTGCCGAAGGTGCGGAAGACGATGGCAAACTGCCTCCCTTCCCGGTGCAGGCTCTCCAAGAGGTAGAAGAAAGATGGCAGCACTAAGTGGTAGGGCTTGGCCTGCTCACCTTTGATGGAGAGCAGTGGATGAGGCTGGCCCTGCCATTCCAGCAGCTTCAGGTGCCGCTTGTGAAGTTCTTGGAATGGCTGCCCTTCGGGCATCTCGGTGAATCTGGTGTTGCGGCCATACTGAGAGTAAAAACTCACAGCACCCGGGCAGGGGGGCAGCAACGAGGGGGACTCGCTGAGCCACTGCCACTCCCCTGAAACAGAAAGTAAGGGAGCAGAGGAGGTCATGGTGCTTACCTTTAAAACAATCTCTCTCTCCTGTACCCTCTGAACCGCCCTGTCTTTACATTTAAGGCTCCCTGCCGCTCCATCCCAACTATCTCCCTGTATTTTCTTTCTTGCCCTCTGCCAGCACACAGTAAACTATGTGGTGTAGCGGTGATTTGGCAACATTAACCCATATGATGCCAATGTACACCGTAGTGACTTCCTCCTGGACTGAGATCATTTTGTGTATCAATTGTTTTGGAGTCATCTTTAAGGTTTACTGATATTCAGGTTCTTTAGAATTACATCCCAGTCCTTTGGGAACTGTGGAATGGACAACAAAAAGGGATCGCAAGAGCTCAAATGGTAGCAAAAAGGCTTGTTCACCAACACTGGAAAGACAAATTTCCACCAGCAGTTATAAAATGGGCAGAGGACATTAATGTTCTTCCCACATTTTAGCATGTAGCTTATTATAGATAGCAGTTCCCAGACACATACACGGACATCTAGAAGGGATAAACTGATGTGTATGCCTAGACTGGTTTTCCTTTTTCAGAAGTGGGTCTGTTTAAGCGTTACTATACATACTATGTGTGTTACTGTTGCAAGCTGTTATCTATTTTTTATCTATTAGCAAGCCATTATCTATTAAAAAAAATAAAACACAGTGTGATGCAGTGGTTAGAGTGTCACACTAGGACTGGGGCGACTCAGGTTCAAATCTCTGCTCAGCCATGTAGCTCACTGGCGTGACCTTGAGCCAGTCACTATCTCACTATCTAACCTACCTCACAGGCATGTTGTGAAGTTAAAAGGGGAAGAAAAATGTAATAAATATTTAGTTGCTTTCTTCTCCCACTCCCAAATTTCATACATCCTACCAAGCTGGTCCTTATGTCTGAAACAGCCTTCCAACAGAGTGGCCTCCTAATCTAGCTGTTTAAAAACAAACAAAATCAAAACCACACCAAAAAACCGACAGGAAAGCTTTTCCAGGCCCACCACAGCTTCACCTTGTCTGCATTGCTTGCTTCTGAATTACTCTTCTGCATCTCCATATTATTATTATTTATTTAGAATGTGTCTAACATTCTGCTAGACACTGTTAATAATGTGTCTAATATTGTGCTAGACACATTTTTTTAATTGTCAGCTGCTTACAGTCAAGCAGAGCTTGAATGTTTCTAAACCAATCTGTCATCCAAAGATGGGATAGCGGTAGGGATCTAAAGAAGACACGTGTGTGTGTGTGTGTGTGTGTGTGTGTGTGTGTGAGAGAGAGAGAGAGAGAGAGGGAGAGAGAGAGGGAGAGAGAGAGGGAGAGAGAGAGGGAACGAGAACTGTGCATGCAGCCCACTTTGGTTGCAGCAGCTGCTGTTGAAGAGACAAGCCATCAGTCAGTTCTTGGAAGTGGCTTGTCTCTTCAGTGCCTAAGATGTACATGCAGTCCTCTCTACTGTACTCATGCCCCTTCTTGGTATCCAAGGCAGCAGCTTTTTACAGTCCCAAGTCAGTCTACAGTCTTGCCACACAGTCGGGAACATGAGCTGTATTCCTCTATCCACAGGAGAGCCCTCCAATGAAAGTAAGGAACCAGGCTGCACAGGCCGTACCAACCAATTTTGTATCAGTGAGTTCATCAGCTTGTGGGGTGGGGCAGTAGATAATGCAGAGCTCAGTGCACTGAGTGCCCTAAATAAGGGCAACCACTGAAGTTGCCCTTAACAGATGCTTGTCCAGCTTCTTATTGAAAACTTCCAACTGAATAGACTCCACAATCTTCCTATGAAGCTTACTTTGTGGCAGGTGTTCCAACACTATAACTCTATGCAGGGATGGTATCAGCAGTAGGTATGGCTGGGCGCTTGCTGAGGCTCATATCCCTGCACAGGGCCCACTATCAATCCCAGCAGCCTCCTGACTCTGCTTCTCCTCCTCGCTGTCACTATTTGTTCACTTTCCTTCTCTGAGTGTGCCAAACAGGGAGCAGCATGTGAAAATAGAGCAGCTTCCTCCTCTTGCCTTGTGCTCTCCCTCTGGGGACAGGTTGGGTCCCGAGAGGGAGAGGGCCCCCCAGAACCTGGAGCTAGCACTGATTCTATGTACAATACTATCTCTACAAAGCAAAGATGAAATGACACGCCTCCCATCAAAAAGATTTGAGGGACCTGTGAAACAAAAGAAAAAAAGCACAGTATAGACAAAATATTATTCAAATTCAGAAGGGGGGAAAAACCCACACCATGTGGTGGAATTGATGAATATCCTATGTTAGTGCCAATAGTTCAGACAGAGGACACCTGAAGTCATGTGTCTTAGCTAAATACATGTTCATTGAGGTTCCTGGTGTGGGTGCGCATGAGAGAGAAGAGTTGGCTCTAACCTAATTCTGAAGAGACCAACAATATACAAATGTGCTTAGGTAGGGAAGAAACAAGATGCAACAGCTCTTTTAACAAGGTTAGCTTCACAGAGAACAAAAGAACTTGATCTTTAAAGAGATCTGGATTGTGGGTGGAATAATAGCTACATGGTCTCGCCTTGCACCCGAAATGCCAGATTAGGTAGTCTTCTTGTGTAGATCCAAGGCTCTGACAACCTTGAATGTATGCAGCTGACCCAAAGGCATGACACAATAAGTAGAATTACACACTACAAGGCAAAAATGGGGCTCCCACCCCATATTTGATTCATAATGGTAAAGCCAGGGGGGCATTTGCAGGTAAAAACCAGCAGGTAGAATGGTGGACACATAACCCTTTCTTTGCCTGTAAGTTTGCCCATGTGAATACCCCCCTCCCCCAGCCAATTTCAAATCTCGGCTAGGATCGAGGCTAGGAATACACAGACCTGTGAAGAAAATAGCTTGAGAGGGAGACATCTGAAGGGGAGATCTAGTATGCAATCCTACTATAACCCTCCCAAATACATAAAACTGTATTTGGAGCAGGCTCATAAAATGCTGAAGAAAACAGCATTATTTAAACACATACAGTACTCCAGTTTTCTATTATTCCGACTCACATTTTTAGTGCTATCCTAAAAGAAAAAGTAACTCCTCATTCAAGAGAAAAGAAGTGACTACTGCCTGTGATGAAGATTATGTCATACTTGAAACATGTTAGACATAACAGAAAAGCGGAGTGCTTTTGTAAACAAATATTACACTATTTTCTTCAGCACTTCGTGAAGTATACTGTTTTGTTGTTTTGAGCTGCCAAACCAGTTTTATAACTAAAACAATGTTCACAAAATGGTGCAATCATAGATCAGGGGTGTAAAACCTCGGGCCCGGGGGCCAAATCCAGCTGCCCAGGGATCACAGTTGACCATGGCCCCTTCCCTCAGCCCCACCCCTTTCCCCTGACCACTGATCATAGTTTCCCAGTTTTTGTGCAGCTTTCCCAAGAGCTTCTCCAAAATGGAATTTGGCCCTTGGACTGAAGACCCCTGCCATAGATGCTCGCTTGTGACATTCACACAACCATATTCCACCTGGCAATCATAATGAACAGGCCACCTTGAGGATGCACTGCATTTTCCCCAGGTACAAATATTTCACTTTCAAGCGCTGAATATTGCCAATAACCTCACAACAAAAACACATCCTTGAAGAGGATGCACAGACTGTTTGAAACAAACGAGAGACAAATCTGCATTTATCACCCATACATGCACGTGATTGTGGGAGAAAACCCAACTGCGATTCCTCTCATCGAACCTGAGATTTTGGCTAAAGAATCCAACTTTCTTGCTTCTTGTCCTCATGAAACATGCGAGCATAGTCTGGTAAACACTTGGAAACCAGAGAGGGGTCTGCATTGGGCTCCCACTGATTATGAGCAAAACATTAGCATTCTCGACAGCACCCTAAACTCTCTCAAGATACCCAATTCTTGTCTCCTTCCCTACATGCTGCTTGGCCTCAAAAAGTTCTGTATTCCATTCCATTTCCCCTGTATCACCAGTAATTTTTTTTTAAAATGGGCAAAAGATCAAGGAAAATATAGGATGCAAATTTCTTTTTTTGAACAATTTCATCCAGCCATTGCAGTTTTCTAGTTACAAAAACTGTTGGCCTGTGGCTGCAATAAACTACTATTCTGTTCTATTCTAGACATGGAAACTGAGATCTTGGCTACGGTATATTATAATACTGTATGGCCTTACCTGTAGGGCTGATTTTTCCCCAGGTCACAGTACTCAAATAATAGTTTAGAGCAGCTCTCGGGTCCTGATTGGTGACAGCATCAGAGACTATGATGGTATTGTTCAAATCAATGTGCAGAACAAGTTTCCGTTTCTTAGGAATTAAGATTGCCTCAGAAAGAGGAACCATGTGTCCGGTGGTTCTTGACTGCTGGCAAGTCATTTCTTCATCTTCCTCTCTTTGGGGAGATGGACCATGTTGTCCTTCTGCACAGCTGGTTCCAACAACCTTGTCCTGCTCTGCAGGATTTCTGATGCCATTCCCGAGATCGTCAGTCACAGAATGAGAACTTTTCCTTTTCCTCAAGGTGGAATTGTTGGAGACAGGCTCTGTGTCTACTAGTCCAGCTGCCATCTCAGCACACAAAGGCATCAGCTTGGATTTCAAAGTGCCAGAACCTCTGCTGGAAATATCATCTCCTGCAGTCCAGCTGCCAGGGGGATCTCTCTCCCCTGAAGCTGTTGGGTCACTCATGGGCTGGGATGAATTACGAGAGATATGTTGTTTCAGGCTCAACTGTATGGATGAGAAGAGTAATTACCGTAACCAATGAGCAACTCTTCCTTATCTCATTTAGTGTTATGCAGTGATATATTATAGTCATGGGCTTGGATATGAAGACCAATGCATGGATTTCAGCAAATTACTACTTCTCAGCATCAACTGAGAGTTGTTCCATGGATAAAACATTGCTCTGTGCTCCTTGGCAGAAGGCCAAGGTAACAAGTTGATCAAGATAATAATCAGTATCCTCAATGTCATAAGAACATATGACATCAGTATCCACAATGTCATAAGAGCCATGCTGGATCAGACCAAGGGTCCAGCTAGTCCAGCATTTTGTTCACACAGTGGCTAAGCAGCTGCCCATGGGAAACCCACAAGCAGGACATGAGTGCAACAGCACCCTCCCACTCATGTTCCCCAGAAACTGGTGTCCATAGGCATACTGCCTCTGATACTGGAGGTAGCATATAGCCATCAGGACTAGCAGCCATTGATAGCCTAATCCTCAATGAACTTGTCTAATGATCCATCTTAAAGTACTATTTCCCTTTTACATATGCAGAACTGAGGCAGAAAAATGGTAACTTCCCAAGGTCACCCCAGCAAGACCCAATTCACACAATTAGCTAAGGCACACATGGTACAGTCTTTACAGGATGGTACCACCTCAGAAGTCAGAACACTACCTTAGACCAAGTCAGACTGTTGTCAGGGTCGGTGCAAGGCAGTTTGGTGCCCTAGGCAAGATCAGATATTTACACACACCCCTTCCCATTTGAGCCCTCCCTCCCTCCTATGCCCATTATGAAATAAATTTCCCTCCCTGGGAACTGCCGAGCCCCATAGAAAAACTTTGTGGACTTTGAGACTTTTCCTTTGTGTTCACGCGGAAAGCAAAGAGGCAACATCAGCCCAGCTATGCCAGGAACTCCCAAGGGCCTTCTCCTACTCCATATATATGTAAAAGCCTGTCTCCTCCTGCAGGCAGCACAAGGGATATGAAAAAAGGATGTGAGAGAGTTGTGGTGGCGCTACCTGTGAGGAATAGAGACAAAAGGGCGTCTTGCAGCCTGTCCTACCTCGCAGGGTGGAGGTGCAGAGACACCAGTTTGACTCATACACCTTCTGGGTTGCGGGGGGGGGGGGATGCATGTAGTAGAAACATAGCAAAGAGAGCCTGTGGATCATCTAGTTCAAATTTAGGAGGGGCTTTACGAAACTTGCTGCTTCCCCTCCTCTCTCTATCACTTTGTTGCAATATTTCTTTATCAGAATAATGTATATTATCCTGTCTTTCCCTTTACCAGCCTAGTGCTCAAGGCAGACAACAATATTCAAAGTACAGTAAAGCAAACATCAACAGCTCAGGGCACAATCCTAAACACGTTGAGGCAGAAAAAAGCCCCGCAACTCCCAGCATTCCTCAGCCAGCATACCCAGCTGCTGCTTCTGGTAACGGCAGCAAGGCTTGGAGACCGAGCCCTGAGGTGGAGGAGAGAGAGGGAGGGGCGCGCTTCTTTCGCCTCCCCTTCCCCGCCACAGGACATGATTGGTAAAACAAACTTGGTAAAATACGCATTTTAGCGCTGTTTTTTTTTCCAAGGCGTTTCTGGTGCCCCCTTTAGCCCGGCGCCCTAGGCAGCTGCCTAGTTCACCTAATGGTGGCACCGGCCCTGACTGTTGTTCCATCTGGCTCAATACACCGACTGAGTGGCTCCCCAAGGTTTCATGCAGTTGTCTTTTCCAGCCCTACCTAGAGATGGCAGGGACTGAACCTGAGATCTTCTGCTTGCAAAGCATATGGTCTACCACTGAGCTATGGCCCTTCCCCTTATGTGGTCTTTCAGATCACATAAGCTATCTACCCCCTTAGCTATTGCCTCCTTTATTGTTCTGTCCAGTTTCATCTAAAATGCTACATAGTTGATTTTGTTGGATAATTAAAATTGCAGTCAAAACCTATGGCTAATGTTTCACCAGGTAATTGGGTGAAATGGTTAAGGTCACTGATACCTTCTAGGGTGGTTTTCCTAGAAGGTACTCATTGAATTATTAACAGCCTGAACAGGAAGTGGGCGTTGCTCCCAGCTTCTTCCTCTTTCTGTTCAGACTCTAGTGAGCGTGGCACCACCAGGTTGTTGTCTCCACGTGATCCTTGTAGCAGCATGTAGCCAGAGTTGCTGGTCTGAACTCCACAAGTTCAGACCCCAAGTATTTCCAAATGAACTTGTAAGCAACTGTAAGAAACGCTTTTAAGCCTGCCTGAATGAAACTGCATAATCTGTGAGTAAATGTTACTTTTAACTTTTACAAGACTGAGTCTCTGATTATTGTTCTGAGGGAGAGAAAAGGGGGCAAAACCAGGGAAATCCAGTCTGCCTTAAAGCATCCTGGATTACCAAATGCTAACTGGCTAACACTAGCCAAATCTAAGCTTCTTTTAAGCTGGAAAGGGACTCTACTCTGCTGATCTCACTAACGTGAGATAGGAAGGATATTACTCCACAATATATCCTCTCCTAGTATCTTTTTCAAGTCCCAACACCGGTTATGGGCCCAGAATAGATTGTTTTGGTAGCATTTTGGTGGATGCCACTGGATTCTCTTCAGGGAGGAATTCAAAGCGGCCATATTTTTCTTTGTTCCCTGGTGAGCACATGGTGACTCCATTGTCTCCTTGTGAAAGAGAAACCCCCTTTCCTCAGAAGGCAGTAGTAAGGCAGTGAAGGTTTTTGAGTTTTGGGCATTTTCAGTTTTGCACATTTTTCCACTTTTGAGTTTGGCATTTTTTCCCAATTTTAAATTTTTGGGCATTTTTCTTGATTTTTGATCCCTGAAGATGAGCGGAGGAAATTCAAGAGGAGAGAGCTTCTCCAGGCTGCCCAAATTAACTGAAGCAAATTTCATACAATGGAACAGGCGATTGAAAGTGATTTTGGACAGACTTGAAGTCCTGGGCTGTATTAAGGAAGATAAGCCCAGTGGTGCTGGTGAAGAGGCCAGAGCAGCAGCCAAAGAATGGGAAAAGCAAAACAGGATAGCAATATCTGTTATCATAGAAAATTTAACTGATTGCCAAATGATCCATGCTGGAGAAGAGGAAACAGCCAGAGAAGTGCTCCATAATCTAGAAAAGGCATTTGGGTTTACAAGCAAGCAGTCTCACAGGCTCCTAGTGAGAGATATGAGCTTGAGTGCAAGATTGCGGAAGTCATGTGGAAGAGTTTTTAACTATTATTGAAAAGTTAAGACTGGCAGAATACGTGATGAATGAAGATCAGAAGGTCTGCTACTTCCTGGGGTCACTGGGATATAAGTTTGAGATTTTTATATCCAGAATGGACAGTGTCCCAAATTTAACCCTAAAAGATATAATTGGTCATTTGAGAGAAGAATGTGTTGAGAGAAGGGAAGAATCTCCAATCAGGCATTCTAAGCAAAGTGACTCAAACTACTTGTCCCAAGGGAATGGGAAAGGCACATCCAAGAGAATTGTCTGCTTTAATTGCAACAAAGAGGGACATGTTGCCAAGTTCTGTAAGGCCCCAAAGACAAAGAAGCCCCCATCTTTTAGGCAGCAAAAGGAAAAGAAGGGGATTGATTAGAATAACTTACTGATGCAACAGAAGAGTTTAGCAGCTAACTGTTACAAAAGTAAGTCAAGCAAATGGGTGATAGATTTGGGTGCATCGAGCCATTTCTCACACGAGAGAGGTTTCTTCAAAGAAATCAATGAGATTGAAGAATCACAAAGTGAGGACATCCAGATTGCAGATGGCAATGTGATAAAGGCACAAGGTGCAGGCTCAGGAGTTCTACACTGCAAGGTTGGTGGTGAAACCAGAAAGAACTGTGTAGACAGAGTTCTCTACGTTCCAAAATTAAGTTGCAACATGCTCAGTGTCTCAACTTTAGCAAAGAAAGGCTTCAGAGTACTATTTGAAGGTGACAAGTGTAAAGTGTCCAAAAATGGTAAAGTGTTTGTTGAAGCTAGTCTGATCAAGGGCGTGTATGAGGTTATTGTTTCAGAATCTCAATCTGCTAAAGTGGCGTGCCCAAAGAAGAAGGATGAGGCTGATCTGGAGCTTTGGCACAGAAGACTTGGACATAGAGAAACAAGCACAATAAAGGAACTGCAGCGCAAGGAGCTGGCAAGAGGAGTGGAAGTAACCCAGAGTGCATCGGGCACAACCAAGTGTGTGAGTTGTGTCACTGAAAAGGCAGTTAAACCTTCTTTTCCTCCTTGCACCCAGCAGCGCAGCACCAAAGTACTTGACCTGGTCTACAGTGATGTATGTGGTCCAATGAATGTTCCATCATTGGGGAAAAATAAATACATCCTAACATTTATTGATGATTTTTCAAGGTATTGTGCAGCATACTTCCTCAAGGAAAGGAGTCAAGTGCTGGAGATGACCAAGAAGTACTTTGCCATGGTGAAGAACAAATTCCAGAGGTGCCCAGGGGTTCTGATGACAGATAACGGGCGTGAGTATTGTTCACACAACATGGAAGCCCTTATGGAACAGGAAGGAGTTGAACACATAACAACTGTTCCATATACCCCACAACAGAACTCAGTAGCAGAAAGAAAGTTTAGATCCATCATGGAGATGACAAGATGCATGTTAAAAGATGCATCTCTTCCCCAACGTTTGTGGGGAGACGCAGCTGCCACTGCGATGTACATCCAGAATAGATTGCCAACAAAGGGAGCTACACGCACACCTTTTGAGCTTTGGCACGGGAGAACTCCCAATCTGTCGCACATACGTGTATTTGGAAGTGTTACCTATAGCTATGTTCCTAAAGAAAACAGGCACAAGCTTGACTCCAGAGCACAAGCAGGTATCCTCATTGGGTACGCTACTGGAGGAAAAGGCTACAAGATAATGGATCTAAAAACAGGACAAGTCAGGCCAAGGCACGTTGTCCATTTTGATGAACACATGAAGGCTGAGACAAGGGGAACTGTTGTGGATTTTTCTGATCAATCAGAAAAGGAAACGCAAGAGCTCGTATACTTCCCATCAATAACTTATGACTCTGTGCTCCCAACTTCAAAAGCTATAGCCCCCTCTATAGGCAATGAACAGGGAGAAGCCCCAGAGTACCCAACCCCTGGCAGCAGCATCAGAGACGAAGAGGAGCAGAGTGATGAAGACATGCCTGCACTGGAGGAGGAGGATGAAGCTGATGAGGTTCCTGAACCACAGGTCAGACAGTCATCCAGATCCAACAGAGGTGTTCCACCACTCCGGCTGTCCTACTTTGCAGGGTCGGCACCATCCCAAGAACCTTCTATATGGGAAGAGATAGAGGAGACGCCAGACACAGAACCCCGTCTCTGGAGGAAGGCTGCGCAGGAGGAGATGGATGCACTGCATCAGTACAAGACAGGGACGCTTACTGACCTACCTCCTGGAAAGAAGGCCACAGGAAGAGTATAAGTGGAAGTTCAAAATCAAGCAAGAAGGGGAAGTGCAGCGCTACAAAGCGAGGCTTGTAGCTCAAAGATCAAGTCTGCAGAGAAGTGGTCTGGCTGGATCAACTGATCAAAGACTTTGTGCGTGAGGCTGTCCAAGATGGACTTGTGGACTTGACATACTAAATGACTGCTGACATCCTAACCAAGGCTCTACCAAGAGACAGTTTTCAGAATCTTCGAGTCAAGATGGGACTGTGGGTGGATTAATAAAATTGTGAATGAATGTGTGTTGTTTTGCATGAGAAGGGGTGTGTTGGATAATTAAAATTGCAGTCAAAACCTGTGGCTAATGTTTCACCAGGTAATTGGGTGAAATGGTTAAGGTCACTGATACCTTCTAGGGTGGTTTTCCTAGAAGGTACTCATTGAATTATTAACAGCCTGAACAGGAAGTGGGCGTTGCTCCCAGCTTCTTCCTCTTTCTGTTCGGACTCTAGTGAGTGTGGAACCACCAGGTTGTTGTCTCCACGTGATCCTTGTAGCAGCATGTAGCCAGAGTTGCTGGTCTGAACTCCACAAGTTCAGACCCCAAGTATTTCCAAATGAACTTGTAACCAACTGTAAGAAACGCTTTTAAGCCTGCCTGAATGAAACTGCATAATCTGAGTGAGTAAATGTTACTTTTAACTTTTACAAGACTGTGTCTCTGATTATTGTTCTGAGGGAGAGAAAAGGGGGCAAAACCAGGGAAATCCAGTCTGCCTTAAAGCATCCTGGATTACCAAATGCTAACTGGCTAACACTAGCCAAATCTAAGCTTCTTTTAAGCTGGAAAGGGACTCTACTCTGCTGATCTCACTAACGTGAGATAGGAAGGATATTACTCCACAATATATTCTCTCCTAGTATCTTTTTCAAGTCCCAACAGATTTCAACACTAAAGAAAGTAGGGTTCCAAGTCTCTCAGATTTAAATCCAACCCCTTATCTATCTGATCACAATAAGAGCTGTCGCTTCTGACTCTAGAACAGCCTTCCCCAACCTGGTGCCCTCTAGATGTGTTGGACTACAACTCCCAACAATCCCAGCCATTGGGCATGCTGGCTGGGATGATGGGAGCTGTAGTCTAGCACACCTGGAGAGTGCTATGCTGGGGAAGGTTGCTCTAGAACAGGGCTCTCCAACCTTGGGTCCCCAGATGGTGCTGGCCTACAGCTCCCAGCATACCCAGCCAGCATGGCTAATGGCAAGGGATTCTGGGAGCTGTAGTCCAGCAACATCCGGGGACCCAAGGTTGGAGAGCCCTGCTCTGGAACATATATCAGTGACTCCAGCATACAAGGGTCTGGATAGGATATGTCCTACTCACCAAACACACATAGCCATAGACACAACTGGTGAGGTGGGGCTGGGGAAGTAGTTCAGGGAGATCCACCCCACAAATGCACTTCCCCCAGGCTTATGTCCCTCTTAGCACAGACTCTGCCCACTTGCTCACCTCTGTTTGCCCCTCCTACTCTACATGCTGGTGCATCACTCATTCCACCCCATCTCAGTGGAGCAGAATAAGCAACAGCTTACAGTCACTCAGTCACAAACAAAAGGAAGAATTTATTTACATAATTGAACTTATGAAAGTCATTGCCACAAGATGTGGTGATAACCATTAGCAGAAAGTGTTGTGTTTTATATACAGTATAAAGATTAATAACTGTCAAACACGTGGAGGCTTGGTCTATCACTCACAACATTAGTCATGACAACTTAAAATGGAACCTCAGCATTCAGAGGGCTTCCCTACGATTCTCTCTGACTACCAGATGCTGATTACAAAGAGAGGGAGAGGCGCTATTTCCCACACATTCCACTTCTCATTTGCCCAAAGGCAAATCAGGTTACGCACAGTTGAAGACAAAGCCCTGGACTAGATTTGCTCTGTTCTAGAAAAAGAACGCTGCTGCTGTTTTATTTTTGCCTCTGGCATATACATTTTTATACATGCATTGAGGACTGTGGTTACCTGGCACCAAAAGCAAAATAGAAACCTCAAATTTGTTGCCAAAGAAACCTAAATTCTATGATCAGGAGAAAGCTAAATATAGCTGCCAATACTTACATAAACATACACAAATTATCCTTAGCTTAAAAAAGAAACAAACCACAGCCTGATCTAATAAGAGGCTAGTTAGAATTACGTTCCACTGTGTTTAATGGTGCTTGCTTTCAAGCAAGCACACACACACACCTGCACCCGAAAGCTCCCAAGTAAGTGTCCCAAGACACTTGCTTGGAAATACTGCTCACTGAACACACCAGAACTTGTTTCTGACTAAGCTTATTTATCTAAAAGATTTTTAACTCGCTTTTCAAGGCACACTGCAGATAAACTTGCATAAAGTAAGATAAAAGTTACATTGTACTATTGATGATTACCACTTCTGGTGTCTGGGAGTTCTACAGGTCAACCACAATCTATGTGAAAATAAGGTGTTGAGAAAACCGTTTTCTCCAGACTGATCAAAGCTGCGTATTGTTCTGTCATCATGTCCCCTCTTAACCACCAGATTGCTCAGCTGAAGCCCAACGCACGCAAGCTCTCCCTCCCTCTCAATATCCACCCAGCCCTGGCCACAAAAGGCAAGGGAGCTTTCTCCCCTTCTTTGTCCCATAGAGCCAAGGGAGGGAGTTCCTTCCCCTTATTTATTTATATCCTGCCTTTTTTCCTCCTGCAAGGAACCCAAGGCGGCTTACATAGTCTTCCTCCTCTCCATTTAATTCTCACAACAACCCCGTGAGGTAGGTTAAGCTGGGACTCCGTGATTTGCCCAAAGTCACCCAGTGAGCTTCAGGGAAGAGTGGGGGCCCGGGTCTCCCCAGTCCCAGTCCAACACTCTAACCACTACGCCACACTGGCCCTCAGTGTGCCGCAATGGTTAGTGGCTATGGGGGAAGGAGAACGAAAGGTGACGGCCTTATGAGTTCAGCTACTGCCTGTTTGCCCTCCCTGCTTCCCACCATGAAAGGACACAGGTCCACGTCGGCCTTTGGCTAGTAAAAACCATCACCGACCAGCTGCCCCCCTCCTCTAAGAGACGTTACCAAGTTACCGCTGCCCGGCGTCCAATTTCCGCTCCGGCGCCTACTCCGTGCACCATCGATAAACTCTCGTTGGCGAAGGCTAGAGCGCCCCTTCCCACGCACTTCCTCTTTGGGAGCCGGTGGCTACGGCGCCTTCTGGCGACTGGAGTAAGTTTTTCCTCGAGTCAGTCGCTCGCTCCTCCGACGTTCGTGGGCAAAGGGGTGTTACTTTTCTTCTCCCTTCCATGGTACTTGGGTTTGAGGTCGACGCCAGTACGTTGTGAGTTTATATAACTTGATCAATAAAGAACTAAAGCCTGGTTTAGATGTGTAGCACAATAAGTTGGAAAAATGGAGTGCTCCACTTCCACTTCAGGAGGAAGATACTTTTGATTATTCCCTTGGGTTAAAGAACAACACAACTCTCCACAGGTAGAAAGCTAGCTCATCGTGGCTAAATATCCTAGCTTAGGCTGTTTCTTGGATGCTTGCTTTCTATTTGCAGGGGAGGGTTTTTGTTGTTTAATGCAAGGGAACATTAAAAGATAATACCTCCCCCTCTTACAATCTGAAGTGGTCCTGTCCATTCTGCCACTATTACAGTATTTATATTTCTGTTATATATTTATTTAAAGTATTTTTACTCCACTCCTCAGCCAAAAAGGCTCCAAGAGTACCTTACATGCAATCCGCAAAATTAAACAGTCCCTGCCCACAAGCTTACAAGCTAAAAAGACACAACACGCAAGGAAAAACGGATGGGAAAGGAAGAGGGAAAAAGTAAATAGTCTTTCAGCAGGGATGGTGGAATGGTTCTGCTTTCCCTCTCATCTCCCTTAGTACAGCCTCCTGGAATGGCTGCTGCTGGTGACGGCTGAGGGAAGAAGGGCCTTCCTGAGGATGGTTTCCAACAGGGTTGGTCAAAACTAAAACTTTCCTACCTCATTCTGCTGGATACGTACACCAGGACTGAGATGCACAAAGCAGTCAAGAGGACTTCAGACCTCAACAGAATGGACCAGTTCACACAATTGCCACAGCCCACCGTGGCTTATTTAAGCCATGGTGGGTTGTGGTGTGTACCGGCCACCCTTTTGAATATTCAGACCACAGCGGTTGGACGGGCACCGTGGCTTATCATGTTATGCGAACCTGGCAATGGTGGCTTATGTGAGGGTTAAACAACCCTTGCATAAGCCATGGGCTGTTGCTTAACCCTCGCATAAGCATCCTTGCTGGGTTTGTACAACATGATTCATAGACAGAGTTGGAAGGGGCCTACAAGGCCATCGAGTCCAACCCCCTGCTCAAAGCAGGAAACTAGAGGAGGGGTCTCCCTCCCATCCAAGTAATAACCAGCCCTGACCCTGCTTAGCTTTCTACACTCAGACAAGCTGAGCCAGCGTAAGCCACAGGCCTCATATTCAAAAGGACAGCCGGCATACACTGCAGTGATCGTGAAACCCAGTCAGTGTCTAGATCTGAAATCACCCTTTCCCCAGTAGAGAATGGATGACCTTGCAGTCAGGGAGTGGGGTTGCAATATCACATCTATGACAAAAATAAAATCTGAACAATGTAATTTACATAATAGGTAAATCAATGATAATCATGCAAATTAGGTGTGCTTTCTTAGCAGCAAACCTCATTTGCATAATGTATTGAGATCAACAGGATATCAAAGTTCCCTTTATTTTTATTTATTTATTTATTTATTATATTTATACCCTGCCTTTTTTCCTGCAAGGAACCCATAATCATCCTCCTCCTCTCCATTTTATCCTGACAACAACCCTGTGAGGTAGGTTAGGCTGAGAGTCAGTGACTGACCCAAAGTCACCCAGTGAGTTTCATGGCTGAGCGGGGACTAGAACCTGGATCTCCCGAGACCCAGTCCAACACTCTCACCACTACGCCACACTGGCTCCAAGGCTGTTTCCATCCCGAAACCTCATTGTCACTTGAGGCTCAGATGGCCGCAGTGGCACAGAGTGCCTTCTACCAACTTCAGCTAGTGGCCCAGCGACACCCTTATCTGGACCTGGCTTTAGTAGTCTATGCTCTGGTAACCCCCAAGTTAGATTACTTCAATGACATCTAGGTGTGGCTGCCTTTGAAGATGGTTTGGGAGCTGAACCTCAACTGATATGGATCCCGATAATCACTCTCATCCAAGAGCATCTGGAACTACTCAGCAAAGACCCACTCAAGGACCTTGCCCAGGAAAGGAACATTTGCCACTGGACTAAAGTTGTTAAGATCCCCCGGATCCAGGAAGGATTTCTTCAGGAGTAGTCTTACCACCACCTCTTTCAGGCAGCACGGGACCACTTTCTCTTGCAAGGAGGCATTAATCATGTCACTGGCCCAACTGGCCATTCCATCCCTGCCAGTTTTAATAAGCCAAGTGGGGCAAGAATCCAATACAGAAGTGGATGTACAGGCCTGTCTAAGAACCATCTTCTAGTCATCAGTAGACCTTGAGTAGCCATCTTCAGCCACCTCACACATCAGCTAATTGTAGATGCTCATTAGCAAGCAATCAGCCTGAACAGAATATGGTAATTGTTTCACTTCACACTCCACATAGCATTTCTTCACATGACTAATAGGTGGCTTCCAACTTTATTTTTTAAAACCTCCACTTTTCTAATCCTAACTTCATCCTTTCTCTCTATTTCCCTTCTCCTCCTTGGCCATAAGATGATCTATCACAGCTTTGCCCAACCTGGTGCCCTCCAGATGTGTTAGCTGGGATGATGGAAATTGTAGTCCAACACATCTGGAGGGCACCAGGTTGGGGAACCAGGAATTCTTGAGTGAGGGGGCTAACTGGATAGGCAGATGCCCAATTTTCAGGCAGCTATGAAAGCTAACTCTTGGTTTAGATGCTAAACACCTGGTTACTAGTCCCATTTTGGTGAAACACATCTCTTACACTGCAATCCTTTACATGTCTACTCAGAAGTAAGCATCCTTGAGTTTAATGGGACTTACTCCCAAGTAAGTGTGTATAGGATCACAGCTTTAGTGCTATGTGAAAGAATGAGATTGTGCAGCTCCTCATGCAAGATCTTTGTTAAAGAAAGTGAATGAGGAAGTCATGAGGCAAACCTGTGTTCTCTAGTGACACAGTCCAGGGAACAGTGTCAAGGAAACCACCAGATTTCTGTGTTCTCTCAAAGCAAATCTAACACCTCAGAGTATTATAGCAGTTTTAAGGTGCAAGGAACTTCACAAACTATATCTTGATGGCACTTGATAGGATGTTCTCCTGTAAGGTACGGTAGGTCACCATTCTTCCAATTCTAAAGATGCAAATCTGAGTTTGAAATAATGGCTTGTGTTCCAATCAACCTGGACAAGAACATCAGACACAGAGGCAGCTAGAGATACTAAATATTTAAGGACTTCCAAGTAAGGTAGCCAGATAGAAAAGAGGGCAGAGCTCCTGTGCCTTTAATTGTTGTGTGGAAGAGGGAATTTTAAAGGTGCCAGATCCCTGTTCTCTTTTCTGTCTAGCAACCCTACTAGATAGAAAAGCCCAGATCTGCCTGGCCTTTTTGCTACTTGCTTTTAGGCAGACAGCGAAGACTGTCTTATTTCAGAGTTTTGATAGATTACCATATTTAAGTTATTTTATACTCCTGCTTTTTTTTTTTACAGTGCAATCCTATATATGTCTACTCAGACGTAGGTTCAATTGAGTTCAATGAGGCTTTCTCCTCAGGTTAGTGGATATAGGATTGCAGCCAAAGCCTGCTAAAGATTGTTATCATTGGCTTTCTTGATACCTTGTTTTTGTTATGGTGTATTGATTTATTTTTCTACTGTGTCACTTTGAATGATTTACAGAAAGCCATGGTATAATTGTCAAAAATAAAATATATTTTCCTTGAGAAAATTGGAGCAAACAGTTGCATTTACTAGGAAATTGCAGTAATTCCCAGTTTTTGAGGCAAGGTAGTAATAATTAATCAGGGACCCTTTGCCTTTTATGTGTTGTTGTTGTTGGGGGTTTTTTGGCAAGCATGTACCGTATATGCCACAGAGAACACAAATTAAATTTCACCTGTGTTTGCAAGTAGAAAATATATTATACTGTGCAAACCACAGTAGTATTTGTAGGATGAGAGCCAGTGTGGCGTAGTGGTTAGAATGTTGGACTGGGACTCAGGAGATCTGGGTTCTAGTCCCTGCTCAGCCATGAAACTCACTGGGTGACTTTGGGCCAGTCACTGACTCTTAGCCTAACCTACCTCACAGGGTTGTTGTGAGGATAAAATGGAGAGGAGGATTATGTAAGCCACCTTGGGTTCCTTGCAGGAAAAAAGGCGGGGTATAAATAAATAAATAAGCAAAGAAGCAAAGGAACAGGAGGTTACCCATAATCCTCTTAGGTGGCAACCCTTGGTCCACTATTACTCAGATTGTCAAAATGGCCAACGTCACTGCCTGATCTACCACTCCTGGCCATTGTTTGTTCTATTCCCAGAGGTACTCCAATTGCAGCTGCCATATTTCTTTATTATGTTGTGCATGTGCAGTATCAGGAGAAGGCTTGATACCCAGAATTGGGGTACTAGCCTGTGGTCACTCACCGAGAGCAACAGATAAAGGCAGGTAAGAGGTGGAGATTCACTGGGCTGGTTAGGAAGTCTTACCATACAGACTTGCAGTAGCCCATGGGCTGCCCAGTTAGTGCATGAGCCAGCAGGGTTTGCAGATAGGGATTGTCTCCCATTTTTCTTGACAAGAGTTTCAGTACTATTAACAGTGTGGCAGGCAGAAATTAATCAGGCTAAGCTGTCCAAATTGTGGGATAACTGCACCTGTGGAATTTCTGCCTGGTATCCAGCTGTTAAAGACACAATGCCAAAATAAAGAGAGAGGGTGGAAGGCCAACTCACAGAAGGTGAGTCTGAAGACACAGTTGAGAGAATTAATTTTACTCAGGACGGTATGAGATTCAAAGTGATTAGGTTAACAACAGCTTGGGTTGTCTAGCTACTTTTTCTGGGCCTAGAATCCTGTGCTGTGTGTGTGTGTGTCACATTGGTTATGCTGGCTAGAACTGATGGAAGTTGCCATCCCCAGCAACATCTGGTGGGCCACAAGTTGTCTACCCCCATCCTATGCTCAGAAAAGGAGAATCAGGGTGGGAGTGACTCACTGTTAGCCCACTGCCCAAGCAGCACCCACCAATGGCAATGCTGACTGGGGGTGGTGGGAGTTGTAGTCCAACACATCTCAAATAAATGGTTACTATTTATCAACTGCAGCCTTTGATGTTTTTGGGAGTTGTGTAGTCCAACACATCTCAAGGGGAAAGTTGTTGGGGAAGGCCGAGCTAAGCTGAGGTGGTAGTTCTATAATGGTACGGAGGAGCTTGCTGTTCCCCTGGTAACAACAGTTTCTCCTACCTGCGTGATCTGGAACCTAAGATACCTGCAATCAGTGGAGGCCATCATCATACCTCCCTTGTTTTTCAGTCACTAGATCCTACTAGGCTGGTTAGTCACTTTAAAGTGTTTACACAGGAGTGAGGCCTTTCTTTTCTGAAGTAGAGGCCTGGTTGCAGGGCAGGGCAATGTTTGTATTGTTGATACAGTCTTTGGATGCTATAAGGAAATGATTCTTATTTGCATGTCAATGACAATCCAAACAAACAATAAAATGTCCTCCTATCAGGTCAGACCAGGATCAAACCCAGATAAGGTCACTTAGCTCCTTTGTGGAGGAGAAAGAGACAGAGAGAGCGCACAAACCACTGCCCAAAACGCCTTTGCTCCCAAGACCTGAGTTCCAATGAACAGAAGAGAGTATCTATGAACAGGTGCAAGGGCTACAGGATCAGACAGGTAACCAGGAAGGAAGTCTCAACATCTTGTTTCTCTTATGCTCAGATTTCTGCCCATGCCAAAAAGGGGGTGGGGGTGGAAGAATTTTTTGACTGCAGTACAATTCCTGTTCAATCAAACTGTACCTGTACAGTAACCCTCCTCAAATTACTCTGGTGGAAGTGTATACAAGATGGTGGAAGAAGAACATTCCCACCCCCCCCTTTGCTATTTGGCTGAGCTTTTGAAATGCTGTTAAGGCCTTTTTAAAAATTAGGTTGGCTTTCGATATTTGCAGCTAAGCCTATTGGAGATCATGTATCAAATAATTGGTTAATCAGCTTAACAATATTTAATTGATTAAAGGGATGACCCTGACTAATGGGGCAGCAGGTTTGGTTTTATTTTTAATATGAGAACTTTATATAAACTGCAGCTGGGAAGCACTATCGTTAAAAAGGCACTGTTCTCTCAGGGAGGAGGGATTAAAGGACCTGGCCAGCCGTGCTATTAGGCAGAGTGATGCAACTGTCTCGGGCAGCAAGACAGGTGCTGGAGGGCACTGCTGTGTGTGTCCTGCAGCCTGCCCTGCTTCTCCTAAGCATCCTGCATGTGAATTTGAACTCGGAACCCTCCTGGGTTCTTCCTCCAGGCTGTGGCTTCTCCTGCAACCCATGTGGTCCTGACATTTATGACTGGCTCGAGGCTAGGGGTGGTGTAGTGGTTAGAGTGTTGGACTGGGACTCAGGATATCCGGGTTCTAGTCCCTGCTCTGCCATGAAGCTCACTGGGTGACTTTGGACCAGTCACTGACTCTCAGCCTAACCTACCTCACAGGGTTGTTGTGAGGATAAAATGGAAAGGAGGTGCATTATGTAAGCCGCCTTGGGTTCCTTGCAGGAAAACAGGCGTGGTATAAATATAATAAATAAAAATAAATAAATAAATGCACCATGATGATTCCTATCTGTTGCTGTGGCTGATCAGTGAAAAACCACTATGTGGTTTTGCTGTGTGGGTTTGAATCCAGTGAGCTCCCCCTCGGTTGCCCCTGACTGTTTTTTTTTCTCCATGCAAAAGTTAAGTAGGGCCATTTTCCCTCTTCCCCCTGGTGGGGGCTCAAACTGGCATCTCCCGCTTCTCAGCCCCTGTGCCCTATGTGGTGAGTCACTGGAGAATGCTGTTGCCAGAGTGTGTCTGGCTGGCCTACCTTGTTCCTTGTCCTGGCTTCTCCCCTTCCCTGTTTGGCAATAGGATATTTCCTTCTCTTGCTGGGTCTTGAATCCTTCATAGAGTTCATAGATCATAGAGTTGGAAGGGGCCTACAAGGCCATCGAGTCCAACCCCCTGCTCAATGCAGGAAACTAGAGGAGGTCTCCCATCCAAGTAATAACCAGGCCTGACCCTTAGCTTTCCATATTCAGACAAGCTGAGCCAGCATGAGCCACAGGCCTTGTCCCAGGACAGCTGTGTGTCTTCTTTGCAGGCCTCCTGCCAAGGAAGCGTTGCAGGTGCTGTGTTGTATGGACTCTCCTTCCTTCCCTTTCTGCGATGTGCTCAAAAAATGCACTCTTGAGCAATGTGTGGCATAAGGGGACTTGAACCCCTAAGTGCAGGGATGCCTGAGGTCATGCAGTAGCAGGGTCTTTGCTGCCTGTACCACAAGGACTCATGGAACAGTGTCATTTTGCTTCTTTGTATGTGTTGTGGTTCAAGGAGGTGCCCTGGGGGGCATGTTCCTGCTGTTGCGACAGGGTGTCGCGACATGTGCATTATTGCCACCATAGCCCTGTTGCAAAAATATGCTCAGAGTCCCTTCCCGGAGAGCCAATACTCAAAGAAGAGAGAAGCAGCACACCAGAAATGAGTTTTCTAAGTTTTATTCTTGCGCAAGAAGGCTCAGCTCTGTGGCTCGCGCCAGGATCAGAAGCTGAACAAAGGAAGAAGGGAGCATGCAGGTCTTCTTATGCTCTTACGCTCACTGGTTCATTCATTCTCAGCAAATCAAATGCGTTCGCTTAAACAAGCTAAACAATCAGAGACATTTCTTTGAACATAGCAACAACCAATCAGAGACATTTCTTTGAACATAGTATCAGTCTTTAATTAGATAGAAGGCCATCTATCTCTTTTCTTGGCTAGGCTGATGCTTCCCATGACCTTTAGGGCACCTGAGATATCAGGCGTCTCATGAGTCTGCTACTCTTGGTACCCCTTATCAATCAAAGAGACTCCCTTTTCATTTGTACATCTGGAGTTGGCACCTGAGAATACACATCAGGGACGAGATAGCAGCCAAGGAGCAGATATGACGGTGCCAGGCATACAACTTAAAGAAGTGACACAACTCTTCAAGGTTCCCTGTCTAAAATAGCAAAAACAGATGGGCAAGGTCAGGAGAGCAGAGAGAGATTAGTTCATCTAACAATATGTCCTATATACAACCTTGTTGATTGCATGTGCATAATGGAGCTTTATTCTTACATTTTGTAAATACACCTTGTCCACTTTTCTAACAGCCCTGATTGGTGGCCGCTGGTGGTTTTTCTGTGGACGCTGTGGGGGATTGACTGTTTTTGCACCATTTTCTTACTGTCTGGAGTATTTTGTCCCTCCTATACTGGGCTGAACCAGTATTGGATATGCCAGCCATTGAACTGGCATACACACACACACACACACACACACACACAGTGTAACTGCATAGGTTTGTTCTGCCCATGTAGTTCACATTAATTTCTTCCATTAACCTGTGAGTTTTACCCCACTTTGTTCCATAAAGGAAGCTATTGTGTACCAGCTGGGTCATTACATTTTTTTCTTAATTAAGGAAAACTCTATGCAATATATGCCTTTATTCAGGGTCCACCTGTCAGAGTCAAGCTTTAACCCTGCTAGTTACCCCGACTTAGGCATACAGTCATGCCTTGGATTGAGAGCATAATTCGTTCCAGAAACGTGCTTGTACTCCAAAACACTCTTATATCAAAACGAAATCCCCCCCAACAAAATTTGTACAGAGATTTTTAATTTAAGCCGTACTACAGTACTTGTATTGCAAGACGTCGCTTGTATATCAAGTAAAAAATAAAAAAATAAATATTTAAAAATTTGCTTGTCTTGCAAAACGCTCTCAAACCAAGTTACTTGCAATCCAAGGTATTACTGTATGTGCAGCAGTGTTGCCCACACCCCATGCCATTCCTACAATATCTCTGTTGCCACATATCATTCTTCAGGCTCTAAAATGAGGAACTGAAACTCATGAGGGACAAAACACCTTGTACTAAAACACCTTGTGCTAATATATATAGGAATAACAAGGTGTTTTGTGGAACAGCAGATACTTATGAGAGCTATAAAGGTGTTGCGTATACTGCTGGGTGTTACAGATGTCTATTTCATAGAACAGAAAGTACTTATCCTAGCAATCAGACACTCCCAGGAAACAATAGGACTGATTGAAGAGTCTGTATGTCTGTGGAGCTTGAAGGGGAATGGAAGATCTAGATCTGTAGTTGTCAGAAGGAGAGGCTGTGGCTGGTTGGGCCATTAATTCCCTGCGGCAGTGTATACACGAACATTGTCAGTAGATGCCCAGATTTCATGATCGGAACCTATTTATTTAGAATATTTCTCAACTGCCTTAATCCAGAGGACTCCAGGGTGCTGTACAAAAGTGTGAATTCACACAAACATATACGGTAAATACAATATAATAAACAGAACAAATAATGCCATAACAGTGTGAAACATCGCAATTAAGCAGAATAAAACAAAAATGGAGGGAACAGTCCTGTGGCCCCTAGACAGCGTCTGAGAAGCCATAGGATAGTTCAGAGATTCCCAAATCCGAGGTCGGAGACTGTGCTCCAGCCTCCAAGCTGGGAATCGGAGCTCCGACTCCCCCTCTCCTGCCCCCTTGCAGCCAGCGCAGAAAGAACGGCACCGGCTGCGCTCCAAGGTCGGGAAAGCAACCTCAGAGAGGCGGGAAAGAGGGCGTTTTGGGGGGTTGGGATGAGGATGGGAGTGTTGCAAAAATATGCTCCCGGAGGGACCAATGCTCAGAAAAAGAGAAGCAGCACACCAGAGTGAGTTGAACTTAGATTTATTCTGTGCAAAAGGACCAACTCCAGAGGCTCACGCCACAATCAGGAGCTGATCAAAGGAACAAAGGACAGGCCCAGTCTTTTATACACTTTACATGTGTTGGATCATTCATTCTAACCAATCAAATACATTCGTTTGATAAACAAATCAAATACATTTGCTTGATCATTCCAGCCAATCAAATACATTTGTCTGATCACTCTCATTAAGCACTGTTCATCATCCCAATAAATAAGTCTTTAATCATAGTCCTATCCTCCCTTCAGGTGGACTTGACAGTAGAGGCGCTTCATCATCTCCTCCTCCCTTCAGGTCTGCTTGACAATGCCCATAACCTCTAGGGTGCATGAGATATCTCAAGAATTCGCTAATCTCAGCACCTCTTTCCTGCTCATTAGGCCTCATGTAACTTCTAATTAGTGCATTCTGAGCTGGCAGCAGAATAAACACATCTGGGGTAAAACTTCGACCAAGGGGGGAGATAGCACCAGGCATGCAATTCTACAAAAAGCAAAACAGTTTCAAGCTCCTTTGGTTAGAATAGCAAGGCTAATGGACAAGTTAGTTAGGCCAGTTAGTTAGGTCGGGGGGGGGGGGGCAGAGAGACTTTTCTAACAGGAGGAGACTGGAGAGGTCAGGGTATATGCTATCCTGATGCTTCTCCAGCCTCCTTCCCTCCCCTGTCCGATAATACACTCCAGCTAGACGGGTGAAAAAGCCTGTGTAGTGGAAAGTGCAGCGCAGGAAGGCAGAGAAGCAAAGTTCGCCTCCGCTGCTCCTCCTGCTCTGCATAGGTTGCCTGTAAGCCTCCGAGTTTGGTGGCTTCCAGGCATCACAATAGGATTGTGCCCTAAAAGCATTAAAAACAGAACGAAATTTCATCTAAAATGTTCAGGCAAACAGGAAGGTCTTAACCTGGCGCTGATAAGATTGTGATGTCGGTGCCAGTCAAGCCTCTTTAGGGACGGTATTGCAGAGTCAGGGTGCCACTGCAGAAAAGGCCCTCTCCTTTGTAAATATGTAACACACATCTGCTACAGAGGGTACTCAGAGAAGGGCCTTTAAAGAGGATCCTAAAAACTACATTCCTTGTTTCTAGTGTTTGTTCATTTATTTATCTATTACATTTCTATGTAACTGTCCAATAGCTGAAGCTCTCTGTTTACTATGCCGTTGCCTATTCCCAATCCAATAACAGTATCAACATTCTTCTTTCCAAGGTAAATCACAGCAAAAGACTTATTAGCTGGGATCCTCGGTTTGCTCCTGTTGGTGGGAGTGTCCCCTGAGCAGAGCTCTGCTCACTCATACACCCATTAGCAGAAGCAGGGAGGCAACTTTCATTGATTACCTCCTTCCCCCTGTAACCTCTTGTGCCCCCCAAATATCTGCACTGGAGGACCCTCTGGAACAATGGGGAGGGTATGCAGATGGAGGGGGAACCAGCAAAAATTGCCTTCCCCTCCTGCCACTGGATCTCAGTCCTGCCTGTGAATGGAAGGGCTCCTTCTGTTCATGAACGCCTAGTTAGCATCCAAGCCATTGTGTTGTGAATTTTGTTTCAGTACTCAAATTAATGAAGGAAAAGATGGCGGGGGGGAGGGGGCTTAATAAAATACAACACCCTCCCCGACTCGCTTACATTTTGGTCAAATCATGACTCCAGCCTGTAGCCTTCTGAAAGCAGTGACTAAGGAGGATGGCATAAAAGGGACAGTGCCAGAGGGCCCCTCCCCCCACCAAAGCATTTGAGATCTGCTTGTTTCAATGACCAATTCAGCAGGAAAATAAAGTTTCTTGTAATCTGAAACTGGGGTGGGGGTTGCATTTACTCAGTGTCCAGGGCAGGCCGGTCCCAACCTTAAACCAACAAGGCCTTTGGACATCCAGTAACTGACTTCAGTGTGCCAGTGTTTCACACCCTTGCTTCCCAATCCTCTTGCATAACTCAGCATTCCACAACAGTAACAAAACTTGTACAGCAAGAGTGAGCAATCTGGCAGCCCTCAGCCTAATTTCAAAGGGCCAAACTGCACATGATTAAAGATGTAGTGCGCAGCTCCCCCTCTATTTTTTTTTTTTAATTACTCACAAATAAGTGTGGAGATCCCCAGTCCAGACTGAGACCACCATGAGAAGCAGGGGGAAGTTTAAACTTTCCCCTCCCCAGCATGGAGGTTTTAAAAAGAAAAAAGAAACAATTGCCACCAATGGAGGGTTCCCCCACCTTTTCTCTTTTTATAAACCCCATGTATTACCCCAGGGGCCTGGTCTAGTCAAGGCACCTCACTGTAGATTGGAAGATAATCAGGAAGAAAGAAGACCACTTGTGTGAAAGATAGCATACTTGTTTATTGAATATAAATTGATGACATATGGATGCAGATTATCAATAAACAAGCAAAGAAAAACTCACAAAATGTCTTTCTAGTCGCAGGGCTTCTTAATACGATGGACATCGCTCCGGGACAATAAGTTGCTCTTAGATAGATAGATAGATAGATAGATATAATCGATAAACTGTATGTTATCTTTCACACAAGTGGTTTTATTTCTTCCTGATTATCTTCAAATCTAAAGTGAGGTGCCTTGGCTGGACCAGACCCCTGGGGTAATACACCCCACATGTGTGGGGGGACATATTGGGAAGGGAAGGAGAGAGAGAAAGAAGGGGATGGCCCCCAGACATCACCATCATGCAGCCCCTGACATTACCTCCAAGGGAATGGGGTTCCAATTGGAAAACGCTTTGCCACCCTGTTCTACAGCCACAAGGGTACAAAAAATAAACATATTTGCATAGCAGCTTTAACTTGCATAATGTTTTTTAGTTGCGGCATCCGAGTTGCCTGCCTGTGAAACAATTGGGGTTATTCATTGTGAGATTTGGCATCCTTTCTTTTACTCTTCTTTGCCTTCCAGTAGATTGTTCGTTTTCCTGCGCTAGCAGAGTACACATTCCTGGCCTTAAGAGAATAATGACCAAGTACAGAACTCCTCAAGGACGTCACTGTGCCTCCTTTTTTCTGTAGTTCCTTTCTAAAAAAAAAAAAAGAAAGAATTGTCCTGGTTCAATTTCAGCTCAGCTACACACTTACAGAATATCCCAGTCTCCCCCAACCAGGTGCCCTCCAGATGTGTTGGACTATAACTCCCAACACGCCCAGCCAGCAGCCCAACTCATCTGGAAGGCACTAAGCTGGGGAAGGCTAGGTAACACTTAATGCATCTGATGCAATGGAGTGCGTAGTCCACAAAAGCTTCTATGCTGTAATAAATTTGTTAGTCTTTAAGTTAATGTGCCACAAGACTCTTTGTTGTTTTTGCTGCAGCAGACTTACACTGCTATCCCCCTGGAAATGGTTATTTTCATATAACTTGTAGATTTAATCAAGCATCTTTGGGGAGGACTGGAAAATGGAGACTACCAATGATGTTCCGAGCAACCAGCTCACAACGGGTCAAATGAATGTGGAAGTGCCATCTGAGGTACAAGCAAAATCCTTCCATTTATCAAAGCTCGGTTTCATTAGTGCTCTATGTGGACCAATTATTATGAATCGCTATCTGATAGTGCTTTTAGTGGGCAAAGTGCATATCTCTACAACAGCCTCAGAACAGGCTTGCAGTGGGTCACTTGTTTTATAGATAGGGAGCTGGAGTTTAGACACAGAAACAGGAGTTGAGCCCTGCATCTCAAGATACACAGACTGGGTTCACAGGACATGACAACCCATCGTGAGTGACGAGCCACATTGTCATGTTGTGCGAACCCGGACTGCTTTCCTCAGGATAGCTTGTTCGAAGGCAACAAGCCACCCCAACAATCCATGACTTCTTGTTGGAGTTGTCTGATCCACGATGGGTTGTTGTGTTGTCCAAACCTGAGCGACCAACCTTGTGGGTTGCGGCAAGTGGCTGTGAGCCACTCGGCTAGAGTGACAAAAATCCCTTGCTGCTCTTGCTGAGCTAGCCCAGGACATCACCAGTGCCAGCTGCCCCACCGATGCCCGAGTGGCACAGTGGAGTGTCACTGGCTCAATGTCCCACATCATGAGCCCTTATTTGCTTGCCGCAGCTTTTTCCTCCCCTTTTTCCTTCTTTTTTCTTTCTTTCTGAGATCGGTTTTTGTGATCTCTGATTTGACAGCTAGTTACAGCCCCTTCAAAGTTCCCAAGCAGTTCATTACTGGTTCTTCACCCCTTTTTAAATTATTTTTTTTAGCACAAGAAATTTGGGCAAATGTGTTTGAACATTTTTTAAAATTTATTTTTTAGTTGGACTTGCACAGGTGCGCACTTGCGGGGGTCCAAAATGGGCAGCCTTGCCTGGGCAATGTTCTGGGAGGTGCCTGCTGTCAAAGTGCAGCAGACACCCACCATTGGGCATTGACCCAGAGAGGCTGCAAAGAGCTTTATTTTTTCACTTTGTTTTCTCTTGACAGCTGCCAAAGGCAAGCTGTCAAGAGAGACCAAAGCCGCAAGTGATCTTTGCTTGTGAACAGGGGTGGCCAGTAGATCACCCCCCTTGTGGTGAGCTCCTCAAAGTTTTTTGTTTTTGGACCTGACTCTTTGGACCCGGGAAAGTATGCGCCATCCCTTTTATGGGAGCACGGCACTTTGACAGCTAGCTGTTAAAATTCCAGTTCCTTTTAAAAGGTTGTGTGTTTTTTGACAGGGCTACCTATGGTTTTTTGACAGGGACATACGCATATGTCCACTGGAATACAGGGCAGTGGCCCGAGGGGGAAGGAGCGAGCGGACAACCCATGGTGAGCCCTGTTGTCTGGTGCACCGTGGGTTGTTCAGCAAACAAACAACCCATCGTTAGCTATTCGCAGGGTGGGTTAGTGTGATGAGTGAACCCGCCCATTCCATTTTTAGATCTTCACACCACTGCTGGTTTTCACACTGGTTTTAACCAATTTAAATCTTTTAAAGGTTTTATATCATGTTTTATCATGTTGTATTTTAGAGTTTTAATTTTTATGAACCACCCAGAGAGCTTCAGCTATTGGGCGGAATAGGAAATGTAATAAAAAAGAAATAAGTAAAGCTCCAGTTGAAGGATCTAATATAGCAGGGCTGCATGAGACTTTGGAAAGCTGCTGCCAATCAGTGTCAACAATACTGTGGTAGACTCGGTATAAGGCAGCTTTCTGTGGTATGGGCTGGAGTATACCCCCAATAGGCAAGGAGCATGGGTGCTCTTGCATGTGTGCTGCAAGGGATATTCGAGAGGGCAGCATGTAAGTGGCCAACATTGGCCAACTAGGCTGGGAATGTGAATGATTGTAGCGGGAGAAGTACCTGCTCTTGGCAACTAAGGTTAGCCCATAGGCAACCAAGGTTAGCCCATAGGCAACCAAGGTTAGCCCATAGCCCCTGCTACAGCCTTCCCCAGCCTGGTGCCCTCCAGATGTGTTGGACTGCAACTCTCATCATTCTCAGCCAGCCATGGCTGGCTGGGAATGATAGGAATTGCAGTCCAACACATCTGGAGGGTATCAGGTTGGGGAAGGCTGCACTAGAAAAAGCCTACCCTGCCCAGAATCTTCCTCTTTCTCAGGCTATCTATCCAATAAATTGTTTTTCACAAAGAAAAAATGGTTATGAAGAATAACCACTGCTCCGCTATTCCCCTTCCTTATCTCCAGTCCATTGGGAGGGAGAGCAGCAGGCAGGGGAATCTCATTATCTCATATCAGAGATAAGAAAGTGATTCCTCTCCCCACCTTCTCACAACCCGTGCCCCCATAGCCTCCAGGGCAGGGGTTGGGAGGGGAGTGGGAGGGACCTGCATAAGGAGCCCATGCCTCTGTTGGCTGGATGGGCAACCTCTGCAGGCCTAAGTTTGCCCTCCCCTGACTCAGGACAAAGTCTTAAATCAATATTGGGTGGGTAGGTTACTGATGATTGACTAGCAGCCATTCCAGTAGGCTGAGCTGAGGGACATGAGAAGGAGAGTTGGGCCATTCCACCAGTTCTGCTAAAAGGATTATATTTCCACCTCTACCCTCCCCATTCCTTTTTCCTTGTGTGTCATGCCTTTTTAGATTGTAAGCCTGCAGGCAGGGACTGTCTTGTTTAATTGATCATGTTATGGTTTCTGGGAACCTTTTTGGCTGAGGAGTGCATAAAAAGACTTCAAATAAATAAATAAATAAAGTACCCTTGTTTCTGTTAACCCTCTGCCCTAATCCTAAACTCATTTACTTACTTCAATGAGACTTACTTCCTACTACATGGGTGTACAATTTTATCCTTGCGCCTATTGTCTCACTAAATCACTGTTGCTATTATGTGCTCAGGCACCACACATCAGAGAACACAAGAATTATGGAGTGTGGCACTCCATGCCCTGCAAAGTGCTATTATAATTATAATTAAGCTTATTATAACATTATAATAATTATAATAATAGGTACATGTTCAGTTGGCTATTCAGTGATTACTGCATTGGGTAGGAGGAAGCTGTGACAAACATACTTAGAGTCAACATGTGATTCCCAAAACAACTAGTCTGATTAACCAGTATTTGTTTCCATAAGTAGCCATCATTTTGATCCATTCCTGGTGTGTGCACCAGGGACCAAATGACATCAGGAGGTGTGGCTCCACCCCAACATCATTCAGCCCAGGGAGGGCTGGATGGGGGTTCATCGGGCCCTCCACCCCATTCTGGTTGTCCACAAGTTACCCTATTCCCCAGATTGTTTCCCCAAATATCAGTCAGTCTTGTTCATTGGTGGGGAAAGTAGCTATGTACATGTGTTGGGCTCTAAGGGGTTACCTTCCCCCCCCCCCTGGGCTTCTTATATTAACACTTCTTATTTTGCCTTTAGTTGACCCCAGCATGTAATCCTGAGGGTGTCTCAAAAGAGGATGAAGATTTCCTCTCTGGGCTCAACCCAGAGGAGAAGGAATGTCTGGAGTACTTGCTGCAGACAATCAACACCTTGGATGAGGATATCGATGATGATGATGATGATGATGATGATGATGATGATGATGATGATGGACATCATGAGAAAATTGCAGAATTTCTAGGTGAGATTAAATGGAACCTGTTTAAGTGGATTTGTAGGCACCTTCCTGTCCGCTAATTGGCTGGTGTCATGAGGCCCTTGCATCCAGGACTCAAGCAGCCCCCTGCAGCTATGATTTGGCTGGTTATTTTCAGCCAAGTTTCAGTCATGAAATTCAATTCTCACTTCTCTGTCCTCCTTCCCACCAAAGCATACCAGCAGTGCTGGCTCCAGGTTTTTGAGAGCAAGACACCCTCAGTGGGCCCCATCCTTCAGTGAGTCCACCTTCTCACCACCATTGTCACCAGCTGCTGCTGCTGCTCCTCCTCCTCATTGCTATCACCTGCTTGCTTGCCAGGCAGAGGGCAAATAGGCAGTGGCATCTCCTGCTCCTCCTTCTCACCACCACCATTGTCAGGACCAGAGCGAAAGGAGGGTGAACAAGCAGGTTGCAATGGGGAACGAGAAGAGCAGCTCCGGGGGGGCACTTGTCATTGGGCCCCTACTGGGATGTGGGCCCTCGGCAGCTGCCCGACCATGCCTGCCCTTGCTGTTGACCCTGCATACAGGCGTTCTGTCTCTTGTCCCTGTGTGAGGTGTTTCCCTACTGCCTCCTAGGCTTTTTGGCCCCCAGTAGCACACTGCTCTCCAGTCAAACAGACTGACTTTCCAGTGGCAATGTTCTTTTTGGCATTCCATGGCTGGTTTCTCATCCTTAGCACTTAGGATGGCTGGGGATGGGAACTTCTTAGACGGCTGAGCATGTAACAGACAGTTTTAGCCACACACAAATGCAGCACATATGTGCTCTCTCTCTCAGTATTTGGCTGGTTCTTTTAAATCAGCATGTGGAATTCAGTCACCACCTCTCTGCCTTCACACTTCATGTTTTTACTGCGGGGAAACACTGGTGTCACATTAGTGTAGCTGCAGCAAATGAAATAGCCATATAATGTGTGAAGGGGCTCTGCCTGGCTGGATTGGGAGAGTAGAGTAGTTCAGGAGACCTCCATCTCTTTGTTTCCTTGCAGTTTCCTTTCCCGACCTAACAGTTTTGCCCCATGTTGGTTGTGTGTGCAGGTTCCGAGGACCAACACAAGAGCTGTGTTGTTGACTCTGGCACACAGCGAAGTACATCTGCAGAGGCAGCCCCAACAAAGCCTGATCCTCGCCCAGCAGCTTCTGAGATTAAAATGATCAAGTCCCTTTCAGAGGAATCTGGTGACATCATTCTGAGAAGTAGCCTTGAACCTTATTGTCCCCAAACCAAAGGGCCTTCTAGATTGGCAGGCTCTCACCCCGCCTACTTCAGGAAGTTTGATACTATCATAAGGTCAGGAGTCAATGTTCAGGAACTCCGCTCTCGTTTCCTCCTTCACCTTGACAGCTCTGCTGCTGTCAGGGAACCAACAGAAGATGGTGCAGCAAAAATCAAGCGACTGGGACCATTGGCTGGCAGTCAGAAGTCCCCTAGGGATGAAGCATTGCAGAAGCTGGGCCTCCTTCAGAGAAACTCAAGCCTTCCAAATATGAATAGTTGTCTGCTGCCCTTGGCAGGACAGCATGTTCAGAGTTCACTTGCCGAAAGTCTGAACCATGAAGCAACTGCGAGCTCCATCAACACCATTGAAGAGCCTTAATAACAATGGTTACTGTCCAAGAAGGGAGGGGGAAGCGGGGCCATTCCACCAGCCCTGCTGAAAGGCATCCATCATGAAGGCTCCTCTTCCCTCAATGCCCTTCTGCATTCAGCATAGGGCAAACAAGCCAGAAAAGAATAAATAGACACAAATCTGTCATAAGAAATGGCAATATTCAAAAAACAGTAGCAGAACACTTCAGCTTCCTAAGACAGTCAGGGCAGGTTTGCATGATACGCAGGGTGGCTTATAAACCAGACTGCTGCAGCCTGGCTTATATAAGCCACCCTACACCCCCCCCCCCATGCACCCGACATGATCTAGGGGAGCTGAGCCTACTTTTGGCTGGTGGGTGGGGGGAGCCTCTGACAGCTGTCCCCAAGTGCCTCTTTGACACTTTGGGAGCGGCTGTCATCGGCACTCGCCCAGAGCCACTCGGCAAGAGCGGCAAGCCTTTTTGCCACTCTTGCCAAGCGGGTTTGGGCTACCCCTGAGCTTGTTGTGTCATCTGGGTTCAGACAACACGGCAAGCCCAGGGGTGGCTACTAAACCCTATAACAAGCCATGGCCAGAAGCTGGGTTTATAAGCCGCCCTGAATAAGTCATGGCGGGGTCACCCGACATGACACGCCCCCCCCCCCCCGTTTATAAGCCGGGTGGCTTGTCACTTTGTGCAAACCCAGTCTCTCTCACTGACTTTAAAGCGACCATTGTAGAGCAACGAAACTTCAGAGGGAGATTAGAGCAAGAGACTGCTGAGTTAAAATTTATCTAAGAGGTTCAATTCTATCACCAGATGCATGAATCAGGATAATCACACTGCATACCTGCATACCGTATGTTAATTGGCTTAAGGCCAGGATGTTTGTGTTATCAATAACAATGGTTTTGTGAATGGCCACAACTAAGAATCTGATTTGTCACTGTCATTACTTTCTGCATTTAAGACCTCCCTGTTTACAATTGTATCCCCTCTCAACCTTGTATATTGTGTATATACCTGAAATTCTCGATAACATGCATCTGATGAAGTGTACCATAGCGCAGAAAAGCTTATGCCATGATAAGTTTGTAGATTTATAAGGTGCCACAAGACACTTTGTTATTTTTTGCTGCAACAAACTAACACAGCTACTCCTCTGAAAAATTATTTCTTTTTCATTAACTTCTGACTTCTCTGATTTAATTCTGGGTAATAGTTACATTACACTGCATTTTTGCCTCTTATCACTTCACTTAGGCTACTGGAGTAAGTGCTACAATCAATCTGCAGTCAAAACAGATTTGACAGATCTGAGTATCAGACCCCTTGTAGAGCAACGGCACAGTTGGAAGAGTGTATCTCTGTCACCACTAAGCAACTACCAGAGAGTTGCCACACAGCAGAGATGAGGGGAAAGGCTTCCAGATCCGAGGTGTGCTGTTTCCTGTCAGATGTGTCCTCTTGCATTTCTTTTTCTATAAATTGGGTACCAGCCTGCAAGATGAGGACATCCTGACAAGAGGCAGGGCCGTGGCTCAGTGCTAGAGCACATGCTTTGCATGCAGAAGGTCCTAGGTTCAGTCTCTGGCATTTCCAGGTAGGGCTGGAAAAACCCATCTGAAACCCTGGAGAGACGCTGCTGATCAGTGGCAACAGTATTAGACTAGACGGACCAATAGCCGGTCTACATACAAGACAGCTTCTACATTCCTATGACAGAGAGCTTTTCTAGCAACTGGGGAGCAGGCCTGACTTTTCCAGACTGTTAGACATTTTCTAGGCCTTCCTCCTCCTCTGGCTCCATTAAATAGTCCTGAGTTGTAGGAACATTCTAGAAAACAGGCCCAGTGGTCACCCTTTAACTCAGATAAGGACAACTTATTGGAAAGAGGTTTATTGTGCACAATTGGTCCTGCGGACTGTGTCGCAAAGCAGAACCCCGGGCGGGGCTTTTACAACCACTTTTATAGCATACCTAAGTCTGGTCATTTGGCAACAGTTCTTTACATTGGTCAGCAAGGTCAAGACAAAAGGGGGTTTGCTTTAGGGGAGGGGGATTTCCTTACAAGGAGACAGGAAGATGATCTTACAATCAAGCAGCTGCTAGGTATTATCTTATCTTGGTCACGTAGGCAGGGTGAGACAGCAAAACACCTCAACCTTTGTGAATCAACAACAGCCATTGACGGCCATTGTCAGTCATTGCCACAGTCATTACCAGCCATTGACTACATTCTTTTAGTATTAGTCAGGACCCTGGCAATCTGTCCACATGCCTGGCTAGAAAATCTTGTAAGGTTTTCTTTTAACTATTTCATTTCCTTCAGCAGGACCCACTGCTGTGTTATTAAGTGGCTGGGGGAGGGGGGCTCCCATGAAGGGTGGCTGAGTTTGGGAGCAATCCATGGTTTAAATTTCCCACAATGCTCCTGATGTAGCATTACTCTGGAGCATTGTGGGAAATGTAAATGGTGGCTCCAAGCAGCCCAGTGCTCGTGTACTGCTGCTACTGTTCACCACCATTGGTAGGAGGGAGGGAATGAAGGAAGAGAGGAAAATCAAGTGAGGGAAGTGGTTCAGAGGTGTTTTTTTGTTTTTGTTTTAAGCCTGGCTGGACCAGTCAGAAAATGGCTGATGGCAAATATCTACCCACAAAATGTGCACAGCCCTCAAAATGGATAGGCCTCAGCCCTTGCGGAAGTGGGGAAGCTTAGTGGTTTTTCATAATTTACTGAGAGCGTGTGGGAAATCATATCCTTGACTAACAGGCTTTCTCTTGGTATGATTGAATATGGCCAGCTCGTTGAGTAATTGTTTGACATGCTTTCCTGCCTGACATTTTATCTAGAACCTTTTCCATGATCGTTTTCATCAGGCAAGCTGCGAGTTCCACAGCGCTGAATCATACTGAGTGGGATATGCAACCTGAATTAACTAAGCAGTACTGTTGGTTGCATACCTTCAGCCCACAGGTTTCTAAACCATGTTGTCATAGAGAGCCTCCCTTAATCTAAAATGAAACAATTTGAGCATCCCCAAGACAAAACAAAAATGAAGTGGCTGCCCAGCTCCCGATTTGGTCCATGGTGGTAAGGTGGCTCCCTCACCCCTTACTAGTTAGTTAGCAAGGGTGGGCTGCAGCACCAAAACAGAGTTCTGAGTTCTGGTGTGCTTGTAGCGGCTTGCATTGTACAGTACTGTGGAGAAAGCCCAACACAAGTCTGCACACACACACACAGTCTTCCCCTAAGGGAGGGGGCGAGGGAGGAGGGATGAAGTCACAGGAGAAGCAGTCAGACAGGTCGTCATCCCCAACAAAGAAGAGTCTCGGTGGAGATCCACAAAAACCCAGGAAGGACCATCAAGGACCATCAAACTATCAGGGCAGTCTCAAAGAGCTGCAAAGTACCAGTACGTCACCTTTTTCCCCGGGCAGGAATAAGCCCACCTGAAACGAAGGGGCAGGCATAAGCCCCACCTGACCTGGAGGGCGGGGAGAGCGGGAACTCCGGGGTAGAAAACCCCTCTCCCTTCTGGTAAAGGGTTGTTGGGAACCAGGGTACATCGGGGCCAGCTTCGTCCTTCAAGTGGCAGCCCGAATAAGCCAGTCTCATCCCCGGATCGGCCGACCCGGAGCCAGGCTGAAACTGACTAGGCGTAGAGTCTCTGATCTGAGGTAATTGACCAGATTCAATCCGCTAGGAGCCTGTTCATTGAGTAACGCAGGGGGTCAACTAAGGTTGTGTTGACATTGTAGTATTCCTGGAGAGCTGTTAGTTCCGTTCTGTGTTTTGTATAAACAAATAAAAGCCTTATTTGGTCATTTAAAGGGCTGCGGTTTCCTCTTGTGCGCGAAAGCCTCGCAGGTGGTCGCCAGCGCTCGTACGGGCTGTAACTCAGTGCCGGTTAACCCGTTAAGCGCTGAACTCACGCAAAGGATCCTGCTAGTGATCCTTCACAAGTACTATTAACGATGCTGCCAGACTAGCGTTGTAGTGGAGCTAGGGCACACAGGGTCAAAGCACTGGGACTGTTCGATTACCAGGGACAATGACATAGTCTGCCCCCCACTTCAGGCTTCCCTGCTCCCCCTGAGCTTAGCTGCAGTCATCACGGTGGTGATGGTGGTGGTGGTGGTGGGGATTTTCTAAGCAATAATATATTATTGTGAGTGAGTTATCCTTGTCGTAATGCAAAGTATTTTGGGGTGGCTTGGTCTTGAATGGGTAATTCAGACCCATTCGCTTTGCAGAAGACCTGCTCGAACTGTTTTATTGATCAACACAGCTGCCTGCCTGAATGTTTGGACTCCCCTTGGGGGCGTTGCTATGGGGATTGTCGTGATGAGCGCCTGCACGTCAAAACTGATCACTGGATGCCGCCCTTGATGTATGTGTATGCCAGGGGCAGTGCCAGCGGCATTAACAGGGTGGCACTTGCCACTACATCCGCACTAAGCGGACCTGCAGTTCTGCTTGGTGCAGCCACTACCCAAATGAGCTGCTTCAGCTGTAGTAGCAGCTCTGGGAGTCCAGTGGCTCATGCTGGCTCAGCTTGTCTGAGCGTGGAAAGCTAAGCCGGGTCAGGCCTGGTTATTACTTGGATGGGAGACCCCTCCTCTAATTTCCTGCATTGAGCAGGGGGTTGGACTCGATAGCCTTGTAGGCTCCTTCCAACTCTATGATCTATGAAATCTATGAAATCTAGTATTTGCCCCACCATACCAAGTATGCTGGGCCTGTTAGTCTGGGCCCAGGGCACTTAGAGAATGCATTCTCCTGTATGAGTCACCCCCAGATGCAGAAGTTACCAACTTAGGCCCTACTTTGGATGTTGCAGCCTAATGAAGCTAAAATTATAGTGACTAGAAGCGGGACCTTTTTGGCGGCAGCATTCTCGCTGTAGAACTTATTGCCCATAGAGCCTTATCAGGCAATTTCTCTTGTTGCCTTTAGAAGGCAGGTTAAAACGTTTTGTGGGAAGTGTTTGGAGGCCTATTCGGGGTGCCATCTTAATCTTGCTGTGATATGTTAGTAGTTTTGCTGGTTTGGTTTTTATTTGTTTTAACTCTCAATATAGCTTTGTGGTGAGGTTTTTTTTTTTGTGTGTGTGTGACTGTGTGTGTGTTTTAAGGCTCCTTCACTGCTAAAATGGCAAGGAAGAAAGTAAACACTGATTATCTAGGAAATGGGATGGGGGCAGGGATTTTGGCTGTTTTCAAACCAGATCAAGCTGTGCACAGAAACTGTGAAAGAACTAGGATCAGGGAGGAGTTTGTACCTCCCTTAAGAACTGCTTGTAATCCCCCAGGCTAAGGAGCCCCTCCTGCCAACTGAAAGACCTTGACATTCGCCTTTATCATTTAAAGTACTAAAACATTCTTAGACAACTAAATAATCTCCAAAAGCTAAGCTGACAAAAGATTGCAGAGTACAAAAATGTGAGCATTAAGGAACAGCATTCCGCAGGCAGATACAGGATTTAATTAATGTAATACACTTCAGTTCAATGTCTCCTGCATTATGTTGGCCAGACAGCCTGCTTATCGCCAAATATGTGCTCCTTTGAGGAGGCATCTCTCTAGGTCTTTCTAGGCCAGCAAATGTATTTTATTTTATTTAAAGCATTTTTACCTCACTCTTCAGCCGAAAAGGCTTACATATGATCAATAAATAGAAGACAGTCCCTGCCTACAAGCTTACAATCTATATACTTGACAGCACCTTCAGTATTGCAAAAGTATACAGTTATGCCTTGGATTGAGAGCATAATTCGTTCCGGAAACATGCTTGTAATCCAAAACACTCTTATATCAAAACGAAATCCCCCCAAAAAAATTTGTACAGAGATTTTTAATTTAAGCCGTACTACAGTACTTGTATTGCAAGACGTTGCTTGTATATCAAGTAAATAAATAAATAAATAAATATTTAAAAATGTGCTTGTCTTGCAAAACACTCTCAAACCAAGTTACTTGCAATCCAAGGTATAACTGTAATTCTACTTCAGCTTTGTGTGAAAATGTATGCTCCCTATCCCCTACTGGACTTTTGACTCATATGCTGTGCCTCCTGGTCTGTCAAAAAGCTGATCAGGAAATAGGGATTCAGCCTCTGCTGGAAGGGATCCCACTCCCCTTGAAGACTTGGGTTCACAGTTTGGGTGTGCTCTTAGATTCATCCACGAACTTGGATGCTCAGGTTTTGGCAGTGGCCAGGAGTGCATTGGAAAGGCTAGTGCACCAACTAGTGTGCCCATTCCTGGAGATGTTGGATCTAATAATGGTGACACTTATCTTAGTTACATCCTGCTTGGACTACTGTAATGCGTTCTACATGGGGCTGCCTTTGAGAATGACATCCATCTTTCTTGGAGTGGCAGCAGCGATAAGAACTCCTGCATGTGCTGTACTGCATACCCCCCCCTCTTGTGGTGGCAGGAGATGGGGAGGCTCTGCCCCCCAGCTGAGGCCAGGCTTCTGAGTCCAGCAGAGCTGGCCCTGCAGCCAGCAGTTCTGCTGCAACTGCTTGTGTCATTCCCCTGCTGGAGGAATTCTCTTCAGGGGAGATGCTAGAACTCCCAGAGACAAACAGTACTGAGGAGCATCCATGCCAGGAGACCAAGAGACAGACCAGGAGGAGGCTGGGCCCCTGGGGGAGATGGCCACAGGCCCATCCCTGCAAGAGGAGGGGAACTCCGCCTCTGAGACAGAGGCTGAGCAACCACCAAGCCCCCAAGAGTGGGAGAGTCTCAAGAGGCAGGCCAGAACCATTGCTGTGAGAAGGAGTGCCCATTTGCGAAGGAAGTCTCCTCATGACTAAAGGACTCCTCGTGAGTAGGGCCCTCCTCACAAGGAGGGCTTCTTCCAGAAGCCTGTGACGCGCTGCAACTGAATCCTGGGTGGGGCTCTGGAAGTTCCAATTTGTAAGCTCTCAGTTGATCCCAGCTGGTTGCTCTAACAACTTTTTTTCAGCTCCTAGTACCTTGAGACCTTGCTCTTGCATCTCATTGGACTGGTTTCTTATGCTGCTAACCTATGGACTCCTCACAGGGATTTTTTTTCTCCCTCTCTAATACTAGAACTGGAGCCATGCCACAAAGGTGAATGGTAGGAGATTCAGGGCAGATAAAAGGAAGAACGGTACTTGTTCACACAGTGCATAGTTAAACTATGGAATTTGCTACCACTAGATGTAGTGATGGCCACCAATTTGGACAGCTTTAAAAGGGGATTGGACAAATTCATGGAGGATAAGGCTATCAGTGGCTACTAGTCCTGATGACTATATGCTACCTCCAGTATCAGAGGCAGTATGCCTATGTACAGCAGTTGCTGGGGAACATGGGCGGGAGTGCTGTTGCACTCATGTCCTGCTTGTGGGTTTCCTGTGAGCAGCTGGGCAGCCACTGTTTGAACAGAATGCTGGACTAGATGGACTCTTGGTCTGATCCAGCATGGCTCTTCTTATGTTCTTATATGTAACTGCTTTTGAACTGTCCTTTTTCAGGCCTGGTAGTATTGTGCTTTGACATTTTGCTTGCTTACTGACTTTGCTAAATGAATTTGCCCCAGGGCTGAGCCTGACCCAGCCATAGCAGGGCGACCCAGTTGATCCTGTCAGTAGTATGTGTCTCAGAAATTAAGCCATGCATGTATAAGTACAAATGGGTGTTACAGTGAAACTTCGAATGGCTTATTAAATCAGTTATGGTTCCTTTGGTTGCTCCAACCATTATCTGAATAACTGGCAATTCTAGAGCTAACATGTCAGTGAGCTTCAGGGACCTTCGGGGATTCGTCATTTATCGGACCAAAACCAACTCTGGGCTTGCCTGGCCACTTCAGTGGCTCTGAATAACTCAGGTCGATCGCACACCCCTGTGATAGACACATTGGAATGTCTGTCCTATCTACCCATGGTGATCATGGTTGGGATCACAGAGGGAGCCTGAGAAATGGCTACATATCCAAGGAAAGCATCAGGTGCACAAATTACCCACTCCTGATCCTGGAAATTTGTAAGAATGCAGGACTCTTTTGAGGCTTTGTCACTGGGATGAGTATACTTCAATGAGGATCCGTTGGAGAGCAAGCCTCATGCCAGCAGTTACAGTAATTCCAGCTCCAATGCTGTATATTAAAAAACTTGCAGTTTAAAAGTTCAGAGTTGTGAATCGTGGTTTGAACTGGTGGTCCACCATGAGATGAGCTGCTCTTACATCTCGGTGCTTCTTTGATGCTCTTAACTGAGTGTCCCTGGGGTCTGACTCTGGAGCATTTAGTTTGAAAAAAAAATTGGAGTGTTCAAAGCAGGCTGGTCACCAGAATACTCCAGCTAGGAATAATAGGACTCCAGTTCTACTGAGTTCATTTTTGAAACTGGAGACATGTTTAAGAGGAATGGCCAGAGTATTTGTATTGTGCCACCAGAGGTGAAATTCCTGGTCTGGCACAAGACAAACCAGAGCGAAAGCATTTGTCAAGAATGTTTTCAGAAATCAAGAATGAAAGTCAGAGGTTTTAAGACAGGTCAAGTTACAGTTGTAGTTCCAACCATTGCCAGTGAGAGCCAGTGTGGCGTAGTGGTTAGAGTGTTGGACTGGGACTTGGTTGGGAGATCCGAGTTCTAGTCCCACTCGGCCATGAAACTCACTGGATGACTTTGGGCCAGTCACTGACTCTCAGCCTTACCTACCTCACAGGGTTGTTGTGATGATAAAATGGAGAGGAGGAGGAGGATTATGTGAGTCGCCTTGGGTTCCTTTCAGGAAAAAAGGCGGGCTATAAATATAATAAATAAATAAACCATAAACAATACTGACTACCGATTTGATGGGGGTGGCAGGTACTTATTGCCCTCCAGGGCAGAGGTTCAAAGGCTTGTGTAGAACTGCCCAAAGGTGCAGCCAAGGTGATGCTGGGGATAGTGGGACTTCATCTTAGCTGAGCACCTGTTGGAAACTTTAAAAACATGTGATTTGTTACCCTATCTGATAGTGTTCTTCTCTAGATATACTCCTCAACTGACAAAAGCAGACGTCGAAGGAGGGCACCGGGGCCAGTCACTGAAAGAGATGGCAGCATACTTTTTCGAGGCTGTACTCCATGCAGGAATAAAAGCAGCCCAAATGCACTCCTTTTAACGTCACGTGAGTTGACAGGAAAAAGGGTAATCGGACTTACTTCAGTGCCAGCAGCCTAGATGGGTAAGAGCTGCGTTTGAAAATGGCATCAGAAAAAAGCTCTGGAACAACACAGAGCTCAGAAGGATGAGAACGAGTTGCCAATATGGTAATTCTACCTAATCAATTGAAGCAAAATCTCTCCTCACAGTAGGCTGTGGCATTAAGCCCCCTCAAAAATCAAATAGCAGAGCTACCAGACACAGTTCAAGATAAAAACTGTGGACCTCAGAAAGACTACCAGGATCTCCAAACCAAAAGCTGTAGGATCTGGAGAATCAGAATCAACAACCTAATCTGCAGGTGAGCAGGGTTGCATGGCATGTAGAAATGGATTTAACATGAAATACCGTAGTTCCTGACACAGCTATTTTCAAAACAGCTCCCTTCCCTAAGCATCTCAGCAGATGATTTTAAGAGATCCATTTGCTTTGTGTACCCAAAGAGAAAGCTTTAAAGCATCTACTGAGTCCAAAGCCAGGTTCCACATGCTGCAGGAAAGCAGCTCCACCTGCGTGGCCACACAGGAAGTCTGCCACTGTCACATGAGTTGCTGTCCTTGAGTTCAAGGGGGCGGTCAAGCAACCCTAGAGCATTGTGGAAGGGGCTACCAAATATCTCTGGTCAAGCATAACTATATTTAATCCTACTGGAAATTCTAAAATGTTTCTAGGAGAAGCCTCATTTTAAGGCTTTCCATTCTAGATTCCGGAAGGAACACGCAGCTCCAACTGACAGTTCCCTGGGGCAGCAGACTCTGGCATCCATCGGCTAGAGAACCGAGGGCCACTGGGAGGCTGCACCCCATGCCTCCCAGGATTAACATCACGGCAAGGGGGAGGCCAGCCTGGCCCCATGCATCGGCCAAACAAGGAACAGCTGCAGGGAGCTTGTTTTGCCCTTCCCTGTCAGAAAAAGATGGGGGGGGGGAATCTATAAGAACCTTCTAAGAACTGGTGCCTGAGTTTTGCTTTCTTCCTCCTCCCTTCCTCCCAGTCCCTTTTCCTTTTGTGTCATATCTTTTAGATTGTAAGCCTGAGGGCAGGGATTGTCTAGTATTAATCTTTGTAAGCCACTCTGGGAGCCTTTCTGGCTGAAGAGCAGGGTAAAAATGCTGCAAATAAATAAGATGACAGGTTCAAATTCTGGCATCTCCATCCAAAAGATTCACTCAGGCACTGGGAAAAAACTGCCCCTCTCTCTGCCTGAGGGCCAAGCTAGATGCTCACAGTTGTGTGAATTGATGATGATGATGATGATGATGATGTCAATACCTTTATTAGAACCAACCAGAATTCCACAAAAATGCACAAGCTTTTGAATTCTCCAGAATTCTTCATCCGGCTTAGTGGTACCAAAAGCAGGGGATGAGGGAAGAAACAGAAAAGTTCAAAAATCTGCTAGATGTTGCAGCCATGAGGTAGTTTAGATTAGTCTGTAGTTTTAGATAGACTCAGTCTCAAAATGGAGATTTGCAGTCTGAATGAAAGTCAGTGGTAGTTGTTGCAGGTATCAGATGACACCTTGCAATGCATTTTGGGATAGAGAAGCAATGGCTGATCTCTATTTCTGAAAAAGGCCAGGAAACACACATATTCTTGGATTGCCTCCCCTTGGCTCATGCCTATTTACTTTTAAAAAGGCTTTCATGCAATTGTTAGTTGTATGAAAGGTGCTCTTGTCTGGCCCTGACACCTTGCAGAGCCAAGGCATGCCTGTATGTTGTGAATCAGATAAGTGGAGTAACAAAAAGTCATGTGGCATCTTGAAGACTTAGCAGGTGTGTTTTTGCATTTGCTTTCACCGTTCAGAGTTCACTACATTAGGTGTAATGTAAGTGGAGCCAAAAGGCCATAAAACGCAAGAGCCGCAAGATCTCCGAGACATTTTTAAACAAGGCAAGAAAGTTTGTGGTTAGACCCTTGTGATTGTACTAGCAGCCGTGGGCCTTAAGGGCTCAGTAGAGAGCTCCTCGCGTACGCAGTTTCCACAACGCCGATTGGAACGTAACAGGTTTCGTTCCGAGGGGTGCCTGGTGGGGGAAGCGGAATTTACGCAGCATCCTCCATAGCGATCCCATCTCGCCAGTTTACGACGTTGGCGTAGCTTTACTTGTGAGCGGGGATGGAGGCTGGCTCCTCCCACTCGGCCGCTACGGAGTTTGCGCAGCGGCCGCCGGTAGGCGCTGGAGAAAGCTGCAGAAAATTCAGCTCCTCTTAGCGGGTGCTTTGACGAAGGAGGCTGATTGGTTCGCGCCGTCCGTGACGCGGGAGCTTTCCCTGACCAAAGAGGAGGCGCTTTCTTCGGCGACGGGTCTTACGCGAGGCCGCGGCTTGAGGCCTGTGCGGAAGGGTGAGAAGGCCTCCGCCTCCGGGAATGGGGAGATGTGGGGACGGAGTTGGCTTTAAAGGATGAGGAGAAAGCCGAAGCGATAATTGTTGTTGGGGTTACTTTAAAAGGTGTGTGTGAGAACAAGCGGTTGACAAAATATTGGGTGGAGGAATATGCTGTTGCCTGCCAAAAAAATCCCAGCCTCATCAGAAACACCGTAAACCTTTAATACTAGGTCTCGGTCATGGGTGTGTGTGAGCTGTAGAGTGTGTTCCTGAGCATGTGTAGAGTGACTTTTGGTCGTCAATAAATAACTACAACCAGCCCCTCCCCACCATGCCTGTGATGGTGTGTGTTCAGGGCCATGAAGTCCAAAGGGTTTGGGTTTTGGCAAGTGGGGTTAAGAATGCAAGAGCAGCTCAGCTTGGTAACATCAAAAGATCCATCTAGTCTAGCGGCTCCCCCCCCCCCCATGGTAGCCAGCCAAGTAGCTTACAAGCGGTAGCAGCAGCACTCCTGTTGTTTGTCCTTGGAACCTGGTAATTAGTGGTACAGTGCATCTGAATGTGGAGGTTCCACTTAGCTCTCATGGCTAAAATTCGTTCTTTTTCGGTACTTTAAAAGATAAAGGCCAAATGCCAAGGCATTTAAAATGTCAGCAGGGGCTTCTTAGGGAATTGCAAGCCTTTGCAGGGGAGGTTCTCCTTCCTGATCTTCCTCCCCCTCAGTTTCTCTACACAGCTTGATATGGTCTGAAAACAGAGTGAAGGTCCCTGTCCCCTCCCCCATTTCCCCGATAATTTACTTAATTATTTGCATTTCACCCTGCCATTTTGGCACTTAGGGAAATATCAGAAATAACCAGAAAACCCCAAACTCACCACAAATCTATATTGAGAATTAAAGCAAATTAAAACCAAACTAGCAAACCTAATAGATCACAGCAAGATTAAAATGGCACCCAGTATCATCCTTCATTACTATGAAGTGATAAGAACCAGGGCCCTTTTGGTGGCAGCATTCTTTCTACTATCACTATCATTTTAGCCTCATTAGTCTATGGCACCTGAAGCAGGCCCTAAATTGATGAGTTCAACATATCGGGAGGCTTATTTTGGAGAAAGCCTCCCCATATGCCCTACTGCTACCTGTGTGTTCGAACATGATGATGATGATGATTATACCCCGCCTTTTTTCCTGCAAGGAACCCAAGGCGTCTTACATAATCATCCTCCCCCATTTTATCCTCAAAACAGCCCTGTGAGGTAGGTTAGGCTGAGAGTCAGTGACTGGTCCAAAGTCACCCAGTGAGTTTCATGGCCGAGTGGGGACTAGAACTCGGATCTACCGAGTCCCAGGCCAACACCCTAACCACTACACCACGCTGGCTCTCAGTATGTGAAGGGGCTGTACATGCAGCTGAATGCATGGGGACATGGCTACTGGGTGCACCAGCAGTGGGGTGGGGCTAGCCTGCATGGCTCCACAACCCCTCTTACTGTTTTTTCAATGCATGGCGGGGTGGGGTGGGGAGTAATCTGAATCTCCCCTATCAACTCACATTAAAGACAAAACAGGGGCAGTAATTTATAGTTCCAGAAATTAAGAACTGTCCATGCTAATTTTCCTTTTGTGTTGTGTCTATTACTTTGCAAGCTTGCAGGAAGGTTTTTTAAAATCTCTGTTTAGCGCTTAGAACAATATTTATATATATGGTGAGGTGGAGCCTATGGTGTCATGCAGTATGAACACATACCAGCAGCTGGCACATTTAGATCAACCAATAACCATATATGGAACCAACCATGGCTTCAAGAACAAGCTAAAGGTAAACCTTTTGATATTGTAAATTGACTAGTGATTTCCCACACCTTTACTAAAGGGTTTCTAAAAACATTTTAGGTTTTGATCAGTAGTTAAGAGGGACAGAAAACTGGTCTGGGAGCCAGTCTGTGGAGTGATTTCTTGCACTCCTGTCTGTCCAACGGAACTCATGCCTTTCAGTCTGATCAACTGTGAGAAGATCTAATGTTATCTTTGTGGAGCTAGAGAAAGTAATGCCCTTCAGATGTCACAAAAGGTAAAAGGTTTTTTTGATAAATCGATCAAGGAAAATCTTAGTGTTTAGGTTCTTGGGGGGGGGGCAGATTATTAAGCATGATGAATGTTCTGAGATCAACTGGAGGGGAGGAGACAGGTGTGGATCAGGGAGGGTCAGAGATGGAAACCAAATGGTTAGGGAATGAGGAAAAGATGGACGGAGAAAAATATGAAATTGGTAGATGTGGCTTAAGTTGTGTGAGTAGTTCAGGTGGGGGCCTGGGTGTGTGTGGAGGTGCAGATGTACCCATGGGTGTGACCTGGAGAGGGTCAGTTGTAGGTGTGATCAAGAGCTGCAGAAGGGGCGTTGTCCAGATGATGAGCAGGGAGTGGGTGGGCCCCAACTGCCTCCCCCAGGGGCAGTTGGGGCAATTCTTTTGTGGCCAGAAGTGGAAGTGACCTTTTATTTCTGGGGCTCTGCGGGTGGGTTGCCATGTTGCAGGAGTTGAACAGTGCAGTAGTTTTTGCTGGGTCCGACAAGGACCAATAAGTTGTGCTGGTGCTGCCAGGATGCAGCGGTTCCTGATGGAAGCACTGCAGTCAGGATTCAAACGCATGGCTTCGGTGGCTCCTTGCCCACCCCCCTCACCCCTCCAGGTGTCATTCTTCTCCTGTCATAGAATGCCCCATGTGTTGCTCTCTCTTCTCTTTTGCCACCTGGGTCTCTGGGTCAAGCCCCCGCTACTGCAGGGTGTCCTTCCACACAACATACCCATCCCTAAACCCAAGGATTCTTCGCCTCCAGGATCCTGCCTTGCCCCGCCCACCTTTTACCCTGGTATTGTTTCCCTTACCTGTGCTCCTTCTCCCTGTCTTTTTCAATCAGTTCTTGTGGGCAGGGGGCGGGGGCAACCCATCTCCAGCTCCCACTGCCTTTATGTGTCACCAGTGCCTGTCAGCCCTGATCCTGCCTCTATGATGATTACAGGTTGGTCTGCTCTCAGGAGGGAGCCCTTTGAGCCCCTCCCAAAGTCTTCTGCTACAGGGTAGGACCCACCTTAGACAAGGTGTACTTAGCTCTGCCTTCTGTCTGCATTGTTACCCAAGGCTCCATTTGTTACAAGGAGAAAAAGATTTGTTAGAGCGACAACTCAAGGGTTGAATATGGGTTGAAACATGGATTGTTGAAATGTGGATTGTTGTAGAAATGTGGGTTATCATGTTGTCTAAACCCAGCTGTACTAACAAGCCATGGCTTGTTAACTATGAACATTCCATGAAGAGAACCCATGGTTTGTTGTTGGGTTGTGAACTGTGGGTTGTTCACCATGGTTTGTTAACTCGTATGGATTCAGACAACACAATAACCCATGTTTCAACAACCACCCACGGTTCAACGACAACCACAACGACAACTCACACCCTTGGGTGTGGGTTATCATGTTGTCTGAACCCAGAGATTGGGTTGTCATTAGATTTTGCAGAAGGAGAAGGAGCCAGCTGTGTAAATACTGTTTTGCCCTGTCTTGGGTACATCTCTTGGAGTGGTCTCAATAATCCCAGTTTAAACCTTGCTCCACACATGTTTCATTCCCACCAAAAATGCACACTGATCGTAAGTATCTCAGCAACTATCCAGGTGCCATGTAGCTCTGCTAGGATGAAGTAGGAGTGTGGATTTATCTTGGAGCTGGAGGCTTTGTGTATCCTCCTTGAGGTAGTCTTTGTGACCATAAATGATAACAATTAAAAACTAGTCCTAAGACAGCTAAAGAAAAAGGTAGCTTAATGTACACTCACAAACCAAAGGTCACAAACTTTATTTCAAATCTTCTTCTGTCACTGCTCTGAGATACTTAAGATCCATGTCGCAAGATATTTGCAAACACTTGTTTAGTTTTATGTATGTCCACTTGACAATTAACATGCGCATTTGGTAAAACTCTGGAAGGTAGTTAAGAGAGTATGGGTTGTGTCCAAAGGTGTCCTCTTGCCAGCAGAATGGGCACCAGTGCTAGATAAAATTCTTCCACCCCCACAAGCCCCCCCCCCCCCCCAATATCTGCTCCAGAGCAGATTTAAGGGATACACTTGCATGGGAGGAGAGCAAAGGGAAGTCCTGTCGCATGAGCAGAAGTCCACTTGCGTAATGTTAGATTTAGCCCCAAGCATCTCTGTTGTGTATATATATATATTTACCGTATGACTTAAATGTCCTCCCTGAATTACTAGCCTGCAGGGTTCTTGAAGAGGCTAACAAAGAAGTACGTAATAAAACATTGTAGATGTGTGTGTAGCTCTTACATTTCATTGATGTGTATCAAGACACAAATCTTAAGGGAAAATATTATCAGAAGTATCCCTTAGATTTATTCTGTGGTACAAGAATAACAGCAAACTACAGGTACTCATTTTTAATTCATTTAAAGTCAGATCCAGCAAGATACTCTTTTTCTCTTGTCTAGTCCCCTGTACCCACTTGTCATCCTAGTGTGATTCTGGCTCTTTTGGATTAGTGTATCATCCTTTCTTTCATGGCCAATTTTCTTATGGTCTTTTGATGACTGTTTTCTACTCAACCATATGATGATCTGAAAACTTTTTTGTGTATTGCAGGTTTGTAACTGCAAGTTTTTCTGTCTGATTTATGACCATTGATCAGCTGTTCAATTGAAAGGTGTCTTATAGTTGCAATTCTGTGCATGTTTACTTGGAAGTAAGTCCTACTGTGTTCACTGATGCTTACTCCCTGATAGCTGTATTTAGGATTTTGTAGTCTTAAGATCTGATTTGCACATAATGCTGGTAACCCATGATTTATTTAACCCGTTAACCCATGGTTTGTTGTCCTACCCAGAGTTTGTCTGGCAGACGATCAAACAAACCACAGTTTATTTTCTCAATCCATGGATTGTTTGTTTACCTCCTCCTTCACCTGTTCCCTCCCTGTACCCCAAATGCTTTTAGATTCATAGATCTATGGCACTGTAGTACTGGCATGTAGAGCAGCTGGTGTTTTTTTTTACCACTCTTGCCTGCTGCCTCTGTAGTCTGGCAAAACAACCCATGAACAACCCACCGTTCTGGGTTCACATGTAACAACAATCCAAGAGTTCACAACGCAAAAACAAGCCATGGGTTCTTTTTTGTGGTTAACAAACCATGACTTATGACATGTGAACCCAGCTGTGGTAACAACAATCCAGAATTCAAAAGCTCTATGAGAATTTCGAAGGGGGGTTCAAGCGGTGGCGAACGTGCCCCGTTCGTCTTACTGAACCCCCCCCCCGCAAACCACCTCTCCCCCCCGTGCACCCCGCGAGCCCCCGCTACGACCCATACCTGCCGTCTGTTCGCGGCAACCCAGGATTTCTCAGCTCCGGCAGTGACGCAACGGAGCTCCCATCGTGTCACTTCCGGGTCCTGGCGCTGCGTTTTTAACGTAGATACCAGGGCAACCCACCTAAAACAGCCGTGATTTGCCATTTGCGGCTGTTTTTAGGTGGGTTGCCCTGGTATCTACATTAAAAATGCAGTACCAGGACCCGGAAGTGACGCGACGGGAGCTCCGTTGCATCACTTCCGGTCCCCGGGAAATCACAGGGAAGGTGGACGAGAGGAGGGGTGATCATGAACGCCGCGGGAGGCTGATTGTGAACACCCCCCCCAAAAAAAGGTATGGCCACAGAACGTGCGCACACAGACGCGCACAAACTTTCTGATTATTAACAGATTCACCCATCCCTTCATGGGTTAGTGTTATGTGCAAACCCAGCCTTAAAGGCCAATGTGCTGCTGATTTTGATTTATTCTTTGTAGCTGCTTCTAGCAGTTTTTTGGGTGATGTTGCAGTATTTGAACTTGAATTTGGAGGTGCATTGGCCTCTCCACTTATCTAGAGTGAGTGCTGTTGAGGAGTGGTTCATTTGGGATTGGTTTATGTGTTTAATTGGATTCTTATCCCGTGAGTATTAATGTGATTACTTTGGGAATGAGATTATTGATGTCTGTAGCCCCATTGTATTAAGTGCTTTACTTTCTACAGACCAAGCTGGCTCTCATATTAAGTAACTACGGTAATATTGTATTTGGAAGAGGTACACAGTGCCTAATGATACAAAATGGGTGACAGGATTGCATCATGCTGCAAGCCCCCCCTCCCCTTCCCGGTGCAATTATACTGTGTGTTTTGTAACACTATATGTTACCATAGAGAGGGAGAGAATGAGTGGTGGATAGGGGGTGCTGCTGTAATATCTAGTTCTGGTCTCAGTCAGCATGAAGTTGATCAAAAAGCCTGAATACCTGATGCCTAGGTATAGTTTGGATTGTTAAGCCCTGTGATATCGCTTGTTCTCCAGTACTATAGGGCAGCCCAACAGATAATACTGGACTTGACCAACTTTCATTCAATTTCACTTCAGCAATGGGCTGAAGTTGGAGGCTTTGCTCTAGTTCCTATGTCTCTGTTCCTCAGATGCAAAATAGCTGTAACAGTGACTGACTTGACTGGGTTGTTCTATGCCATGTGGGAATATGTTAACTTGCCTTGTGCCCCTGTACTTAATTTTTCAAATGAGAACAGCTAGAGTTCAAACCTATCTTCAAGCTCTTCCCATAGTTTTCAATTATGTGGAAGTTGAATAGTTTTTTGAAGGTAAAGGGAAGCTCTGCACAAGCTTCATGGCACCTTCTCCTTTATTATTGCTTCACATATCCTTTAGCTGAGTCCTGGCATTGAAAACTAGTTCTGAGTCAAAAGCTTTGGACAAGCATGGCTCAAATTAAGCCCTGCTTGCATCTCAGGGATAGATGACCTATGGCAACATTTAAGTGTGAGCAATATGTGATAGTTAATGTACTCCAGTTCTCTAGACTTGTGCCCTGCTCATGTGTTATGTAGTGATCTGAGAAAAATGGCCAGGACTGAAGACCTAGTTAGTGTTTTGGGTTTAATCTAGGCCAGCTATGTACGGTAAATGTCGTGAAGTGGTTGCTGTTTCACAGATGAGGGTGTGAGGTAGCTTAAAAACATTTGTTTTAAAACTGCTAATATCTGAGTAAACCAGTTAAAACACATGTCATGCTCCCTTTTAAAATCCCATCTTCCAACTGAAATCTGGAGCCCATCCAACTAGGTGGAACCAGTATGACGTTGGTTTCCAAACTCTGTTTAAGTGGAATAAGGGTTCCCCATTGCAAAGACTTGCATTGACACACAAGCTTACCTGAAAGTCTGCTTTTGTACCACAACTGATCATCCCCTAAAATGTACGACTACAGGGTAGTGTTGAGTGTGCTGTAGGGTGCACTCAGTTCGTGTGGAGCGGTGGTGAGGCCCAGCAGGTCTGACAAGCATCATGTGTGCACTAAATATGCTCCAAGAGAGCTGAACGCTTTCCGCTATCCCCTGCAACACACAGAGGTTCTATGCCAAACATGCAGGAGCTCTTTTACAGGAGAGTCTCTGTAGAAAGGATTTCCTGAACTTAGGAAGTTTGAAAGCCACTGCAGTATGGCATACTGACTGTATAGCTCACTGGACGACCTTAGGGAAGTCAATATATTTCAGCCAAATTGTATGTGTTAGATTAGATTTTCTGTGAACCTGAGCTCCTTGGAGGAAGAACAGGATACAAATGTGTCAGGTGGTCTAGGAGGAGCAGGGCCTTCTCAGTGGTGGCACTGCGGATGCGGAAACCCCTCCAAAGCCTGTCCTTAAAATGTTGTAGAAAACAAGTGAAAATATTTCTGCTTAGCCCTTGTGGAATAAACTGCTGAATGTGATTCTCGTATGGTGCTTTATATGCTGCTTTTAAATTTCTGATTCCTGCCCCCACCCCACCCCACCCCACTCCTGGGTTTGATTGCATTTGTATAGATACATTATAACCTGCCTGGGCTGCTTTTTGAAAGACTGGTGGAGTATAAATTATAAAATTTTAAAAACACACTCTCATGCCAGCTGGTATTCCAGAAGATGCCTAAACTCAAACGGCAGATCTCGAAAGGTGGAGAATTCCATAGCAGTGAGGCAGCAACAGACAAGTCCAGTTGATTAAAAAAAACTCCTTTTCTAGAATAATATAGGTGCACCAGTTGGAGTGGTAATGATATATTCTATCCCCATACAACGGAATGAGGCAGATGTATCCCTGTCATGTAGGGATAGTACTTCTTGCCACTTGGGGGCAGGTTGTGTCGAATTAGACACATACTCCAGTGCTTGAGCAGTGCTTGATACTGAGGGGAGATATGATAGCACTCTTCCAGTACTTAAAGGGTTGTCACAAAGAGGAGGGCCAGGATCTCTTCTCGATCATCCCAGTTTGCAGGACACGGAATAATGGACTCAAGTTACAGGAACCCAGATTCCACCTAAACATCAGAAAAAAATTCCTGACTGTTATAGCAATAAGACAATGGAACCAACTACCTAGGGAAGTAGTGGGCTCTCCCACTCTGGAGGCATTCAAGGTGCAGCTGGACAGCCATCTGTCAGGGATGCTTTGACCTGGATTCCTGCATTGAGAAGGGGGTTGGACTCGATGGCCTTGTAGGTCCCTTCCAACTCTACTTTTCTATGATTAAAAAGGGTGCATGAAATAGTGGAGTATTGCTCTGCGGGAGGGGCTTCACCTTGCTTGTGTTTGCTGCTAGCTAAAGTGAGGAGCCATCGAGAACATGTTTTGCATGTAGAAGGTCCCAGGTTCAGTCCCAATCTGCAGATAGGATTGGGGAAGACTCCTGTCTGAAATCCTGGAGAGCCAATATATATACAGTCATGCCTTGGATTGAGAGCATAATTCGTTCCGGAAACGTGCTTGTAATCCAAAACACTCTTATATCAAAACGAAATCCCCCCCAAAAAATTTGTACATAGATTTTTAATTTAAGCCGTACGTCACTTGTATATCAAGTAAAAAAAAATTAAATAAATATTTAAAAATTTGCTTGTCTTGCAAAACGCTTTCAAACCAAGTTACTTGCAATCCAAGGTATTACTCTGTGTGTGTGTGTGTGTGTGTGTGTGTGTGTGTATATATATATATATATATATATATATATCCATGTCTTCTTTCCAACTAATTATCCATTGATCCCAAAAGAAAAGACTCTGAATTTCAATTGTATGTTAATCTTTAAAATCTTTTGAATTACCGTAATAAATGAATTTATATCCGGAATTCTTTTGGCTTTCTTACCCATAAAAAATTCAAACCTTTTAACCATGTATTCTCCCACTGTTTCATTAATATATCCCAAGTTTTAGGCCCATTTTATCAACATTCCTTCACTTGTTCTTCCTCGACCCCAAATTTCAACAAAGGTTTATACATATTAGTAACATATAAACTTACTGCTCAAATCCGAAGGCCTTTTATCTACTTTAAACCTTTCTAAAATTTATAAGTGAAAAAACCAGTCACATTTCAAAGATACAACTTTGTTTTATTCTGCCAGCTCTAGCCTCTTCACCAACCATTCTTCTATTAAGGTCCTTCACTTAATCATTTGGACATAATTCCCTTTCAACTTCAAGCTACAATAAACATAACTGTTTTTTCTTTAATTCATAACATAAATTTAACCATCTCTACTAGCTCCAACATTCACCAACCATTCTTCTTGTTAAAATCCTTCACTTGTTCTTCCTCTGTCAAAAACAATCTTTTTCTGTTTCAGATTTAAAGTAAAAAAAAGGCACAGTCTCTCCTCTTGCAAATCAAAACTACCATAACCATGCCCTCCATCTCCATTCCAGTAAAAAAGTATAGCTGGAGAACTTGATCTATATCCATGTCATCCACCTCCATTCCAGTAAAGAAGTGTTGCTGGAGAACTTGATCTGCTGTTTTCTTTCTAACAAAGTGGGCCAATGTATCTCTTGAATCATCAAACTCTGAGATAGCTCCAAATCTCAAAACAATATTCTTTTTCTCTCAGTTCCAGCAAGGCCAAAGTGTCTTTCCCCTCTCCAGATATTTGTTTTATGTGGCTATCCAAGTTTTAAACTTCTTGTAAAGCATCCATCCTGTTTCCAAGATCATCAATTTTAATCTGTTTCTCCAATTTTTTTTTTTACTTCTTGGGTTATTTCCACTTTTATTTCTCCAACCCTCTCATCCAATCTTTTTTCAAAAGCATCCATCCTGTTTCCAAAATCTTTCTCCATTTGTTCAAATAATTTATGAAGCAAGTCAGGTGTAACCATTATTTCTTCTGGTATATGTAATGAGCCTTTTCTGCCTCCTTTAACCCTCTTCCTGGGATCAGCCATTATTCAATACAGTCCAAGAGTCACGGTCTAATTTACTCTGCTTTATCTTTTATTATGTACAGTAATACCTTGGATTGCAAGTAACTTGGTCTGAGAGCGTTTTGCAAGACAAGCAAAAAAAAAATTAAAAATTTTGACTTGATAAACGAGCAAGGTCTTGCAAGACAAGTCGTAGGGATGTAACCGCTCGCCTCGAGTGGGCATAGCGGGCCGAAATTGGCCCCGCTCACGCCCGCCAGAGACTCGCTTTGATATAAGAGTGTTTTGGATTACAAGCACGGTTCCGGAACGAATTATGCTTGCAATCCAAGGCATGACTGTACATTCCTCCTCGGCAGCCAGACAACATAAACAAAGGCCTGTCCCACAACAATCTGATCTGTCTAACTAATTTCTTCTGTATGCACTTTCGCCAAAAAAGAAGTAATTAAAAATAAGAAAATTAGAAAAACCTCTTTCCTGTTTCAAAAACTTGGTTATACATCTTCTCTTTGTGAGGCTTTTTACCCGAAGCTCTTTCCAATATCTTGTATAATCCCAGAAAAAAGCATTCTCACTGTAAGCAGTCTCAACATTGTTGTAGAGAGAATCTCTCTTTGTTTATAAACGGATAAAATCCATAAATCTTAAGAAATGAGGACTGGCAAGGCTTAATGTCCTTTAAAGGCTCCAAACACAGCTGTGAGCGTGTTGTAATTTCCTTCACCCCAGATCATTCCCGTGGACTGTCTGTTGAGACCGTTCATTAGAGGAACCCACAAAAAAACAACCCTTAGGGAGTATTAGGCTTATCTCTTGTTCATCCCTTTGATCTAGGGCAATGGTTCTCAACCTTTTTTGCCCCATGCACCCTCTTCACCATTCTAACTTAATCTGTGCCATACAATAAGGTGTGAGGTCCTGTAGATTATGTACAATCTGTAGAATTGTAATTTGTAGAAAGATCAGTATTCCAACAGTTTGAGTCTGTGGTCCCAGTGCCTGAAACCCTAAAATTCCCCCCTGGTTGAGAACCCCTGATCTAGGGAGATTTTGCCGGCTAGTGACTGTTTCTAGCTGGCTTTCAGCCGTGCTGTTTATCCACTGCTCCATGAAGACGTCAGCCTGCCATTAATCCCCACTGGAAGTCCCCAATATAGATAATACTGAGCTAGATGGACCAATGGTCAGACTTGGTATAAGGCAGTTTCACATGTTCAAAGGTCTAGTCCAGCCTTCCCCACTTGGTGCCCTCCAGATGTGTTGGACTACAGCTCCCATAATCTCCAGCCAGCCTGGAGATGTAGTCCAACACATCTGGAGGGCACCAGGTTGGCGAAGGCTGGTCTAGATGAGTATTCCACCACTGCAATCCACCACTGTGGATCAGCAAATCCCGCTATACAAATATATTTTTGGTGCTGCCTCTAGGCTTCAAGGTGGAGTTCATTTTGTAGGCGGGACTCAGGCTTGCAGCCCCATCTGCGCAAGCCTTGAATGCCTCATGTCATGTTCCTTAACGTGATTGCTCCAGTTGTGGTGGCCCACATTGCTGAAAATGTGTAGTGTGGTCCAAGTCTCCTTGGAACTCCAAGAACTCCAAAAGACAATACTTAGAAAAAGATATATAAACAGAGGGCAATCAAGCAGGTACTGAGTGATAATACCAACATCTCAAGTGTCTATTTTGGCCAGTTCTGAGAGCCACGGTTCAAATTCTTCCAGAAAAAGAGTGCAAGAGTAACTGCAACATGATGATCCTCTTTTACATCAAGAAAATTTTCAATGGATTTTATTGAGCTTATTGAAGAACCGGTTAACAGGCAGCCTCAGATGTTCATACTTGAATTATTAAAGAGGTAAATGAAGGGGTTGGGGTCCTAATATGTGGCCACCCCTCCTGGGTAGCTAGGGAGCCAGAGGCCCTCTGTTGATATCGCAACAGTATCTCTTGGACTAGAATTGGCCACTTGATGAGTAAAAGAAAGCCCTAGTCAATTAATGAACAAAATATTTAAAGCATTTATTTGATAGAACTATAACAGAGAGAGAGAGACACTAATCACAAAAACCATGAAACAATTTAAATCTAAACGATGGTAATCAATTATTCTTCATAGTTTTTCTGGCTAAGAATGTTATAGGAATATAAATGTATCTAAGTGATAACAGATTAGACTCATTTGAATGTACTTCTAAACCGATATTTAGTGTTACAAGGGCTTCTGCTCCCCTTGCTTTCTCCAGTGTGGTTGCAAGGAGGAGTTTGGAAGTTTTAACCTGTTTTAGATTAATATCAGTCTGCTGTGTTGTCCAGACTCAACAAACTGTGGTTAATCTTACAATGGTTAGTGGAAACAACCAGTTTCAAGCCATGTTTTACAAAGCTGGCTTGTTTCCACTAACCATAGTTAAGATTAGCACGATGTAGGGTTCAAATGACCCCCTAAACGTCATTTGTGGTCAAATGTGTCACTTAAGAACTGAATGAATTGTTCTGGCTCAGTTAAGGGCATACATCAGTATCTATTGCTACAGGAGGCCTAACATGTTCATACCTTGTGTTGCCCTTGCTGTTAAACATATATTGCTGGAGTGACTACAGAAAGGACCAACAGACCTTTCTCCATACCAGTACCCTCTTTGAAACTTACCTTCAATTCTGAGGGATGACGCTGATCTACAGGCTTTATTCAGGTTCCTGAGTTCTATTAGCTGGCTGTCCTCTCTCTCTTTTTTTTTTTAAAGATTGTTTGGATTATTGGGAACAATAATCCAAAGATTGTTGATGAAATAATTCTCCTGTGTGTTCACTATAATTTGGGTGTGGTGCAACCTAGCTGCCACTGTGCCATAAACTTCAAGATCTACATAAGGGTATTCTTGACTTCATAGAATATTAAGACTGCATTCAAATATTATCAAATAGGCAGTCAGTTGTCCACCATCCAAAGTCTATTTGAGATATCATGAATATTTCAGTAAGCATTTCCTGCATGCGTTATAGTGAGTAGAAACTCAACTCATCATGAGTTTGATAGGGCTACTCATACTTAGACACGTAACAACCTGGGTATGCTTCTTTACCTTATTGAAAAGCAATAATATGATGCCCCAGCCTGCGCAGGAAAACATAACTTTGGGAACAAAACACTAATGCTCAGAAGTGCACACTCAAAACACCATCACGTATGAACAAAAGATGAAGCTGATAGCATGGGCCTTGAGGAAGGAGGGGCAATTTGTTAGATGATACACATTCCTTGTTTAGGGTTAGGGTTTTCCTGAAATTCGGCTTTATCTTGTGCCACTTGCTACTATGTGCCTATTTGGTCAACAGTTTTGACCAGTTGTGATTCTTAGGCCTGTTTTGTGTGTTTGTTTCTTTAAATTGGTTAGATGCCTGTAAAACAAGTTCCATAGACATTGTACAAAATCCGTTAAAAATATAGCAATAATGCAATTAAAAAATCCAACAATAAATCTTAAAAATCCAACCCAACTTAAAAACCCAAACACCAACACAGTAAAATGCAATACAAATTGCAGGAGCTAAAAACAACCAGTAAGTACAGGAGCTAAAACCACAAACAATGCCACAGGGACAAACAACAACATCTTTAAAGGCCTGGGAGAACAAAAACGTCTGAGCCAAGTAACAAAAGGACAGCAGTGTGGGTACCAGCTGAGCTTCCTAGGGAGAACATTCCATAGCCAGGTGGCCACAACTGAAAAAAAAACCCTCTCTCTCATGGCCACCCTCCAAATTTCAGATTGAGGGGGTACTCAGAAGAGGACTTCCATAGATGGCCTTAAGGCATGGGCAGGTACATATGGGAGGAGGCATTCCATCAGATACCAAGTTCCCAAGTGGATAAAGATTTATAGGTCAAAAACAGCGCTTTGAATTGGACCAGGAAATGACCAGTGTAATATGTTCATGAGAACCAGTGTGGCACAGTGCTTAGAGTGTTGGACTAGGACTCAGGAAACCTGGGTTGTAGTCCCCACTCAGCTATGAAGCTCACTGGGTGACTTTGGGCCAGTCACTGACTCTCAGTCTAACCTACGGTACCTCACAGGGCTGTTGTGAGGATAAAATGGAGAGGAGGATTATGTAAGTCGCCTTGGGATCCGTGCCGGAAAAAAGGCAGGATATAAAATAAATAATGCCTGGTTCCAGTTAAAACCCTTGCTGCCATGTTTGCAAGAGCTGCAGTTTCTGGACTGTCTTCAAAGGCAGAGCCCCATACAACATGTTAGAATAATAAAGATTAGGTAAAGGTCAGACTAGATAATAGCCAAAGTGTCTTGAGACCTTAAAACCTTCCACTAAAAAAAACACTGCAGATGGATGTTTCTTGGGTTGTAAGTTAACTGCCTTTTCCCCTTTTCATTTGAGGTGACCTGCGTTGACTTCCAAGTGCTTTGGACCTATTAGAAGCTCCTGCTAGCCTAATGCCATGAATGTTGAGGTGGACAATGTGGAAGAAAAAGCTGTCCATTCCTGGTCAAGGATCTCCTCTGCAGGACAGAAAGCTTTGGAAGAAGCTCTCAGAGTGTTCAACCCTATGTCGAAGGACCTGTCTGACACAGAGACCCAGCTGGTAGCTTTTCTTCAAGGCCTCAGAGAAGAAGGCTACCAGCCCACAATCCTAAGGAGTAAAGACGTGTATGGGTACAGCTCATGCACAGCCAATATGCCCAACCAGAAAAAAGGCAGCACCCAGGACACTTCAAAAACAGCTACTCTTTCAGAGTCTGCTAAGGCTCCAGCCCTAAGCATAGCAACAATGGCAGAAGTATCTTCCCCTTTAGCAGGTTTTACAGTGAGTCCTTCTAAAGATTCTGCTAAGCCATTGTCCAAGAGCAGTAATTCCACAAACCTCCTGTTGAACTCACTAAAACGGACACGTTCGGGCACATCAAAAGCCTCAGCAGTGGGCTTCCCTGCTAACATGTACCCTGGTGTCTACCCAGCCATGAGGCTGTCTGTGGTTCTGGAGGCCTTGGTCCCGCTGAAAGCCACAGCATCCTGTCTGGAGTCCAAATGCAAGCAAGGGCATCTTGGGATCTCTCCCTCAGACCTTAAGCTCCTCAAGGCAGCTAGTGCATCCAGGCAGTCTTCTGCAGTCAAAGCCACTAAAATATCACCCAGTCAGTTGGACCCCAAAGCATATAGGCATATAATGCAGAAAGTGCCAGACTCTGCCGCTCTGACTGTGAGCCTTATAAAAGGACCAAAGGGTGGGGTGCTGCTGGAAAGCAATGCTTGTAAAGCATCTGGAATCCTGAATGGCAGAATTTCTGGAAACACCTCCCAGAGCTGCAGCACAGGAGCTTCCAGAACTAAGGAGCCATCAGTGGCTAAAACAGAACGGAGAGGTAGTGGCAGCCATCAGGAGACTGTTGGGCAGAAAAGGAAAAGAATGGAGGAGGAAAAAGAATTGCCATGCAGGAAGGAACCCAATCCTGTTCCATCCCCCAGTAAACGGGAACTGGCTTCAAAGACCTTGAACCTGCTGAAATTCCGGGCCATCAAGGTGAACAGCTCTTCTGATGATGAATTGAGAAGGAGGGCACAGAAGATCCTTAGAGTTAATCTGTCTCCCGTTATCCGAATTCAGCCACTGCCACTCTCTCACAGCGTCCCTTGAAGTCGCCTAGTTAAATTGGAGCCACAGGCCACCATATGAGGATGCTCAGACCAATTTCAGGTCTCTTGCGCTTGATGAGGATGTACATGTCTGCAGTCCTCAGGCAGCTGGCCCTCGAGCCACAGCTAGCAGCTGGGGAAAGTTCTGCAGAGCTGGGCAACTGCTGGATTATAAAACCGTGTTTAGAAATATTGGAGGAGGTCTCCAAGGCCCCACTGAGAGGAATACAGAGCAGAGCACTGGCTTTCCTCTGGGACACTTTTCTACAGTGCTTTTGTAAACATGGCAGAGCGTACGTCTGGGATGTGGCGGAACTCGGGATGTTGCTGTACTGTGATTTTTCCTTTCTTTTTCAATCTGTAAATCTACTTGGTTTTATTTTGATCATATTTTATATACTTATTATTAAATATAAATATCTATTGACTCATGTACATGCATTGCCCAAGGGCTGTCAGAATGTGATCCCTTTTCCTTCTTGTCCCTTTCTCTAGAACTGGGTTCCAAAGCTTTTCTCTCTCATCTTTTTTTCAATCATCTGTTGAAAGATGCAAAGGCCTTCGTTTGTCTCCAATGTTGCCTCCTTTCTCTGTAAACCTGAGTAGCTAGTTGCCATTCTGCTGGTCACTGGCTCCTCTTCACTGCTGCTGCCTCATAGCTGACTAGGGCTAAAACTTGCATGCCAGCTGAAGGAGTGTTCCAACTCGTTGGAAAGAAAGAACTGGAAAGAAACAATCCTTTCTCTGGTACCTTCACTCCTCCCTTGATCAGAAATTTTAACCCCAACAAGCTATGAGGTTGTGGCTGGGGAAGGTGGAAGAAGGGTGGTTGCCTCAAATATGGAGACTGCAGGTCTTTTTGAGAAGGCGGTGAAGGACGACAGACCAAGTCCCCAGTGTACCCCAAGCAAGCAGAAAAGGGTGTTCCACAGATTTCTGCCAAGTTTGTGCCATAGAGGGACAGCTATCTGTGGAGATCCTTTCTGAAACATTGGTGCCTCTCTGCACAGTTCACATGGGGATTCTAGCTGCCAGTCAGTGTCCTCTGCTTTTCTGTGTATTTTCCTCCTATGGGTAACTGTTATAGAACCCAGTGGAGTTGACATGTTATTTCCCTCTGTTAAATTTTTAAAAAGAAGAAAAAAGACCTGTGGTTGCTTGTGAGCCTAAGAACTGGCAAATAATACTTTCTAGTGCAATGGTTAAACATTTCTGCTGACCGACATTTCAGTATGTCTGACCTGCAGACATTAGGCTTCTGAATGTATCAGGTGTGTCTGAACAGTCTGGGTTATATCTCCTGCTGCTGCAGCAAGAGGTTCTTGGGCTTGATATAGAGGTGGCTGGGTGTGATTCTTGTCCTGTGTTGCAAATGGAGCAAAATGATCATAGTTGAGGCTTCTGGCCTACAAACCACTGTGAAGGTTCGTAAATATATTCCTGCCAGCATGTTCAGTATTTCAATTTTACTTCTGCTTTGTGCCACATCTGCAAACCTAAGCTTGTTTTACCACCATGGCTTCCCCAAAGAACAATGGCAATAATAGTTTTGTGAAGGTATTGAGAACTATGTATTGGAGATCCTGCGTTCCTGTAGAATTGCAGTTCCAAGAGTTCCTTGGGCAAAAGTCTCAGTAGTTACTGTAAACTGGTTTAGATTTTTCGTTTAGAGATACTACTGCGGCATATGGACTGATAAAGTTTCTGTTTCTTCACTGTGGAGTACAGGTTTGTTGTGAGAACACTGATTTTTAAATAAGTTGTAAAACTGCTCTGCTTAAAAGCATTTGGTCTTTACTGTTTAGGGTGGCCAGAACCAATAGCCATTTTACAACTTATGAAAAATGAGGTGATAGATTGAGGTAGTAGAATTCTGGGCTGTACCATTTCATACTGCAGGTTGTGGTAGTGGTCATATTTTTTTTAATGTTCCATTACATGAACAGTTCCATGTGTACAGTAAACTAGCACATCAGGGATTCGACTATTCTGAACTTCTCTCCCTAATGTGCTAGTTTTCTACATGCAGGGAGATTTTTATGTGGGGGTGTATACAGGAATTCAGTCCCCCATCTGCAGAATTCTGGTACTGCCAAAATTCTACCTGCTACATTGAGCTTTTTAAAAAACAAGCTAACTCTCTAATCCCAAAAACAATACTTGGATGTTGTCATACTAGTTTTCATAAGTCTACCATGCTGGTTTCATGTGATAAGCATTATGTGGTGAGTTATGGAGAGAATCTGCCTTTCCCTAGTATACTTCCCATATTTTAGAATAATTCTGGGGAGGAAAACCCCTTGTTTGATCAGCTTATGGTCAGGCTTGTGGAGTCTCCCTTGCACCATGGCAAATCCCTTGTGCCTGATTGAGGGTATCTGGCTAGTTTGCATAGTTCTGTCCTCTGCATTTAGGACAGAACTATCCATGGGGGAGGGTCCATGGGCCATTAGCAGATGTTCTGACTTGGCAGCTCTGCATCTTTGGAAATCCACCTCAAACTGAGTCAATGCTGGGGCAATCTTTCTTTGCTTGCATCACAGTGGATCATCTGATTAGCTGTGAAGCATCCTTCTAAGGGCCTCTGGATTTGAGGGTCTCCTCTCAATTTGTGTTGTATGGAGAGAAGCAAGGAGTACTGAGTTTCCATTGCTTTGACCTGTTGCAACCAATCTGCCTTCATAAAGAGTTCTTTTTGAATTCTAGTAGCCTGCCTTTCCGCAAACTCTTTTGTCTTGGGTACTTATTATGGTGGGGCACAAAGAAAAAGCAGAGGGCTTTTTATCTGCGCTACACAAGATACTCCTAGAGCAGGGGTGTATGTGTGTGCATTGCATGAGTGTGTGTGTGCATCTGTGGCCCGATCCCTGAGCCAGCATCACATTTTTTAAAGGAAGAAACAGTAGTTGGAGCTTCCATACAGGCCCTTTTCCTTTGGATTCCTTCCCGCCACACTTCTCTTTGCCTACCCAAAGAATGCATAGGTGTCTTTAATGACTGGCACATGACAATATCTTGCTTAACAGAGATGAAAAAAGCCACACCTGCAAACATATCTGAACAACTACTTAAGAGACACAAGGACACCTTTTTAAAGCCAAGCACTGTCAGGTCTACTTGCTGCTATGTTGCACTACCCCAGCAGGCAGTGAAATCAAAAGTGCCAGAAGTTCCAGTTGTTTCTCTAACCAAGAACAGGCAGTGAGGATCCCGAGGACTAGGGCTGTGTTTGTAGTGGGTGGTTTTCCCTATTCCTTCAAGGAGGCTTTTTAATGTTGCCTTTCCTTTGTAGAAAGAGCTGTCTTGTCAGGAACTGTGTGTTCACAGAAGAAGGAATAGGTTGATGGACTGAGAAGCCCTCTTAAAACACTGGAAGAATAAGGAACAGATTTTGATGGCAAAGAAGGACATTGGGGCAGCGGTCCCCAACCTTTTTGGGGACCGCAGGGACCGGGCCCCGTGGAATAATTTTTTCCACGGATGGGGGGGGGGTGTCGCCCACCGCTCACCTGCTGTGTGGCCCGGGCGGCAGCGCCGCAGAACCAGGAAGTGACACTTCCAGCTTTACTAAAATGCTCATCGGAGAGGCAAGGAGAGGGACGAGCGGCGGGGGCGGGTGCTCGCCGGAGCTCACGAGCACACCGAGAGCCAGGGCGGGGTTCTTGCGGCGCGTCCCAGCAGGCGGCTTGCGGCGCGTCCCAGCAGGTGGCTTGCGGCGCATCCTGGCGGGCGGTGCGCACCGTGCCCGGCCACCGCGCCGCACGCCAAGCACCCCGTCCTGGCTCTTGGGGTGCTCGTGAGCTCTAGCGAGCACACACACCCCCCGCCGCTCGTCCCTCTGCTCGCCTCCCCGACGAGCATTTTTGTAAAATTGGGCGGCGCAGCGGCCGGACGCCGCGCGGCCCAGTTCTTAAGAGGCCACAGACCAGTACCGATCCGCGGCCCAGTGGTTGGGGACCCCTGCCTTGGTGGACTTCTAAAGTGAAGGTATGGTTCAGGTGTAGATGGGACTCTTTCTCTTAATGAATAAACTATTCAGAGGAGAGATTTGGCCTTGAGAAAGAAGCTGACATTGTAGCAGTGTTGGCAATGCCTGGCCTTGAGAAGTGCTCTTATACCTTAAATAGCTCCAAATTAGGAAGTGATTTGTGCGTTTCTCTAGTTGATACTTCATTCATAGAGCTAGGTAAGAATCAGAGCAACACACCTGGTTCCTATTCCCATTTGGGTTGCAGGATGACAACATCAATAGGGGGAAGTTGCTCTTTCCCCCTCATCAATATGGTGCAAACTGTTTGCCTGGCTTTCAAATGGCCTCATTCAATGTGATGCTGATTGAACTGCATTGGCATAGGCCTATTGGCGTTGGCCTCAATTGAGCAAGAAGCCATACATTCTGAACCTCTTGTCTGCCTTGGGGCTTTTAAAGGCACAGGAGACGAGCAGGAGATTTGGGCTTGGCTCTTGTACCTCTGAGGAAAATTTGGCCAGGTGGCTGGGTCCCTTACTGATGCTACATCAAAGAAGTTGCACATATCAAAAAATGTTACTCCCCAACTATTAAAGGCACAAGAGGTCTGTAGTAACCACAGTTTTTGTCTTTTGGGTGGCAACTGCTGAGAATGAGTGGTATTGTTAATAGCAATCCCACCTCTTGCCTTTGGTTCACTTGGAGCTAGTTCCTCTTTCCTGCTTCTGTCAGCCCTGGCACAGGCTCCTATCTTTCATCCCAGGCAGCATTATTTACAGAGAGGGTTTTTCCCTTCCTTTCCAGCAAGTGCTTTGATAGGGATGGGATTGTTAAGTTACTCAATTCATTATGCCTGGGATCATCCCTGGCTGGCTGAACTAATGAATATATTGATCGATAGGGGAAGGTAGATGGCAATTTTTATTGCCATTAAATAAGGCTCAATATCATGGTACTCTTGTTTGTAGGCAGTAGAAGAAGATTGGTCTTCATTGTCCTAAATAGCAGATATGATCTTGACTGGAGGGGTGTGTGTGTATATATCCAGTCCTCCTGTAAGGGTTGTGGCCAGCAAAAATAAAAGAGGGATACCACCAGAAAGCGCAAAAAAGAAGAAAAAAAGTGGCAGAGTCTCAACCTGATACTCAAAAAAGTTTTTTTTAATGGAAATGTAACTGGCAATTTGCCCGTATTGATAAATCGTCCTTTTTGAGTTGTAGGTTAAAGCTTGGCCTCCTTTCTTTGTTCTTCCCCTCGTACTCCAAAAAAGTTGGAATTAGCCAAGTGCTTCTGAATAGCACAGGATAAAAGCTTTAATCTTATTTCAGGCTCAGAAAACCACAGGATCAGGATATTGTGGTCTTCTAGGAAGTGTCCTTTGACTCCGTTGTGGTGAGACATTCTGGTCCCAGAAGACTGGCATCAATCTAACACTAAAGAAAATTTTAAGTAGAAGTCTAGTCAGCTTTTGTGCCTTTACAACTGTCACATCTATTTAGTCTGTAATATTACCTCCCCCTGACTGATGCTTGAACAGCCCACATAGTTAACAGTAATGTTAACACAGAGAGAGAGAGGTGCTCTCTTGCATGGGAAGAATTGCTCAAGTCTCTAATGCCCTTCAGCTGAAGTGTGGGGCAGGCTGTGATGCCTTGGCTGCTTAGTGACAACTTGGTTTTAAGGCAGGTCCTTGCTTATTTATTTTCAAGTACTTTAAAATGATGCTCCCTGCCTAAAATACTTTTAAGAAGGAGAATGTGTTCTGTGATAGATGCTTACTCACTGGGCTGGTGCCAAGTGTTTTATAGGCCCCCCTTCAATAAGAGTGCTACTTACCTTGAAGGCTTGAACATGGGATAAGAGGGCCAACACTCAATATATGCGTGCAGCCTCTTCTGCTCAGTTTCCAGGAGTGTTTGGAGGTGGCTGCGCAGCACACTCTAATGTGGTAAAGCGCATTGCTTTTCGTGAACATAGGGAACTGCTTAACCTGTGTCAGACTGTTGCTGGCAGAGGACTTTCAGAGCTCTTTACCTTTTTTTTTAACTGAAGTTGCCAGGAATTGTACCTTAGACCTCTGCATGCAAAGCAGCTGCTCTCCCACTGCGCTGTCATCCATCCCTTCGCAGGCATGCACAAGGTTTGGGGTTCAATCCCCAGCATTCCAATTCCAATAGGATCATGGTTCGTAGGGCTGAAATAAATAAATCTCTGCCTGAGACCTTGGAGAGCCACTGCCAGAGCAGACTAAAATACCAAGTTAGATAGAGCAGTGATCTGGCTAGATATTAGGCAACTTGATGGCAATTTTTCATATATGTATTGTTCATATATGTATTGTTCTCTAACCTGGAAGTAATTGGGGAGCACATTTTTGATTACTGAGTGGCCATCTGATCGAGGCTATTCAAAGCTGCGCCTTGGGTGTGTGGGTTGCGTTGAGAAACCATCTTTGACCCCTGGGCAGCTGTCTATACAGTCCTCAGGGTTCCATTAAATCACTCCGCAATCTTCCTTTTTGTCAAACTGAGCCAGTGGAGATTCCCTTGGGAAGGCGTTTTGTGCCATTGGGTTGACTGAGTACTTGCATACTATATCTCTGGGCTGAAAGGGTTCTCTTTGTCAGTTTAGAGGTGATAATTGGACTCCCTTTTGCATGGAGCTGAGTGTCTTTGGAGAAAGGCAATTCCATGGGGAGGTAAGGCTGTTCGCCTAATAGGCCTCAGATTGGGGGTAGAGCATAACACTGGGTCACATCACCAGTATCTGTTCAACATATAATTTCATAGTTCCACGAAAGTGGGGGGTGGTGGTTTGCCACTGCCAAATTGCTGTCGAAGTTCAGTGGCAATTTTGGCTAGGGAGTGCATACCGCACTGGGTACTGGGGATGGGAAATTGGCTGCCAGAGCCTCTGAAGCTGCCCACCACTGGCTTAGACTTTTGTTTGTGTCCTATTGCTGGAAATGTGGAGGCTCTGTGTATGATAAATGTGAAGAAATGCTGCTTCTGAGTGGGTGTGGGGAAGGGCAAGTATGAAGCAGGTTTAGGAGTATTCACAAGATACTCAATGCAACTGAGTGGCCAATCCTCTATTCTTAGCCTGTTGTGAAATACCAGAGTGCTGCTTTTCAGGGTGACTCTGTCATTTTGAGAATTTGCCCCCCATTTGGGGGGGGTCCCATAGTTATCAGTGATGCAGGGGCTGGGCACTTCACCCTCATTGCAAGGTCAAAGGGAGATTTGGGCATTGCCCAAGAACAGATTCTGGAAAATGAATTACGGTATGTCTTTCCTGAGGCTCCTCCTGGTGGCACATCCAGTTGGTGTAGTGCACAACTGAGGAATGTGGAGAGAAACCCAAACACAGGCAGGCAGTCTTCTTAGCCTGCTTGGACTTTAGAACCCACACTGATCCTTCTCAGCCATGTGGGCTAGCTGGAGCACTTCTACATGACTGTACTATGGAGATCAAGGGTGCTAAAACCTTGCTGTCCTTCAGAACCAAATGGATGTGCCCTTAGGTAGCTGTTAGTTGGCTCACACACGCACCATAGTGTCCCTGAGTTGTTTGGAATTGTCCCCCCATCCCTGTTTTTGTTCCTATCACTGTGGACAGGGTATTGCTGCTACACCAGTGCCTGGAAAAGGGGTCCCTTTGGCAGCACAGCCGGGCAAGCAATTGTTAATTACAACTTACAAGTTACTTAAGAACCACAGTGTTCCGGCTGTCTTTCTCTGCCAATCTCCATATACAAAGCACTTTGAATTGTACCCTTTTTCGTGTCTGAAGGACATGGGACCCACAAAGGTGGTATTTGTTTCTCTAGCACACCACCACCCTCCCCTTAGTCCTTTGTGTTTTTTATGCTGTCTTTCCTGATGCAAGTTATCTACAGAGCAGCTAGATGCCAGCCAGAATCTACAGGGCTGCCACAAGGTATTGTGTGGGTGGTTCCCCTGAACTCTTATATGTTGTCAAGCACAAACCTGGTCTCCTTCCATGGAAGCTGGCTTTTGCCAAGGATCTCTTCTTCCACCTGAACTTGTGGCCACCCACCATTTTGTACAATGTACTGTGTAAACCTTGACACATTTTGTTTTTCTCTGACCATTGCTTACTTCCGATATGAGACTCCCGACAGCCTTACTTTGAGGAGCAGTTGTTGGGTACTGTGTGAAGGGAGGAGAAGTTATGCTAACAAAATTTTGGTATTAAAGGGTTTGGACCAGCATCTGGCTGCCTCACTCAAATGGATTTCTCTCTTGTTCAGTTTCTTTGTGTAGGATCTTTCTGATGCTCTCTGTTTTGATGTTACATATGCAGCCCACAGTTTCCAGTTTCAGTGTTTGTATATTTTGGGACAGCCTTGTGTGATGCAAGGCAATTTTGTGTATTATGTTTTCACCAAGGAGGAAAGGGAACAAAACCAATCTTGTCTTTTATTTTTGATGAAGTGAAACTTTTCTTTCCTTGGTTTTGAAATTGTAGCAGATGATTCCGCTCTGCCATTCTACAGTAAAAATGGTGCTTCAAAACCCGGCTTACTGCGTCTGTGTTGTCTTTTGCGTCCTTTTCACCTTCAGAGGTATCAGAAGCTGATGAAAGATGTGGTGAGTGCCTTAGGTTTCTGATAAACTAACATCCTTTCTGTTCTGAAGTATACATCTATACCTGCAACACTTTGCCGATATTGGTAACCTGGTTCACATCTCTTGAACCACACTTGATGAGTGGCTAAAAATACACAACCCATCAATTCTGGCTCCTCTTTGTGGAAGACAAACCACCATATGTGAGGCAGGAAATACAAACTAATTCAATGATCAAAAAAGCGTGCCAGTTTAAGACCAGAATTAAGGTTATCTCATGTTGGCTCAAGCTCCACAAAGCCAGGAAATTGGAAGCTTAGCCTGATGCCTTAGCAGACATGCCCTGTGATCAGTTGTGTTGTTCAATGTCAGAAATTGTTCTTGCTTACAACTTACCCTCCATGCACCCATGCTTTTCTTGGGTCTTTCAGGCCCAAATCCAGATGGGGAGGATTGAGTGCCTGGTACCAGCAAAGATGCTCCGGCCCCCATGTTGTCCTGGCCCTGTATTGCTTTATGAAGGAGCTGAACCTTACTGTATGTCTAGAGCAGGGTTCTCCAACCTTGAGTCCCCAGATGTTGCTGGACTACAGCTCCCAGAATCCCTTGCCATTAGCCATGCTGGCTGGGTATGCTGGGAGCTGTAGGCCAGCAACATCTGGGGACGCAAGGTTGGAGAGCCCTGGTCTAGAGGAATCTTTCTGTGAGTTGACCCATGCTTGCTTGTTGCTTGTAAGCACAATTTGTGACATCGCACAACATCATTACTGATCGTGGGGGCACATCTGTCAACATGAGATAACCTTAATACTGGTCTTAAACTGGCACGGTTTTTTATCACTGAATTTCCCTGGTTTTTAAAAGGAAATTTATTATTACAGTGTTGTAAAACGAAACACAAATAAGTCATTAACTGAGTAGATGTGAACAAAAGATATGTCCTTGTATGTTCAGAATAGCTTACTTCTTCTTCGTGGTCTCTGTGCATCACACACATGGGCTCTGCGCGTGCGCGGAGGCCGCTTCGGGAAGATTCCATAGCTGAGGCAAATTTTGGGCGGGAACCCCTCCCCCCCTGCGTCTCTATTACGCGGGTTCCCGCCCTCTCCCTCAGTTCCTCTTTGACCGCCATCGCGTGTGGCTGTTCCTTCGAGAGGTTCTTCGATTCTTCACAGAATCCAACAAAAAAGCTGAGAATTCTTCTTCTTGTCTTCTTTCCCCCCGTTCTTCGTGGGATCCTTTAAACTAATTATGGCTCCGAAAGCCCCCTTCCGCAAATGCGTGAGGTGCGGGACCAAGCTTCCCCCAGCGGACGGGCACTCGCTTTGCCTCTCATGCCTTGGAGAAGGCCACAACGTGGACGCTTGCCATCACTGCCAAGCGTTCACGAAACAAGCGAGAAAGCATAGGGCGGACAAATTGACGGCGATTCTTTATAAAAAAAGCCCTCCAACCGCCCGCGGAAAAGCCTTCCACTTTACCAAGGCCTAGTACGCCGCCTTCACACACGGTCTCCTCAGCGGACGCTCAGGAGGCCTACATGGCCACTATGATATCCAAGAGTAAGGCCAAGAAGGCACGCAGAGAGAAAGAGGAAGCGAAAAGGAAAAGCAAGGAACGAAAGGAAAAAGCGAGGAGATTGGCAAAGAAACTGGCTTCGTCGCTCTCGGGATCGAGATCGACGCTAGCTTTGGACCCGACGGATGTCGTGGCCACTGAACGCCCGGCTGGGCATAAATCTCCTACCGCTTCGGTCCCCTCGGGCTCGAGGGACCCTCCGCCTTGCTCCACTCCCAAAGCTCCTTCGGGCTCGAAGGAAGCTGAACAGGCCATCTCGTGTTCGGATGGGGAGATCGTGGACTCGCCGTCGGACTCGAGACCTTTGGCACAGACCTCTGCCCCGCCGTCTTTCGCCTCCCCGGTTCGTGGAGTACGGGCTCGTACCCCACGAACTCGATCCAGATCACTCGAGATCGAGGAGGTTCTGATCACCCGGGACCGGGTTTCATCCAGATCCTCAGCTTCAAGATCACGAGATCCCCAACGCTACAGGGAGAGATCCCGCGATTCCAGGGACTCGAGATATTCTTCGAGATCACAGGACACCTACCGTCGAGGACGTTCTCCGGTGTCTGGGTATAGATACCAAAGAACTTATCGATCCTGAGATAGATCTCCGCCTAGGGGACGTTCCCCACCAAGGTGGGAGAGAACACCTGCGAGCCCCAGGAGGTCTCCACCGACTCGACTCCTGGCCCTCCCGGCACGCAGTGAAGGAAGAGAGGACCAGCTAACGACCTTCTCGCTGGAGGCCGTTTCCCGGTCCCGTAGATCGTCGACTCCGGGCTCACCTATTTCGAACTCGGACTCGATCATTTCTCTCTCTCCATCTTCCACATCTCCGGACCAACAGGTCACCACCCAGTCGGCGGTATCCCCTTCCGAAGATATGGGCACCTTGCAGGAACAGATCTTCCGAATGGCCCAAGCCCTCGGTCTAGAGACGGTGGTTGAGGAGAAGAAAGCAGTAGACCCCCTATTTGATGCGGTCTCGAAATCCTCTTCGGGCCCGACACTGCTTCCAATTACTCCCACAATGTTGGAGACGGTGCAGGGTTCATGGAGCTCCCCATCCACAGCTCCTCCCGCGGCAAGGCGTCTCGACGCACTCTACAAAGTAAGGCCAGACACAGCCAAGTTTCTCTTCTCACACCCAACTCCGAACTCAATGATAGTTGAGTCAGTGCAGTCCAAGTCGGGCAAACAACACTCGACTCCATCAGACCCCGAAGGGAAAAAGCTAGACAACTTCGGACGAAGGGTCTACACTTCGAGCTCCCTGGGGATCCGGGTCGCCGGGTACCAAGCTACAATGGCAAGGTACCAACTTTTCCTTTGGGAGAAGATGAGCGGTCTGATAGACTATTTACCGGATGAGAAGAGAGACTTGGCTAGAGTCTTCCAGGCCGAAGCAATGAACACGTCCAGGCAGCAGATCCACACTGCCAGACACCAAGGGGATTGTCATGGGAGATCCCTGGTGAGCGCAGTCGCCCTCCGCCGACATGTCTGGCTACGGTCCTCAACCTTAACTACTGAGCCAAGATCAAGAATTTGCCCTTCGATGGAGTTGGTCTCTTTAATGACAAGACAGACGACTCTCTCGATGCGGTCCAAAAAGCCCGGGTGAACGCAAGGAAGATGGGGCTCCTTCCGATGCCACCAGCTCGGCCATACAGGCGCCGTAGATGGGCCCCGTACTTACCTCCGATAGCTCCAGCCCAGCAAGGACAACAGCACCAGCAGTGGCAGGACAGCCGTACTCGTCCACAGCAGCCCTGAGCACCGAGCCGTCATTACCAGCAGCAACGGTACCGGGGCTCCCGTAAAGGAGGTGACCCTCAAAGGCAACGAGTTTGACGAGACTCAAGGCACGACCGACGCCTTGATTTCGATCCTTCCGACTCCGATCCTTCCGACTCTACCTCAGTTTGGAACTCGACTATCCCTCTTCCTACCATCATGGAAGAAAATTACCACCGATCGTTGGGTTCTGAACATTGTCCAGCACGGCTACAAGATCGAGTTCGCCTCCCTCCCACCCTTCCTTGGCATCCGCACAACACAACCATCTCAAGCGCTGCGGGAAGAGGTCTACTCCCTGTTGCTCAAAGGAGCCATCGAGGTGGTTTCTCCACACCTCGCGCAGGACGGCCTTTACTCCAGGTATTTCACGGTCGAAGAAGGATGGTGGACTCCGACCAATCCTGGACCTTCGCTCAGTGAACTTCTACATTCCACCCAAGAAGTTCAGGATGGTCACGCTCCAGTCGATCCTGCCTCTCCTTCGCAAGAACAACTGGTTTGCATCCATCGATCTTCAGGACGCTTACTTCCACATAGCGATCCATCCGGACAGCCAAAAATACCTGAGATTCAAGGTCGGACCCGATACCTTCGTTCAAGGTACTCCCATTCGGACTCTCGACGGCACCGAGGGTGTTTACCAAGTGTATGACAGTGGTGTGTGCTTCGCTTCGGACTCAAGGGGTGACGCTCTACCCCTACCTGGACGATTGGCTCATCGTAGCACCCTCTGCGCAGGATCTTCGGAGCGCTCTACACTTGACTACCAACACTCTGAACACCCTCGGACTCTGCCTCAATACAAAGAAATCCACACTCTTCCCCACTTAAAGGATCCAATTCATCGGAGCATTGTTGGATGCTACTGTCGGTTGCGCCTTTCTACCAGAGGACAGAACTCTAAAAATACTTACCCTCGCCTTGAAAATACACAAGGCGACCTCGTGCACAGCCTTCTCAATTCAGCGACTCCTCGGCCTCATGGCCTCAACCATATCGGTCGTCCCTCTCGCTCGACTCCACATGCGCCAGCTCCAAAACTGGTTCATAAGGTCGTTCGATTCCGAGACGAATGCACATCGAGCCCGCCTGTCGATCCCGTCTACCGTAAAGCAGTCGCTTCTCTGGTGGACGACATGGCACAACTTGACAAAAGGCCTGCCATTCCAACCCGTCGTGCCTTCGATCACGTTAACGACAGACGCGTCTCTTCTGGGCTGGGGAGCTCATTGTGGGGACCACAGGACCGAGGAAACCACATCAACGTCCTCGAACTCAAAGCGGTGTGGAATTCGATGAAGTCCCTCGAATCCATACTTACGGACAGGCACCTACAGGTGGTCACCGACAATACTACTGTCGTTGCTTACCTGAACAAGGAGGGAGGTACCCGCTCGATACGGCTGACAAACCTGACCCTCCGTATATTCAACTGGATGATACCCCGCCATATTTCCGTGAAAGCCATCCACATCGCGGGAAAAGACAACTCTCTTGCAGATGCTCTCAGCAGAATATCCTTCGACTCTCATGAGTGGCAACTCGAGGACCGAATTCGTCAGTCCCTTTTTCGGCGATGGGGGACCCCGACGGTGGACCTCTTCGCAACGGCAGCCAACGCGGCGTGTCAGGTTTTCTGCAGCAGAGCGGGTCACGACAGCCTATCGATCGGAGATGCGTTCCTGTTAACCTGGTCAGGGACCCTGTTTTATATATTCCCTCCGATCCCGTTATTGACCAAAGTCATTTCAAAAATCCAGTCCGAACGAACGAACTGTATACTCGTGACCCCGTGGTGGCCGAGACAAGCCTGGTTTGCGCCACTTCTCAGGTTGTCCAAAGGGGAGTACCTCCGCCTACCGAACTCGACAACAATCCTTTCTCAAGCTCGAGGCTCGGTTCTTCACCCGAATCCGTCCATTCTGCAGCTTACTGCCTGGATGATCTAATTCCAAACTCACTTCCATCAGAAGTCAAGCTCGTACTGCGGGAAGCCTGGAAACCGTCCACTAGAGCCTCTTATGCAAGAAAGTGGAAAGCCTTCTGCGAGTACCTTGGGGAGATCGAGGTACCCTATCCTAAAGCGCCTATTCATCGTGTGCTGCAGTTCTTGCTCCATCTGCAACACAAAGGACTCAAGACGAGCTCGTTGAAAGTCTACTTAGCTGCATTATCGGCGTTCCATGAGGGCCAGGACGGATATACGTTGTTCTCGAACCCGTTGGTCAAACGCTTCATGAGAGGTCTAAAAAATATAAACCCCTCATTCAAACCGATAACCCCTGTTTGGGATCTACAGCTGGTTCTACAGGTACTTATGTCTAACCCGTTCGAACCAATGGCGACATCAGACCTTCGATTACTAACTTTCAAAACCGTATTCCTTGTCGCCATCACCTCTGCCCGCAGGGCATCAGAATTAACAGCTCTGAGAGTAGATCCGCCATACCTTAGTTTTCATAAAGATAAGGTGGTGTTACGTCCAGACTTAGCCTTCCTTCCGAAGGTGGTCTCTTCCTTCCATCTTAACCAGGACATTGTGTTGCCAGCGTTCTTTCAAAGCCCGTCGACTCCTTTAGAACGTCAACTCCACATGTTGGATGTGCGAAGGGCTTTACTGTTCTACAAGTCCCGCACCGAATCCATCAGGAAGTCCCTCCGCCTCTTCGTCTGTTACGGAGGACACTCCAAAGGCATGCCGGTATCAACCCAATGCTTGTCTTCGTGGCTCGTAGCCTGTATCAAGTTGGCATACGATCTCAAGCGACAACTATTGCCGAACTCGATTCGAGCCCACTCTACCAGGGCAGTATCAACCTCGACGGCTTTAGCAAGAGGGGTCTCGCTGACGGATGTCTGCAAGGCGGCAGCATGGTCCACGCCTTCGACGTTCGTTACGCACTACCATGTCGATGTCCGATCCCGAAAGGACAATGCGTTCGGCAGAGCTGTCCTTTCCTCTGTCCTACAATGATGCCGACACCGACCCTCCACTGGTAAGTCAGCTTGCTACTCTGCCCATGTGTGTGATGCACAGAGACCACGAAGAAGAAGGACAGGTTGCTTACCTGTAACTGTGGTTCTTCAAGTGGTCATCTGTGCAGTCACACAACCCGCCCATCCATCCCCGCTACGGTGTCACTGTCGAGTTCGATGGTGTACTGGACCGGGACCCTTGGGCACACGCTAGTCGATGCCGTGTAGTACCATCGAATTCGACACTCGGTATTGATGTCAAAAAGTTAGGGAAATTATTCCTATGTTCTTCCTTAGCACTGGGATTGTGATGGCGGTCTCAGGGGAACTGAGGGAGAGGGCGGGAACCCGCGTAATAGAGACGCAGGGGGGGAGGGGTTCCCGCCCAAAATTTGCCTCAGCTATGGAATCTTCCCGAAGCGGCCTCCGCGCACGCGCAGAGCCCATGTGTGTGACTGCACAGATGACCACTCGAAGAACCACAGTTACAGGTAAGCAACCTGTCCTTCTGAGCAAACCTGCACAGGATTCCTGCATAGCTTTTTCCTTTTCCTCCCTCTCTCTTCATCAGTGAGAGTGATTCTCTGAGCCTTCAAACTCATCTCACTCTTATCTCAGTTAATAGTTCCCTGCTACCCCTCCTCCACTGTCAGAATGCTGACAGGAACAGTGGAATTCAAAATACTGGAATACTGGAAGCATTCTAGCTTCAGAATGAAACTGAGCACACCTGACATAACTTTGCCACTAGTTGCTGCCATAGGCTTTCATGGGGCAGAAAAAGCTTGATAATTTTTAAACTGCTGCTCAGAATTTAATCAAAGCAATGAAAGGCACACCTCCTTAACAAGCCTGAATAAAGTACATCAGTAGTTTCCTTCAGAATTTGAAAGAAATACATGACATGCTGAACCGCAGCTTGAGTAAAAAAGTACAGATGTGTCCGTTTTCAGGACTTTTTAATTTACTGCATCTGTGGCAATTTGCATTGGATTGGTTTGAAATTCTGCATGATTGTAGAATGAGAAATCCTATGGTCTGCCCAGCCCTAGCCAGCTTCCACACCTCCTCTAGACAGGCTCAAAGGCCCATCTACAGGAAAAAAATGTTAACAGGAGAACAGAGGGGCAAAAATTGCCGCCTCCTGGCAACAGCCCGGCAGAGCACTGGCTACCCGGAAGCCTCCGAGATGGGAGGCTTCTGTCTAACAAGGGCGCAACCCATAGGATTGTACCCTAAATCTTTTTTGGGTGTTTTTGGTCTGATCTGCATTCCCCTCAAAAGCCAGTAGATGGCAGATAGTACATCATATACAGTAAGTACTTCTCTATTCTATTTGGTCCACATGCGCTTTGCCTAAAGCCAGATTCTCAAGGTTTGTTTTAAGAATTCCCTATATCATCTAACATCACATCAACAGATTTTTTTTAAGGGAAGCAGCTCACACACTGAGCTACAAGTCATCAAGCAATAAGCCCTTGACGTGTGTTTCTTCTCCCCCCCCCCATCCCCTGCTTTTTGTACCATCTAGCCTGATGAAGAGCTCTAGGGAACTCAAAAGCTTGCACATTTTTGTGGACTTTTGCTTGGTCCTAAGAAAGGTATTGCCTAGCTGTTGACTCAAGTTATCAACCATTGTAAATATATGGGTAAATCAGCCCTAGGTCTTTGCCTTTTATGTACATAGAGTGATCCTGAATTGGCCTGTTTTTCAAATGCCTCACTTGCTGCAGTAACTTTGTCAGGCAGGATTTGGTCCCAATTCCTGTAGTGTTTGCAATCAGGATTATCCATGTTCTCTCAGGATTCTGCTATGCCAATTGGTGGCTTAAGAAGCTGGTTTACCAGGTCAGACTGTTGGTCTATCCAGCCCAGTACTGTCTGCTGTGACAGGCAGATTTGCATGATCATGGAGGGGGAAATAGGGAGGATTTGTATAATCACCCTTGCCGATGCAGCTTGCTGTGTTGTGTGAACCCAGCAAGGGTGGCCTGTTGCCGTGGTACACAAGCCACCCCATAGTAATTATGCAAATCCCCCTGGGACACACAGCAGAGGAAATAATCCACCATGGCTTATTTCCCCCCCACTGTGATCGTGTGAATTGGGTTCAAACAACACGATAACCCACACTCAAGGGTTGAGTGTGGGTTGTTGAACTGCGGGTTGTTGCTGAAATGTGGATTATCGTGTTGTCTAAACCCAGCTGCGCTAACAAGCCATGGCTTGTTAATCACAACCCATAAAGAGAACCCATGGTTTGTTGTTGGGTTGTGAACTGTGGGTTGTTCACTATGGTTTGTTATCTCAGCTGGGTTCAGACAACATGATAACCCATATTTCAACAACAACCCACACTCAACCCTTGTGCGTGGGTTATCGAGTCATCAATGACTCCCCAGGGTTTCAGACAGCATTTTTTCCTACCATCTGTTACCTGATCCTTTTGACTGGAGATGCTAGGGATTGAACCTGGGACCTTCTCGATGTAAAGCACGTGTTCTACCAGTGAGCTATCTTCCCCTGACCTTTTCAGCAAAAGCACATATGGCACAATTTACTGCAAACACACAGTGACCTGAGAGTGACTCAGTACAAAATAAGGGGATATACGGTAGCTGTAACGCTGTGGAACTCTGTGCTAGTTTTTAAAAAAGACTGAGTCAAATTAACCAGCCTGAATCAACATTTATGTATTCTATTACATTACATTTCTATACTGTCCAGTAGCCAGAGCTCTCTGGGCAGTTTACAAAAGATTAAAACCTTAAAAATACAATATAAAACATAATATAAAAAACACTCTCTGCAACAACCTTGAATATCTCTGATTATCGTGTTTTTATTCTCAGAACTGGGTAGCATGCTACAATCATGCATGCCCTAGCTATAGCAAGGTTGGACTGCTGTGACATCTGTATGGGACTCCCTTGGAAAAACATTCAGAAATTACCACTGGTGCAAAATGCCGTGGCCAGGATTGAAATCACAGCCAGTTCCTGGAGCATGCGTCTCCACTGTTATATTAGCTTCACTGGCTTCTGTTCTGATTAATTTCCAAGCCCTTTTCAAAATGCTAGTGATCACCTTTCAAGTCCTAAATAGCTTAGGCCCAGGATATTCAGTTTCCTTCCACATGAAGTCCATCAGGTCAGCTCACATGACTGAGTGTTCTCTGTCACCAGTGCACAGGATGTGGAACTCCCTGCTCCAGGAAATCCACTTGGCTTCCTCCTTAATGATGTTCAGGCCCCGTCTGAAGACTTGTCTGTTTTACTAGGCAATCGGATGATATTTTATCCCCCTGTGATGTCTTTAACCTGCTGAGCTTTTGTTGCATTACTTACTTGTTTTAATTGGGGGCGGCGGGTTGGTGGTGATGTATGTTGCCTTGGATGCTTTAGAAATAAAGCGACATGGTGGGATATAAGTTTTTAAATAATTTTTTCTAGCCACTGAGCTGCTTTTAAACTGGCATCACTAAGTAAAGAAGATTGCTATTCTGTGCTAAGCTATGGACCATTGAAAGTGTGCATAAGTCAGTTTCATTCTCGCCTTAGACGCTTTTGCCCTGCAATCAAAAAGTCACAATTGTACACACACATACACTGCCCTACCTTGTGTGCAGTAGGAGTTGGAGTGAGCTTTAGCTGCGAGTGGCCAGTTGGGAGTGGGTGGAATGGGTGTGAGTGTGGCTAGTTGCCAGGGGAACAGGAGAGAATGCAGGGGGGAGGGAGTTAGATCAGCTGAGCTGGGGGAAAGGGATGAGAGGTTTGGAGGAATTAGTACAGTAATACCTTGGATTGCAAGTAACTTGGTTTGAGAGCGTTTTGCAAGACAAGCAATTTTTTAAATATTTATTTATTTATTTATTTATTACTTGATATACAAGCGTCATCTTGCAATACAAGTACTGTAGTACGGCTTAAATTAAAAATCTTTGTACAAATTTTTTTGGGGGAATTTCGTTTTGATATAAGAGTGTTTTGGATTGCAAACACGTTTCCGGAACGAATTGTGCTCTCAATCCGAGGCATGAGTGTACTTCATTTTTACGGAGTGCTATACATTACAATCGAATCCAATCTAGTAATTTTTTTGTCTTGCAATTTTAAAGACAACCCCCCCCCCCATAACATACTGCTTCTGATGTCAAATATAGATGGTTTTTCAAAAGATACACATATTTAGGAGGTGGGGTTTTCCTAGCTGAGGGGGGCAGGAAAGACACTGACACATGATGCACAGAGAAGGAAGGGAGGCCTCAAATGAACATTCAGCCCACTGACCTCTCAGAATCTTTAAAAGGACTTGCTTGGATGGGAAGGCATTGAAGAAGAAAAGAAATGGAGGTTGGAGGCAGGAAAGTAACTGTTGTCCTGGAACCTTCTGTCTGAAGCAATTGCTTCAGGATTAGGGTGGTCCAGCCCAGTTCACCTCTGTGGGAGATGTGGGGTGTGATCTTGGCATCGTGTTGCCCGTGATCAGCAGTGGCCCACACAGAAACAGGCTGAACGTCTTATATGCAGGAGTCCCCTCCACAGACCCCCTCATTAAGCCTGAGCTGTTAGCAATGAAGGCCACACTTGTGCTGCGAATTGCCCACTCCCTCCTTTCAGACCTCATTTAATCAGACAGCCACATTCACCCTTGATTTCTCTCGCTCTTGTACTTGCCATTGAATGTGCTTTATTGTAAAGCATTCCTTGCAGGGAGCTCCTTCCCTGTGGGATGGCTTTTTGCCACAAACAAAGTGTTCCAAGCCCCCTATTCTACCTTTAGAATTAATAACAGTTTGGGCCCCATCAGCCTCCTGCCAGGACCTTGGCTATGAGAAACACGCTCCCCCTCCCACCCCGGAAAAATACCCCAAGGCCTCATGACACGCAAACTCCCAGGACAAAACTGGGGAAGGTAACGTTCTCTTTCTTTGAGATGTTTTTATGCCACCTTTCAAGGCAAAGCCTCCTTAAGACAGTTTACAAGGTAAAGTTTTTAAACAAACATAAAATACAACTAAATAAAACAGCAGCATAAAACATTTAAATTAACAAAACTCCAATTAAAAATAATAATAATGGGCATCTGTTCATTTAAAAACAGACTGGAATATCCAGGTCTTTAAGGCCTGTTTAAAAACAGGGAGGGAGCCACAAGCACGTCTCATGGTAGGGCACCACAAGGATGGGCCACCACCAAAAAGGCCCTATCTCTTGTACCTGCCAACCTGATCGTTCTTACTGATGTGCACGTGTTTCAGGCCGCTGTGGTCTTTCAAATAAGCTGGTCCCAAGCTTTTTAGGGCTTTCAAAACAACAACAGCAGCACTTTAAATTGGGTTCAGAAACACACTGGCAACCAGTGCAGCTGGTCCAGAATCTATGTTATGCTCTGATCTCTCCTTTGTTCTGAAAACACCTATATGGGAGAGCGGGTGGATGTTTTTCTTTCAGAATTTGAAGTGTTTAGGGGGCACAAAGCAGGGTGAGCACTGTATAAGGTGTGAGTAAGGGGGATAGACAGTAGAAGAGTGTGGGTTGGAAAATGTCTGAAGGCCCTGACAAAGAGAATAGGTAACCATATTGAATACAGGAGTTACACAGGAACCAAGAAGCCATCTTAAGATGTTATATTAAATGCATGTACCATCTATGTACAGTGAACACGTGTTTATTTACTTGTATGCATGCTGGGTGGTTCTTAAATGTTTCTTTAATTTATGTTTTTACCTCTACACATGAACTTCCTTTTTGAAGGGCTGGGGCTTTTTAGGGGTTGATTTTAGGGGTGGGTCTCCCGCCTGATTGGCGGAAGTGAGGGGGCATGTGTCTCTCCCAGGGAGATAGTGGGGGGAGTTCTGGGGGGCAAACGGTACCAATGTTGAGCGGCAGGCGCTGGCAGAGCGCTAGGGGCAGGCCACGCCGAGTAAGGGGAACAAGGGATTGATGCTTAATATCTATCCCTTGTTCCGGGCCTGCCCAGAGCCAAGGGATAACTGGGGGATGTGTTGCTCCTCTCCCCACCCTGCGTTTGCTGTTGTGCAATGCCAGGTCCGTTACCCAAAAAACATATCTCATCCATGACTTGATCATGGATGAGGGTGCGGACCTGGCATGTGTTACGGAAACCTGGCTGGACGAGGCCGCTGCTCCTACTCTGGCGGCCTTGTGTCCGGCCGGTTTCTCGTATGCCCAGCAGCCAAGGGTTGGGGGACAGGGAGGGGGAGTGGCTGTTATCTACCGGGAGTCCTTGGTCCTTACCAGACTCCCTCTCCGGGAGACCAAGTTTATTGAGTGCATGTACTGGAGGTTGGGTCCAAAGGGCAATCTGGGGATTCTGCTTGTGTACCGTCCACCCTGCTGCACGACAGACTCCCTGGCTGAGGTGCTGGAGGTGGTCTCTGATGTGCGTGTGTTGTCCCCCAGGCTATTGGTGCTGGGGGACTTCAACGTGCATTCAGGGGCTTCCCTCACTGGGGCACCTCGGGACTTTATGGAGACCATGGCTTCCTGGGAGCTGCACCCTGTATTAACTGGACCTACCCATGTAGCCGGTCATGCACTGGACTTGGTTTTTGTTTCCGGAGAGGGGGGAAATGATCTGGAGATCGGGGGTATATCCACCACCCCCTCGTCATGGTCAGATCACTATCTGGTGGGGTTGGATCTCTCGGTGCCACAACCCCTCTGCAGGGGTGAGGGACCTATTAGAATGGTCCGCCCCAGGCGTCTTATGGATCCGGATGGATTCCTGAACGCGCTTGGGGAATTGGAGCACACAAACGGTAGCTCGGTCGAGACCCTGGTGAACGACTGGAATGCTGCAATCGCCAGGGCATTAGACCGAGTTGCCCCGAAGCGCCCTCTTCGCCTAAACAGAGCTCGCGCAGCACCATGGTTCACTCCTTCGTTGCGAGCTCTGAAACAAGAGGTGAGAAGGCTAGAGCGCCGATGGCGAAATTCCCGCTCCGAATACAATCGAACACAGGTTAGAGCTGCATCTTCAGCCTACCGAGTGGCGGTGAAGGCAGCAAAAAAGAAATTCTATGCTGCCTCCATTGCGTCTGCAGAGTGCTGCCCCAGGAGGCTGTTCCAAGTGGTCCGGAGTCTGGTCGGTCCAGCCGCTCCGGACCCAATGGAACAGTCGAAAGCCTCCTGTGAGGCTTTAGCGAAGCACTTCGCAGATAAAATTGATCGGATTAGGAGTGGGATATCGTACGTCGTGGACACAGGGAGTGGGAGGAGGCCAATGGCAGACCGGTTTTGTGGGATCGGTTCCGGCTTCTTCCTTCTGATGAAGTGGACAAGGTGCTTTCATCTGTGAGGCCGACCACCTGCTTGCTTGACCCTTGCCCGTCCTGGCTCATTATGTAGGGAGAGACTGGGTGAGGGGATCAAGGCGGTGGTGAATGCCTCCCTCGAGGAGGGAGTTATGCCATCAGCCCTCAAGGAGGCAGTAATAAGACCTCTTCTAAAGAAGCCCTCCTTGGATCCCCAGGATCTGAACAACTTCTGCCCAGTCTCCAATTTACCATTTCTGGGCAAGGTGATCGAGCGGGTGGTGGGTGCTCAGCTGAAGCCGATTATTTAGATCCGTGCCAGTCGGGCTTCAGGCCTGGACATGGGACGGAGACGGCCTTGGTCGCCTTGGTGGATGATATGAGGAGGGCTTTGGATAGGGGCGAATGCTCCTTTCTAGTCCTCCTCGATCTCTCAGCGGCTTTTGATACCGTTGACCACGGTATCCTCCTGGACCGCCTGGAGGGGTTGGGCATAGGAGGCACTGTATTGCAGTGGTTCCAGTCCTTCCTCTCTGGAAGGTACCAGAGGGTAGTTCTCGGGGAGGAGGCTTCGGACCCTCGGCTGCTCACTTGTGGAGTGCCGCAGGGTTCCATCCTCTCCCCGATGTTGTTCAACATCTACCTAAAGCCCCTGGGAGCTATCATCAGGAGGTTTGGGGTGCAGTGTCATCAGTATGCAGATGACACGCAGCTCTACCTCTCTTTTAAATCCTCACTGAGGTTGGCCGTTGAGACCCTGTCCAAGTGCCTGGAGTCAGTGGGTGGCTGGATGGGAATCATAGAATCATAGAAAAGTAGAGTTGGAAGGGGCCTACAAGGCCATCGAGTCCAACCCCCTGCTCAATGCTGAAGGAATATGCTGAAGCTGAACCCCGACAAGACCGAGGTACTTCTGGTGGGGGACAAGGGGAGGTTAGGGGATGTTGACCTGGTGCTGAATGGGGTACATCTACCCCTGAAGGACCAGGTCCGCAGCTTGGGAGTCATTCTAGACTCCCAGCTGTCCATGGAGGCTCAAGTGGCAGCTGTGAGCCGGGCAGCGCTGTATCAACTCCATCTGATACGGCAGCTGCGCCCCTACCTTCCTAATCATCTGCTCCCTTCAGTGGTTCATGCCTTGGTCTCCTCTCGCCTAGACTACTGTAATGCGCTCTACATGGGGTTACCCTTGAAGACGGTTCGGAAGCTACAGCTGGTACAGAATGCGGCGGCTCGCTTGGTTAAAGGCAGCCGCCGGCGGGATCACATCACGCCAGTGCTCAAGGAGCTACACTGGCTACCAGTTGCTTGCCGAGCTGAATTCAAGGTGTTGGCCTTGACCTTTAAAATCCTATACGGCTCCGGTCCAGTCTATCTCAAGGAGCGTCTCCAGCAACACCAAGTGGGCCGCTCAACAAGATCTGCCACAGATGGCCTTCTCCTTGTCCCTTCAGCCAGAGCAGCTAGACTGGTCGGGACGAGGAAGAGGGCCTTCTCTGTGGCAGCCCCTGTACTATGGAATTCTCTCCCAAGTGACCTCCGCCATGCCCCCTCTCTGCTGAGCTTCCGCCGCTCATTAAAAACTTGGTTATTCAGGCGGGAATATGGGGTGGGCTAAGATTTTAAAATTTTATACTGTTTTAATGTATTTTAATGGAGAAAAATGTTTTAATGTATTTTGTTCTGTTTTATTTTCTGTACATCGCCCAGGGTGGCCGGTTTGCCGGCCAGATGGGCGATAGATAAATGCAAATAATAAATAATAAATAAAATTTTGCTAGCCAGTGTGGCGTAGTGGTGAGAGTGTTGGACTGGGACTCGGGAGATCCGGGTTCTATTCCCCGCTCGGCCATGAAACTCACTGGGTGACTTTGGGCCAGTCACTGATAGCCTAACCTACCTCACAGGGTTGTTGTGAGGATACAATGGAGAGGAGGATGAGGATTATGTAAACCGGCTTGGGTTCCTTGCTGTAAAAAAGGTGGGGTATAAATATAATAAATAAATAATAAATAAATGCTGATGTGAGCAAGTTCCTAGATAGCATCCTATTCCATTTCATGGAGGTTAAGGCTATTAATGGCCACTAGTAATGAAGGCTATATATCACCTCCAGTATCAAGGGCAGTAGGCCTCTGAATATCACTTGCTAGGGCACATGAATAGGAAGGAACTATTGCCTGTATCTTTTCCTCATGATTTCTTCCCCATGAAGTTACTGCCTGACATTGTTTCTAGATTGTGTGTGTGTGTTCATTTTATCAGTTTCAATTAGTGTCACTTTCCCTCTGTTTCAAATGAACAATAATCAACAGCATATGTTAGGTACACAAATAGCAGTACAGTAATACCTTGGATTGCAAGTAACTTGGTTTGAGAGCATTTTGCAAGACAAGCAAATGTTTAAATATTTATTTATTTATTTTTTAACTTGATATACAAGCGACGTCTTGCAATACAAGTACTGTAGTACAGCTTAAATTAAAAATCTCTGTACAAATTTTTTTGGGGGGATTTCGTTTTGATATAAGAGTGTTTTGGATTACAAGCACATTTCTGGAACGAATTATGCTCTCAATCCAAGGCATGACTGTACTCTACTATCTTTATGTGCTATTTAGAAGACAACTTCATGCCTGGATACATAGTCACCACGTCTGCAACAGTTCACACAGTTGTACCTGCATATAATTAATGTGTATGCATGAGTATTTGCAATCACCACACCAGATTTATTCGAGTTCACCCACACGAACACTTTGGGTATGTATATGTGTACGCTCATTCTTACAACCACTTGTATGTGCATAAAGTAACACACATGGAATGTAACATCTGCACAGGGCAACTCAAGAACATTTGGCAAACAGACATCACCAAGGAATAAGACCTAGCATTTTAGTTTTAAATGAAAGCTGAGATTTTCAGAAAACTGTAGTTTAGGACAAGATATTAAATTCCACATTAGGTATTCCAGGAGACTATCATCCTTGACCTTTGATGAAACAAGCTGAACATGAAATCATGCTGTCTATTATATGTCATAAAATCCACTCATTCTATAAATTCGTGTCAAAAGAATATGTATTACCGTATTTACACTTCCCTAGCATGTTTCAGTGTACAAAGTATTTTACGATTTTTATCTCATTAATCTTTCAAAGTTCCTCTGTGAATGACTGGTGGGTGTTGTTGTTGTTTTACCACAATCCTGCTCAGTAGGCTTTATGGTTTGGTAAGGATTTGAAACTAGATCTCCCACACCCAAAATGTCAGTCACTGACTGAACTATAATATATTACAGTGGGATGAGACCCCTCTGTCGCCACTTACAGGAATCAAGCTCAGACACAGATGCTAAATGACTTGTTCACACATGCCACTTTCGTCTAATTAGTGATTAGACACTCTTTGGTATTTCCTGCATGGTATCCAAGCACATATCCACAGTGTTTTACATGCAAAGGTTTGGATCATGAATTTTGCAACCAATTGAGCAAACTAACATGTGAATGTATTACAGAAGTCATGAGATTCCTTTGATGAGAATCTTGATTTTCTCAACCACACACATAAAGTGATGTGTGGGCCAGTCCTATGGATGTCTCCTCAGAAGGTGGTCTCACTAAGTTAAACATGACTTACTCTTGGGTAAATGTACATAGGATTACAATTGTGCAGGCCAATCCTATGTATGTTTCCTTAAAAGTAAGTCCCACTGATTCAGCCTAACTTGCTTTCAAGTAAATGCACATAGTAATGCAGCCAGGTTTTCATACATGTTTACTCAAAATTAAGTCTCACAAAGTTCAGTGTGACTTACTCTCAGGTAAACGTGCACAGGACTGCAGCGGTGCAGCCAAATCTTGTGCAAATATATACAGAAGTTAATCCCACTAAGTTAAATATGACTAGTTCACAGGTAAGTGTGTGTCGTATTGCGGCCAAATGTTATGCATGTTACTTGGAAGTAAGTCCGGTTGAGTTAGTGGGACTTATTTGCCAGCAAGTGCACAAAAGACAGCCTTAGTTTCTATCCTCATACTGCCCATGTTAATGGGAACTAGCTCTGGCTTCTACCATTCATAAAGCAGGTGGAAGGCAGTAGTGCCATGGTGACACACAAACAAGCCCAAAGAACCTGGACACTGCAGTATTGCATAACTGCAGGCCAGGTCCTCAAGCCAGAACCCAGGAGGTTAGTCATAGACTGATAGATAAATGAGGGGCTGCCTTGGTGGGAAGCAAGTGGGAATGGGGGAAGGGCAGAGACTGGATCTGGGAACTTGAGGAGGGAAAGAAGGAATAAGAATTCAGGTTCAATCCTGGTTTCCCTCCCCATCCTGTTCTAGCAGGCCACGATGGCACATCCAGACCACACCTGGCCCCTCCGTTCAGGGCAAATCAAAGATTCTCACAGGTGGGCTTGCTCCAAAAGGTCTGGGAATTGGAATTGGAGTCTGCAAAGGATCCAGGAGAAGGAAGTTCCAGGCAGACCCCTGCCTGACTATCAACAGCATCTCCACAGGTGAGCAGCTCCTTTTTTGATCGGTTCAAGGATTAGGTTAAATCCCTAGGCCCTGCAGAGTGTATCTGTGAGGGAAAGGGGCTAGAACAGAGCAGCCTTTAAGATGTGCATGGTCTTTTTGATGCCAGCTGAAGACCTTTTTATTTTCCCAAGTTTTTTAGTCCTTCAGTTTTAATATGCACGAACACAATTTTTAAGATCTTTGCACTGCTGCTGGCTTTTATCTTGGTTTTACTTTGGTTTTATTCTGTTTTAAACATACGGGTGTTTTTTTTAAATATTATGTTTTACCATGTTACCGTATTTTAGTGTTTTATTTTGTGAACTGCCCAGAGAGTTTCAGCTAATGGGCGGTATAGAAATGTAATATATAAATTAAATTATATAAATATTTAAATTAAATTAAAGCCCCTTCCTCTGCAGCCAGCATGGAAATGCAGTGGGCTGGCAGATGAGGGATGGGTTGTAGGATTTCTTCTGTCTAAACCTGAGTAGGATTGCACCCTAAATTTTAAAAATTCTTATGATGTTGCTATATGCTGGTTCCGTTATTTTTAACTTGCTCTGCTGTTTAGCATTGTTTTGTTTGGACTTTTTTTGTTTTGTTTAGATCCAAGCGGGCTGGCAGAGGATCTGCCAGCCTGCTCACTCTCTTGCATGGAATTCCAGATCACCTGTGGTGACTAGGCAAGTCGTTAAATACAAGTTAAATACAGTGAGAGCCAGTGTGGCGTAGTGGTGAGAGTGTTGGACTGGGACTCAGGAGATTCGGGTTCTAGTCCCCGCTTGGCCATGAAACTCACTGGGTGACTTTGGGCCAGTCACTGACTCTCAGCCTAACCTACCTCACAGGGTTGTTGTGAGGATAAAATGGAGAGGAGGAAGAGGACTATGTAAGCCGCCTTGGGTTCCTTGCAGGGGAAAAAGGTGGGGTATAAATATAATAAATAAATAAATAAAAGGCTAGACTAACAGTTCCTTTAGGGGTCTGCTCTAACATTGTGGCCTCCTGTTTTCTTTCTCCTTAGGCTGCTGGGCTCTGAGAGAGCCTCATACTTCTTGCACCCACCTACCAGGGAGCAGCCAGTAAGCCCTAGAGTGAAGCGCCTGCTGGTGGCTGATATTGGTAAGGCATTCACCAGTTCAGAGAGGACTGTCTTTGGCCATTTTCCTTCATCCTCTCAATTCATGGTGAAGTGAGGATCCTAAACCATTTTAATTTCAGAACAAGAAGATGGTGGTTATTGTTTTGGATTAATGAACATCAATTTCAAGGGCATGATGGGGAGCTCAAATGTACTTGTGGAGGAAGGGGGGGCTGGCTGACCCGCCACACCCCCACCCTTTCCTATCCCAAAGGACCCAAGACCCCCAGAGATCTCAAGGTACCAGATTGCCAGCCTCAGCTGTCTGCAATCCTTGAATCTCTGTTCAGGGACTTGCCTTTCTGACTGTAACCTGGATTTAGTTACTGAACCAAGCAGAGCAATCCACAAACACCATGTGGGGTAAAAAACCAAAAGGAGGTTTATTCAGGTAGCATTTTACAACAACCAATAGGGAAATGAGAGAAGCACACAAAATGGAGAGAGACACACTTTGGTACACAGAAATAGAGCTACAAAATAACAAAACCTACTTCTTTATATCTCCCAGGCACACAACTCTGTTACCTGGGGGTCAGTTCTATTCCAGGGTTAGATCCAGCACAGCCTTGCTGCCCGGGAGGACTACTTCACCTACCCGAAGGTCCGAGATGGGTAGCCCTCCACAAGGCTTGCCTTTACCAGAGCCCTCATTCAGCTAATTTCACCAGGAGCTACCTGGGGTCGGATCCTGAGGCCCCCTGAAGGCTTGGACCTCTGCCTGGCTTGCTGCCATTGCTCCACAGCCAGCAACCACGCGAGGAACAAAGACAAAGAACAAAACCCACACATTGGGAAATATACCTTCCCCCCCCCTCCCCTCCTTTCTGTAGCTTTGCTGCTTCTTAGCCAATCAGGATGCACTTCACCTGGCCAGACAGGGGGAGGGGGACGGGGACTCATGACTTACTGGGCCTGAACTACATTTGCATTTGAAAGCCGGGTCTCCGGCTTTCAGGACTTCCAGGCGCCATCGCCTCCTCCCAGCCTTTAGCCGGTTCACACATGAAGGTTTGTGTGTGTGTGTGTGTGTGTGCATGCATGTAGGAACCCCCAAAGGCTCTTTTCTCCACAGTACTCTAGAAGGAGGACGTTTGGAGATAGGTTTAACCAGATTCCATGATGACTGGACCTATATTACCTGAAATTAGGTCTGCCATCTTTTTCTTTTTCTTGGCAGAGTCTTTAACAGCACCATAACAGGCAGTCTTGACACAGTAATTCAGCAATGGGGAAAACAGCACCTATTGGATTTCGCCTTACCATGATGCTGTTAAAGGGAATAAAGGGTGGCAACTCTACCTGCAGTACCTTACGTTGTCTAGGGCCTGACTCTCAGGCACCGAGGCTCCTTGAGGTAAAATTTGGGTGCTGGGGAGACAATGCTCTTGGCTGCCCCCTCCCCACCCTTCCTTGCTCCACAACTCCATGAGCCCTATATCTGAAGATTTCAAGTCCTGTTTTACAACTCCTGCCCTCTATGGGTGCCTAGGCCTCAGTCCTCCTTGCAGCTTTTGAAAAGAAAGAGTGTGCATTGCGGCAATGCCTTTTTCCTTCCTATGTTTGGTGGCAATAAGGCTGGCAATGAAACAGGGTAGTGGCGATGAAGAGCCTGGACCCAAGGAATTCTCTCCCCGTCAGTCTAGAACAGACTTCCCCAACCTGGTGCCCTCCAGGTGTTTTGGACTGCAACTCCTATCAGTTCCAGCTAGTCTAGGCCATGGTCAGGAACACTGGGAATTCTAGTCCAAAACATCTGGAGGGCACCAGGTTGGAGAAGGTTGGTCTGGAATCTAGAATGACAGCCTAAACCGACAAATGTGTAGGTCACTTTTAGGCACTCATCAACTGTAGTAAGGGTTGCCACCATTTTTCCTGGAAGGGCTCCTGTGCCTTTAATAGTTGCAGAAAATTATCAGACCAATTTTTCCCTATCATAGGGATGAAGTGATGGGAAAACAAGTCATTTCACTTGTCTCAAAAAAACTCTTAAAAATCCCAGTGCATTCTGAATGTGATGTTTTCTTCAGGGTTCTGAAGGATGTAGCCATGGTTCAGAAGCACAGCATGGCTGTGTCGTGTCAGATGGAATGTCTTCTTCCCCTGCTCCACAGATATGGGTGCTGAGGAGGTCTGGAGGGCCCTGCATGAGGAACCCAAGTACCAATGTGAGCTTGCAGCAGCTAAGAAGGGCCGCACACTCTCTCAGCAGGTGAAAAGTATGCTTGGGACTAGATTCAATAGGAAACTTAACTGTCTGAGTATCCTTTTGTTGCCAGATGGCTGCCTCTCCCATATCTCTGCTAGAGACTTCCTTGCTATGTATATATTAACTGTACAGTAATACCTTGGATTGCAAGTAACTTGGTTTGAGAGTGTTTTGCAAGACAAGCAAATTTTTAAATATTTATTTTAAAAAAATTGACTTGATATACAAGCAACGTCTTGCAATACAAGTACTGTAGTACGGCTTAAATTAAAAATCTCTGTACAAATTTTTTTGGGGGAATTTCATTTTGATATAAGAGTGTTTTGGATTACAAGCACATTTCCGGAACGAATTATGCTCTCAATCCAAGGCATGACTGTATCTTTACACCTGGTTCTCTGGGTCAGAGCCTCTGTTCCTGTGCTGGTTGTGCAGGACACCATCTGAATCTCTCTATCAGCCCTCTGCCATTGCTTCCATGAGAAATAAAGGCACTTGCAGCTACCGTATATATCCTGCCCCTCTGTTGCAGTTGCAACATTCAGGGCAGGTTACAACGATGATAAAACATTTACAAAACATAAAGTTCATATTTTGCATAATCTGTCCTAGCTTCTCTAACTTTAATCTACCCACTAACACAACCCTGTTGTATTTTAGCCATGATTCAGTAAAAATCACATCGTTTCACACAAGAAAAAATAAATTTATTTTCAGAAGGGTTGTGTGTGTGTGAGAGAGAGAGATTTTACACTTTGATCTTAATGTCGCTTTGTGTTTTGTATGTAATCCCCTGGCTGACAGCAACTTGAAACTGTTATTATGGAACCTGGCAACCTCTGAGGAGGTCAGGTTGTTTGGCAAAATATACTTCTGACCTCTGTGCCACTGTCTGGAGAACAGAGTCCCCTCCCCTCCCCAAGAATGCAGAAGTTGTCAGTTCCCTTTCAAGGGAATTATAACCTTAAACAAAAGGCTATCTATTATTGTCAGGGATGTGTGTGACAACAACATTCTAGCTTCATTCCTCTCCCGCTATAGTGTAGCTCTGCGTTTCCTTTTCTTGGCCTCTGTTTTTCCTCAGCTGCTCACTTAGCCAAACTTTGGCTTTAAAACAAACTGTGTTTGTTTTATGTGTTATGAACTACTAGACAGATAGGTTGTTCAGGTTCAGCCACCACCTGAAGCTCTGGTTGCTTGATAACAACTTCCAGAGGAGTGGCTGTGTTAGTCTGCTGCAGCAAAAAACAACAAAGAATCTTGTGGCACCTTAAAAACAAAAACTTAACACATGTATTGTGACATAATAAGATTTTGTGGACATGGGATATCCTCAGTTGGCAAGAGAATAAGTACAGTAACAATTCACAACAGCAGTAATAGTTTATAACATCTTCCTAGCTTTGCTAGGTTAATTAACACCTGTAGTGGTAGAAGAAGGAAACCATTGTTATTGTATCAGTTATCAGGCAGTTTGATTCTATCTGTTTAGACTTGAATTCAGGCAATGGCTTCCTCTCCCACTGCAGGTATTAATTAACATAGCAAAGCTAGGATGATTGTGTTACCAATTACTGCTGTTGCAAACTTGACTGTGTTGGATCCAGCTAAGCCTCCCATGGATGGAAGGGCTCCTTCTGTCCACAGATGGCTTCTGATCCAGGGGGAATCCTGTTGGCATAAGCAGCGGGAGGAGTAGAACTCCACTCAGGGGCTGCTCCTGCTGACAGAATAAAAGTGCTACTGTGTACTATTTTGCTTTTCTCTATATCTGTGTATTTTTAAGTATTCCAGCCAGTTGACAATAACCCCCCCCTTCTTCTTCTTCTTCTTCTTCTTCTTCTTCTTCTTCTTGATTTATACTGCCCTTTTTTTAACTGAAGTACATGAGGTAGCTTTCGAGAATATAAATATAATCCAAAATAAGATAAAATACAGCCTAAAAATATATCAGTTTATAGCAAAGAAACACACATATTTAAATTTAGAACTGCAGCAGACAGAATATAAAAAATAGGCTCCTCCAAATCCTGCTTAAATAAAATCTTCCCCTCTGCTCACCCAAAAGGGAGGTGGTGGGCTCTCCCACTCTGGAGGCATTCAAGGTACAGCTGGACAGACATCTGTCAGAGATGCTTTGACCTGGATTCCTGCATTGAGCAGGGGGTTGGACTCGATGGCCTTGTAGGCCCCTTCCAACTCTACTTTTCTATGATTCTATGAAAAGCAGGCAGTGAGGGGGCTGGGTGCCCTTCTCTCAGGATGCCATTCCAGAATCCGACCCTCGACAGCCAAAAATACCCTTTCTGGAATCCACCCTCATTTTAGATGGTTTTAGATGTCCACGGGGGGGGGGGGGGGTCATGTTGAGTCATTCCCCTCTGAAGTAGAGTGATGGTTATGCATCAGCTGAAGTGAGCTCTAGTCCACGAAAGCGTATGCCATGATAACTCTCTTCCTCTTTAAGGTGCCACAAGACACTGTGGGACTGGGTTCAGACAACATGATAACCCACAAGGGTTGAGTGTGGGTTGTCGTTGAACCGTGGGTTGTTGTGGGTTATCGTGTTGTCTGAACCTAGCTGCGCTAACAAGCCATAGCTTGTTAAACACAAACAACCCATGAAGAGAACCCATCGTTTGTTGTTGGGTTGTGAACTGTGGGTTGTTCACCACGGTTTGTTATCTCAGCTGGGTTCAGCCAACATGATAACCCATGGGTTATTGTGTTGTCTGAACCCAGCCTGTGAGTCTTCCAGGGTCTGGATTTGAAATATTTTCAGTACCTGGACTAGATTCTATCAGTGCCCTGGTCTCTGTTCTGAGACTTTATCCTGATATGGGGCCACCAGCTGAAGTACCTCTGCCTCTTTCAAGGTACCCTGGCTAGGATGTCCTGCTACCACACACCGGCTGCAGCAAGTGGCTCTTTGGCGGCAACATCTGTATGAGATGCATCACCTTGGGAAGCAGCACCAGCGTAGAGCCAGCCATCTCCTGGCCACAAAGCACCTCACTGACCTCAGTGACACCTATGGGGCTGAAGGACCAATGCGCTACTTCCACTGCACTTTAGACAAGGAACAGATGCCATTGCACTTGGTGTAGATCAGCATTTTCTCAAATTCTGGGCCAGGGACCATGAGTAGCTATCAGCCCATTTTCAGGTGGGCCTCAGTGCTACAGCCCACCCAGTACTTCTAGCAGGAGGGAGGGATGAAATGAACTGGCAATATGGAGGGATAGGTTATACAAGTTAATAAGTGTGATAGTGAAGGGGAGATGACATGACGAGATGAGTAATAATACTTTGATAAGCATAGTGGGGGAGGAGGCAAACAACATAAAATAAAAAGTCTTCCACTTAGAGCATCTGGAACAGCAAATTCTGCCTCAAATTGGGAGGCTGAATCATAATAACTCCAGAGCCAATGTGTGTACTTAACTTGAGGAAAGCTGAATTATGGAAATCCCTGCAGCAAAGAATTTAGCAATTTGCAAAGAGAGATTCTATGCCAATAAAAATATCCTATCAATAATTGCCGTTTGATAATGCCAAACTTCACCTCCCCATCAGCTGTCATTTTGTGACTGGCTCCACCCCATCACTCCCATTTTGTTGATTGGTGGCCTTGGTCATTTTCAGCTCTCTCAAGGAGCCCCTGAAGATAGAAAGTTTGAGAAGCCCTGGCATAGATAACTCTGAGGCTGGAGTGGACTACTCTCAGGGTTGTAGCCATTATATAGAGTGTGACTTGTTGGGACCGGGTCCTTCTTAGAGATAAGCCAGATCTCTCCCCTGAATGTTTAGTTATTGTTTCTAAAAAAAAAAAAAGTCTCTAGACATGTTTACTTGGACTTCCAAAAGTCCCTTACCAAAGACTTTTGGTAAGACTCCTGCACAAACTTAGCAGGCATGGGATAAGAGGAGTGGGCCTCTCTCATACTAGAAACGGGGGTTATCCACTGAAGCGGAATGGTGGGAGATTCAGGACAGATAAAAGGAAGTACTTCTTCACACAGTGCATAGTTAAGCTATGATATTTGCTTCTACAAGATATGGTAATGGCCACCAACTCAGATGGCTTTAAAAGGGGATTAGACAAATTCATGCAGGATAAAGCTATCAATGGCTACTAGTGCTGACAACTATATGCTACCTCCAGGATCAAAGAGGAATCATGCCTCTGAATTCCACTTGCTGGGGAACACAAAACAGGAGGGTGCTGTTGCACTCATGTCCTGCTTATGAGCTTCCCATGGGCATTTGTTTGGCCGCTGTGCGAAAAAAATGCTGGACTAGATATGCCATTGGTCTGATCCAGCATGACTGCTGTTATGTTCTTGATACAGAGATCTCTCTAAAATGTCCTGAGTGGAGACAGCAATCAATTTGGAGCAGGTATTTCAACACCTGTCCCCAGCTAAAGGTGGGATGAAGGTGTTAAAGAAACTGCAGTTGGAGACAGCAAGCTAGGTTTGAGTTCTGTAAGCACTGTAGGGTGAAGGTATCTCTTTTTCTGGGGATCTGATATGGGGATACTTATCACCCTCTTTAAGAAGGGTGATAGAACAGACTGTGGAAACTATCGGGGCATTTCTCTCTTAGCAACCGCAGGTAAAATATTTGCTAGGATTCTCGCAAACCGTCTTCTATCTATTTCAGAAGAGATCCTCCCTGAAACTCAATATGGTTTCCGCCCCTCTAGAGGGACAGTAGACATGATTTTTACTGCACGTCAGCTCCAAGAAAAATGCCGGGAGCAAAATCAACCCCTTTATATGGCATTTATTGATCTGGCTAAGGCCTTTGATACTGTAGACCGTACAGCTCTCTGGACTATCCTTATGAAAATTGGATGCCCCAATAAATTTGTGAATATCTTGCAACTTCTCCATGACAACATGACGGCAACGGTTTTGGACAACAACGGCTCTCATGGTGCTCCATTTAAAGTGGGATCAGGTGTTAAACAGGGATGTGTTATCGCCCCAACATTATTTGCCATTTTCATCGCCATGGTTTTACATCTTGTCAAGGGGAAACTTCCCACCGGTGTGGGAATTATATATCGAACAGATGGAAAGCTTTTTAATCTCAGCAGGCTGAAAGCAAAAAGTAAGGTAATTACAACCTCCGTTGTAGAACTTCAGTATGCTGATGATAATGTGGTCTCCGCACATTCAGAGGATGATCTCCAAACTATCCTAAATGCTTTTGCAGAAGCATACGAAAAACTTGGTCTCTCACTTAACATCAAAAAAACCAAAGTGCTTCATCAGCAAGTGCAAGCCAATCCTTTGGTGATGCCATCTATCCAGCTTGGCGGGACAATACTGGAAAATGTCGATCATTTTCTCTATCTTGGCAGCTATCTTTCTGTTACAGCTAACATCGACAGTGAAATCCAGCATCGTCTGAGCTCCGCAAGTGCCGCATTTTCTCGAATGAAACATAGAGTGTTCGAGGATCGGGATATTTGTAAGAAGACCAAAACACTGGTTTATGAAGCCATTGTATTACCAACTTTATTGTATGCCTGCGAAACATGGACTATCTATAAACGTCACTTCTACCTCCTTGAAAGGTTTCATCAACGTTGCCTCCGGAAAATCCTGCAAATTACTTGGGAAGATAGGCGAACAAATGTCAGTGTACTGGAAGAAGCAAAGACTACTAGCATTGAAAAAATGATCCTTCAACGCCAACTTCAGTGGACCGGTCATGTTGTTTGAATGCCTGACTGCCGTCTCCCAAAGCAGTTACTTTACTCCCAACTCAAGGATGGAAAGCGGAATATCGGTGGTCAATATAAGAGGTTTAAAGATGTTCATAAGGCTAATCTAAAAAAATGCAATATAAACATCGAAAACTGGGAAGCTCTGGCCCATGAACGATCTAAATGGAGGTTGGCCTTTCACAAAGGTTCCATGGACTTTGAAGAAGCCCGAGTGCAAGGTGAAAGGGAGAAACGTGCTAAGCGAAAAGCACGTCAAATGAATCCTTTACAGGACCATCTTCTATCTGGTAACCTGTGTCCTCACTGTGGGAAGCTGTGTGGATCTAGAATTGGCCTCCACAGTCACTTATGGACCCATCGCTAGAGTCTACACAATCTTCTTTAGAATTTCCTCCTTTTATCCTGGAAGACAATCTTACTCGGTCACGAGTGATCGCCTGATGATGATGACTTGTTTTGCTGCCCTAGTAGGAGTGCTATGCTGATTGCATCCACCTACACTCTACTTGTATATTTGTAAATAATATCTCTTCTACACAAGGATGTTAATCCGATGCATCTACTTTTGGAATCAGATCCGAGCACTATATGAGGAATGTTTCCTTTCCTGCTTTTCCACTACATAACCTCTCAGTGGCACTGTGGAATAGTGGAAAATAGCAAATACACAAGTGGAAACAGCGTTTTCTTTCTCTTTTCAGAAATAATACCCCATTTTCCTGCTCTAAAAAAACTTGCTGAAAGTGCTGTTTATAAACAGAAGCAAAGCTGGAGGGTCGTGGCATTGTCTAAAGAACCCATAAAGAACTGTGATTAGGGAATGATGGGCGCACAATAAATGCCTTGTGTAGAAAAGCTCTAAATCGAATATTACAAAAATACCATAAGTCTCCAGTGATCCCTTCTCCAAAAAGAAGCTATCCTCTGGTAAGCATTGCCCCTGGAATGTCTTGCCACTTGCAGAAGTGGGGAGCGGGTAACAAAAATATATAGGGAAATCTGTGTTGGAATGGATTATCTGAAAATGACAATCCTGTAAACAGGATTCCAAATTTCTGTGAGTTCTCCTTCACAAAAGATTATGTTGATAAGTTATCCAGCGTTTACATTTCTCATGCACATGTATTCATGAGATCAGTTCAAAATCTAATCCTTTGATTACCTGGATATAATCTTTTTTAATATAGTTCTTCATATTAGGGGTCTTTGGCACTTTTCCCAAGGGAGAATATCAGCCTTCAGAAGGGAATGTTGTGCCTTGGCTAGTAACAGCTTTTCATGTGGAACATTTACATAGGAACAATGGAACCATGTTTCCAAGATGTTGCGGAGAAGTTCAAGGGTGCTGGAGTGTCAGATTTTGCAGACAATGGTTCATTACAGCCTCAAAGCCACCTGCTGCAGTCTGTGGGGGCTGTAACAGTGGGAGGGATCAATGCAACCATTTAATCAGGAGTCTTAAGAAAGGAACCTGATATGCAGACATCACATGTAGCTCATGGAATGGAAAAATGGCACTGTTATGTGTGATTCAGAGAGTGAGGGAGAGAGAAAAGTAATGGGAACCAGCAGGTTTCTTAGAATGCGTGCATCCAGACAAGATGGCAACTTCCTAAGCTTCTAGGGTGACCAGATGTATAAGAAGACGGGCCTTCTGGACATTCAAAAGTGGGTGTTCTGGTAACTGCTCCTTTTCTCACTCCTGCAGAACTGCAAGTGCCAAAACTGCCTTCTTCACAGCTGCTAGGTTCAGGAACCTTGGCCTCTTCTGCATCTGTTTACTCTTTTTGTTCTGGAATGGACACTGTTGGGAAATATCCAAAAGAAAGGTAATTATGTTCCTCTCTGGCATACCATAGTGCACACTTTGGGGAAATTATCCATACGAAGAACGGCACAGCCCATGCACGCTCAGCTTGTGGACTGGCAGGAACCATTGCAGGCTGAAGCTGACCCGTCTGGACTGAAAGGACCAGCAGCTCTGAACATCACTTTTAATCCCTGCAGTCAGATATAAATGGTCTCAGAGGTCAGACCATAAACATAGCTCCATGATCAAGATTTTCTGCGGTTTTTACATCAAAGATCCATGTATCTACTGATTTGCTACACAAGCACATAATTTGCTACTGGAGAGTAATTCATCAGCCTCTGGATCTCAGTTTTAGGTTTTTTGTTTTTGTTTATTTAAAAGAATGGATTAGTCCTCATGATTGCAGAATATAATGTGGAGATATCACCAAACCCCTCCTTGCATTTTTCTCTTTGGTTCCACTCCCCCTCCTTCTTTTTTTGAAAAATAAAAATAAAAAACTGTGAAGAAAAGAGCCTTTGGGGGGGGGGTTCACACACACACACACACACACACACACACACACACACCTCATGTGTGAACCGGCTGGGGTGGGGTGTGCATAGTTAGCGTGTGGAGAAAGGGGCCTTTGGGGGTTCCTGCATGCATGCGCACACACAACACCCCCTCATGTGTGAAGGCTGGGTGTGTGTGTGCATAGTTCCTCTTGAATGGGTGGCGCCTGGATGCCTGGAGAAGCTGGCCTAGGGCTTTCATATGTAAATAGTTCAAGCCATGAGTCATGAGTTCCCTTCCCCCTGCCTGGCCAGGTGAGGTGCATGGTGATTGGCTAAGAGGCAGCAGAGGAGGGGAGGGGGGAAAAAGGTATATTTCCCAAAGCGTGGGTTTTGGTCTTTGTTCTACCCGGCTGTGGTAATGGCGGTAAGCCAAGGACCCCAGGCAGCTCCTGGTGAAATTAGCTGGATTGAGGGCTCTAGTAAAGGCAAGCCTTGTGGGAGTTTTACCCATCTCAGACCTTCGGGTAGGTGTGGTAATCTCCCTCGGGAAGCGAGGCTGTGCTGGATTTAACCCTTGAAGAGAACACCCTCAGGTAACAGGTGTGTGCCTGAGAGATATTAAGGAATCAGGTTTTATTGTTCTGCAGCTTTACTGTGTACTAACGTGTCTCTCTCTTTATTTTGTGTGCTTCTCTCATTTCCCTAATCTTGTTGTAAAATGCTACCAGAATAAACCTTGTCCTGGTTTTACCCCACATGGTGTTTGTGGATTGCTCTGTGGCTTCAGTAACTAAATCAAGGTTACAGAATTAAAGGCGAGTCCCTCAACAGAGATCCAAGTAGGATTGCAGACAGCTGAGGCTGGCAATCTGGTACCTTGAGATCTCTGGGGGTCTTGGTTGTTTTGAAGTAGGAAAGGGTGGGGGTGTGGTGGGCCAGCCAGCCCCCCCTTCCTCCACAAAAACAGTCCCTTGAAATCTGGATCTCCAAAGCAGAATAACATTTGCAAATAAAGCAAAGTGAGGGGAGGGGGGCTCCAAAGAGAACAGATAAGAACATAAGACCGTAAATAAAAATATTCATTCAAGAACATAAGACCACTTCTGGGGTCCAAGTTGGTGGCTATCACAGAATCTTGCGGTAGCGAATTCTATAGTTTAACTCTGTGCACCACTATGCAAAGCAATTTAATCTGTCCTGAATCTCCCACTATTCAGCTTAATTGGATGGCTCTGGGTTCTAATATTATGACCAGCCAGATGGGCGATTAATAAATATAATAAATAAATAAATATTTATAAATATTGAGAAAGGGAGAAAAACCTCTCCCTATTCATTTCTCTGCACCATACATAAGTTTATGCACCATTCATAAGTTTATGCTTCTGTCATGAGGCTCCTTACTAATCTTTTACTAAACTGAAAGGCTCCTAATGTTGTAACATTTCCCTTTTCTTCACCTTTTCCAGCTCTACAATATCCCCTTTAAGGTGCAGTGACCAGAACGGTACACAGTATTCCAAGTGTGGTTGCACCATGGATTTGTATATTACAATCTTGGCTGTTTTGTTTTTGATCTCTCTCCTAATGACCCCTAACATGGAATTTGCCTTTTTTTTTTACAGCTTCCATATATTGGGTTGATGTTTTCATTGAACTATCCCCCAGGATCCATTCTGTAGTGGTGAGAGTGTTGGACTGGGACTCGGGAGATCCAGGTTCTAGTTCCCGCTCAGCTATGAAACTCACTGGGTGACTTTGGGCCAGTCACTGACTCTCAGCCTAACCTACCTCACAGGGTTGTTGTCAGGATAAAATGGAGAGGAGGAGGAGGAGGAGGATTAAGCCGCCTTGGGTTCGTTGCAGGGGAAAAGGCGGGGTATAAATATAATAAATGTATATGCAAAGTTAGGTTTTTTTGTCTCAATGTGCATCGCCTTACAGTGGGCAGGTTTGCACATCATAATAAATAGTGTGGTCATAAATACTGCCAGATCACTCCCACTGCAAACAAGAGCTGCCAAACAATCTATGGACCCAACAACAAACCGTGGGTTATTTATCTGACTTTTTGGCAGAGAGAGAAGCCAAAGGTCTGGCTCTGAACATTGTGCTAAACAAACCTCAGAACCAAAAGTCCCGCTTGCAGCGGGAGCGATCAAGCTGCATACATGAGCATGCTGCTTGGACATGACAAACCAGAGTTCCAGAGGCATCCTGGCTTATGATGTGCAAAGTGGGTCACTAGCTTGCACTGGACTGCATTTGCTAATTCAATGCCCATTCACCCAGTTTGGAGAGATCCTTTGGGAGCTCTTCACAATCCTTTTTTGTTTTGTTTTTATCCCCCAGAATATGTGGTGTCATCGGGAAACTTATCCACCTCACTGCTCACAATTACAGCAAATGTGCTCAAGTATTTCTGAAATCAGAATTTGTACTTTCTGGCTACAGAACTGAGATTTACTTAATTTTATTGATGAAGTACAGGCAGCACTTTCAAGGGTGTCCCTTCAAATAGGTTAGAAAGCTGGTGCAGTTCCCCACCATTCCTCAAAGGACTCTCTGAAGACTGGTCCACATACCTTGCAATACTGCTAAATTTCCTACCCGTGAATATGCTTGACTTCATGCTTGTGTTTGTGTGGAGAAAGTACGGTAGCATGTGAAGTGGAAGTACATGTGTACCTAGATCAACATGTTTGCTTTAATTCATATAGAGAGGAAATGCTTGTGATGGCGCTCAAAAGGGAGTCACAGTGGATATTGGAAGTGAATGCACTATTTATGAATAAAAACAACAGTCTTGTGGCGCCTTAAAGTCTTCTTAACAGATTTGTTGTGGCATAAGGTTTCATCTGATATAAGTCAGCTCTAGTCCATGAAATCTTATGCCACAAACCTATTAGTCGATAAGTGCAACAAAAATTGTTTTTGCTGCATTTTGGTTTGTCCTTAATAAAGGAATTGCCCAACTGTGGCTTTTGGATATTTTTCTTAAAAAATAACTTCTGTGCTCAGGATACCTTTTATTCTTAAGCATCACCTATTTCCCCCCCTCCCTGATAGAGGTTCTATACACAATAGAATTTTCAGAGGTATAGCTTTTCACTCACTGCTGGGAGAAGCTACATCTGATGAATTTCTGCCTGCCCCACAGCTTATTAAAGGTATAGACCAGGGGCAGGGAGCCATAATGCAGTGGGGGGAGATGGCCCCCTCCATCCTGTCCTCCATGGACTGTATGCCGTGGTGGGACCATGTCCCCTGATGTCATTTGGTTCCTGCCAACCACAACAGGAGGATGAGTTTTCCAATGCGGCCACAGGAACTGGCTTCCCTTTCTCCCACTAGGGAGAGGACACAGGGCAGGTGAAGCCTGATCAGAGATAATACCTCCCCACCTCCTCACAAAGCCCCTGGTAGCCTCCAGGCCAGGGGGCAGAACTTGAGGAAGGGGGAGGCGACGGGGAGGGGCAGGACATGCAAAAGAGCCGAAGCCTCCATGGGCCAGATGGGCAACCTCCTGTCTTATATTTTATGTGCAATAGTTACTGTGCTTCAGCAAATTTGCATAAATCTCCCAGAAATTTTTTTAAAGTTAAATTTGCATAAATCTCCCCAAAGGTCTGTGTGGGGGGCGAGTATATTAAATATGCACAAATCTTCCCAAAGGTGAAAAAAAATCTACAAAATAAACTCTACTCTGCTAACGAGCTCATTTGTGGAGTGGCATAGAAGGCTGCTGAGCTTGTGCTGCAAAGGCCCATGGGATACATGCCAGGAGCAGGTGGGAGGACTAAGGGGAAAACAAGCCACAACAAGCCACAGAGCACCTGATCGTCTGTCTGCAGTAACATGGATTAAGCAAACAAACAACCAACCCACCATGGATTATTTTTAGAGTGGTTTATCGTGATGTGTGAGCCAGCCCAGTGGGTTTGCAGGGTGGCTTGTGCATGGTTAACAACTGCACTGAGGAAACGATGCCAGCAGGTTCGGACATCACAACAAGCCACCCGGAAACAAACAAGGCTGCGAATCCACCGTGGGTTGTCGTGTTGTGTGAACCAGGCCATTGTAACTAAGTAAACAGGGCTGGTGCTACCATTAGGCCAACTAGGCAGCTGCCTAGGGCGCAGGGCTAAAGGGGGCACCAGAAATAGGGAGGGCTCAAGTGGGAAGGGGGGGCGCTAAATATCTGATTTTGCCTAGGGCACCAAACTGCCTTCCACCGGCCCTGTAAGTAAACCCTCTCTTTTAGGATGCTGGGATGCTTCTCATTTTCTGTTGGTCAGGTCTGCCATGGGTCATTTTGGAGCTCAGCTCAGCCCAGCCAGCTGCACACCTGTTCCCAGCAGAGTTCACTCCAGCAGGTCTGGTCGGGCCTCACTTGCTGGGTCACCTTATTCTTCTGTGTGGCATGAGGCCACTCCCTGGTTGGGAGGGGAATGGGGAACGTCTCTACCTGGCCCGCTGCCTTACTTCATCTGGCTGAGCTGCAAAAGCAGGGCCGATCCCTCCGATTGCCTGGCACTGCATGAAGGGAGGAGGAGCTGCTGGAAGAAGGAAACCTCCGGGAACAGACGGCTCTGAGCAGCCCTTTGCCCTGCAGAGCTCTTGAGTTTTGTGTGCACTACACAGGAAACGTGCACACAGTCTGCACATGCATCCAAACTGGCCAGGAGTGCAGAACACCTCCCCACCCAGGTGTGCACAAGGCCTTGAACAGCAACGGAAGCATATTTACAGGTAGGAGCTGGGTCCTTCTCTCTCTCTGCCTCTCTCCAATTCCTTGGGCTACCTGGCAGCTGGCATGCAAGTACTCTGGGCTTCCCTTTGCACTTCAAGGCCTTTCTACAAGCCGGACAGACAGCCACCTAGTGTTGGGCAAGGAAGGCTCAATGCAAAGGGTTTCTCTGTTGCTGTTTTTTTCAAGGGGAGGGGTCGGGAGTGCACACATCCCTCTTTCTTAGAAAAGGGTTGCAATGCAAGTCAGGCAGCTGAGCTGGATCCTGAAATTCTGCCCAGATGTTGTAGTTTTAGCTATTTTGTGGTGAGGGAGGGGGAAACTCTGTACATGGTCAAAAGAACTCTGTCCTTGATTATTACTTCACAAGTTCCAGATGTGCTGTCCGGAAAATGCATCTGGGGCTAAGGCTGAGTTTGCTGCAGTTCAATGTAAGTTCTGGCCAAAGTTGGGTGTTCTATCTGTTCCATGAAATGTATTTAAGCAATGCATTTAATTAAGCAAAAGGAAGCTGAACAAAAGATGCAGTTGGGAAGTGAATAATGGCTGGAACCATTCCCATTAAAGCTCAGATCCTGGTATTGAGCAGCCAAGGTGGGGATTAAATCTCAGGACAAGCTGTCAACAGAGAAGACCCACCCCACCCCCATACACACCTTTCACTCTAGAAAGAGGTTTTTAACCCAATGCAACATTGTTGATACCACAAAGAATCTGGTGGGAATTCCTGTAAACTGAGTGGAGAAGGGGGTCAATGTAGGGGTTGTAGGCAAGGCCGTACACATTCATTGTACTGTGCAAGTACAGAAACTGGTACTTGGCACAACATTCAGAAACCTGATCTCATCTTTCATATTTTTTTTTTTTTAAAGGCAGCATGTTTCTAGCCCTCAAGGCACTGAAGATAGGTTTGCAAGTGCTTGGGCGATGCCTGTTAAAATTTCAGCAAGGTGGAGAGGGGTATAAAGCGGGATTTCCAATTGACAAAGGTTGGAGTGTCAGTGCTCTGCATAGTTCTTTGCCCCTCCTTATGGCTTGCAGAGTAAATTATAAAAAAATTGCACATATAGGCAAATAGGCTTAATTTGTATCATTTATAGGAAAATTCCATTTCCCTAGCACATACTTTGGGGGGGGGGGGCGTAGTGCAGAGATATACGTAGTCCTGCTTTAGAGCATTGGGCCTGGGTTTCAGAGAATAACATTGGGTGACTGTGTCTTAGCCCTCTGGCAGCTGAAATGCCATAGTGTTTTGTCCTCGGTGTTGCTCAACTTTTATATGAAGCTGTTGGGAGTGGTCATTAGGAGATTTGGGGCAAGGTGCCACCACTGTGCTGATGACACCTAGCACTATTTGTCTGTGACATCTGAATGAGGAGAAGCTGTGCACATTCTGAACCGGTGCCTGGATGAGGGCTGATAAACTGATGCTGAATCCTAATAAGACACAGAGACCCTATGGGTGGGTGATTCCCAGGTCCAGGAACTGGGTTGTTTACCTGTTCTGGATAGGATTGCACTCCCTCTGAAGAAACAGGTACATAGTTTGGGGGTGCCTTGGATCCTTCCTTGTCACTGGAAGCCCAGGTGACCTCGGCCCAGAGTGTCCATTACCAACCTTGGCTGGTGCATCAACAATGCCCATTCTTGGATAGCGATAGCCTAGCCAGTGAGTTTCATGCACTGGCAACCTCACAATCAGACTACTGTAATATGCTCTATGTGGGGCTGCCTTGCGCCTGGTTCGGAAGCTGCAGCTAGTGCAGAATGCATCAACAAGGATGCTCAGTGGAGCACCTAACTATACACATATTATACAGGTCTGTGGCTCATGCTGGCTCAGCTTGTCTGAGTGTGGAAAGCTAAGCAGGGTCAGGCCTGGTTATTACTTGGATGGGAGACCCCTCCTCTAGTTTCCTGCATTGAGCAGGGGGTTGGACTTGATAGCCTTGTAGGCTCCTTCCAACTCTATGATCTATGAAATCTATGAAACACCAAAGTTAAAAGAGCTGCAGTGGCTGCCTATTAGCCAACAAGCCATGTTCAAGCTTCTGTTGTTATACAAAACCCCAAATAACTTGGGACCAGGATATCTAGCTGACTGCTTTCCCTTTTATATACCTAATTGACCCCTGAGATCTTCAGAGGAGACATTATTGATCGTTCTGTGACCCCTGCACTAGAGGCACCCCCCTCTGAAACACTCTCCCATGTGTGGTTCGAGAGGCAGAAACTGTGGCAAGCTCCAAACACCTCTTGAAACAGGCTTTCCCTGACAAATGTTACTGTCTTTGCTGTGATGTTTTTGGTTCTTTATTATTTGATGTTGCTTTTATATGGCATTATATATGCATTTTAGTGTGAACTGCTTAGAGAGTTCAGTTATATTAAGCAGTATTTTATAATTAAATGAATGAATGATTATACACATCTTGGCAGGTGAGTGATAAGAGTGAAACATTACAAGGCATCTTACACCTCTCTCTGGTTAGGGTTGCTACCTTTTTCTGAAAGGGTTCCTGTCTCTTTAACACCTGCTTAACAGCAAGAATTTCAGCATCTAATTACTGTAGATTTTTTTTAAAAAGTTCATTTGTTGAAGCACAGGAGACCTGCCAGAAGAAAAAAGTTGGCAAGCCTATGCCCAGATATGCCATAGCATGGTGGAAGGGCTTATTCCGTACTGCCTATCCTCATAGCGATTGCACTTCATTACAAACCAAAAGCCCTGTGCTGTGTTCAGGATATGTAGCTAAGAGAGAGGCCTTGGTTTCTGGCTCCATGTGGGTTTCCCCCATTCCAGGCTTATTCGCTATCCTCTATGCAGAGCTGGGGAATCCTCGTGGCAGCCCAGTGCCAAAGGAAAAGATAACGTCCAACTCCAGGAATAGCTCAGCTTTTTGCCTGGAAAAGCCACTGATGAAGACCCTGGGAGAAGGCACTGTTTCCCACCCTGCCCCCTCTGTGAAAGGGAAGCATCCCATCAAAGCTGAAGGGAGGCTGGGCAGGGAAAGTTGCTTCAAATGGGAGGATAAGCTATTCTTAGTACTTTCATGAGAAAGCCTGGTGCAAGACACAACAAGTGCATTCCTGCCTGGCTGCTGCCAGGCTCCCTGGGAACGGGCTGTGGCTGGGCAGGGTGTGGGCTTGGCCAGCTCCTTTGTCCCCACAGACCCCATTTCAGACGGAGACAGGGCTGTGCTCTGCTTTTCATGGCACCAGCTAAGGGCTTGCTTGGCCACTGGGCCATGACCTCTTGTCCCAGCCAGTGGATAGACAAGCTGAGATGTTGACCTTGCTTCACACGTAATCTCTGAACAGATTGGAGCGGAGGGGAGGCAATAGGCACAATCCTGCTGCTCACCCCTGTTACTTGCAAGTTTCCCTCAGCAGAGCTCTGGTCACTTGGCAAAGCAGTGAGCGTGAACCCTCTCTAGGATGCCAGGGGCCACAGAAATGATCAGAATTTAGACTGCTAAGGGTTTAGACAGAAAAAAAAGGCCTACAACTCCCAGCATGTCCCAGCCAGCTATGCTGGGAGTTGTAGGCCTTTTTCTGTCTAAACCTCCATAGGATTGTGCCTTAAGTGTCTCACTTTGCCCTCCCAGAGTTTGGCCTCCTGGTGAGGCTTGACTGGGAGTGGACCAAAGAACTTGCCTTTCTGGGAGTGGACCAAAGAACTTGCCTTTCTGTCATCTGAGGGAGAATCCTCCACCCTTTCGCTCCTTCCAGTGAGCCAGCTCTGGGCCTGGGCCTCCTGCAGCCGTGCAGGCTCTGCTCTGTGTGTGCCATGGAGCAGAAAGAATAGGCTGTGACATTCCCGTAGCTTAGAGACCGTTAGTCCTTTTCAAAGTCCCAGCTCCATTTGAATAAAAATCAGTCTCTCCAGCCCCGCTTGCCCACACTGAGAGGGGGGTTGGGAAGGGCTGGGTTATTTTTACCCACCGCCAGTTAAGTTCGCACGGCCGGAGTTCTCACGCCGCTTGGACAACGCTGCTTGGACAACGGGGAAATTGGGACACTGCAACGGAACAAGAGGGGACGTGTGTGTGTGTGTGTGTGTGTGTGCGTGCGTGCGTGTGTGTGTGCACGGGGAGAGGACATTTACTCTGTCTCCCCTCTAAATCTCTGTGCCCCAACTTGAAGCAGCGAATGAAGCAGCACCCAAGAGGGCCAGAGTAGCCCCAACCCTGAAGTGAGTATAAGAGCATCCTTGAGAATGGGATGAGAACAGTGCAAGAAAGCTCATTGCCTCTGAGGATTGGGGTGGCTCTGTCCACTTGAACAATATTTTTTTCCTCCTGACCAAATCTGCCAAGGGCAGGCAGAGTGAAACTTCATCTGTAAAGAGTACAGCTGAGGAGGTGGTTATGTGTTTTCTATGTGTATTGAAAAGTACCGTATGTGTGGCGGGGATCTGGAACTGTGGAGCAGGATTTTCTAATGTCCTGGAGTTGCCAAGTGTTTGTGTCAAAGGGATCTGTGGGGTGTTTTTCAAGTTTATTTTTAGTGGAGGTGGAGGTCTGTGCGTTACTCCAGAATGAGAGACAACTTGCAGCTTCCCCCCCCCCCGCCCCAATCTTCTGCTTTAAGTCCTCACAACTGGGCCTCCTTCATTTGTCTCCTCAAACTCCAAACCTCCTTTCCACATGGCCTCTCTTTCCTCACAACCTGGTCACACCTATCTTTCATTTGGCTCCTTCCCCTTCTACACCGTCCAGCAACCCAGTTTCTACCTCTCGCACATAAAATTCCCGCTAAATATTTCCCCTGAGGAAACACACACACACACACTCACACACATGCACTAATGTACAGGTGTGTTTATATAAAACTATATAGATTTTAAAATTACTAACTGGCTAGGTCAATTAGTCTGAACTTGGAAGAAAACAACAACAAGCAGCTGAGCGGCCAGGTTGGCATATTTCCCCACCTAGATTGGGCAAGAGTTGGCAACAGTTCCATGTAGCCGTTGAATCTCCTGCCTTCAAAAAGGCCCATTTCTACCTCTGGACACTGTTCTTCATATCCTGCCCCAACCATCCTACATTTGAGCCCTTCCCATTTTATATTGTTTCTGATGACCTGATATTTTCCCCTCATAGAGATGTGAAAGATCAAGGAAAATAGCCCAGACAATTTCAGTAGAACAAACCCCCTTCTTTCCCCATTTTCTCCCCGAGGACCTTTTTTCAATTTTTCCCAATGGAAAAACTGGAAATCTGGCAGAACAATGAAAAAAACAAAACCCTCCTATGAAACATTTTCCCTTTTGGAATGAGGGAAATGCTTTTTAAAACAAGGTTTTACTCATTCAAAATGTGTAGTGTGAAGATTTTTATATACGACAGTCTACAGCAATAGAGAATGATAACGTAATTTGTTTGTATACTGTAGTGTAGATATAATGTCACTCAAATCCAAGATGCATTTCTGCAACTAGAAGGTGGTGCTGCCCTCTTTGTGACAGAAGCATACAAAGCCTTTGCAGCTTCTGAATTGCCGCTTGCCTTCTTCGGTTGACCTTCGATCTAGTCATTTCTATTTTCAACTTTTATTTTTCCCAGTTTACCAGATGGCAAAAACGAAGATATGTGTGCTTAGATAGTGAAGGGTATAGCAACTTGTATTTGTCTCTTGAGTGTGCAAGCACACGCTCTTTTGGATTGGTGTAGTTGCAGTGTTGCTGTACAAAACTAATGCATTTCTACTTTTGAGGCTGGTAATCCTTTGCAGTTTACCTGGGAGTATTCTCCACTAAACAGAATGCAGTTTTTGAGGATTGCTCCATAAATTTCATAAATATGCCAAGACAAGAGTACAATTTTATATGCTAACTAAGTTACAAATTATGCATGTTATGTTGTTAAAGCAGCAAAATAAATTTAGGTTTGATAAGAAAGGATTGTATATATTTCCACCCCCCCCCCTCCATTTATTATTTCCTGGAAAAGAACGGGACATTCCCCCTGCCCCAGGCTTCAAAATTTTACATCTCTATGGGACCCCCTTGCAAATAAAGCTTTCCCAGTTGTAAGTAAGTCCCCTGGCCTCACAGTTTTGTGGGACATAGGGGAGGGGAAGGGAGGGGGACTTTATTGGGCTATAACCTCCTGCTTGCTTTTTCTTTTCCAGGTTGAAATCCTCCACATTGCCAATGGCACTGCTGCTCCACTTGCTTCTTTGGGGTAAGTGTTGACACACCTTGTCCTTTGGGATCTGGTCCAAACCCTCTGGCAATATATCTGCTGAATGGGTACATCTTTACCTGTGGTTCCCTGTCATTCTGTGGGTTCAGTTTATTGACCCCACATCAAATTGAGAATAGTGTTACAAAATATCATATAGAGATAGGGCTCCTGTCACACTGTGTTCGTTATCTGCCTAGAAGGGAGAATTTTTGGCCAGTGCAGTTTCTTCTTCCATCGCAGCACTATAACATGACAGGCTGGAAATCTTCCATTCTACATACCTGGGGTACTGAAACCCCAATCTATATAGAATCTGGCAAACTTACAGCATGATCCTATGCATGTTTACTCAGAGGTAAATCCTACCGAATTCAGTGGAGGTTGCACCAATAAATATGCATAGGATTGCATAGCCCTAGATTGGACAAATATCTGCTGTGATGTATATATTCATCCTCTTTGTTTCTCCTATAGGGCTAGAGGAGGGAAATGTCCTTGGTTCAGTGCTGCTTGGGGAGAGACCATAGTTCAGTGGCAGAGTGCGAGTTTTATTTTATTTATTAATTTATTATATTTATATCCCGGCTTTTTAATCCTCCTCCCCCTCTCCATTTTATCCTGACAACATCCCTGTGAGGTAGGTGAGGCTGAGAGTCAGTGACTGGCCAAAGTCACCCAGTGAGCTTCATGACCAAGTGGGGACTAGAACCCGGATCTCTCAAGTCCCAGTCCAACACTCTAACCACAACTCCATGCTGGCTCTCTGGTTTTGTATGCAGAAAACCACACTGGTTATGTATGCAGAAGGTCCCAAGAGCTATATCTCTGATCAAGCAGCTCCTTACATTCTATTGTTGAGTCAAACCTCTTCCTCGGAGAGGCAGGCACAGATCGTGTGCGTATGTATGCGTGCATGCATGCCTGGATGTAGGTGGGTGTGTCCCAGAGCCCATATCTGTCACTGCCCCCATGAATGAGAAATTAATTCTTTCCTCATTCCAGATGTTGGGCAAAAACATATTACTTAGTCTTGTGGTCTTGTCAGCAGCTTGAAAAGTGTCATCCTGGAATTACTAGTGTCAACTTATCTCCCATAGACAGAATGCATGTAAGTATGTATGTATAGAAACATACACAGACTTTTAAACAGTATAGATAAGTATTAACATTCTGAGGCCCAATTCATACCTGCCTGACTTTGAATTAGTACACTTTTTTTAATTTAAAAAAATGTGTTACGCTATGCAAGGAGTAAATAACCATTTGTCACAATCACAGATAGTGATTTTGCCCATCACTGCTCAACCTGTTTGCAGCGGTGTGCTGAAACTCAGTTTGTGCTCATGATGAACAATTCAGACAATCAATTTTCCACATGTCCAGCACAGCCCAAACAGAGAAAAGTGCCTGACTATGCTCAAGATGGTTATGGCTGAAACCGTCTTCAGATGCATGTATCTGATCCTTGTAAATGAGATTCAAAGATGCACCTGTGTGTTTCTGCTCCATGAATAATAATAATAATAATAATAATAATAATAATAATAATAATAATAATAATAGCAACATACAGGTTGGACATAGAGAAAGGGGAGGGGTGTTATGAAGATTTTTCCTGCATGCCCCTCTCCGAAACTCGCAGACGTGTTGGGGGGCAACCCTTTATGGGGAGGGTTCCATCTTGATGTTGCTAGATGGAGGTGGGACTTGTTCCATGGGATGACCTGTGGAGCCCCATTGGTTTCTCTCTGGACATGGCAGGTTTTGCACATGGTGTGGTGGCTTTCCGATTGACCATGACTGACACAAACAGTTGCATATCTCTGCCAAACTTCAAACATGTTCAGTACAGGCCTGCGTGCAGTAGCATGCTTTGACGCGTGCTCTGCAAAAGTCATGCCCGGGAGGGCCATTATGGATGAGACACAGCAGGGACTGGTAGGAACAAGACGTGGCTGAACCTGCACCAGCTGTGCAACAAAGGAGACTTTCTACCCCTTGCAGTCTCCATTCCATACTCACCTATAACCACCTGTGCCTGCCCAGAGGTACTCTCAAAAGCTAGGGGACTCCCAGATGCTGATGGTATCACTCCTATTGGTTAGTGGCTAATTCCTAAAAAGTGCCTCAAAGCCTTATCCATAATGCCAGTTGCATGATATTTGGCTCTGGGTGGTGTGTGGCGAATGCACTCTGCATATGCTAGAGCAGGACTAGATTAAGGCCAGCTGATGCCCTAAGCACAGCACAATAATGGTGCCCCCTTGGCCCTTCCATTGCTTAGCTGGCAAGACATTAAGACTCAATAAGTGCTGAAGGTGAAATAAGACATTAAACATAGTTTTCTTCAACGCCATCCCCCACTCCAGAACACACAACTATATTAAATGTAAACTGTTTTTAATTATATTTATTTAACACTAAATAGCAGCAAGCGATATAAGCCAACTACTTGCTTATAACTAGGGCAACAGAAAGAAATACAAATTTTCATCACTTTATGCATTTTTAATAACACTGTTATAAGGGGGGAAAATGGAAATGCAAAAATTTGTGGTACTCCGATACTCTGTGGTGCCCCCCTTCCCTTGGTGCCCTAAGCACGTACTTATATTGCTTAATGGTTAATCCAGGGCTGGCTCAGAGGCACATTACTTCCTGTGTTTCAGGGCTGAGTCCTGGTGAAATCTACTGGCAGTACCTGAACACATCCCCCTTGTACAAGCTTCGATGAATAATAATAATAATAATAATAATCATAGAATCATAGAATCATAGAAAAGTAGAGTTGGAAGGGGCCTACAAGGCCATCGAGTCCAACCCCCTGCTCAATGCAGGAATCAAGGTCACTGGTGGACATATCCCTACAACTCCACAGTTTGCCCGTCACCAACAGACGTCTGATATTATGTTAAGAGTGGGATTTTCCAGGATTGATGTACTACAGTTTCTCCCAAGGGTGCATGTATGAGACAGTGTCAGCTTTCCCCAACCTGGTCCTGGTGCCTTCTATATGACAGCTAGCACGGTAATGATCAGGGATGCTGGGAGTTGCAGTCCAAAATATCTGGAGGGCAACAGGTTGGGGAAGGCTAGAGACTGTTCTGGAGGTCACAGTAGCTGCTGCTACCGCAGAATGACTTGTGGCATTGCGGATACAGGGGTGGATCTTGGCTGGGTAGAGAAGCTTTGCATGGAGTCGGTCCTGGGTTCAAGCCAAGTTAAAAGCTCCCAGGTAGGACTTGGAAATTCCTCTCTCTGCCCAAGACCCTTGAATAATAATAATAATAATAATAATAAATCCCTCCTTATCTCACAATACAAGATTTCCCTGGGCAAGGAAATTATAATAGGGCATCATGTAGTAATATCCTCGTTCCCTACTTTTAAGGGAATGTTTCTGTCAGTAGCAAGGCTTAAACCTAGAACATGTGAAGCAACAACAGAAAAGGGAGTAATTGAACCTATGCAGAGTGCCTTTCCCTCCCCTCTGAGTAATCCAAGTGAGCCCCCCCCCCAAATATCTAGAATGCCTTTTTAAAAAAAACCTGGACCCTTTAGAATTGACACTGACATGCTGAAATTAAGTGGGTGAAGTTTCCCCCATCATTGTGTCCATATGAGGAGAGGCTTCACCTGCTTAATATCTGTGTGACCAGGTAAAAAGTTAATGTTTACACATAGCAAGCATCAGCGGAGAGGCATTCAGTAGTGGGAGGTGTGGCTTCCGGGCAGTCTTGACTCCCCCCCCCCCAAATCTTTTTAGAAATTAACTACACTATGTGCCCAGGTGGGGCTGCTCTGGAATGCACTAGGTATGCCTCTGGCTGGACAGCCACATTTTGTGGTTAATCATTGGCAAGAGTTGTGGGTGGGAGCTTGAGTACTGATAAGGAAAAGAGCTAGTTTAGGAGCCTCTGAGAAACTCAGCAGGAAGTGGGCAGTGCCTGTGGGACTGAACTGGATAGGGAGGGGTATGCTGAGGATGGCAGCTGCACACAACGCAGCACCTTCTGCTGGAATGTACATGTTGACCTGGGAATAGACAAAGGCTGTTCTCCAGAGTTCCTGTGGAACTTAGGAGGGCTGCTTTACACATTACCAAATCCATACATGGAAATCTGACCACAACTGAAATCACAAGGTGCTCTTAATCAATTGATCTAACTTTGTCACAAATCCAGTATTGTTCTTTACTCCCACAAGTGTTCCAGGGAGATGATGATAGCTGTGAGAGCCGTAGCTCTCCCCAGCCTACTCGGCTGTATCAGGAACTTCTCCCTTAGTATCTGCACCTTTGCCAAGGTCCTGATGTGATCAGTGTTCCGGTCTTGGCACATCCAGACCCCCTTCTGATCTGAAGACTGACAGGGTCGTAGGCAGGTCAGCACCATGTTCTGCCAGTACTAACAAGCACCCTTTGTGCTCTGGTATCAAAAGCTTCAGCATGTGACAGACCTTTTTCTGCTGATGCCAGGGAGCGGAAGGTGTAGCAAGAGGAGGAGGGGTTCTTATTTCTCCAATCTCAAGTGTTCCTTCATGTGACTGACTGAGTAAGGAACAACGGGTACACCACCAAAAGCTTGTGGCATCATTTGTTATTTTTCTGTGACACTTTAAAGCAGCCTTCCCTAACCTGGTGCTCTCCAGATCTTTTGGATTACAACTCCAAGCATTCCTGGCTATTAGCTGGGGCTGATAGGAGTTGAAGTTCAAAACATCTAGAGGGTACCAGGTTGGGGAAGGCCACTCTAAGGCCAGATAACAGATGTACTGTACACTGTCACTGTTACAGGTTAATACTTCATGCATCTGATAAAGTGGACAGTGTCCATGAAAACCTATGCAAGAATAAATTGGCTAGCTTTTAAGGTGCCACAAGACTCTGTGTTGTTTTTACTGTTACAGGTAGTGCACATGTACTCTCACACATGCACATACACATAAACATTTCATGAGAGGATGTGTATTCACACGTACCCTACCTACCTTTCATTGTTTCTGAGGTGTAATGATCCTTGGGATAGGGATGTGTGAGGAATCCAATCGCAGGGGTGAAAATCTGATGGATTTTCACGATTCAGCCTCCCTGATTCCAGTTTGTTAGCCCCGTCCTGGCGCCGAGTCGACTCACTGTGGTGGGAGTCAAGCCAGCTCGTGGACTTCTGTCTCTAAGACAGGCCACAATTTGTGCATTTAAAAAAACTGCTTCGGAAGTTTGTGCAAAGTTGGCCAATTTGCACAGATCAGCCCCCAAAAACCATGTGGATCTAGCACGATTTGTGTAAAATCTGCCAGTTTGCGCAAATCAGCACCCTAGAACCTAGTGGTTTTTGGGTACTGATTTGCACAAATTGGCCGAGTTGGCGCAAATTTCCTTAGTGCTCTTATAAAAAATGGGCGAATTGCGGCCCATCTCAGAGACCGAAGTCTGCAAAAAAAAACCCCAAAAACCAAGACTCAGCCTGCTTCTGATCATCGGATTGAAAGCAGGCAGGAAATCCATCAAGCTCAAACAAACTGGACTTCCCTGTTTTGGTACATCCCTGCCTTGGGATAAGATGAGAGCTAGAGTAATGTAGTTGGTAAGAGTCTGAACTATTAACCATAAAATGCTTGGTTAATCTAGCCAGTCCACCTTTCTCTCCGCATTTATCGAGTAAGCTCTTGAATGGTGCTCCTTCTAAGGGCTTATTTGCCCACTGAAATATTTCCTGAAATATCCTAAAATGTCTGAGATGCCCATTCACGGAGATCAGCAGAGGGGCTGAGCATCAAATTAAAAATTAGGAAGAAAGCCTAATTGGGTTTTCTGGTTAATTACCGGTAGGTGCTCTTGACTATTTCATTTCAGGATCCCCCAATCATATAATTTTATCACAGTCATTGACTTAGAGATTTAGTGATGGGTAGACATTAGATTTAGAATTCACTTCAAGCACACATACTATGTGAAAAGTGCCTGAGTCAAGTTGTGTGCCTCAGGGCACAATACTATGCAGGTTTAGACAGGAGAAAAAGTCGTACAACTCCCAGCATTCCCCAGCCAGCCGTGCTGGCTGGGGAATGCTGGGAGTTGTACAACTTTTTTCTGTTTAAACCTGCATAGGATTGCACCCTCTAACAGTTTGAGACTACCTACTCCCTGCCTGCCTGTTGAAGCAAGATGCATTTTGGGGGATGAGAGTTTGTGCTTCTTTATTTCCCTTTTCACACTGAGACAGTAAGTATGACTACCGATTAATGTGTTTGACCATGAGTTTGTAAATAGAAAGGTTAAAAATATTAGCTTTTCCTTCCACAAAGGGACATAAGATAAGCTTTCTATTATGTCTGCCCTCTCTTTTTTCTTTTCCGTTACTTTTATACTGCAAGACATTTGCCTCATTATACTGTTAGTCAATCCCAGAATCAATAGAGTACTCAGTTCATTACCTAATTGCTTCCACTGATTCCTAATAGTAATCCATAAGCAACACTGGCAGTAAGCATTAGTGTTTCACATTGTGCATTCTTTCTTTAAAAACAATTTTAAAAACCCTAGCTTGTTTTCAAACATCCTTGAGAGATTGTCCTTTTTATCTTGAACATTCCAATTTGGAGACATTCTAGCTGATAATACTGCTTGCTTCTGTGTCGTAGTGTTCAAAGTTATGCCTTTTATACTGAATTTGTTGCTTAAGTAAAGATGTTGTCTCCCCTTGCAAAAGTCCAAGTTCTCAGCATAATTAGAACTCTTGATATTAAATCTCAATATTATATTACATAACAATTACTGCATTTTAACAAAGGATCTCTCTGTCTCTCTCTCTCTCTCTCTGTATGTGTGCGCGCCTCCCTCTCCCCCCCCCTCTCTCTCACACACACACACTTATCTGGCAATGAATTTGTTGCTAGCTGCTAGTACTAGTGTATGTATTAATAAACTTTTTTGTGGGAAAAGATAATTGTAGTGCTGGTCTTTTTTCATTATTTTCCTTGTTTTCATTATGCTAAGGCACCTCATAAAATCTTAAAATGGCATTTGGATTTTTTCTTCTTCTTTTCTGTCCAGTCCAGGTAGCTGATGCTCAGGGCACAGAAGAGCCTGATCTGTTGTACCACGGCTGTTCAGAGGGAAGCTGTTACCCAGCCACAGGAAATCTGCTCATTGGGAGGGCTCAGAGCCTGACTACTACATCGACTTGTGGCCTGGAAAGGCCTCAGGAGTACTGCATTGTCAGCCATCTGCAGGTAATGCTGCTTGAGTGCTGGTCAAAGGAGAGACGGGATGCTTCTGCTGAGCAGAAGCCCTAAATGGCCCCTTCCAACTCTATGATTCTATGACGTCAAGTAGCAGTCAGATTGCTGGTCATAGGGCCAACTGCATTTTCTGGATTTGTGTTTAAGCACACTTCATACCCTCCAACATTTCACAGATGAAAATAGGGACACACAAGTGAATTTGTAAGAGGTATGGTTAAGCAACATGAAGGTGTGATCAAGAGGGCACGGCAGGGGGGGCAGCATGAGGTGTGAGGGTGTGGCAAAGGGTATGGCAGGCAACCAAAGCTCATGGTAGGTAAAAAAGTTATTAGAGGAACAAACACAAAAGCTGAGCCAGCGTAAGCCACAAGCCAGTTGATGTGGCTGTCAATGGCTACTAGTCCCAATGGCTATATGCTACCTCCAGTATCAGAGGGGGGTATGCCTATGTACACCTGTTGCTGGGGAACATGGGTGGGAGGGTGCTATTGCACTCATGTCCTGCTTTCCAGAGGCATTTGGTTGGCTACTGTGGGGGAAAGGTTGCTGGACTAGATGAGCCTTTGGTTTGATTCAGCAGGACTCCACGTGTGGGCCACGAACGGAGGGGAAAGTGCAGAGGACCCTGTGCCCCCTTCACAGCTACCCCTTCGCCCAGCCCTATCCTAGGGCAGAAAGGGGTGAAGCGAATGGTTGTGTGTGTGGCAAACCGAGGGGAACTAACACCCCTCTCCCATCACAGTGCCCCCAGCAAGGAAAGGAAAGAGGTGGCGTGGCATCCACTCTCTCAGCGCAATAACTGTTCCCGATTTCCCTCCACTAGAATGTTCGGTGCGCAGTGCAATGGTTATTTACATTGTTTTATAATATTTTATTAGTGGCTTTTGTGAATTTTTTTAACCTTACTTAAACCTTTAATTGTTGATATCTGATGTTTTTCATGGAGGGGGACAGTGCTTGCAGGGCAATCTCTTTTTGTTTTAAAATTGTCAGGATTGGTCCTGGCATTTTCAGGGCAGTTGGAGAAAGAGAAGAAAAGAAGGAGATGTGGAGAAGGGGGAGCTTTTGGGTGGGGGAAAATACAAAAAGACACATTGGGGTTTTTGAGCCCCTTCAGCGTTTTGCTCCAACACCTCTACAGATCTGGTTTTTAAGCACAAGGAGTAACTTTCAGGGGGCTGAACAGCTTTGTTGTTGTTTGTTATTATGGAAAGGCCCCAGTTTAAAGCACTTTTTGTGTTCTATTCACACAATTTAGATTTAAAGAAACACTTAAACTGGAATAATCTTACAGAATTTAACTTACTTGAATTAAGTTAATACAAACAGTGCAATCCTATGCACAGTTACTCGGAAGTAAGTACAAATGTCTTCAATGGGTCTTACTTGGGGGGGGGGGGTCACACACACATCCTCGGCCTGTTCCCTTCCTGCTTAAAGGTGCCTTGGCAAAATCGCAGATAAGCTAAATAGCTTGCAGGAGGAGGCAGGGGAATTTGTGGCTCTGCATAACAAATCAGGAATCTGCAGAACGAAATATGAAGCTGTGATGGCTTAAGTGTTTGCGAGGCTGTCCCAGCAAATTCGGGGCAATTGGAGGGTATGCACACTTTAAAGCAGGGTGTGTGTCATTTTCACCCTCGAGGACTTCTCCCTCCACTCAGGCTGCACTCTTCCCGCCACATCAGCAATAAAAAAATATTGGCATTTTGCTGTCGATTTTCAGTGGCAAACCACTACAGAAGCCTAAAATGACCAAATTTCACTTGTTTTCAAAAATGATGGCGAACTGGCAATGTTTTTGTTGCTGCCATCATGAATTTCAGCAGCCTGGCAGTGGGGTCCACATACAGGCTGCATGTTTCCCACGCCTGCTTTAAAGCATGTTTTCAAATATGGAGATACTCTTCAAATGTAACAAAAAAGCAAGGCCGGCCCAAAGCAAAGGACAAGATGGCACCCCTTTCCCAGAAGCCAGTTGGACTGGCAGTTGAATCTTACTTCAAGACTGGTTATGGGATAGTATTGTCCACTGCACCTGAGGCAGCAGGCTAGTTTAGGGAGGCCAAGACAGGTTGTGTGACATACTCACCTGTGTCCTCCAACAGAAAGGAACAGCCAGGGAATTCTGGAGGAACAGCCAGAAGACTGCCATTGCTGCCCCCCCCCCTGAGGCAATTGCCTCACTCTGCCTAATGGTTGGGACTGCCCTGCAGAAAAGAGATGCTGGGTCTAAGGCAGAAATGTGAAAAATTGTCTTTATCATGTAAAGTGGTTCTCAGTGTAAAATTTCCATGGGGTTTGGTGCACAAAGTTGGGGGGGGAGCCCGTAGCCAGGGAAACAGAGTCAAGGGTCAAAGCTAGGGAGACACAGGCAGGGAACACACAGGATCACACCAGAAACAGGAAGCACTTGACACTCAGGTAAGGATCCGGCCCAAACAGGAAGCCTTTCATAACCATTGCAGTCCAGGCAGGCTCAAAGGCCAGGCTAGGTGGGCAGTGTCAGTTGACATCCTGAGTAGGATGTTCCAAGCTGCAGTTCTAATATCTCACCACACTGGACATCTGCACACAGAACTAAAGGCAGCTCCTAACAGGGTTGGCTTGGCTCAGAGTGCGTAGAGATGGGGGAGGAATTAGTTTCGGTTTGCATTTCATTGCGAACTTAGCTAATTTTGCACTTTTGAACCAAGCTGCGAACTGAAACTCAGTTATCCTTTGAAATTCACACTTCTCTGAATTTTGCAATGGAGTTCTCCAATTAAAAAAAAAATGCATACAGAAATGAAGATACGTATTAGGGAAGAGTGCACACAAAAATGTGTGTTAGTGAAAATAATATTAAAAAATGCATTATATTAGGAAATTGCTTGCAATAATGTGTATCGTAAATAAAATCATGTACAAAAATACATATGAAAGTTCATGTAAACTTTTAAAAAGAAATTCTCAAAGTGCAGGGCAAATTGAACCTAAGATTGGAAAAATTATCAGAGTTCAGGATGACCCAAAATGAAGACTGGAAAAATGAGAAACCAAGAGAAACCAAAATGGACAGATTTGTCTGTTCCTAGAGTGCAGTTAGCGTATAACCAAAGCCAGCCTTTTTTGAAAGCACGTCTGAGCATTAGAAATGAGACTCTCTGTACAGGTTGAGTCTCTCAGGTTGGGGACAGTGTGTCTACCTACTCCTAGTGTGAAGTGTGTGTCCCTCTGACTATAGGTGATAATAATAACCTCCACAGCAAAGTGTGTTCTCTGAGGACTTACATAGCGCCTTTACTGATGTTTAATCCATTGTGGCCCTGTTGACAGGACTCTGAGAAATGCTTCACTTGTGACTCACGCTCACCGTCCCTGCGTGAGAGCCACCGCCTTGAGAATGTCATCTACCTGAGTGGCCAGGATGGTGATCAGACCTGGTGGCAGTCTGAGAATGGTAAGAGTCCGGGAGAGATACAAAAGTCTAGTTTCCTTGGGCCTGACCCTAGCCCTCAGATGAACTCTCTTGGTAATTTTAGACCCAAACAGAAACTTCTAAGTGATAAAGGGAAACTCTCATTGCCCCTGTTTTTCCTTTCTGTAATGCACAAAATCCATTTAACTGCTGTTCTAGGGGAGATCAACAGTATTCTCTGTCTTCACTGGGCTAGCAGCCCCAATGCACTCTGGAACTCTGGGACCAGCTTCACCCAGGCAGGACATTTTTCTTCGTTATGTCTGCTAGAGCTGAGAAAAAGAGAATGCACTGCTTTCTGCTAATACAAACACCCACAGCTGTTCACTTAGAATTAGACTGGGAACTGTCATACAGAAGATGGGGCAGATTTGCTTGTTCTCTGTTGCTCCAGAGGTCCAGACTTAGAACCAATGGGTGAAAATTGCAGGGAAGCAGATTTTAGCTAAATGTTAGGAGAAACGACTTAACAGTAAGAGCTGTTCAATCGTAGAACAGATTTACTCAGGAAGTGGCGGGCTCTCCTTTTTTGGGGGTATTAAAGCAGAGGCTGGACAGCCATCTGTCAAAGATGCTGTAGTTGCATCCTGCATGGCAAATCCTGCATTGAGCATGGGGTTGGAGTGGATGACCTCTGAGATACAATCCAACTCTGTGATTCTGTGATTGAAAACTACTTGTTACAATACATTTATTTAATCATTTATTGCATTTATACCCCGCTCTTCAGCCAGAAAAGGCTCTCAGAGTGGCTTACAGAGATTAATAATAAGACAGTCCCCTTGCCTGTTTTATTTCTTATTTTTGCAAAGAGAAGCTACGTGTGTGTGTGTGTGTGTGTGTGTGTCTGTGCGCGCGCATGTGCATGCATGTGTATGAGATCTGGATCAGGACCATGGCACAGAGGGGAAGGGATTAACCCTTTATCCTTATGTCGTCTTCCTGATGAAAATGAACCCCCTTCAAGCTGCTCTTTGCCCTGTAAGAAAAAAAACATATAATACAGCTTGGGTATCTGTATGTTTTTTCTAATAGGGGCAAACAGCAGCTTGCGTGGGATGATTTTTACCAGAAAAACGGCATGAGAGTAAAGCACTAAGCCCCCCTCAATCCAAACCCACACACACACACCAGCTGCTATTTGTAGAAACTGTCTGTCATAATGTGTAGTTTTACTCAAAGGCTGTGTACATGAGTGATGGTTTTTAGAGCTTTGAGGGGATGGTATGTTAGAGGAGCTATTGTTGCCTGTGGGCACACACATTCTTTTTTTTCCTTTTCCTTTTTTTTGGTCCCACTATGGTCTGTGGTTAAACAGGTTTTTCATGTGTTTGAAGGCTCAGGGAGTGGAGCTCAGAAACCAGAGCAGAAAAAGCAGGCGTACCTAGCCACAGGCAACAATAGCTTTATCATAGCATTTCCATAGCAGTTTCTGAAAAAAATTATACATAGCCTGAGGAAGTATCTCAAGGCATATGAGTGAACACACAGAGGAGGAAAGATGGCTGGAAAGGTGAGTGGCAGCATCACTTACAAACAGGGGGGGTGTCCTCTCCCAGAATTGTATGTAGATGTGAGGAAGAGTGAGGATGCATTAGCTAGCTCTGCCCCCTGTGTTGCAACTTGCATCTCTGTTGCCCAGCTCTGCTGCCTTCCGTTGCTGTATTCATGCAGACTCTCCATGTGATTTGAGATGTTTGCCCTCCAGTGCATGAAGAGTGGTGGAGCCAGCTAGGGTGATGTGACAAAGCAGGTGATGCTGGCAGCTTGCATGGTCCCTACTCTCTCCCTCATTGCATGAGGAGAAGAACGCCTGAATAGTGCTCTTGTAGGAGGTCTAACTTTTGTCTTTCTCTTTCCCTGCCCAGGTGTAGAACAGGTCAGCATCCGCTTGGACCTGGAAGCTGAGTTCCACTTTACTCACCTTATAATGAAGTTTAAGGTACTGAGAACTTTACAAAATGGCTACTAGATGCGTACGTAGGAAGTAACAAGAGCATCACTGACAAAAGCACCCAATAAAGCACTCTTCACTGTAACCATAAGACAGTGGTGGCATCATCATCATCATCATCATCATCATCATCATCATCATCATTTCAATGTGTACCCTGCCTTTCTGCACATGGCATCCAAGGTGGCTGGGTCTCTGGGCCAAGCTACATGTTAAATTGGCACCAGTAAGAGATTCCCACCCGCAATGCAAATAGCAGTTTCAGAGAAGTGATGTTCATCAGGACCCTCAGCAGAAAGGAAAGGGTCAAAATCTCCCTCTCTATCTGTTACAATCTTAATAATTAACACATACCCCCGTGGCTGCTATTTTTAAAAAAACATGCATGCAAATACAAATTTAACCTGATGTCTAGTTTGGCTCACTGTCCAACTCAGCCATGGAACTTTGACTTAGGCAGGGCATTATCATGCAGTGTGGCACAGGGAGTGCTTTGTTTATTCTGCATTGGGCACAGTTTGTGTGGAGTTTTATCTCTACACCTTTTTCTCGGTTTAACAAGGAGTGTCATTGTTTGCCGTCAGTGTAATAAATGTTGTGCATTCAGTCAGAGAGATGGTTTGATTCACTTCACGGAATCTAGAGTAAATATAAACACACAGCCCATCTCCACTGTCCTCTGTGCTGTTGAATTCACACATCACAAAGTCAGTCCCAGAATTCTGGAGGAAACATGGAGGACTGGAGTTGCTTGAAGAAGCAAAAATTCATTACATCCTAAAGCAGATTAAACTACAGTAACTCTTGCAGGAGGTTGTGAAATTCTATATGGAATCTGCAAAAGATCTGAATCCCCAAACCTGCAACCAGAAATCTGATTTTCTCTTATTCACCAGCTTTGCTTGAAACATTTGGGATTTGGGGATTTTTATTTTGAGGGTTTTTGTAGGTGATCGTGGTGGAATCAGCTGGAGAAAGAACATTGAAACTTGGCCCTCTTTCTCTTGCAGACATTCCGCCCAGCCGCCATGTTGATTGAACGTTCATCGGATTTTGGGCACAGCTGGCAGGTTTATCGCTACTTTGCCTTCAACTGCTCCAAGCTCTTTCCTGGCATTCCTATCCAGGTCCCAACACATGTCAACCAGGCAGTGTGTGACCAGCGATACTCCGAGATTGAGCCCTCCAGCCATGGCGAGGTCAGTGCTACTCTACTGAAGTAGAATGAAGGTGCAGGAGGAGCGGTGTCACCTTGTGAAAGATTAGGATTGTATCTCTGCAGTTTCCATGGCCAGCATGGGAAGACAAAGCTGGGGGAGAAATGGACACAAGCAAGTGATCAAGCCCTCATTTACCCTAGCAGACCCAAATCCCTTCCCCATGTTCATCACTGTTTTGCAGCTCTGATTTTTCTAGCCATCACTGTTAATATCCCCATCCCAGCTTGTCTGTCCAGACATTAGAATACCAATTGATGCCTGATTCTGGAATAGAGCTCAGAGGAAGGGCTGCAGCTTGGTGGTAGAATGATGCTTTGCATGCAGACTGTCCCAGATTCAATCCAGGTAGGGCTGAAACAGACTCCTTCAATCCCTGGAAGCCACTGTCAGTGTAGACAGTACTGAGCTAATGGACCACTGTTCCTATGTTCCTAGAGCCAGAGAGCTCAAGGTAGCACTAAAACAAATTTTGAAATGCCAGATATGAATCCAAATTTGAATTTGCAGAAATTAAATCTTCAGAAATTCAGACTTTTAATTGCTGGTATGAATTTGGGAAAAAGTGAAGTTAATTTCAGTTTTGTTGGAGGATGCACATTTGTTAGGTTCTAACTCGATGAGGTGCCAGAGATCTGTGATCAGACCTCCCGTCTTTATATTTAGCAAATATCAGCCATAAGATGGCCCAACTAGGATTGGGACGGGAGTGTGGTGCTGGAGGAGGAGGGGGCTAACCCTTTCCCCCAGCACCAATTTCCTGATGGACCTCCCCCCTGCCTCCCCCAGCTTCTATATACTCAAGAAAAATGTACATCTCTCTCTCTTAACCTTTCTCTGCAGGTGATTTTCAAAGTGCTGGACCCAGCTGTGAAAGTAGAGGATCCCTACAGCCAGGAAATCCAAGGTCTGGCTGCAACAGGGAAAGCAAAAAAGGACAAGGGGTTGGTCCTTAGAGCTGGGGCTTAAAGATTATTGGAGAAAAACACTGTCAAGGATTGAGGGGAATCTTACAAACATATGACGACCAGGATATGGGATGAGCACCACAAAGTCATGGTCCAAGGTGCAGTAAATAGAGGAGGTGGGGAAGGACATGGAGAAACAGGATGACTAGCAGAGAGCAAGAGCAATTCGGGGCTCCACTGGCCTCAAAACAGCTGTGTTGAGATGCACACATACCATTGACATATATCATCAGCATATATTAGACCTGTCACCCAGTTAAAGACATCTAAGGTGCAATCCAATGCTTGTTTAAACAGAAAAAAGTCCTACAACTCCCAGTATTCCCCAACCAGCCAGCTGGCTGGGGAATGCTAGGAGTTGTAGGACTTTTTTCTGTCTAAACATGCATAGAATTGTGCCCTTAGTTGATTAAGTATCTGCCTGTTGACCAATTAATTGATTTAATTTAAATAAAGTTGCGTATTATCAAATCCTCAATATAGGTTTCTGAAACATGAGAGAATTTACAGTTTTAATAAGTGAAATGCACCAGTTATTGTTAGAAGAAGGAAAGGCCATCTGCTAGATAGGCCTTTGGTCTGATCCAGCAGGGCTCTTATGTAACGTTAACACACTACTGAGTATATAGTCATGCTCTCTCTACCAATTATACTGATTAAAAGTCTCAGCCCTGGTATATAGAGATTGAATTCAGAGGAGAAGCCTGAAAATGGGGGAGATAGAGCAGGGGTGGTAAGGCTGCAGAAACTCGAGGAACATTTTGATTTATTGTATGTTGTTTTTGTTATATTTTTGTGTTGTTCTTGTATTTTGTTATATTTTGTTTTGAAAAGTAAATTTAAAAATTTTTAAGAATAATAAAAAAAATAAACTCTGCACCAACAACTCTCCACTCCTGCTCAGACCTGTTACGTGTCACCAATCTGCGGGTGAACTTCACAAAGCTGCATACTCTGGGTGACAACCTACTGGACTCGCGACATCAGGTGCTGCAGAAATACTACTATGCTGTGTATGAGATGGTGCTGCGTGGGAGCTGCTTCTGCTATGGACATGCCTCTGAGTGTGCCCCCCTGCCTGGAGTGTCAAGCAGAGTGGAAGGCATGGTAAGGCATAGGGCGTGTGCAGGATGGGGATGAGGGCGGGAGATAAGGATGCTGCCCTACAGCCAAAAAGACAGAACAATGGGGGAGGTACTGTTAAGATTCATGGCATCCATATGTTGGGGCACATGAGACTGGGCCTTTTCAGTTGGAGTATTTGGCCCACCCATTGCTGGGGTTTTTATAACATTATGACCAGACTCACCCAATGAGCAGATGCTTCAAATTGGGTGGTTCTGCTTATTAAATCTTGGTGAGATGTCTGACTCACAAGACTCCCAGTTATATGTCGAGCGGCCTCCCCCAATCTGGCACCCACCATATGTGTTGGAACTACAACTCCCATCACCCCCAATCAGCATATAAACACGTGTGTGCTCACTCGCACTAGCTGGGGATGGTGGGAGTTGTAGTCAAACACATCTGGAAGGCGCCAGGTTGAGGAAGGCTGATTATAGAGAACCTACATTATTTCACCAAAAGCTTGGTTTCTGTGAACAGGAGGTGCAAATCCTCCAATTAAAATCAATTCTGCAGCTTCAGAAAACCATTACGAATGTATCTAAATTTTATACAGTGATACCACAGGCTCTTCCCCCCCCCCCCTTAAAGTCCTTTATCAGCATGCAATATTTTCTGTAAGGCAGTGGAATAATAGAGGCAGAAAAAAGGATAGTAACTATGGCATGTTAGAAGAGGTGTGTAGGGCCAGTGACTGGGGTTTATGGGATGGATAAGGAAGGCATGCGGAGAATGAAATACTAGTCCCAGATCTCACCCAGTGGATGTTCCCCCAGACCCCTTCTGTTTTAAGAAAATTTGGCAGGGGTTAACTACCTGTGTTTCAGGTTTATTTATTCTCCATAAGTATCGAGGATAGGAACTTACTCTTTAAAAAATAATCAAGATGCTTGGAATCTTCAGGTGCTACTAGAATCTGTGGTCGGATTGTGTCCATTCAGATTCCCAAACCTCCTGCCTGTGTGGCCTTCAGCCACACTGAACTTGCTTTGGGCACAGGTTTGCATGGGACTACTCAGTAACCAGAAACATGAGGTCTTTTATATATATATATATATATATATATATATATATATATATTTCCATGCTGAGTGGCACTCTACTGTCTTTCTACTGGGCTGTGCCAAGACTCTGGATGCCCCCCTCAACAGTCTCCTCTGCTCCAGATCCATGGGCGATGTGTCTGCAAGCACCACACCAAGGGCCTCAACTGTGAGCTCTGCAAGGACTTCTACCAGGAGTTGCCATGGAGACCAGCTGAAGCCCACCATCCACATGCCTGCAAAGGTAAGTGTGTTTGTGTTTGCATAGAGCTGTGGGGAATGTTGTAGTGATGTGGTGAGAGCCAGTAGGAGTAGATCCATCCCTGGGGGAGAGGACCATTATGTCTGAGGATGGAAGGACCCCCTGACTTTGGCCAGATCGATTGTAGAGGCTAATAGTGCTGCAAGGACTTTATACATGGGAGAGCCAAGAAATGGTTATAGTACTGTTTATTTATTTACAGCAAAGAACATTCTCAATAGTATGAGTAGAGAGGGTGGTCCTTCCACCTCAGCCCCACACAACCTGCTGAACAAGGCTACCAAGCCTTTGTCTCTTCCTCTGGCCTCTCCCCAGTCCTCATAGCAAAGGCTCCTGCACCTTTCTCTGCTACATGTGGTGGCTGGTGGTTCCCCAATCCTAGATGCCTTGTTTCTTTATGATACGATGTACGTAGATGTAGGCAGCAGCCACCACAAATGAAATAGCACACACATAGGTGATGGCCCCAAGGATGGCAGGTCAGATGGTGGACTTGTCCACCACATGGTTTATTGGGGTAATACTGGAATAAGGGCTGTTACCTGGATGTAGATCAGGTCACTGGGGCAACATCAGGGGAGCAGAATGAGAGGGAGTGAACTGCTCTGCCCTGAACTGTATTCCTGGCTTCTCCACAGAGTGCAACTGCAACGAGCACTCACACCGGTGCCACTTTGACATGGCCGTTTACCTGGCCACGGGCAACGCCAGTGGTGGGGTCTGTGATGAGTGCCAGCACAACACCATGGGCCGCCACTGCCAGCTCTGCAAGCCCTTCTACTACCGCAACCCACTGGCTGACATCCGTGCCAGCACTGCATGCATCCGTGAGTGTTGCCTTATTGTATCTGACGCAATCACATATGTTTGCATTAGTAAGCAATCTTGATCTGTATTTAGCGGAGAATTAGTTACTTCCCACTCCACCTGGTCAAGAGTTCTACGTAACCAAAAAGTGTTCATATTTTCACCAACAAACATTAGTCCAGTTTAAAAAAACAATCCCTTAGGGTGCAATCCTACACATGTTTAGACAGAAAAAAGTCCTACAACTCCCAGCATTCCCCAGCCAGCTGAGAGATTTTTCTCTCTAAACATGCATAGGATTGCACCCTTAATTAATTTGCAGATGTCTTAATTTTCGCATTTTAGTGGGGTTGAGTGACTTCTAGCCTTGTCAGTTATTATATGTTCCTATAGGCTAGTTTGTCCCCAGTATATGTTAATCTGTGCAGTGACATTTTTATGTTTAATACTGTCCCAACTTGCTCCTAAAGCAATGGACCCAAGTAAGGTAGGTTACAAAATAAAACTGTAAAATCATGATAAAAATAAATACTAAATAAAACAGCATGATGCATTTGATTCAGAGATGGAAGCAATTACTTTATTATTTACGTATATTTTGTTTAAACTGCAGCATCTTATGTTTAAACATACAGTATCCCATAAGCCAACCAAACAAAGGGATCTTCACTTTAAAATAACTACGTAGGCGAGTACTGCCACTCTTGTTAAAACCAGTTTTTCGTAAAATCTTTGGACAGATGTCTCTATTTCCTCACAGCATCCTAGATTAGCAATTAGCCCTCTAGCAATAATGCAGATTTTGCCAGTTTTTTAAACAACCCACTATTCGCAATTTCATTTCGTTTCATGTGTTACATTTCTATACTGCCCAATAGCTGAAGCTCTCTGGACAGTTTGCAAAGAGCAATCCTATTGATTGCTGCCCTGGATGCTCGTAAGCCCCTGAACTTGGAGGCTTACAAGCATCCACTGCAATCCACTCCCAGCTCCTTTCGCTCTGCAGTTTCAGCTGGATGGTTGTTTTTGGCCGTCTAGTTGTGGCACTTCAGAGGGGGAGGGAAGGAGGTTGGAGCACCATCAGGATATCTCAGTCTCCTCCCCTCACCCTGAAACACCCCCTCCTTGAGGTCAATCTCCCAACCTCAGAGAGGCAGCTGGTATGGTTTTGTTTGCGCTGCCTGCAATGTTGTGGAGGGGATTTCATAGATTTCATAGATCATAGAGTTGGAAGGGGCCTACAAGGCCATCGAGTCCAACCCCCTGCTCAATGCAGGAAACTAGAGGAGGGGTCTCCCATCCAAGTAATAACCAGGCCTGACCCTGCTTAGCTTTCCACGCTCAGACAAACTGAGCCAGCGTGAGCCACAGGCCTGTAGCACTGATCCCCAGCTCTGAGGTCGGAGCTCTGTCTCCGACCTCGGATCTGTGAATCTGAATTATCCTATGGCCCCCTACACACTGTTTAGGGGCCAAGGGATTCGCTCTCTAAAAAACTTAAAATACATTATACATTTTATACATATAAAAACCATTTATATATAAACATATAACCGACAGTGCACGCACACACACACACACACACACACACACACACCTAAACAATTTTAAACAATCAGCAATAAGAAAAATCCAGGTGTTTCATTGCAAATACTTTTCAGTCACTTGTGACCCAGTATGCCCTATAAATACGCTAAATGCTGGTTTCTTTGTTTTTAAAATTTATATGCCATCCTCAGTATATAGAATCATAGAAAAGTAGAGTTGGAAGGGGCCTACAAGGCCATCGAGTCCAACCCCCTGCTCAATGCAGGAATCCGAGTCAAAGCATCCCTGACAGATGGTTGTCCAGCTGCACCTTGAATGCCTCCAGAGTGGGAGAACCCACCACCTCCCTAGGTAATTGGTTCCATTGTCTTATTGCTCTAACAGTCAGGAAATTTTCCCTGATGTTTAGGTGGAATCTAGGTTCCTGTAACTTGAGCCCATTATTCCGTGTCCTGCAAACTGGGATGGTCGAGAAGAGATCCTGGCCCTCCTCTGTGTGACAACCCTTCAGTACTGGAAGAGTGCTATCATATCTCCCCTCAGTCTCCTCTTCTGAAGGCTAAACATGCCCAGTTCTTTCAGTCTCTCCTCATAGGGCCTTGTTTCCAGTCCCTTAATCATCTTTGTTGCCCTCCTCTGAACCCTCTCCAGTTTGTCTACATGACTACATCCTTCTTAAAGTGTGGTGCCCAGAACTGGACGCAGTACTCAAGATGAGGCCTAACTAGTGCTGAGTAAAGGGGAGTTATCACTTTGTGCGATTTGGAAGCCATACTTCTATTAATGCAGCCCAAAATAGCATTTGCCTTCTTTGCAGCCACATCGCATTGCTGGCTCATATTCAGTTTGTGATCTACAACAATTCCAAGATCCTTCTCACTTGCAGTATTGTTGAGCCAAGTGTCCCCCATTCTGTAACTCTGCATTTGGTTTCCTTTCCCTAGGTGCAGCACTACTTGGCATTTATCCCTATTAAATTTCATTCTGTTGAATAATAATATTTCCAGGATAGCTTACAAGTTAAGAACAACAACATCTAAAACAATACAACAAACAATCAAACTACAATTACATTAACCTAAGATTGCAGATAAAAGTTGCATTAAAAGTAGAGAACATGTGTTATTGGATGGATTAAAATATAATGCATAAATAAATTAAAAAGTCTAAATAGAATTTAAGCCCTGGGAAAATAAAAGATCTTTGCCTAGCACTGATATCAAAGAAGGTGCCACATGATCCTCCACAGAGCATGCCGTAGGTAGGGTGCTTCCACAGAGAATGCCTTCTCCGAAGTTACCACCTGCTTCACCTCAGACAGTGGGGGCACCCAGAGGAGGGCCTCCAAGGAGTATGGAAAGGTTAATGTTGGTGTATATTAGATGATCCTTCAGTTACCTAGGTGTCAAGCTATCCTTTCTGTGGAGGAAGGGGGGGCTGGCTGACCCGCCACACCCCCACCCTTTCCTACCCAAAAGGAACCAAGACGCCCAGAGATCTCAAGATACCAGATTGCCAGCCTCAGCTGTCTGCAATCCTACTTGAATCTCTGTTCAGGGACTTGCCTTTCTGACTGTAACCTGGATTTAGTTACTGAAGCCACAGAGCGACTACAAAACCCATGTGGGGTAAAACCAAGGAAGGTTTATTCTGGTAGCATTATACAACAAAAGGTGGGAAATGAGGGAAGCACACAAAATAGAGAGAGACACTTTGGTACACAGAAATAGAGCTACAAAATAACAAAACCTGATTCTTTCTATCGTCCCAGGCACACAACTCTGTTATCTGGGGGTCAGTTCTCTTCCAGGGTTGGATCCAGCACAGCCCTGCCGCCCGAGGGGAACTACTCCACCTACCCGAAGGTCCGAGATGGGTAGCCCTCCACAGGGCTTGCCTTTACCAGAGCCCTCATTCAGCTAATTTCACCAGGAGCTACCTGGGGTCGAATCCTGAGGCCTCCCGAATGCTTGGACCTCGGCTTGGCCTGCCGCCATTGCTCTAACAGCAACCATGCGGTGACCCAAAGACAAAGACCAAAACCCACGCTTTGGGAAATATACCTTTCCCCCCCCCTCCCCTCCTCCCTGTAGCTCTGCTGCCTCTTAGCCAATCAAGATGAACTTCACCTGGCCAGGCAGGGAGGGGGACTCATGACATTTGCATCTGAAAGCCCTAGACCGGCCTTTCAGGCGCCATGTCCCATCCGATACTTTATGCACATTTCGCCTCCTCCCAGCCCCCCAACTGGCCTTACTTGGTTTACACATGAGGAGGCGTGTGTGTGTGTGTACATGTAGGAACCCCCAAAGGCTCTTTTCTTCACACTTTCCATTCTTCCTGATGAAGTATTTGGAGAAATTGGAAAGCTTGCATGCTCCTACCTCTATCTAGGTGTCTCTTACAAAAGATATAATTTTGCCCATTACCTGTTTCCTGTCTGTTATCCTTTATTTATTTATTTATTTATTTATATTTATTTATTTATTTATTTATTATATTTATACCCCACCTTTTTTCCTGCAAGGAATTCAAGGCGGCTTACATAATCCTCCTCCTCTCCATTTTATCTTCACAACAACCCTGTGAGGTAGGTTAGGCTAACTGGCTTCAGAGCAGGATACGGAGTTGAGACTGCTATGGTCGCCTTAGTGGATGATCTACGCCTAAGTACCGACAGGGGGAGTGTATCCCTGTTGGTGCTTTTGGACCTCTCAGCAGCTTTCGATACCATAGACCATGGTATCCTTCTGGAACGCCTGAGGGGATTGGGGATTGGGGGCACTGTGCTCCAGTGGTTCCAGTCCTACCTCTCGGGTAGATTCCAGATGGTGATGCTTGGGGATAGCTGCTCCTCAAAAAAGGAGCTGCTATGCGGAGTGCCACAAGGTGCCATTCTGTCCCCAATGCTATTTAATATTTACATGAAACCGCTGGGAGAGATCATCCGGAGGCATGGGGCGTGCCTCCGGATGATCTCTATGCCTTCTGTAATAGGCAAATATATTTCTCTATGCCTTCTGTAATAGCGTCAGCTAAGGATAGTGTGTCTCCTCTGAATGAATGCCTGGAGGCAGTAATGGGCTGGATGAGGAAAAATAAACTGAAACTGAATCCAGACAAAACGGAGGTGCTTGCTGTCAAAGGCCACAACCTGGGTTTGGAGGTGTGTCAACCGGTTCTGGATGGGGTTACACTCCCCCTGAAAGACTGTGTTCGCAGTCTGAGGGTGCTTCTGGACCTGTCGCTTCAAATGACAGCTCAGATAAATGCGACAGCTAGGAGTGCCTACTATCAGCTTCAGCTGATACGCCAGCTGCGCCCCTTCCTAGAGTTGGAAGACCTAAAGACGGTAGTGCACGCGCTGGTAACTTCGAGGCTTGACTTCTTACAAATTATATCTTTTGTAAGAGACACCTAGATAGAGGTAGGAGCATGCAAGCTTTCCAATTTCTCCAAATACTTCATCAGGAAGAATGGAAAGTGTGAAGAAAAGAGCCTTTGGGGGTTCCTACATGTACACACACACACACGCCTCCTCATGTGTAAACCAAGTAAGGCCAGTTGGGGGGCTGGAAGGAGGCGAAATGTGCATAAAGTATCGGATGGGACATGGCGCCTGAAAGGCCGGTCTAGGGCTTTCAGATGCAAATGTCATGAGTCCCCCTCCCTGCCTGGCCAGGTGAAGTTCATCTTGATTGGCTAAGAGGCAGCAGAGCTACAGGGAGGAGGGGAGGGGGGGAAAGGTATATTTCCCAAAGCGTGGGTTTTGGTCTTTGTCTTTGGGTCACCGCATGGTTGCTGTTAGAGCAATGGCGGCAGGCCAAGCCGAGGTCCAAGCCTTCGGGAGGCCTCAGAATTCGACGCCAGGTAGCTCCTGGTGAAATTAGCTGAATGAGGGCTCTGGTAAAGGCAAGCCCTGTGGAGGGCTACCCATCTCGGACCTTCGGGTAGGTGGAGTAGTTCCCCCCGGGCGGCAGGGCTGTGCTGGATCCAACCCTGGAAGAGAACTGACCCCCAGGTAACTACGGTAGTTGGGTGCCTGAGAGATATAAGGAATCAGTTTTTGTTATTTTGTAGCTCTATTTCTGTGTACCAAAGCGTCTCTCTCTATTTTGTGTGCTTCCCTCATTTCCCACCTTGTTGTACATAGGGCTACCTTTGTGCCTAGTTCGGAAACTTCAATTGGTGCAAAATATGGCAGCCAGATTGGTCACCGGTACATCTAGAGGTGCCCATATTACACCAGCTTTAAAAGCATTACACTGGCTGCCGATCAGTTTCCGGGCGAAGTATAAAGTGTTGGTTATCACCTTTAAAGCCCTACATGGTTTGGGTCCGGGTTATCTGCAGGATCACCTTCTCCCGTACAATCCGGCCCGCACACTTAGGTCCTCTGGGAGGAATTCACTCCAGTCGGCCAAAACTAGGCTGGCGAAGTACTACCCAGAGGACCTTCTCTTCTGCTGCTCCCAGACTGTGGAATGGCCTGTCGGAGGAGACTCGTCAACTAGACAGTCTTTTGGCCTTTAAAAAGGCCATAAAGACTGACCTCTTCCGACAGGCCTACCCAGTGGAATTTTAAGAGTTTTAAAGAATTTTTAGGATACTTTTAAAGGTTTTTAAGAATATTTTAATAATATTTGCTGTGTTTTTAACTACTTATGTATTTTATGTTTGGTTGTTCCCTGCCTCGATCTGAGTGGAGAGGTGGGTAAGAAATTAATAATAATAATAATAATAATAATAATAATAATTATTATTATTATTATTATTATTATTGTCAGTGACTGGCCCAAAGTCACCCAGTGAGTTTCATGGCCGAGCAGGGAATAGAACCTGGATCTCCCGGGTCCCAGTCCAACACTCTCACCACTACGCCACACTGGCTTTCCGGCCAGCGCAGCAACCAACATCTTTTGAAGCATCTTTAATGAAATTGGATGGAATTGTTCTAATTCATAACATGTTGTGATAGTGGTGTGGATTTATGGGAGGGGACAAACACATCCCTGTTTCCTGTTTAATACAAACAGGCGTGGCATTGCTCAAAAAGGGTCTATTCCTTTGAATTCTTTACTCTGTTGACTCCTGATTGTGATCCAGCACCGCACAGCTGTTCAGGATGTTGGCATTCTAGATTCCTAATGTATCTTTCACACTACCTCTTTTGTTATCCCACAGCCTGTGACTGCGACCCAGTGGGCTCTTTGGATGGTGGTGTATGTGACAGTCATACGGATGCGATGCTGGGCATGATTGCCGGTCAATGCCGCTGCAAAGATAATGTCAAAGGCATGCGTTGTGACAGCTGCAAAGAGGCCTTTTATGGACTGAGCCGCAATGACCCTCTTGGGTGCCAGCGTTAGTATTGGTGACTGTCTGGGGTGATCTTGTGGGTGCAGGTGTGGAATCAAGTAGTGGGCTTGTGGGTAAGGACTTGGGTATGAGTGATTTCAAAGCATAATTTTAGGGTAAACACAGGTTAAATTCGTAGTGGGGCCAGTTTGGAAGTATCCTCACTGTGCTCAGTACAAATGTGTCTTTCTCTCTCCAGAGTGAACCTCTGGCAGGGGGGGGGGAATAGTTTGAAAGGTTTGCAGCCAAAAATAAGGCTGTGCATGGTGCTGATTGGTGAGTGTCTGTGCTGTCACCAATACCAACACCATCCACATTCATGGAGACAGTTTGTAATATGTGAACTTTGAAAAAGCATGGGCAGCCAACTTAAAACTTGGGGAGAGGGACAAGCCTGACCCAATTACTGATACGTAGATTGTTTATCTGGGAGGAATCTGGTCTCATTACTTCAGTATATATTATATCTGTATTCATCCATAACAGCATGTTCACTGCAGCACACTGTAACACCCAATTGGAACATGGGGAGTACTCTGCAAAAGGCAGGTAGCTTTTCCCACAGGTCACCCTCATACTCTTGGCAGGAAAGAGCTCAGGGGTATTGCTCCTATTTAGCAAATAGAAAGTCCCAGGTTCAATCACTGGCATCTCCAGTTAGAAGGATATTCTCTGCCATAAGATGTTTATTCTCTACCACAAGAGATAGTGATGGCCACCAACTCGGATGATTTTAAAAGGGGATTAAACAAATTCATGGAGGAAAAGGCTTTCAATGGCTACTAGTCATGATAGCTATATATTGGGCTTCTCTACATGAGGCATTTATTGTGCGTTCGTGATCCCTCACTCATGGAAGTTTGCTGGTCCATTACACAACATCCTCCTCTTCTCTCATGTTTTGCAGCCATTTTCGTGGGGGGTGGGGTGGGTTAGAGCAAGGAAAGGCAGCTATTAAATTTGAGATGCGGAACAAACCAGAATGAAAGTCTGTCACAATTCCACAATACTGCAGCTATACCACAGCACCACCTTGTGGCTGGGTAATGGAATATACAGAAGGGCAGAGAAAGACAAACTCGGGGGGGGGGGGGCACCCATGTGAAGAATGCACTCTTCCTCCTGCAAAGAAAACAGAAGAAGCTTCAGTAAAGTGGCAGGTTAAACACCTCATGTAGCAACTTAAAACTGCCCATTATCCAGTACCAGAGGCAGTATGCCTATGTAGCCCAGTTGCTGGGGAACATGAGCAGGAGGGTGCTGTTGCATTCATGTCCTGCTTGTGGGTTTCCCATGGGCATCTGGTTGGCCACTATGCAAACGGAATGCTGGACTAGATAGGCCTTCAGTCTGATTCAGCAGGGCTTATGATTAGGTAGCAGGTGATTTGGAAGGTCTCTGCCCAAGACCCTGGGAAGCTGCTTCCAGCCAGAATAGACAATACTGGGCTAGATGGACAAATAGTTTGATCTGGAATACGGCAGCTTCCTACATTTCTAAACCAGCAATACAAACAGCACACTGTGCTGGTCTCATTCTGTTCTTTGCAGTCAAGTGGAACAGACTGAAACATCCCTGTCCTCTGGACTTCAAGGAGCAGAAATGCTGAAAAGGCATTCCAAAATCCCAAAACTAAAGCCACTTTTGCCCCTTATGAATTTCCAGTGTCATCTTTATTTGTTTTCTGAAGCATCTTGTCTTTGCAGTTCAAGTGAGTGAGTTAATTAAAATAGAAGGGACTGTTAGGTGCCCTGCTTCAGGTGCCCTGTCTCAGATGGCAAATTTCGGGGTACCATTAAAGAACAGGAAATTGTCAGTTCCTTAGCTTAGATTATATTTTTACCACTATGGGGAACACTATTTGTATTTTCAGTTTCAAGCACCAAAATGGTTTGGATCTGGATAGCATTTCTAGCAGTTGGGTGAGGGCATCTCTTTACTTACAGTTCCCACTCTTTGCCATGCACCCCAGTTTCTGTTCCTCTATCTGTATCCCCATTACTTAAGTAATGTTCCCTGAGTTCCAGCTTTCTTTCCCCAGGCGAAACCACTGGAATGAAAAAATTGAAATTCTTCAAAAAATTATCCCTTTGAAGGAAAGCAAAACATGCACATTCAGGGAACAGGACTTAATGTAATTAATTCCATTAGCAGAATCTGGGTTTTGTGGTTGCAGAAACTGGGTGAAGCAGAGAGTGGGGGGGAATTTCCCTCCAATTCTGGCACCTCTGAACCTGCTGGGCCGGGCCAGGAGATAAGATGCTAAAGCATTGTGCCAGGCACAGCTGGATTAGAAACCAGGGTCAGGCCCAAGGAAAGTGTTGGTGTGTGTTCTCAGCTTGCAGGTGTGACCCTCGTGGGATCATCGCAGGTGGTAGCCCCTGCGACCACATCAGTGGTGACTGCTACTGCAAGCGTTTTGTTACCGGGCGATACTGCAACCAGTGTTTGGTGAGTGCATGCTATACCATTAGCCGTGTTGTAGTGGGGCCAGGGCTCTCAGGGTCGAAGTACCCGGACTTTTTTATTTACAGGGCTGATGTCATCTGCTTCCCCCCTTAGACTCCCCTGTTCCCTCTGAACTTAGCTGCAATCCTCACAGTAGCTGGGGGGAAATGGATTTTCCCCGCAACAACATACTGTGAGTTATCCCTGTTGTAATGCAAAGTATGTTGGAGTGGCTTGGCCTTGAATGGGCAGTTAAGACCCATTCACTTTACAGAAGACCTACTCCTGGTAGAGATGGGAACAGCTAGAACTGGTTTGTTGATATGGTCAACACAATTTCTGCCTAACTTTTTGAACTCTCCTTGGGGGAGTGGCTATGGGGACTGAGCACTTGCCAATGCACCACTGGCCGTTAGAACGTGTTGTGTGCACTCTGGGCCTGATCCCTAATTAGTCTAATGGTCCTTTTCCTCCTCAGCCTGAATATTGGGGGTTGAGCTATGACATGACTGGCTGCAGAAGCTGTGCTTGTGATTTTGGAGGTGCCTACACCAACAGGTAGGAGTATAGTGGGTATAGGTGGGAGGGAAGGAATTAAGCTATGTGGCTGGTGGTGGTCGGGGTGGGTGGGGGAGGGAGTCCAAGGATGGCCAACTTCTCTATTTTGTTCTCAGGGGCCACTTTATTGACAGGGGTCCAGGGGATGGAAGTGTATGATCCTGCATTAACTGACCCTGTTGCTAGTGGTCAGGCTCCATAACAAAGCTGACACCATCGAGTGGTAAGCAATTCACAGGTATTGTGCACATGCTCTCAAGCACAGCATTGCATACGAATCTGGAACATAACTTGAAAAAGTTGCTTATTGTGCTTTTGCGGTGAAAAAATGCATTTAAACCTTTTAATGGTACATGTAGCAGATCATTTTAATTATACGTGGATGTGTAATTTGTTATTTTATAAGCCATACTTGCTATACTTGTGCATTACTATCACTTTGTTATGTCCTAAGGTCTACTCTAGACAAATACTTATTCATTCATTTATTCATTCATATCAATATGTACAAAATTGAAAAGGGAGATTTAATACTAATGTGTGTAGTAATTCAATTTCTTACAGTTTGGAGACGTTTTTCTTTTTCTAACGAGTGAAACAGTAGAAAAAATGTTCACTGTACCCTAATTAACATTTGGTAGGACTACCAGGAGCCAGACAAAAGTGTTTTGGCAGCTGGAGTTGGTCCCTATGCCACCAGTTGTCCACCCTGAACTAGTAAAGGAGGCAGTGATCTTCACATCCTGTCTCTGCTAATAAGATTCTGTGATAGGTGAATTGTTGCTATCCACAGGAAGTCCTCATTCACTCAGCTCCATCAGGGACTGGGCTTGGCTTCTCTGCATGCTACTGGAAGGGAACTCACTTTTCTCTGGCTACTAGGGGTCTGGCTTCTTTATTGATATCTTAGCAAATAGTTAGAATAGGCTACTTTGGTAACTTTGGTGTTATGGCATGTTGCTAACATGATATGGGAATGCTGGGGTCCTTTGGTGGCATAGAAAACAGGATTGCCAAACGTGCCACCATCTAAATAGTCCAGCTGGGACATAGGTTCTGGCACTTATCTAAGCCACTCTGTGTCTACCACAAGCCATACTTGATCATAGCAGCAGTTACAGCATCAATTATACTCAGTTTCTCCTTGCCCTCTGCACCTACTGCCTATTATCTCTCTGGGTGGGAAAACCAACCTAGTGATGAGAGGAAGCTACAGAAAAATGCATCCTATTTGACTCAGTCAGCATGGTGTGTTGGCTGCATCCACTTCTGTCTGAAGTTGACTTGGGCTGCATAGTGTGGTCCTGCAGGTGGGGTTCAACTGAGCCAAAATGCCCAGTTGGCAAGCATGCTAAATAGGCAAACCCACATCCTTTTTTTACTAGCCCTCTGTTCCTCAGTGTGCAGATCATACCAGGATTGCCAAGTTTCCTCAAATAGCCCACCAAGGTTCTTCCCTGATCCTCAGTGTTGCACCTGCACCTTTCTTTGTTGTTTTCAGTCCATGTTGTTTCTTTGTCTTGAACTTCATGTTCCTTCTTGATAACTGCCACTAGCCTGGTTCCTTCTATTCACAATACCTGACACTGATCAGAAGCCCCATGCTAGACGTAACATAAGCATGCAGCTCTTTAACCACCTTGATTGTGAAGTCCAAGTGAGGCAGTTGAGTGATCTTGAGTGTGCACCCTCCCCTTTCTTCTTGCCCCCTTTTTGCCGAACTCACCCCAGCTCCACAGCTCAAGGAGTCTATTTTGCCATCGTGCTCTCTGTCTCCAGGTGCTCTATGGATGATGGGCAGTGCCCCTGTCGGCCCCACCTCATGGGGCGTCAGTGTGATGACGTGCAGCCTGGGTTTTTCTGTATGCCCCTGGACTACTATATGTATGAAGCAGAGCATGCCACAGGTCTTGCACCAACCCATCAGGGGCTACCGGTGAGTGCACCAGGGCAACAGATGGGGGAGCCAGGCTTGGGGAGGGAGAACATGACATTCTGGGCCAATGCAGTGGGGACTGTGTCTAGAAAGCCCTTGCAACTTGAATAAGGTGTCTGTGTTACTTGTGGGGATTGTAAGCCTCTATGGGATTTGTGGACAGGGGCTTCTTATTCCTTCTGGGGCACTTGCAGCTGGATGGGAAAGAGCTAAAGGTCAGAGTCCAGCCTACTGGCCTATATTAGGATCTTGCATATCCCAACCCACTTGCATAACACACATTCAGTCCCTTCTACACATTAACACACCCCATCAAAATCATAATGTTTTTTATATGAAGAGCATGAGCAAAGAGGTGCACCACAGGCAGTAGAGGTATCTGCACGCACGGAGGAGTTTAGTGACACAACCCAAATGACTTGAGCAAGAGAGCCAAACCACAAACTGTAGGGGAGTCCCATTACCTCCCTCTTTGCCTGTGCAGCCTCAGTGCCTGTCAGAGCCCTGAGGATGTTAGGATGGCTGAGGAGGGAGAAGTGCAAGGCACAGCTGTCAGTAACCAGAAGCAACTGACAGTGCAATTAATGAATACTTTCCCTCTCTGTCATAGGGTGCCTTGCGGCCTGAGGCCCCAGTGGACTGTGTGGAATATTACAACGGGGTCCAGAACGGGCGCAAAGTGAGGCTGCGACGCCAGCATAGCACGATAAGACTCTTACAGCAGCGAGGAGCACTCCGGAGAGCCCGACAGCTTCAGCAAAAGGTGACGAGAGTGGAGGGTGGGAAAGAAAGTGGTGTGGGAGTGAGAGGTTGCTGGGAAGGATTAAGGGAGAGGAGGCCATGGTGGATGGGTCACTGATGGATTGGGCCAGAGCTCCATGATCAACTGTGCAAGGCCGGACCCAAGCCATTTTGCTGCTTGAGGTGAAGGCACAGGACAAGATGGCACACACACCCCTTTCTGCCCCACATTCCTTGTACTGAAGCTGACGGGACTGGCAGATGAATCTTACTTCTACATTGATGACAAGACAGCATCCTCCATCACACCTGAGGGTGGCAGGCTAGCTTAGGGGGCATTGGGCAGGCTGTATGGCACACACAATTCACACACCTTGCCGCCACTCCATGCCCCGCAGTATCTGCTACCTGAAATGTCCATCTAATTCTGCCTAATGGTATGACTGGCCCTGCTACTGTGGGCTGCTCACTCAGTGTTGGTCCATAAAGCTGAGCTGAGGGAGAGGAAAGTCCACTTGGAACTTTATGAATTTTGGCTTTTATTAAGCCAGGAGGTAAAAGAAAAGCTTACATGCATTGTGCTTGGCCCTTTCAGTTTAAAGGCCTCTTGAGATTTGCAATGGACGGAGTTGTGTGGAAGAAGCTCCAGAGCAGGCTGCTTCTGATTGCAACTCAGGTTGCCAAAAGCACTCAGTCTGCCTCTAGGGGTGCCAGACAGGTGATAGTAGGAAAACTACACTGGAGGAGATGTAGGGCCATGGCTTTGCTGACTCCCATGTTTTCACCCACAGCCCGATGTGGAAGTCATACTGCGTGAACACACAGGTCACATGATTACATGGACCGGTCCAGGCTTTGCCCGCGTACGGGATGGGGCTGGCTTATCCTTCCACATTGACAACATTCCTTACCCCATGGAGTATGACATCTTGTTGCGCTATGAGCCTGAGGTAAGTGGAAGGAACTGGAGGGGGCATGGTGGGTGTTTGTTATTTGAGGAGGCTCTGACGTTATCGTGTGTGTGTGTGTGTGTGTGTGTGTGTGTAGGTGCAGGAAATGAGCAATGTCAGAATAGTTGGCTTTGGGAAGCATGAACAATGGCAAAAAATATTTTTGGAAGAGCAAGAATACGTTGTTGTTGTTATATTTATTATTATTTCCTCATATAGTCTGTTAAGTGCTCCAAGTGCTTCATGTAAAATTATCTTGGTAATCCTTACAACAACCTGTAAGGTAGATCGGTATTATTATCCCCGTACTACAGACACAGGGCTGAGACTAAGGGATAGATTTGAAGGGACTATCAGGCTATGAAAATAACACACACACATAACTAATATTGTGCTCCCATCACCATGGGACCAAACAATCCAATAACTCTATAATTGTTCATTATTCCAAAAATACAACATATCTTGACAGGGTAAACTCCCTTTCCCCCTTTTAAACACATATTCCAAAAATAAACCCCAAATATCCTTAAAATTATTTTTCTTTAATTGACCCCTTTTGCATTTAATATTACAAGTCAACATATCATTCAAAGCCATATCCCATACTTCCTTATACCATTCAGTAATAGTGAAAACTTGCTGGATTTTCCATTTCCTTGCTATCATTAGTCTACCTGCCGTTAACAAATTTATGATTAATTATTTAACATTTTGAGAACCGATCACCTTTTCCGTTATTGTTAGCAAAGCTAGTTTAGGGCATACCTCTAAATCAGCTCCAACAATTTCTGATATTTCCTCAAAAATCATTTTCCAAAAATCCATTACATTTTTACAACTCCACCACATATGAGCATATGTACCCAATTCTGATGCTATCCATTTTGTGGGCCTGATGAGGATTATTTACCCTGGGACCACTGCTTTAAACCTGCTGTGTCTCCTCCTCAGTCCACAGAGGATTGGGAAGCTGTCGTCAGTGTCAGCTCTCAGGCTTTACCAATGAGCCCACGCTGCGGCAATGTGCTGCCCTCGGAGCAGATGTACCGGGAGAGTCTGCCACATAGTTCCAGGTAAGAGTGAGAGGAGGAAAGCCAGCCTGACCATTCCAACTGAGGGGGGAGGGCGGAGGGCGGATCAGGAGTCCCGGATAATGTCAGTGGGGAGTTTGCCAGGAAATCAAGACCACATGGATTGCATCCTTCTCTTTGATTTTATTTCAAATTGCTTACCACACTGGAGTTTTCTTTTTGGAGTCTGCTACTGTCTGCTTTTATTACAGGTCTCATGTCACTAATAACTAGTTTCAGGTTGTTTGATTATAAATGTGTGATTGACAGTATAAAACAGGGTTGACCTACTTCTGCATTCTTTGCAGTCAATTATTTCTCAAAACAGGAGCCAGGGGCCAAAAGTTTATTTTGCTGCACAGCTTGGCCCCTTCTTGGAATTAATGGCCACATAAACATGAGTGGCCAGATAAAATTGCTCATGCTGCTGTGTGTGTTTGTTTGTGGGGAGACAGATGTGGCTCTTCAGCCACCAGGTGGCTATTCATGGTGTAAAATATGTATCTGTTAGCAGGAATAGATTCACAATATTCTTCTGCACAGACATGACATTTGAAAAACCCATGACAGAAGACTTTTCAGTATAAAAACAAGTGCTGGAAATAGAAGTATGACACCTTAGGCAACAAGCCCTAGTTTCCATGTTCCGATTGTTGCAGTCTGTGTTTTGGCACAATTGACAAACTAGTGATCTTTCTGTCATCCAAGTATTTGCTGGTGGATTGACTAAGTATTTATCATAATTAAGTGGAGTGCTCATGGTATTGTGGTTAGGAAGTTGCCGGTATTTTGGTTTGGCTAAGGGCCCTCTTCATGTGTTAGTGGATTTTGGTCCTGCAATTTGCAAAGGGAATGGCATCATTCACTCTTCCCTTCTCTAATTTCATTCCAAATTACTTACCACACAGGAGGTTTTTTTTCCCTTTTAGTCTGCTATTGTCTGTCTGTTTTATTACATGTTTCATGTCATTAATAACCAGTTACATTCACGTACTGTAAATGTAGTTAGTACTGCGGTGGGGATCTCACAATTTTATGTAGGATTTCCTTTCCTATAGCTTTTCAATGTGTCTATTTTCTTTTTTAATTTTGTCACTTTATTCTTTCTTCTGACTTTAGTCCTCTTTCCTTTGTGTTATATATATATATATATATATATACACACACACACACACACACACACACACAGAGGGGGTCTGACGTTTTTAGAAGTCACATGTCTCTCTCAGGGTTTTGTGCAAAGGGTTCCAGTCCAGGTGTGATGAGATTGTGAGATTACGGTTTTATGGTAGGTTATTGCACTACCAAAACCTATTTGCTTGTGTACTGTATTCACAACCATTTAGTGCTCCAGTGAAGAGAGGCATTTGCTATTCCAGTTAGCTTTAGCTCTCACTGGTTAATCAGAATATGCAAAATCCTGTGGACCTTTAGGGACTACCTACTTGATTGTCAAGAATATTCTTTATTAGATGTATCATTAACAGGCAGAGCAATCCTATACTACAATTGATCTGGGGGCGGGGGAGAGATACACTATCCCTACACCGGTGGAATGGCTGCCGTATCTTATGCATGCTCAAGCCAGGAAGGGGGTGGGGAAACACACAACTAGAAAATATAAAAATGGGGTAAAAACAGCAGACATACACTTTGGCTCTGAACAGACAATTTAGCAAAACATTTCCCTTCATGATTCTTTGGTTGGGATGTGATATAGATGTTTTCCCTTCAGGTTGTGCCTCCATCTCTGGGAAAAACTGGTTTTACTCAACCCAATTCCCCCCCCCCCCCGCGTTTGTGGCTACTTGTGTAACTCTAAATGGAGTGCAGAAGATGGCTGTACTCCAGGCATTTCCCGTGACATCTCTTATAATGAGCCAGTGTGGTGTAGCGATTAGAGTGCTGGACTAGGACCAAAGAGAGCCTGGTTCGAATCTCCACTCAGGTCACAAAGCTCACTGAGACCTGGTTCACATATCACACTAAGCAATGGTGGGTTGTCACCATGGGTGGTTGCAGGGTGACTTAGCATGATGTCCGAACCCAGCACAACTTTTCCATCGTGGGTTGTTTCTTTCAAACAAGCCACCCTGAGAACCGGTGGCTTGTAGTAGGGTTGTTTAGGATAGCTAGTTCTCAGGGTAACTTGTCATGACGTCCGAACCTGGCAGAGTTGCTTCAGCATGGGTTGTTTAAAATGGTGAGAGAGCCGCCTGGCAAGAGTGGTGAAAAACCCTGCCAGCCGCTCCTTGCTATCGCACTAATGATATCCCCTCTCTATTACAATTCTTGAAATGACACTAGTCAATTTACTCCTCCACCTCTTTGTCTCCTTAGACAGCGACACTTCCCCCCCCACACACACACCTTTGCGAAGATTTGTGCAAATTTAACATTATTCCCCACCATCACCTTCGGAGAGATTTGCGCAAATGTAACTACATTTATTTTTTATTTTTTTACTTTCAGGAAGATTTGCACAAATCTGCTAAAGCGCAAATCTCTCAGAGAGTTTAAATAAATAAATAAAGTTAAATTTGTGCAAATCTCCCTGAAGGTGAAAAAAGGTAATGTTAAATATGTGCAAATGAGGTTGGCAGATTGATTGCTAGCTGCTGGGGCACAGCACTGCTCTTCACAAGTTAGCTGCATTCCTTCCCCAAGCTGACAAAACAAGCTAATCAACTCCCCAATCTGTGGACACCTGCACTTTATGAACTGGATTCCTCGACCCCCTTGCACCTATTCTCACTACAGTGTGCTCTCTGCCTTCCCTGTCAAGTGGAGTCCTCACCATGTCTCCTCCCTACAGGTATGTGCTTCTGCCACGGCCTTTCTGCTTTGAGCCCAGGAACCATTATGAGATCACTGTGCGGTTCCAGCGGGCAGGTGTGGCACAACGCCATCCCGCAGCCTTCATCCTCGTTGACTCGGTGAGAAACTGCTATGTGTTAAAGAAAGCATTATGCTCTTCTCTTCTTTCAGCCTGGCATTATTGCCTCTTAGATCCTAGTGGGAGGCCTCATTTTCTAGCTATGAGCAGCCTTAGTTCCTGTCCCAACCAGGCCAAGTTTTTTCTGATGTGTCTCCCTCCTTCCCACAGCTGGTTCTTTTGCCACGTGTGAAGGAGCTACCTGGTCTCAATGGTAATGATCCAGCAGCAGTGGAGCATCGGGAGGCACTGGAGCGCTACACATGCCTGGAGGCATTCCGCATGGCCACCATGCCTGACCTGGCTGAGACCTGTGCCCTCCTGCTGTGCAGCATCTCTGCCCTGATGCATGATGGGGCTTTGTGTGAGTGAAGGGCCAAGCGTGGGTCAGGAGTGGAACTATATGAAAGGGTGTACAGCTCTAGGTGGAAGACTGAAGCAAGGAGATCTGCCCTTCTTGAGTTGGGTAGCATAGTGTAGTGAGCAGGGAGAGTTTTATTTGTTTATTTATTTATTTATTATATTTATACCCCGCCTTATTTCCTGCTTACATAATCCTCATCCTCCTCTCCATTTTATCCTCACAACAACCCTGTGAGGTAGGTTAGGCTGAGAGGCAGTGACTGGCCCAAAGTCACCCAGTGAGTTTCATAGCTGAGCGGGAACTAGAACCTGGATCTCCTGAGTCCCAGTCCAACACTCTCACCACTACGCCACACTGGCTCACTGTGCATAGAACCAGGCCTGGGACAATTAATAGGCCCACGTGTTGGAGAGGGAGCTGCCTGGAATGGAATCAGTAAGCAGAGGGTTGGTCTGGGAGAGGAGGATTCCCCAGGGTGAGCTCATCTAGATAATAAGGAAACAACTCTGTGGAACCATTTGAAGGGGAATCTAGAATTTCCTGGTAAACAATTTTTTCTGAATTTTGCAACCAGATATCTAAAATCTGCAACTGGATTTGTGACACCAGTCTGATTTCCAGGCCTTTAGCATAAATGTCAAAAATATTTTTAGGCATTTGTCTCTACAACCATGAGGGCTAGAAATATGCTCATTTAACAGAGCACACAAACTGAAAGCTGAGATTCTCAGGATTTGGGGGCAGCTGCCATGATTGATGTTGTAAAATATACTCTGCACTATTTCACTATTTTGTTACTACTTGTGAGCTAAAGGAATACAATTACTTACTGCATTTTACTGTATGATTGCAAGTAGGCATATCCCTAGACTTCCTTGCTCATCAGTCACCTCTAGAAAGGAAGTTAATATGGCTAGCTTCGGTGTGCTCGGGGAGACATTTCCACATACCTACAACCTGTGAGACAAAGATCTCAAGTTCTGTTCAGTCTTACCTGCAATGGGGTGGGAAGGGTGTGCCTCTTGTGTTCCTCCTACATAGCTACTTCCCTATCATTGGCAATGCTGTTTTTCTATCCTTAGCCTGTCAGTGTGATCCCCAGGGCTCCACGAGCAGTGTCTGCCACAAATTGGGAGGGCAGTGTCAGTGTAAACCCAATGTGACGGGTCGGCGCTGTGACCAGTGTGTTCCTGGCACTTATGGATTCGGACCATATGGCTGCAGTTGTGAGTAACCAAGACAGGGCCTGTGCATATTGTCCGCCCCATGTTATTTTTTTATCTTTTCCTCAGCTGCGTGTTAGGCCTACTTCTTGCAGACAGCAGATGAGGTAATAAACCTGTGCCTGGATTGTGTCACAGCTGTGGGCTCCTTGTGAAGAAAGGTGGAATATAAATCAAATGAAATAATAATAATCCTGACCCGAGAGCAGACAAGACTCTGGCCCAGAGTGGGAGGAACCAGCTGGATCAGGAAAAGCAGCAGCACAAGCTATGGAGGTGCTGAACCCAGACCCAGGCCCTAGTATCAAGCCTGAGCCTGTCAGCCAGGAGCCCCTTGAGCCAGAGACCCCCTAACTGCCCCCCCCCATGAGACAGCATCCCCTGTGTTAGATTCCCTTGAGGTCCCAGCCCCATTTACAACAGGGACCTCATGTTCCTCAGTGGCTGCTCACCAGTGCAGGCAATGCACAAAGTGGGAGGGGAGCTGACTGAGGGGGGCAGAGTGTTAGGCTCTAGGCCTGAGAACTAAGACTGTGAAGGACTGCACTGCAACCGGTCCTTTATCTCAAGGCGAGAGATCAAAGGTGCCAAACTGCCAGCCTTGGCTCTGCTAGTCCTGACACTGATTTTCTCAGGGCTTTGCCCTTAGCCTATACACTGGATTTGAGCACTGAACCACAGAGGAACTACACACACACACACACACACACACACAGTGTGGGGTAGAACCAGGAAAGTTTATTTAAGGTAGACCGATTATAATAAAAGGTGGGAAATGAGGGAAGGGGGAAAGGCAGGGAGACAGCAGGGGAGGGGTGACTCCTAGTGTCAGAGGGGTGAACTCCTGATCATGACTAGAGTGCTTGGGGAACATTTGCATGCGAATACATGGGAGACTCTGAGGAACTATCAAAGGAAACTATGTACATTTGGAGGAGATTCTGAGGCCCAGAGCCATCAGAGGAACTATGTGCATTTGCATGAGGTTCCCAGCCTCTGGCTGGGGTTACACTTGTTTCATAGTTTATAGAGTTGGAAGGAGCCTACTACAAGGCTATCGAGTCCAACCCCCTGCTCAATGCAGGAAACTAGAGGAGGGGTCTCCCATCCAAGTAATAACCAGGCCTGATCCTGCTTAGCTTTCCACACTCAGACAAGCTGAGCCAGCAGTAAGCCACACCTGTGTGGTGGAGAAGGGTCTGCTTTTCTTCACAAAGACTCTCCAGCCTTTAAGATTCTCCACTCTTCAAGAAGGGGACAGAGCCTGTAAGGGCAGGAGGAGGGGGAAGTTGTCCGGTTCAAGAGGGATAAAAGGCCCCAGTTGTGCTCCAGACCCTTAGAACAAGTTATCTGCTTGACCTTATTCAAGGCTCTGCCGCTTCAGCCTGATGCCAAACTGCTACTCAACTGACTAAGCCACCCTCAGGCAGTTGTCGTACTATGTGGTCCCCATTCATGGTCAGGACAGGAGAACTACTTTAGCTTGGTGAGGCTGGGGAGGCACATGATTGAATGCCCATCTATCATCATCATCATCATCATCATCATCATCATCATCATCATCATCATCTCCATGAATCTCAGGACTGTGTACATGGTTCTCCCCTGCATTTTATCCTCACAACGTTCCTGTGAGACTGAGGATTGGTAACTAACCCAAACTAGTTTCATGGCTGAGTGGGGATTAGAATACAGGAATTTTGGGTGCTAGTCCAACATTCTTACCACTACACCATACCACTATATGTCAAGCAGAAGGGTTCTAGCATAGCCTTATCTTTGACATACTCGTTTTCTATGCGCAAGGAATATTTTTATAAAAAGGAGCATTCAGTCATGTGAGTCTTGTCTCCGACTGCAGGGGCATCATTGGTAAAGCGTAAATCCGAGCTGCTTCCTTAAGCTGTGGCTCAAACCACCCCACCCCCTGTCCCTGCTGCATTGGAACTGTCATCTGTCTTGTGCATCTGTTGCCTGTTCTGATTGCTGCCCCTCTGATCCCAATTTCGGTGTTCCCTTATAATATTATGCATTGGCAGATCAGCCCACACGTGCAGAATCCTGTGGGAATATGGTGGCTGCAACTGGGGTAGCAGCACAGCACACCAGCACAAGAAAAAGAGAAAAGTGCCAGAGTGCTGGCAATGAAAGTGGGGAGAAGCAGAGGCTTGGTTGGAAAAACTTGTCAGGCATGGATGTGCCCTCCAGGCCACTTGTTGAGGAAAGTGGGGTGAGGGTGGCAGGTCTTTCTACAATAGGGAACAATCGAAGCAAGTACTGTTTCTTGTCTTATGGATTTGGCAACAGCTGCCACATTGTGACCAGCAGGGAACTGAAGGTACCCTAGCTCAGGAAGAAGATGGGCACAATCTCCACGTTAAGAAATGCCCAAATAATTGTGGCAAAGCTCAGCCCCTGCTCTGCAACATATTTAGCCTAACAGTTAATACACTCTTTCCTCCGTCATGTTGACAGCTCTGGAATTATCTCCACAGCCTGTACCTGTTCCCCTGAGGGCTCTGTCTCCAAAATATGTGAACCAGTAAGTGGACAGTGCCGGTGCCAGCATGGCGCTGTGGGACGCCAGTGTGATCAGTGCCCACCAGGCCAGTGGGGCTTCCCAAGCTGCCGGCTCTGTCACTGCAACGGGCACTCAGAGGAATGTGACTTGCACACTGGAGCCTGCCGCCAGTGCCGTGATTACACAGCTGGCCGCCACTGTGAGAGGTGGGTACCTGGGATCCATGGGAATGTGGCAGGAGACCCTCCTTAGGTGAGCCATTCAAGAAAAGTTGTCCCTAGCAGTTTTTATCGAGAAACATGAAATATTCCCCTTGATAAAGACTTTTGAGGAACCATAAAGCAGCTGTCTTTTTTATTCAAAGAGATAAGAAGCCCCTCCTGCCCTGCTTCCCCCAATCTACCTTGGATGCTCTGCCTTTCTTTATGTAAAGATTGTTTTTACTGATCATGGAGCTACATGTAATGTGTAGCTTGGTCCTCTGATACCAATCTTCCAAGGAAGAGAGTAGAACTGAGACTGTAGGCTCCTTTTAGGAGGAAACAGGGAGATTGCACAAGAAACTTATTGGGAGAGATACTGGCCTGGTTTGCACGTAATGGGAAGCCACTGGGGGTGGATTTCTCTGCCAGGCTTCTTGTTGGAGTGGTGGCTGCTATTTTGAATATTCAGGGTGTGGTGGTCTGTGTGTGTGCCATAGCTTCTTATTACGTGCAAACCCGGCAAGGGTGGGTTGTTGGGGTGGTTGACAAACCACCTGCAACCTTAAAACAGCCCATGGGTTCTGGGTAGCTTTTCAACCACCCCAACAACCCACCCTTGCCAGGTTTGCACATAACAAGAAGCCGCTGCAGTGGGGCTTGGATAATTGGCAATCTGGCACCCGTGGGTGCCATAACCCACCATGACTAATAAGCCATGGTGGGCTGCGGTGATCATGCAAACTCGGTCACTATCTGTGGGGAGGGAAAGAGGAGGAAGCGTTAGGGAGGGAGTTTATTGTGAGGGGCTTATGCTGTGGAAGTGATTAACAGATGATGCCTGAAACCTAATAAGGCTTAAACCAGGGCAAAACTAGCTATGAAGAGTGACCAGAAAGAGGAGGTGACCATTTCAGGCTGCTCTCACTGCCCATAATCTCCTTTTGCCCCTATCACAGGTGTTTGGATGGTTATTATGGAGACCCAGTCTTGGGCTCGGGGCAACAATGCCGGCCTTGCCCTTGTCCTGGGTATCCAGGGTCTCGGCACTATCATGGCATCTCCTGTCATGCTGATAGGGAGACCAACCAGATTGTTTGCCTGTGTGCTCCAGGCTATACAGGTAAAGTATATTGCGGGGAAAGAGGTGGTGGTCACCAGGTGGGTCTTATTTCAGTTATTTAAGTCCCAATATTGTGGGATACTCTACCCTCTGAAAGCCTGTTCTCTATTACAGCTCCACAGACTTCTGCCATGCTCTCACTATAGCAACCTGCACAACTTGTGACCTGCCAAACCAAATCTATCCACTAGCAATGTACAGGCAGTCCCTGGGTTACGAACGTCCCGACTTACAGACAACTCATACTTAAGAACGGACTGCCATATATGTAAAAATCTGAGTTAAATACAATGTTTCATACTTATGAATGCACGCACTATACTTTGCAGCACTTTGAAAATATTGTGTGGCTTCTATTCTGACTTATGTACACATTCGACTTAAAGACAGACTTACGAACGGATCTTGTTCGTGACTGTGGACTGCCTGTATTGTATTCCACCAGATGCTTGACATTCCCCATGGTTTTGTGGTCGTAAGCGGGTGGAAAAAACAGGATATTGATTGAGTTCCTGGTAGGATTTAATATACGTGGCTGGTAGGTCACAAGTTGTGATGCCTGTTCTATCGCTGTACAGGCATACAAACACACGCACCACTGAGCCCCTGAACCTAACTACTAATACAGGGGTCCTCAACCACTTTTGGATTTGTAGGCACATTTGAAATTTGGAGAGAGTGTCATGGGTGTTCACAAAATGGCTGCCATGGGTGGGGGGTTGCCCATTCATAAAATGGTTGCCATGTGGGCTTGGCCAGGCACAAAACATTCATTTCTCAGAAGGCAACTGGTATGACTAAAAGAAAAGTAAGTTGCCCGAGAACCTAAGTACAAGGCAGAGATGGAGGCTGAGCTCCAAAACAAAAACCACTCTTTTGAACCCAAAAGGGTGCTGCTTCACTTTGCAGTATGCCAGCCTCCCAGTTAAAAAAATAGGAGGCTCAGGGAGCCTTGTCGGCACCAAAAGATGTTTGTGGGCAAATTGGTGCCAGTGGGAGCCCCAACTGGAGACTCCATTACTAATACAACATTCCTTCTTGCCTTGAACTCTAGCATCCACATGGCACAGTTCTTCCCCACCTCACCCCTCTTTCCAACTAGTCTTCATCAGAAACTAAATAGTATTGGTTGATTGTGAAGTGGTAGGGAAGAAGAGGGAGGGGATTCCCAGTTTTCTGATCCACAAGACCTCCTTTTTACTGAACTGAAAGCATCTTTCCCGCCTTCTTGAGAAGTGTTGGCGAGGATGGTTCAACAGAGTGCCAGTTCCTGTCAGGCCATGTGGGGAGAAGACTGGGAAAGGGCAATTGTTGAGCACCTGTATGATATACCTGGTCCTATATCCCACTAATAACTTCCCATGTCTCTGAAGGGCCACGTTGTGACCGCTGCTCACCTGGCTATTTTGGAGCGCCTGAGCAGGAGGGCGGAGCCTGCCGCCCCTGCCAGTGCAACAACAACATTGACACCAGTGACCCTGAGGCCTGCGATCCACACAGCGGTCAATGTCTACGCTGCCTTCACCACACTGGCGGACCTCACTGTGACGAATGCCAGCCCGGTTACTATGGCAATGCCTTCCAGCGGAGCTGCCGACGTGAGTGGGGTGGCCGGGTCTGGATTGTGATGACTGGGAGGAATTTATGCTTTGGGAATGAAAAATGGTGTTTCACTGACTTCATTGTGGCTGTGAGACCATGAAGCCTAGAGGCATGGAGATGCGGTCAGCTTGGGTATGTGAGCAGCCCATTATTTGGGGTCACATCCCATTCATAGCAGCATGAGCAGATACAGGATGGGCAAATGAGTGGTTTTTGAGCTCACTGAGGCTCTCCTTTTCCTACCTTGATGCTTGTTTCACCTCGTTTTCGCTCCTGAACGCGTGGGTTTTTTCTTTGACCAGGAAAAGTGCTCATTTTTGAAAAATGCATTTTCCAAGTCCACACCCAAGCACGCACTCCCCCAACCGTTAAAGTGTGAAAATATGTCCTTTTTGAAAAATGCGTATTTTAAAGTGTGCATTTTTTTAAGGTTGCATTTTGCAGACGCAAGTGTGAGCATGTGTGAGCTTTTCCCAATGAAATGAGATTGTGCTCACAATTGTGCTCACATTTGGGGTTGCAAGCAGGGCATTTTCGTGAATTTTTCAAATGTGAAAGAAATTTTCATACATCCCTAGAGTGTGATGGGAATTTATTGGTACAGGATAGGCTCTTTTGCTGTAAGGCTGTTAAGGGCCCCATTGCCATGTTAATGAGGACTGTTGTTGCTGTGAGGATGAGACCAGGAAGGGAGACTGTGCGAACAGCTCACTCCCATGTGGAAGGCACTTCCAAAGGGAATCTGGTGCTGATGGCACTAAATACATTTTTACGCAATAAGGCCTAAAAATAATGAGCAAGTTTATAAAGAGAAAGTTGCTAGGGATCAAGTATGTCTGGAAGTCATACTTTGCCCTTGATACTGTGCCCCAAATCTGAGATCTCAGGGGTTAGTTGTGATATAAAGCACTCTAATATGGTTTGCACTGAAGAGAAAATGCTCTGCACATACTCAGATGCCCCCTATTCATTATTATTTCACAGGTTGAAAGCAAGGTTTAAAAATATATTTTCCTTGTGTGAGTTCAATTCAGAGGAAATGTACCAAGACAGAATGGAAACATCCTTATTTTTAAGAGTTAGCAAAGACCCTGTTAAAACTACACTTGTTGTGGGTGGGGACAGTAAAGTGGTGGTGGTGGTGGTGGATGGATTACTTGGAGTTGATTCTAGTTGATTGCTCTTGTGGGCCAGGCAAACCATAAAAGAGAATGGGAAGGTTGTTGTGACATGTAACAAACAACAGCTGTGAACACATTGTTGACATTTGTAAAGGTACAGAATGGCTGAATAACAAGTCATGTTTTGTCTGCTACTTCCTGTCCTGTTCTCATGGGAAAAGTAGGTGTGAAAGAAATACGAGCTGGTCACATGGTTTGTATGTTCTTGGTGACGTAGATTGATTTGTTAGCTTTCTGTTCTGTAGCCATTTTAGCAGAGAGATGGAATTGCTTCTTCTCTCTGTTGCTCTGACTAATGCTTGCTGGACTTGCAATCATGTAACGTCTGAAGAAGAGGTGGAGTGATACTCAACTTGCTCCACTGGACTAATGCTTGCTATGCATTGTAATCTGCACATGTAACTAAGGGATGTATACTCTGTAGTAAATTACTTGCTTTAGTAATAAACAGGTAGCAAAGAAACCTGTGGAGTCTACAGAGTTATTTCCTTATTACTGGAAGCTGCAGGAGGAGGCGGCTGGGCTGGCTGAAATTCGATACGCTTGGAATGCTGCTGATGTGAGAGATAGGTCTGCAATTCTGTGTGTAACTTTATGGGCCGTTACACACAGACATAGGATCTTAAATCTTCCATCTCACGCTCTGCTTTTCCACGAGGCCGGCGGGCCTTCAGAGTGGATCGGTTGTAAACACCTTCAGGGTCGTGTCATCGCCCTTTCAAAGGTTGTGAAATAGGTGCATATATCATGGTGGCCATTTACATTTCTGTTGGCAGGATATCTGGCTAACCATTTGTCTTTTTAAAAATAGGTTGCCCTGACCTGATTAAAAAACAAATAAGAGCTGACTAATAAAACTAAGCAATGCTGGGTTGATTAAAATTGTGTCTTGCAAATTTATTTTCTGAAAGAACTGTTTTTCTACTTGAGAGGTCTCGGTGCATCCTGAGGGTTGGGCAGGAGACACTTCTCTGCAAGAAAAGCTGTGATACAGGCAGGAGGCTATTCTTTGCTTCCCTGCCCTAGCCACTAGTGCCTTGTTCTTTCCCGCAGGCTGCACCTGTAACAAGCAAGGCACTCTACCTGCCCACTGCTCTGAAGACATCTGCCACTGTGATCGAACTACAGGAAATTGCCCTTGCCGTGCCAATGTGGTGGACAAGAACTGTGACAGATGCACCTACAACTTCTGGGGCTTTGGCAGCGACTTGGGATGTCAGCCATGCAGCTGTGATCCTGCCCATTCATTACGGTCAGACTGCAACATGGTAAGTGACCAAGCACTTGAGAGGGTCACCCAAAGAGGAGAGGTGCCGGGACAGCACCTGAGACCTTGCTGCATTGGCATCAGATTGGGCACCAGCATCACAGCCACGCCACTGTCCCTATTCTAACTGGCACCTTTCGCTCTGTTCAGTTCACAGGGCAATGCCACTGCCAGCCAGGCTTTGGAGGGCGTGTTTGCTCCCACTGCCAAGAAGATCACTGGGGTGACCCAGAACGGGAATGTCTACGTGAGTATGAGTCCATAGTGAAAGCAAGCATCTTCTATCCCACACAATGTTTATATTGATGCATGTGGACATGCGTACAGCTCTAAAGGCAGAGGAGGTTGGGGGACTATTCTCTTGCAAATGGCCTCAATCCTGTTCCAGGCTCTAGTTCCTACTGATAATGTCCTACACTTACACCTTGACCCACCTTTTAATTTTTTTTTAAGCCTAGGTTTTGAATCCAAGGAGGACTCAGCCTAGTCCTTAGGACTGGGATATACTGTGGTGGGCCAGGGGCCCTGATCTAATTCAGAGGGAGGAGGCTTCCTCAATTAAAAATAAATGATTTGGAAGATGCTGGGCTGTCCAGATTGGACCAGGATTCTGCCTGGAGCAGATGATGATACCGTGTGTGTGTGTGTGTGTGTGTGCGCGTGCACACTTTTAAAAAATGATTAGTTCACTCCTTCCCACGACTACAGCCACATCTTGGCACATCATAGCACAGGGGCTTGCTCACTTCTGTTTGATGTAAATAAGATTATAAAGGTGTGCAGAATGTTGATCCATTCAAAAGAATAGTCAGAATCCCAGCTAACACATTTTGCACTCTACCACCATTCTTCAGTGGAATATTTGATGCCAAATGTAACTACCTGTAAGGGAAAACATTCAAACAGACGCACCTTCCTGAGATCCAGAAGATGCATGCAGCTTCTTTTGCAGTGGGCTTTGGTGGCATTACCTTCTGTTTGGCTTCACATATGCATAAGCAAGCAAGCACACTGACCTGGAAAACTTTTAAAGTGCACAGGGAGTACCACCTGACCTATTCTGGCTTATCAGCATCAAAAAGGCTTCCTTGCAGGTGTTCCTTGAGTGAAGAGCTGTAACTCACTGGTAGAGCACATTATTTGCATAAAGATTGAAAAAGATCCCATATTCAGTCCCTGACATCTCTAGGTAAGGTAGGGAAAACACGCTGTCTGAAACCCTGGAGAGCCGCTGCCAGTCAGAATAGACAGTACTGAGCTAGATGGGCCAGTGGTCTGACTCAGTGTAAGGCAGATTCTCCTGTGTGAGTGGCCTGCCCACATTTCCTTCCTTTGACCGGAGAGGTTAAAAGGGAAAAAAGCCACGGTGGGCCCCAAACAGCTTGCTAACACAGCCTGTGGCTCACGCTGGCTCAGCTTGTCTGAGCGTGGAAAGCTAAGCAGGGTCAAGCCTGGTTATTACTTGGGTGGGAGACCCCTCCTCTAGTTTCCTGCATTGAGCAGGGGGTTCCCCTCCTCTAGTTTCCTGCATTGAGCAGGGGGTTGGACTCAATAGCCTTGTAGGCTCCTTCCAACTCTATGATCTATGAAATCTATGAAACTCGAACCTCCTGCAGACAGTGTCCCCTGGGATACCCGTGGGAGGACTGAGGGGGGAGGAGGGGGAGGAAGGGGCCAGCAACCCTGATCGTCTGTGGGCTCACCGTGCGTTGTTGACATGACAACTAAACCACCGTGGCTTATTGCCAGGGTGGGTTAACGTAACACGTGAACATGCCCAATGCCCCACTTTAGCACTTGCTCACACATCTTTAACTTCTCTGCTAATGGTGGTTGGCCCAATATTGTCGGCCCTAAAGAAATGTCCCCCTCAGTTAGAGCAATTGTGCAAGTTGATCTAGCTATTTATGGGATCACCTGTGCTTTTGCCAGCCCTTTCCTCTCAGGTGATCAGAACCTTTATCATAGTAAACCTTACCTGGGCCTGACCTCTGGTTTTGCACCCTACAGCTTGCGAATGTGACCCAACAGGGTCTGAGAGTCTGCAGTGTGACCGTCTCACTGGACATTGTCCATGCCGAGGCGGCTTTATGGGGCGACGCTGCGACCAGTGCCAGCGTGGCTTCAAGAAGAACTTTCCACATTGTTCTCCCTGCCATCCTTGCTTCAGCCAGTGGGACACAGTGCTGGAGCAGCTCTGGGAACAACTGCGACGGCTGCAGGGTGCAGTACAGGCCCTGAAGGAAGGTGGCCCCATACCTGAAGCAAGCAGCCGCCGCATGCGCACGCTGGAGAACAGCCTGGGTCATGTAGAGCAGCTTCTTGGTGACGGGAGTAGTCCAAGCACCCCCCTACTGCACCAGCTCAGCACCTTTCTGGCAGATATCAGGTAGGGAGAGGAGGAATACACCAGGACGATGGTGGGTAGAATTGGAGGCAGACGGTGGTAGCCAATGTTAGTCCTACTTAAAGTAAACCCATTGAAATTAATGAGACTTAAGTTACTCATGACTAACTTAAGGTCCATTCATTTCAATGGATCTACTCTAAGTAGGACTATCATTGGATACTACCCAGAAACAGGGAAATTGTCTATTTTTCAGTGTGTGCATGCCAGGAATTTATTGATATTTCCAGTGGTAACCTTCATTTTGTGCATCAGTTTTCTTCTTTGGTCACATCCAGACTAAAGATGTAAAAGTGATTAACAGCCATTCCATCCTGGCCATTTTAATTTTGGGGGAGTGGGGCTAGGGGGTCATCTTACAGAATTCTCAGCACCTTAACCAAACTTCAGTTCCCAGGACTCTTCGGGGAAGGGTATGATAGTTAAAGAGCTATAAATCAATATAATTTGGTAGCGCAATTAGGGCCACTGTCTCATGCTCACATACATGTTCTCCTGGGAATTATACCTGTTCTAGGAATCTTATTTGCCCAGGCTCTTCCTAGGCTCTATTACTTCAGAACTTCCACAGGAAATGTTTTTTCTTTTTGTATCATAAAGCAGAAGTGCAGAACATCTTTCAGCCCAGGGCCAAATTCAATTTCAGAGAAGCTCTCGGGGGCTGCATTCTGGGGGGGGGGGGCAAAGGAGGCAGGGACAAAAGCAAAAGGGGATGGTGCCAAAATACAAAAACAACAACAACCCAAAAACCCAGCACATTGTAGCTTATTGTAGCTTAAAGCTCTTAGTGCCAGCAACCAAGCTGTAGGAGGGGCATTTCAACCTTTTAGAATAGGGGAAAAACTGTACAAAAACTGGGAAACCACCAAATGATTGGTGGTTGGGGGAAAGGGCGTGGGGCCAGGGGAAGGGGGTGTAGCCTTTTGGGGAGCCCCTGAGGGCCAGATTGGAACCCCAGGAGGGCCAGATTTGGCTCCCAGGCCTGAGATTCTGCACCGCTACCATAAAGTATACTCATTCCTTGGAGTACCGGTACATATTTATCAGCAACAACTTCCATTCACCTGAGTGCAGCCAGGCAGGCTGACAGGCTTCCCTCAAAAGGCTTCTGGAGGGAGCCACGTTTGTTTGTTTTTAAGGGAACAAACCTGCCTTGGCTATGTCATAAGAACATTAAGAGGAGCCATGCTGGATCAGACCAAGGGTCCATCTAGTCCAGCATTCTGTTGTGGCCACCAGCTGCCCATGGGATTCCACAAGCAGGACATGAATGCAACAGCACCCTCCCACCCATGTTCCCCAGCAACTGGTGTACACAGGCATACTGCCTCTGATACTAGACGAAGCACATATCCAATCTGGACTATAGCCATCTCCTCCATGAATTTGTCCAATCCCCTTTTAAAGCCATCCAAATTGATGGCCATCACCACATCCTGTGGAAGTGAATTCCATAGTTTAACTATGTGCTGTGTGAAGAAGCCCTTCCTTTTATCTGTCCTGAATCTCACACCAATCAGCTTCATGGGATGACCCCGGGTTCTAGTATTATGAGGGAGAAAAATGTCTCCCTGTCCACTTTCTCCACACCATGCATAATTTTATACACCTCTTATCATGTCTCCCCTTACTCGCCTTTTTTCTAAGCTAAACAATCCCAGCTGCTGTAACCTTTCCTCATAGTGGAGTTGCTCCAGCCCCTTCATCATTTTAGTTGTCCTTTTCTGCACTTTTTCCAACTCTACAATGTCCTTTTTTAGGTGCAGTGACCAGAACTGTACACAGTATTCTAAGTGTAGTTGCAATATAGATTTGTATAAGGGCAGCATGATCTTGGCAGTTTTATTTTCAATTCCTTTCTTAATTATGCCTAACATGGAGTTTGCACAGCAGCTACACATTGGGTTCTATTCTAATGTTAAGATTCTTTGTAGTTTTTTCTATATACGATTTGTTACAGGGACGAAGTAATGCATAAACCACAAACTTACTACAGTATTACATAGGCATACTGCCTGTCATCACCAGCCACAGTCAGTTTTCACAGTTACTGTCAGTCTTACAACTGTATATCTTATGTCATATTCATATAGTTACATAGCTTTCTTCCCCACCTTAATCCCAGTTCTAATATATCTTTAGGCCACTTCTGATGTCACGGGTACATTTTAATATGATCATTAGTGCGGATTAGGAGGAAGACAGATATAACATTCCTAACAGTAGTCACAGCACATTGTTCACCCACTGTGTGAACTCAGCTTCCCATTTTATGTTACATATATATATGCAAGTTGAATGCTGGATGAGCTCTCAGTCTTGCTCTTGTTCTTAAGGCAGACTACCTGCTTTTATTTGAATTATGTATTTTTAAATAGTATATATGCATTTACATGCATATGCATTAATTCTTCCCCTTTCCAAAAAGAAATTCACCACTGGCATCTCTCTCTCTGAAATAATACTTTTATAAGTATTTTTTATTATATACCAGTGGTACTGAACACACTACAAATTATTTTTAAAAATCTAAAAACATGTAGCCTGGTTCTATGTACTTTACTCAGATGTGTGTTCCACTAATGTGAGTTGGACATACTCCAAAGTAAGTTTGCAAAGGATTGCAATATGAGTCATGCATGTTATTGTTGGTATAATCCAAAAGCCAAGTTTATGTGTCCTACAACATAATCCTTTGCACATGTACCTGAGAGTAAGCTCCCTGAACACAATGGGACTAACTTCTGATTAAACATGTGTAGGATCGCTACTACATTTCAGGCTTATTGTTAACAGAGTATTCAGCTTGTAAAGGATGGTGCAGGTTATGAGCTGCCATTTGATCCTCTTCTGTGAGATTTAAAAGGCAAAGTAGAGGATTGTGATCTTGAATTTTTGATAAATATGTTTTGTGTTGCAATAATCTGCTAATTGGAGCTGTGTGAGATCCCCTAACATACGATTGCCTGTCTGTGAAAATATGGAAGTCAGCAGAAATGATGAAGCTACAATATTGAAGGCAGAGACAGTCAACAAATGATTGCCAAATGCATTGAAAACTACACGACAAATCATATTTATAGATATAATGATAATATTCTACCCCATGGTTTATTTTCACTGATACGATTATTTTTGTATTGGATTTAAATACCCCTTTTAATTATGTCTTTCCTGTTAATTTTTTTTTTTTTTATACAGTGAAAATGTTATTGAATTTACATTTCAAACATTTAAAGAAATAGGAGATTATTCCCAATGATGGGGATATATAGCACTGAATTATTTTCTCTGTCTGTCTCATTTATATCCTTCCTGCAAGGAGCTCGGGGCAGCATTTATGTCCCCTGTCTTCTGGATTCCTTTCCCAATCCCAGGACTTCTGCCCAAGTAGGAAGGTGATGTTTAGTTGCATTGCAGGCTCCTGGCACTTGCTGCTTCTTTTGGAGGAGACACTGCCATAGCTACTGGCTTCAACCCCCTCCCCATCATTTGTCTGACAGAGGGAGGAATGGCACGGGCAGGTAGCTGGCAGGACCACTTCTCTTGCAGTCAGTGTGGTTGTACAGTGCTCCATGGAAGCATTGAGGCCTTTGCACCCTTCTTTGCCCTCTCCATCAGCAGTAGGCCCAATGGAGGAACCTCCCTCCTTGTCCTCAGCCCAGCCCTAGCTGGAGAACATCCTTCACTCTTCAGAATTCACAGTAAGTCAGAATTCCCAGCCCTGTGAGGTGGGTTATTGTTAAGTTGAGAGATAGTGCCTTGCGCAGTTAATGTCAAGGCTAAAAGTGGGGCTTTGAACCTACATGCTGTATTCCAGGGGTGAGCCGAAGGTAGATGGGGACCCACTGGCAGTCCCTGGGTGATCAAGGGTCTCTAACATAGCCATTCTTAAGCCTGAATAGAATATCTGATCTGTAGTCACTCAGAAGTAGATTCGTGTAAGCAGGTCATCCTGGTGTATGGCTCATAGGGTGTAGTAGATCATTGGCTCCACCCCCTGAGACACCATTTTGCATCTGGTTCCAGTTGGTGGACCTTGGGGTTTTAGTGAAAACCGAAGTAGATCCCACATGCCTGAAGTTTTGCCTCCTCTGCTATATTCTTCACCAGGGCAGACATGGATGAGCTATGGCAACAGCTGCAGGCCACAGATTCACAACTGGATGGAACTGAGCAGAAAGCTGCAGGACAGAGGGGCCGTCTGAGCACACTGAGGCGAGAGCTAGGGGAGCTTAACCATACTGTCAGCTACCTCAGCAGCCAGCTGGGAAAGATGGCACATGCCAGCTTCAATGGTAAGAAACATGGCAACAGTGTCCTCACAAAAGAAGTGTCCACGCAAGTCACGGGCAAGAACATCCCTTTCCTGAAACATGTCTGGTTTCCCTGTGCTGGCAGAGTCTTTCCGTAGCATCCTGGGATCCTTCCAGCAGTCAGAGCAGGCCCAGCAGCGAGCAAATGCTTCAGTTCAAGGGCCACAAAGTCCGGTAGGCCAAGCCAAACACACACGTCAGATCACTGTTGAGCTTCTGAGACGCAGGGGAGATGCCTTTCACAGAAGTGCTGCTGCTCACCAAAAATCACTGCGTGATATCCAGAAAAAGGTCAACAACCTCAGCCTGAGCAGGATCAATGAGAAAGTGAGTTCTTCAGGGGAGATCGAGTGGGGCAAGAGAACTGAGGGAAGCAGGGAGGAGTTTGTTGAAGATAAGAGTGGTGACCCAGACTTCGCTGCTCCTGACCCCAGTACCTTTCTCCTGTTTTGTCAGGGGACTGGGGGTCTCATTAGACACATGTCTCCCTGGGCTAATCCTGGATTGCTGTCTTGGTCTAGATCTGTGGTGCTTCTGGAGAAGAGGGCTGTGAACAAGCCCCCTGCGGAGGGGCCTCCTGTAGAGACAGCTTAGGCCAGCGGCACTGTGGAGGCCCTGGCTGCACTGGAGCACTGCCTGTGTCCATGAATGCACTCTATACAGCCCAGAACGTCTCTCACCAGCTGGAGACCATGGCAAGGCAGCTAGGCATCATTGCTAGCAAGGTACAGTGCCAGCATAAATGTATGTAATTATATGTAAAGAAGAGATACCATATTAGAGTGAAGATGAAGACTTCCCCACCATGTTAGACTATATCTCCAGCCCCTAACAGGAGGGCTCTATTTAGGACTTCCGCCAGCTTGGAACAGGAGCCTTGTAGCTCTGTTTGATGCTTGCAGAGGAGGGGAGTTTCCCATCTTCCTGAAATTTTCCCTGCTGTGCTATATAGTGCTCAAGGGCTTAGGTTTGGGCCCAAACTGAGCACATTATTGCTATCTAACAAAGTGGAGAATTTTCTGGAAATTGGGAAAGGGCAAAAGGTGTTCCTTTCCCCACTCCTTAAATTTGCCTGTATAGTGCAGGGAAGGGATTTTTTTAGAAACAACATGGCACCCATTTCCCCCAACCAGGGGAGGATGGTGACTCCTAATTCAGTGGGGATTATTATTATTATTATTATTATTATTATTATTATTATTATTATTATTATTATCATCATCATCATCATCATTATCATCATTATTATTATTATTATCATAATCATCGTCGTCGACGTCGTCGTCATAATTCATTTCATTTCTATACTGCCCAATAGCCAAAGCTCTCTGGGCAGTTTACAACAATTATAAAACAGAATAAAATACAATATAAAAATACAAGCAATAAAAACATCGGGGGAAAATTCACTAGACATTTTAAAAACAATTTTAAAATTACTTAAATAGCTAAGACAAGATTATAAAAAGTAGACTGGTTAAAAGAGGTGACATCACCACCACCCTGTGTACTATTTGGAGCACTTACCTAAATGCCTCAGCATAGAGGGCAGTCTTAACCTGGAGCCGAAAGGATAGTAAAGTTGGTGCCAGGCGGGCCTCAGTGGAGAGCCTGTTCCACAATTGGGGGGCTACCACAGAAAAGGCCCTTCCCCTTGTTGCCACCTTCCGAGTCTCCTTTGCGGGTGGCAGTCAGAGGTAGCGTAGTGTCCGGGTAGATTGTGGTTGGGAGAGGCATGCCGTCAGGTATTGCGGTCCCAAGGCATGTAGGTATTGCGGTCTTATCCATTGCAACTTTTATTCTGAGCTTTATAGGAGCTATCCATGGTGCTCCATGGTGGTGAACCTATTTTGGGGATGGAGCACAGCATTATGGATAACTCCTATAAAGCTCAGAATAAAAGCTGGAATGGATAAGGAGCCCCACTGACACACGAGCCTTCCCTGCCCCCAACCCTAATTCCACCCTTAGGATTCCATAGGCCATTAAGATGTCAAAGAAGCCAATTCCATCCCCCCATTTTCCATTTCCCCCTCCAGCTGACACCCCCAACACTCCAAAGGTACTAGAAGGCACTGAACACAGCTCATCGGCTGGCTGTTTGTGGGAGGTGTTAAATATTTCCTTTAATTCACAAACTAATATACCTTTGCATAGCAGTGGAGCCACCCGAGTATGCGTAACTCACTAACTTATTTTTGGGTTGTCTCATTTTGCTTCCGAACAGATATCCATAGGACCCACCAAGTTTTGTATTAGAGGGAAGGTTGATGATGGTTTATAATATAATATAGGAATTATATAATTTATATATTATATTTACGTATTACATAAATAACATGTAATGTAATATATACACCAAGAAGCTGAAAGACAGCCTGTTGCTATTATTTTGCAATGTGGAACAACAGGGGAGTGCTGGGGAGAGATGTTCTCTCAGTTAACACAGGCTGATGGCAGTACCACACAGGAATTGAGCATTTATTTATTTATTTTATTATTTATGTATTACACTTCTAATCTGCCCAATAACTAATGTTCTCTGGGCGGATTCCAAGCAGTTAAAAAACTAAAATGCCATTTTAAAACAGAGTTTAAAAGGGTGACCAAGGCTGTTTCTGTCCCAAAACTGGGCCTAAAGCCGGATTTAAATGGATCAGCTTCATCTAAGAATGCCTGGGGTTGGTCAGCAACCACGCACTCAAGCACCTTGCCCAAGAAGGGATGTTAGCAAGCAACTGGCCTATAGTTGTTCTCCATTTCTGGGTCTAGGTTAGATTTCGTCAGGAGCAGCCAGATTACTGCTCCTTTAAAGGAGGCTGGAACTGCCCCCTATCGAGGAGGAGGAATTTACAACCTCCCAGACCCAACCGGCCATCCCCTCCTTATTAGATGCAACAAGCCAAGATGATCAAGGGTCAGGCATACAAGTGGTTGGTCGAACTCATCCAAGCACCTTGTCTGCATCCTCATGCCTTAACCACGGAAACTCATCCAACATGCCCTAGAATACGCAGCAATGCTTAGGGATTCTGTGGCCCACATCCAACAGTTCCTCAGCCAACAAAATGATGTGATGTGGAAAGAATTCCCTAAAGATAGGAAGTTTGTGTAAGGGTTATGAATAATACATGATATGATGTTTGACCGGTTGCAGATTTAGCAGAGTCCCAAAGAGCAGTTGATTTGGATGGCAGCTGACACACAACATGGAGAGTTGGACAGGCAGTAGAAGTGCAGCTCATAGGATTCAGGGAAGGAACTGCTGAACAGGACACTAAAAAGTCCTGCCCTCTGAATAGAGGCCCTTTAAGGATCTCTTCTGGTTCTGAGCCTTCATTGCTTGATGCTTCTAAGCATTTCTCTGCAGCAGTGAAAACTAGAATCTCCAGCAAGTATTCACTCCCACACCTACATCCCTTGTGTTGTGCAAGAACTGTGCTTTAATTATGTGTGTCCATCTTCCATGCCACCCTCCCATTTCATGCTAACCTGGAGTTCTACGATGCGGCTTTGATTTTAGGTGCAAGAAATCCAGGAGCTGGCACAGGATGCCAGGGGCCATGCTCACAACACTCTGGGCCATGCTCAGGGGGCCCGGAGCCGTGTGGAGAAGTCGACAGCCAAGCTGAGGGAGTTCATCCAGAGGATAAAGGACTTCCTAGCAGGTAGCAGAACATTACTTACTCTGAACATACGGCAAATGTGGCATGAGAAGGGATTAATTAATTTCATGGTCTCCAATAAAATTTAAATCCTGTACTCAGGGGAAAAAAGAGAGGCTGTATGTTAATGATGCAAGTATATTTGCACCGAATTATCCTATGGCAATGTTGATATTTGGACATTTAGATTTGAGGTGGTGGTCAAGGCATGGACTGGTGAATAGGAAGCACAGAATAGGATGAACAGTTACAGGAATATGCGCCCACATCTAGCAGCAAGGGTCTGTTCTTGTCTCCCTAGAGGAAGGTGCTGATCCTGAGAGCATTGAGCTTGTGGCCCGGCAGGTCCTGAACATCTCCCTGCCCAGCAGCCCCAATCAAATCAGCAATCTGATTAAGGAGATCTGGGATGGAATTGGCCAGCTGAACGGAGTGGACATGATCCTGAACAGCACTGTGCACAACCTGACCCATGCCAGGGAATTACTGGCAAAAGCAGAACAAGCTAAGTGAGTCTATTTTTTTGTTGTTGCTGTTAATTGAGTTTTTCTATAAATCAAATTACAAAATCAGATATTTTACATTATCATAATTCATTAAAGTCCTGTTATTATAATGCGGATAATCATGTTGCAGGTTTAATCTGTTGATTAGAGCACATTAGAGTGGCTGGCTATGCACCCAGTTCAGATGATTAAACAACCCATGATATGTTAACCATGGGTTGTTTGCGAGTGGTCAGGAGTGAGTGAGCATGATGGCTCACACTGCTTCTGCTTTGTTAAACAACCCAGAAATTTGCCATGATGTCTGAACCCTGAAGTCTGGGTTGTTGAGGGAGAAACAACCCAGAGTTTTAACCCATGGTTTCTTCTTGGGTTAAAACTCTGGGTTGTTTCTCCCTCAGCAACCGAGTTCAGGGTTTGGACACTGTGGCATACCACCCAGGAACAACAGTAGTTCCTGAGTTGTTTAGCAAAGCGGTAGTGGGCAAGCTGTTGGAAGCCAGCATCTCTTCTCCTGCACACTCACAAACATTGTTAACCATGGGTTATTTGATTGTCCAGACCAGATCAATCACTAGTTTCTGGTGATACTGGCTATGCAGGTTTTCGTACTGCTTCAGACTGGACCCTGGAAGAGCTAAAACAAACTCACAAGCATCATGACCAGCTTTCTTGTAAGATTTGTGTATATGTTTTTGGCATGCATGGATGTCAGTGGTCCCTGTTGGCTCAGTACTATGTACAGGTTTTTTTTAAACTTGTGAAAGTTTGCGTTCTTTTCCAAATATCCACATGAGCACTTATGTAGCCCTTCAAAAAAGAAAAAGTGTAAGGCTATGTCCCCTTTTTAGCAGCCCCCCCCCCGAATATTTTCTTTTCTTTTTTTAATTAGTGTGAAAAGACTAGACCAGAAGCTGCTTGCAATCTGGTCCAGTCAGTTTCAATGTCTTTCTTACATACGTGTGTGTGTGTGTGTGTGTGTGTGTGTGATCTTTCTTTATTGTACTTGATAAAGTGGGCTTTAGCCTCAAAAGCTTATACTACAATAACGTTGCTAGTCTTTAAGGTGCTACAAGACTCTGTTGTGTTTTGCTCTGTCTTTGTACTCAGAGAGCGAGCAGAAGGTGTGGAGGGAATGATCACAGAAACCCGTGCAGCATTAAATGATACGAAGGAGAAAGTGAGGGCAGCAGAGCGAGCAATGAAGAGCACTAAGGAAGCCATCCGGAATGTGGAGGGTACAGTCAGACAGGTGAGGTGTAGAGGAGGGCTACCTAGTAGCCAGACTGCTTGCTTGTCTTGAGTGGTGGTCATTGTGATGAGGATAGCTCCTTCAAAGCTTTCCTGTACTCTTTCAGTGGGCAGCTCCAGAGTTTGTTCTAAGCCTGGGCTTTCATTTTGCCTCATATTCCAGATATACTTTCTTTGAGTAAATACGGTAGTCATATTATAGCTTATCTACTTCCCTTCCGCTCTTGGATCACACCACTTTAAGCTGTCTTGTATTCTGTAAAACAGCTTCATCTGTCTGAGCGTTGAAAGCTAAGCAGGGTCAGGCCTGGTTATTACTTGGATGGGAGACCCCTCCTCTAGTTTCCTGCATTGAGCAGGGTGTTGGACTTGATGGCCTTGTAGGCCCCTTCCAACTCTATGATCCTATTTGTCCTATTTGAAGTGTTACAAAACATTTGCTGCTTCATTTAAGGTTTTCTAAAAATGCACTCTTGGCATTAGAAGCCAAAGAAGCTTTGCAGGATTGGAGTTGCTAGGTCAAACAAGAGTTTGAGAGCCAAAATTGTAATAGGATAACTGCTCCTTAGTTTTAATAAGCAATATAAGAAGACAGCAGCAGGCTGACTGGGATTAGAACTCACTATCAGGACACATAACACATAAATCCTGAATAATAATTGGGCCTTGAATTATAACAATTTGTAAAACATCATGTCTGTTCATTTAATGCCAGTTGCAAGTGTCTGCAGAGTTAGGAAACAAACAAAAAACGATCAAGTCACTACAGACGGCAATGATATTTGCAAAAATCATTAATTAGATAAAGAATTGAGGACGCATCCTCAAATAACTATTTTAAGCAAACTTCAGCTAGCAAACTAACAAGAAAGCCATATTAGACCTGTTACACTAGTGCCCTATGTCATGTCATGTCGAATACTGATATGACAAGGGGTTGACATGACCCTAACAGGACATAGCAAAAATATTTTGAATATGTTAAATTTTTGTCATTACCTCTGTCTATATATCCACAAACTACTCTTGGGAGCATTTTGACACATCTCATTTACTGGAAAATTTATGAAGCTTTAGTTGATCCTGAAAATAGCAAATTGCAATCTCAGCATGTCAGAGACATTGTGTCAAATATGTGTGCCCCAGAAGCCTTTACAAGACTCCTACACCAACCTGCATAATAAGCTACCTTGCAAATACTTATCCAAAACGAAAATATTATTGGTCTTCTACATATTTCTCATCAGCTTATCTCATAAGTTATAATGTTCATAGACAAAGCATATAAAATATTGTATTCCTATATTAAGATGTATTCCTATATTAAGTTTGAATCAGTTTGATTCTAGCAAGGGATTCTAACAGAGGCATTTGGGCTGACATGCTGTAACTTCTCATTGACCTCTTACAGCACAATCCAGTGAGGCTGCACATAACCCTCTGAACTCAGAGGATTATGGGCATCCTATTGAGGGCAGAAGAAGCGCAGCAGATAGGATTGCTGCCTCGCTCCCTTCACCCTCAGAAACATCTAGACGGCCGATTTTGGCCGTCTAAATGCGTTACACCTCCTCCCCAGTTGGAGAGGCTCAGGCACCACCTGGAGTCTGCGGAAGCCGGTGGTGCCTCGCTCCCCACTTCCCTGCCCCTGGGAACGCCCCCCCCCATAGGTGAACCGAAGATGGTCTTCCGTCTTCAGTTCCCTGCTGGCATGGAAAGAACCACACTGGCTGTGAGGGGGGGGGGGCAGGTGCTCCGTGGCTGCACTGCACGCTGTGACCTCAGAAGGGATTTCCGAGGTCACAGCGGCAACTGTGCCCTATCCTATGGCCCCCTCAGGCAAGGTTGGAGGGCCATAGGATTGTGCCCTAAGCCTGTTATTGTTAAAGGAAAATGGGAAAATCAAGGTGGAACCATTTCCCCATCTAAAACTCAGGAAGAAGCAAAATGTGCATTAGATAAGCTGGGGGAAAGGATGTCTGCAGACATGTAATATTGTCAATATGTTTTGCTTATGACACAAAGGAGTGAAAGATGACATTATATAGACATACACCTATGGAAGAGAACCAGATGGTATCTTGATTTGGGGAAGTTACGGAAAGGTGTTGCTCAGCAAAGCTGACAAGATATGAAATAAATATTACTCTTCAAAATCATAGCTGGGAACTTTGGGAAAAATAATAGCTCAATGTTATGAGCTGAAACAAATAAACAATTCAGACAAAATCATATAAATATGAGAGGCAAAACATGAGAACTTCAGGACAGAACATCTGTCCTCATTTCAGGCGCTCTACACTCTTTTCAGCTTCCAGCTTAGAAATATCATTTGGATAAGAAAGGCAATGCTCCTGAAACAATTCTTAGAAAAGTTTTTGAAAAGTTTTTCTTGCCATGCTCCTGAAACTAAGAAAGCTTTTTGAAATGTGTTTTGCTTTGTATTTTGTAGGTTCTGTGCTCATATCAAATTTAAATCATGTAAAAGCTACTTAAGATTTTGAAGTAAAAGATAAAAACCACACCTGACCTTAGAGACCTCTATCTAAAATTGTGTAGGCCCATACCACAGAAGTCCAAAATAAACCTGTATTCTTGGTGGCACTTTGTTCTGAGGAAATGGCATGGGATATGTTACCAGCTGATCCATAATCAAGCTAAATACAGATGTAGATGGCTTCTCTACATGAGGCATCTATTGTACACTCGTGGTTCCTCACTCACAGTAATTTGCTGGTGCTTTACATGGCATTGTCATCCTCCAGAGCCTCTCCTGTGCTTTCCAAGCATTTCTGCAGCTTTTTTAGAGCTAGGAAAGTGTAGAATTATCTGGAAATGGTGGAATGAAAAGCTTGTGTATTTTTGCCATTCTGCTATACCGCAGCACCACCATGTGGTTGTGTAATGAAACATATAGAAAGGCAGAGAAAGAAAAACCCAACGAAAAAACGTGTAAAGGAGCCGATCTTAATCCTGCAAAGAATCTGGAAGCAGAAGCCTTGGTAAAGTGGCGGGTTAAAAGCCTCATGTAGAGAAGTCCAGAATCCCTGGACAAGGACAAATCTGTCACAAAATGCCAGAGTATTCACTAGTCCAGCCACATTTCCAAAACAAAGGTCAACCAACAGTGGATTCCTTACTATATAAAAATTGGTGTGTGTGTGCCCTGAGTGTGTCCCTGCCCTCCTGGTGTTACCTGAGGTACGAAGTTTCCAGTGAATGATGCCCAGGCAGGCCTTGCTCTTTTCTCATGGGAGGGGATCATAGCTCAGTGGTAGAGCACATACTTTGCATGCAGACGGTCTCAGGTTCAATCCATGGCATCTAAAACCCTGGAGAATTGCTGCCAGTCAGTTGACAATACTGGGCTAGATGGACCAGTGGTCTGACTCAGTATACAGAAGCTGCCTATGTTCCCCAGAGATCAGTGTTTGACTGTGTCCTGTGGCTTTTCTTTCTTTCTTTCTTTCTTTCTTTAAGGCTGAGCGCCAGCTCCAGGCACTGGTCGAGAAGGAGTCCCATCTGGAAAGCCGTCTTGGAAAGCTGGCACAGGATGTGGCCACCTTACAAAAGAAGTCTCAGGCTAATCAGCAGCAGGCCCAGGAGGCCAAGGGAAAAGCTGAGCGTGCTACTGCTGCTGCAGGCAGGCTGGAAAATGTGAGAATCCCCCTTCCTTTAGATCACCATTGCCCCCACTGGCAACTGTGTCAGTTCACTCACTAGTCCATTCCCATGGACATAGATGCCAACTCTTAATGGCCAAAGTAGTAATTCCTCCAGTGTGTCCCTGCCATCAGCATTAACTCCTTCCATCTTCTGCCATAAAATGTGGTAACGACTTTCCTCATATCTAATTTTTTAGTACCCAAAGAAATTCAAATTCTATGCTCAAAATAAATTTAAAGTGTGACACTGCTTTCCCTATCAACAACCCCTTTTTGTGGAGGAAATTATGGGACCTGGGTTCAACCTGTAGTGGGATGGATGCAGGGAAAGAATGTCTAGGCCCCAAAATAGTGTGTGGTTTCTCCAGCCCACCTGCAGAAAGCACTTTTCTTTAGATTGGACCTCAGGCTGTCCTGTACCAGCATCCTGCTGACCCACCTCCATAGAGGTCTCCTCTGCACTAGAATAACTGCCTGAGACATCTAGAGCCTGGACATAACAGTCTTTACAGTTTATTGTAAGGAGTCAATGCCAGGAATTTGATTCTATGCGAAACGGCAGATTGTGTGTGACATTATAGTAAGCAAGCTCACAGCCCCATTGTGTTGTCTTCCAGTTGTGGACTATCAGGCCTTCGTTAAGGTAAAAAACAGGCAGTTGGGGGCCCAGGTCCAGTGCAGGCACATGACATGGTCAAAGACAGGCCAGTGGTCAGGTTCCAGATCAAGTAAGCAAGGCACGGGAGTAGTGAGGATACCCAGCAAGACGGGTTGCTTAGACTGAGGAGCAGGGTAGTTTTGACAGGGAAATATGTATATGCAATCTGTATATTTCCCTGTCAAAACTACCCTGTTTAGCCCTGCCTAAATCCCTGTTTTAAAAGGAAGCCTTACTTTTGACAGCTGTAAGAAGTAAGTGTTAGCGGAAATGGGGTGGGATGCACTTTTCCCCTTTCCTGAATAACTGGTCTCAGGAAAGGGTGGAAAAGATGGGGGCACTGGGAACTATGGGGGGAACACTAGAAACCCTGAAGATCTCACTGCGAAGGGCGGGGGAGTCTCCACCACCCTCTTTTTGTGAGCAAAGATCCCTCATGGCTTTGTTTTCCCTTGACAGCTCGCCTTTTGACAGCTGTCAAGAGAGCACAAAGTAAAAAAAATAAACCTATTTACAGCCCCTTTAGGTCGACGATGTCCATGGTTGGTGCCTGCTGCACTTTGACAGCAGACACCTCCCAGGACATTGCCTGGGCAGGCTTCTCATTTTGGACCCCTGTAAGTGCACACCTGTGCACTTGCGCAAGACCAACTAAAAAAATAAATAATAATAAAAAGAAAATATTTGCACAATTTTTTTTGCACTTAAAAATAATTTTTAAAAAGGGATGGTGAACCAGTGACAGCCCCTCCAATGTGCTGCTTGGGCGCTTTGGAGGGGCTGTCACTGGTTGCTACCTCAGAGATCACAAAAGCAATCTAAAAATGGGGGGGGGAGGAGAAAAAGCCGCGGCAAGCGCAAAAGGGCCACAATCGCAGTGGGGAGAGGAGACAAGGCAGCTTTAGCCGCCAAGTCCCCTGGGATACCGGGTAAAGGACCGAGGGGGAGACCACCCATGGTGAACTCAATTGTCTGTCGAGTGCACTGTGGGTTGTTCCACAAATAATCCACAGTGCGTTGCTTATTGGCAGGGTGGGTTGCCATGTTGTGCGAACTCACCCTCTGTTTCCTAGGAGGTGGAGAAAGTGATGCAGAGATACCAGAAACTGCAGGACGAATTGGGGAAACAGCCTCAGCAGGATGTACTGCTCAAGCTGAAAAGCCTGAGGGATGAAGCCCAGATTCTCCTAGACAAAGCCAATGGCAGCAAAAGAAAGTTGGAAGGTAAGGATGCCACAGGGCTTGGTGGGCAAAATCCCAACCTCAAAAATATTTTTTTGATGACAGAAATATATTAAATTAAATAAAAGTCATTCGGAGTTAAGTCACTGGTCACGAACAATGTGGCATGAAGACAGCCTGTATCATATCTTAAAATGGTAACAGAATCATGGCAGGGAGAAGCCAGAGCTGTGGAAGAACAATGGAAGTTCTGACTTGGGAAAGAGATGGGGTGATGGTTGAGCAAGTGGCTTGTATATTTGTGGAGATGGGATCTGTGTAGCGGAGGTTTGGAAGAAGCTGCGTCTGAGGGCATTGGGAATGGCTTTGATTAGATTTATAGAGTTGGAAGGAGCCTACAAGGCTATCGAGTCCAACCCCCTGCTCAATGCAGGAAACTAGAGGAGGGGTCTCCCATCCAAGTAACAACCAGGCCTGACCCTGCTTAGCTTTCCACACTCAGACAAGCTGATATCAAAGGGAGAATATAACAGCAACATTAAGTTAGCATTTATACAGCAGTTCAGAGTTTTCAAGGTACTTTACATCACTGTAATCCTTACAAAGCTGGGTCAGCATCATTGTTGTCCCCATAAGGCTGAGGGATGGTGACTTGTGCTTGCCTCAAGTCTCCTAATGAGTTCATAATGGCTGTGGTGAGACTTGAATCTGGTACTTCTTGGTTTATAACACAGCCTGTTAGATGTTAAGTACATCTCCTCCCTCCCGCCCTTCATTGATAAACTATTGTGACTCCAGTGAGTATATTTTTCCAGCTTCTGAAAAAACCCTGCCTATTATTTCAGAGTTGGAGGGGCGCTTCGAGTCCAATGAGAAAAAAATGAAGGAAAAAGCAACACATCTGCAGGAACTGGAGAGAAAAGTGACAGACCTCCTGCAGTATATCCGGGAAAGAGCCACTGCCTATGCTACCTGCTAGGGCCAAAGTTTCTGTTGCCAGCCCCTTGGGCCTGATTCCTGCCAGCTCTGGACTCTCCCATGGTAGGGCCCTTCCATATGTATCACTGACTGGCTCCTGTCTCTGAGGTTCTGGCTGTAGATCCAGGGCCTTAATGTAACCCAGTTCCTTTCATCCTCAGCTGATTGTACCAGTTAGGCCTATCTGGAATCAGGCATATCAGGGTGATTCTGATGTCAAAATCTCATAGACACACAGTTACAGTAATACCTTGGATTGCAAGTAACTTGGTTTGAGAGCGTTTTGCAAGACAAGAAAATTTTAAAATATTTATTTAATTTTTTTTTACTTGATATACAAGCAACGTCTTGCAATACAAGTACTGTAGTACGGCTTAAATTAAAAATCTCTATACAATTTTTTTTTTGTATTTTAAACGAAAACGAAATTTATTCGTTTTGATATAAGAGTGTTTTGGATTACAAGCACATTTCCGGAACGAATTATGCTCTCAATCTAAGGCATGACTGTATGTTGTGACTAGTCTATGTTTTATCCCAAGACTCTGGAAAAAATTAGGAAGGCCTACCCCTGAGGGTAACTGCCAGAGAGATGGAATATTTCCACCCCAGCTCTATTCATGGAATAGTTTCCTTCTCTAGGCAGCCTCCTCCTGACTTCCACAAGCTCTTTTGCTATTGCCATGGAAACAGAGCACTTCCTGAACCACCCAGGCTGCAAAAGGACTGAGTGGAAACAGAATTCCACCTGTTGTTGCTCAGGGCTGGTGAAAGGTTGCCTCAGCCTGTGACTTTCAGTTGCCACCTATCTTCCTATCTCTTTAACCCTGGGAAAGAAAGGTGTTTAGTTCCAGATTCTTCTCCTTAGGCCTGAGGTCCCACAGCTGCCCTTATTGTTAGTAAATTAATGAAGGCACACCACTTCTCCACCACCACCACTGCCTCAAAAAAGAAAAAGAAAAAAAAAGATAAATGAGGCTCTAATCTAGGCAAAAGCCATGACACTCAGCATCTCTGCTGAACCCTCCGCTGTGGAGGGGTCTCTCTGATTCAGTGACTCACGATTTGGAGGTTCCTCCTACCCCACTTCCCTTCTCATATTCACTGCCTCAGAATACTGACGACCACCATCAGCACAAATAGCGTTTTAAAAGTAGCTTAGAATACAATTATGTTCAGAGGCATTATTCCTCTCTTTTTGCCAGATACTGGGGTCAAATAAGGGGGGATTGAGTGAAGGAAGCCTATCTCCATCATGCTCTGCTGGTGAATTTGCTAGGGTCATCTGTCCTGCTAGTGTCAGAAACACAGAACTGGGTTGCTTTGCAGCAAGGCAGTTAGTGACAGCCCAACATGTTTTGATTCCTGAGACAGAAAATTCCACCTACCCCTGATGGCAAAAATGTAATAATAAATAAATGACAATTTGCTACTCTTTTAATGATGTACCAGAATCAGCTGCCCAAGGCAGGCGGGTTCACATAGCTGAATGGTGGTAGGTCTGGCCCTGAAGGCAGTTCTTGGGATCCATAAAGCCTTTCCTTTCTCCTTGTCTTCAACTCCATCCATGAAATGTGTCATCTCAGACGCTTAGAGATATTGTTAAATATGGACAGCAGTATATAAATCTATTAAATAAAACTCCTAATTCCATTGCCTGGTACACTTGACTATAGAAGGACTAAAACTTGACTGGCATTTCAGAGCTTCCCCTCCACATGGGCCTTGCCTAGCTCTTTATCCCAATCTGGCAGACCCCCATTTTAGTCTCTTCCATTTACAGCTGGCAGTGTAATTTCCTAGTGATAAACAAGTGCCTCTAACCCCCCCTCCCCATTAACCTCCACATCTTAATGCAGACAGGGTTGTGTGCCATACATTCTTCCCTTTCATCCCATTGCCCAGTGGGCATATGAGTAGTGTTGCTGTGTGAGGGAAGATGGTGATGCCACTCCCAATCATCCCCTCTTGACTGACATCTTTCAGGGTGGAGTCTTAGCATCCTTTCATTGCAGCAATAAAGCCTTTGACCCTTCTGATCTACTGGTGTGTGTTTGTGTCTTTGCGCCTCTTGAAGTGGGGGGAGAGGTGGTCATTGTGTTTTTAGGGATTAAGGAATTCTCATGTCCCCAGAACTTTGAAACAGCAACAACAATTACACCTTTGGGCCCTACCCAACCAAGTGATAGTGGGGCATTTTGGAGCCCCTGTTTCTGTGCTGGGGCAATTCCTAGAGCTGCCTCTCCTGAAAGGGGCTCCTGTGACTTTAATAAAGCCTCTTCCAACCTGGTGTCATAGAATAATAGAAAAGTAGAGTTGGAAGGGGCCTACAAGGCCATCAAGTCCAACCCCCTGCTCAATGCAGGAATCCAGGTCAAAGCATCCCCCGACAGATGGCTGTCCAGCTGCACCTTGAATGCCTCCAGAGTGGGAGAGCCCACCACCTCCCTAGGTAGTTGGTTCCATTGTCTTATTGCTCTAACAGTCAGGAAATTTTTTCTGATGTTTAGGCGGAATCTGGGTTCTGCAGATGGTTCTATTGGCTATGGCTGGCTGGAATGATGGGAGGTGCAATCCAATACATCTGGAGGGGGCCAGGTTGGGGAAGGCTGCTTTAATAATTGTGTGTCAGAAATCCAGCATATGTGCATTCTCTCCATACTGATACCCCACCTAACATCTGCTAACACCCACCCGTGTTATTTCTGCCACATCCCTTTCCCTATTTGTCACACACCTATCCGTACAGGGTGCTGACTAGTTACACACTCAGACACCCATCTGTGCACATTTTTGTACCTTGCTGAGTTTTATTAGGAACACCTCATTTTTATCAAAGTCTGGCAGTGTGAACTGGGCAAACATCCAAAGATGCCTACATCATATGGACATGACCAGAAAGGCGTTGTGTCGATCTACTTCACCTCAGTACTGGCCCATTATATTATTAATAATTTAGATATAATTTTAAACATATATTTGTTTTAGAAGGCATGTAGCAACTATTTTCCAGATGAAAACCAACCTCTATGGCTTCCAAACACATATAATTGCAGCAAAATGGACCACCAGTTTACCCATGTGATGCATTGTGTGTTTTTCCTTACTTGTAGTGCAGACAAACATGGCATGTGTGGAGTGACCTGGAAGTGACTCGTCCAAGGTCACACAATAAGTGCATGGCAAATGTAAATTTTGTGCCCATATATCTCCCAAACCTGTATCTAACGGTCTGTCTCCAGGAAATAGGGTGCAGTTTTTATATTCTATGGTTCTGTGATGTTTCAGAATGAGACAACCAAGGCAGCCCTCTAAAATAAGGAGCATTTGGCCACCCTGGAATGTTTGGACATTGGCTCCGTAGTGCATACATATACTCAGAGAACAAAGCCTTTTGAGCTGGGTGGGGATCTTTGGCTTCCTGCCCCTCCCAGTTGTGTAGTAGCATCACCATAATAACAATCAGTGTCTGAGCAGCTTGGTCTTCTCTCTCTTCCTGCTGCCACAGAGAAAATTCTTCTCTGAGTTTCCCTCTGCCAGAGGAATGATGATTTGATCCTTCAAAGGCAGCCCACCCCACATGAAGAGGGAAAGCGTGGTGGGTGGGGGTGCCCTTAGCAGCATTGGAGAATTCAGAGCGGTGTGTGTTTGGCTCTCTCTGCATGGAGGGGAGCAAGCTAGGAAAGGCACATTCCAACCCAGCTCCAGGGACAGCCCACTTTGTATATGAGAAAAGCTGGAGCATGCTCACTCCTCAGTAGGATTGGGAGCCTTTGTCCATTCACTGCACAGGGGAGAGAGAGAGATGACACTAGCAAAGAAAAGTGTCAAAAACTAGACACTATCCAGCTCTGATATTAGAACGAACAACTTTTAGAACAAGTTTTAAAACAGATATTGTTCTATCTGCCATGGAGCAGTTATAGAAAACTAGCCTGGCTGATCCCTGAGTTAGAACAGAGATAGAACAGTGAGTTTGCATGCAAAAATGTTGCCTTTTTAAGATGTCGAAAAATAACCACACAGCTTTGAAAGACGTTTGCAGTGCTATATCTATAGCAACTGGAACAAACACACCCCTCAACACACACATGCATCAAGCTTTTGTATCTTGAGGTTTCTGCAAGTAGAATCCAGAAGTGGAATCCAGAGGATAGTCACTTTTTGGTGACCAAGCTATATTTACAGTGACCAAGCAGACCATCTTAAGAAAGTGGAAATTGTCTTCTCCTCCCACCTTCCTGAACACCACTCTCATGGAAAAATGAGCATTAATTTCTAGAAGTATAAAATATAATTACAAAGCAATTTGGACTTTACAAACATGCTATGTAGAATCAGCTTGTAATATTGTAATATAAAAATATCATGGAATTTTATCGGGGGTCCAGACAATGTCAACTTCCATTTGTAACCCTTCTGCTTTTTCTGACTCCTTCTTCCGTCCTTTTTACCATGGAAAATCCATTATGGAAAAAAAGAAGGAATTGCTGCACAATGCCTTTTGCTTGTTGGTGCTAGGGGAGCACTCTGTCTGAAAGCGCCCAACAGGCGCTTTCAACAATGTTAGTCTTAGTTAGAGGAGACCCATTGAAATGAATGGGAGATAAGACAGACTAACATTGGCTACAACCTAATATTTCTTAACTTTATTTTGGTCAGGCCTAACATTAGATGTTAGGGCCATGGTGATCTTGCATTCTCTATGTACCGCTTCACACACTGACTAGGTTCAGACATGACACAACCCATCAAGTGGCTGCAGCTTGAATATTCAAAAAATGCCCAGCATGTGCTGACATGCGCCGCAGCCCACCATGGCTTAAATAAACCATGGTGGGCTGCAGTGATCATGCAAACCCGGTCTGTGTCTGGGACCTTACACATCATTATCAGCGAGAATCTACAATGATCTGCTTTGCCACTGACTGCCATATACACATGCATGTTTACACACACGCACATAGGCAGATCTAGATATAATTGCCTTGGGTCTGTGCTGCATTACACAGCACAGCACTGGGAAATCCTGCATTACAATAAGCAATGCCTGGTGGTTCTAATGTAAAATAGCCAACCCTTAGTGACATGTAGAACCCCAGAATGTGGGGCATTATCCATTCTATACTCTCCAAAGCAGAGCAGTCTCCATAGCAACTGAGTTCCCATATAATCCAACCAATCCAGCTCACCTCCATAGGGCTGAAAACAATAGCCTCTCCTTGTCCATCTATTTCAGTTGAATTTTGCTACCAAGCAAGGACTACAAATCATAAGAGAAATGCTCTTGACACCTTGGGGTGCATAAGACTATACCACTTTCTTATGGTTTAATAATTACCGTAACATCCTCTTTTTGTACTCACAACCATAATGCACATTTTTCTTCTTCTTTAAACATGCATCAATAAAGAGGTGAAAGCTTTGGTTTTGAATATAAAGGAATTCTTGGGGGTTAGATCTACCATTGCACCAGCCGACTTCCAGTGGTATAACGGGACTTCCCTGTCCTGTTCTCTCCCCTGCAGACCGACCATGTGTGCCCCAAATTGGAGCACCCTCCCTCTGGAGCAGATTTGGGGGGGGGCTGCAGGGGGTAGGGGAAATCCGTTCCACCAGCAGATAACCAGCATTGGATCCAACCCATTAAGTGTAGGACCTTGCCCCAGTCCAGAGGGAGCTATAGCTTGTGGCACCAGTTCTGAGTCAGAGGGGGAGGCTGTAGAGTCAGGTCCAGCTGGGGGAAGCCAGGAGGGGGTTGGATGCAGGATGCTGATACAGCCTATCTTCCACAGCTGGGAGACCTGACCTTGATGGAGGCCCTGCTTCTTGATCAGGGAGGTCCTCCATGGGAGCAGGGCAGTAAGAAGAGGTATCTGCAGGAGAGGGTGTTTCAGGGGTGTCTCTTTTGGTGCATCCAACTAAAGAGGGCAGGGCAGAGGCGTCCAGTGAGGCACAGCAGCCACCTGAGAGCCAGGTTTCCCTGCCAGGATCCAATGTCTGATAGTGATCTTTAGCAGACACTCCCCTGTATTTACGCCAGAGCAACCTGCAGTACATATAGCTGGAAAAAAACGCATTGGCAACCTGGAAGGCTTCCTGATTTCTCTGGGACTGTTAACTTTTTTTTCCATTAATTTTTATTGTGAGTTTCAATAAATCAAAACAAAATTAAAAACCATTAAAAATTAAAATAAAATAAGATGAAGTATTACAGTTTGCTTACATGAGATTTGAATGGATCAATTACGATAGATACATACATAATGTATACTCCTATATCTATATATATATAAAAGAAAGTGTCCTGACTGACTGACCAACGCCCAGCTCAAACTGTTTAATTTAGGAACGTGAAATTTTGAAGGAACATAGTTTTTATGACGTAGACACCCACTAAGGAAGGATTTTTAGAAATTCCGTCCCTAAGGGGGTGAAAAAAGGGGGCAAAATTGCCCCACCACACTCATATCTCCTATGGGCAAAACAACAGGGCAGCAGTTATGCAAGTCGGCCTCACTTCATAATTGCTGCAAGAGCCAATAGGAGCAGTTATGCAAATAGCCCATACGACACTTAGAATGTTCATATGAATTCCTGCAGGGGCCAATAGGGCTGGGTATGCAAATCTCCCCTAGGCCATTTAGAATGTTCTCTGAGGGGGTGAAAAGGGAGGGAAACCTTTTAAATGACTGAACGACTGTTGTGTGTGGGGGGGCGTCACATAGGCTCCACTCCATCACGTTTTGACGGATCTACCCCAAACTTGGCACGGTCACTCTTCATCACCTGTCGACTCTCAGGATTAACCTGATTTTTCTTTAAGATCAGATATTTCTGTCAGAAAAGTTTTCTGCTGCCAGCACTCAGCTTACATTACACTTTCAGTCAGAGAATGACTGTTGTGTGTGGGGCGTCCCAAATCCTGTGTGTCTGTGTGTCTGTGTGTTTGTGTGTATGGGCGTTTGCGTGCGCCGCATAGGCTCCTACACGGTTGGACAGATCCGCCCCAAACCTGGCACGCATACTCTCCATCACCCAAGGACAAAGACGTGGGTTCAAATCTCTGAAAAACCCTCACCGTGCCTGTACGGCCCAAAATAGATGATAGCCAATGGCGTCACTTGGAACGTTCGCAGGGCCATTCAGGAGCGGTTATGCAAATCACTCCAATGACATTTAGAATGTTCGTATGAACTGCTGCCACAGGGGCCCAATCAGGAGCGGATATGCACATCTCTCCTACCTCAAAACAATGTTCATATGCACTGCATCCGGGCCTACACGGGGGGGGGGGGGCTGGGATTTCATTGTTGGGTAGTCCCGGGGGGGGGAGCAGGGATTTCATTGTGTGGTCCCAGGGGAGCAGGGATTTCACTGTTGTGTAGGCCCAGGGTGGGGGGAGCTGGGATTACATTGTGTGGTCCGGGGGGGGGGGGAGTAGGGATTTCATTGTAGCAGGGATTTCATTGTTGCATAGTCCCGTGGGGGGGAATAGGGAATTCATTGTTGCGTAGTCCCGGGGGGGCGGGGAACTTCTGGGACTTGTTCTGTGTGTTCAACTCAGGGACAGTTGGGTCTTGTGATGCTCGTGAACTGATTTTTGTCTAGCAACTTCATTGTGATCTGTTAACTGTGGATCTTTATTGGGATTGTAAAGGCTTATAGCTAATTATTGGAATTCCTGCAATAAAAGTTTTTATTGAGACTTCTGCCTAGGCTCCAGGAAGTCAGGTTCCAACATTTAGAGTGCAATCCTATGCATGTTTAGACAGAAAAAAGGCCTAAAACACCCAGCATGCCACACCAGCATAGCATAACTTGCTGGGACATGCTGGGAGTTGTAGGCCTTTTTTCTATCTAAACATGCATAGCATTGCACCCTTAGTGCGTCAAAAGGTAATTCATATGTGTTAAGTGATCATGAATATGTAAGGTTGTTAGCTCCTGACTTGAAGAGGGCTCCTGAGTTTCTAAAAGATAACATAGTAGGGAAAAGTATAATATAGCACTATAATGCTAAAGAAAGAAAAAAATCTTTCCAGTCACCACCATTTTAGCAATGTGGTTTTTTTTCCTAATTAAACACTTGCAATGTACACTTCTAATCCAAAACAATTACTTTGTGTGGGTTTTTTCATTTCATGGGTAGTAATGGAAACCATGCTCAAGTGAATCAGTATCAGAGGCAGTGTGCAGTATGCCTATGTACACCAGTTGCTGGGGAACATGGGTGGGAGGGTGCTGTTGCACTCATGTTCTTGTGGGAACCCATGGGCATCTGGTGGGCCACTGTGTGAACAGAATGCTGGACTAGATGGACCCTTGGTCTGATCCAGCAGGGCTACGAATAATAAGCTCTTAGCACTAAATAAATAATTGGGTTTTTAATTATTTTTTTAAAGGATCACTCTGAGTTTTTGTTCTTTTTAATAGTCGCTTAGGTAAATTGGACCTTTCCCACCCACAGCAGCTATGTCATGCTCAATGGTGTGGACAAAACATATCGGAATGAGCATATAGAAATAGTGCAGTATCCCTGACAGTGTAGAAAGTCAATTGCAATCCCACTTTTAGCTTACAGTGGAAGAGCAATTATTTATTAGCACTCAGAGCCACTTGTTTGGAAGCATTCCCAGTTTTCTTGGAACTGCTCACTTTTGGATGCTACTGCTAGAGTTCTACTGTTGTGCCAAGGATGCTCAGGATAATATAAGAACAGTCCTGCTGGATAATTTGGACAAAAGGTCTCTCTAGTCTAGCATTCTGTATCCAACTGTGGCCAGATGCTTCTGAGAAGTATACAAGCAGGGCATGAAGGCAATACAACAGCCCATTGTCCACAGCATTGAATATTCAAAGGTACACTGCCCCTGAACATAGAAGTTCCTTTTAGCTATCACACAACTATTTTGGTGTCCAACTCACATAACTCTATGAATATGAACAATTGGTCTTACCAGCCTATCATTACTGCCCTATGAAAGAAATCTCACCTGATCATATGAACATAAGAGAGGCTCTGTTAGTCCAGCATCTTCGTTTCCGCAGTGGCCAACCAAATACCTCAATGAAGCCAAGAAGGTGGACTTGAGGCCAATAACCCCCAGCAAGTGGTGTGTTTTCCTCTTCTCCTCATTTATGTGGTATTTCACTAATATTTTAATATTTTTTTAAATTGTCAGAAAAGCATTTTAGTGCTATTTAAAAGTGATTTAAAAAATCAACAGGGTTACAAAATGGCACCCACCACAAAGGTTATAGTGAATGTGTGCTGAACTTTGATAGGATCTGAACTATGATAGGTCATTGCCTACCTTAAAACCACATCTCTTAAAAAAAAAAAGATGGTACAGTAGCATTGGGGAGCTACACCTGTGGAGACTGCACTATTCCTCCATCCTTCTCAAAAAGTTGGACTTTCTGCAGTAAGAAAAAAAGACAGAAATACTGGGAAAACACAAGAGGATTACAAATGGATGACAATGTCATGAAGACTCTCTGTAAAATGTGAGTGAACTAGGTGTGGTGATTCCACACTAGACGCCTAATGTGGGAGCAGCCTAGGACAGGTGGTTACCATAATAGGGACTCGCCTCCCAGGGAAGATAACACATGACTGGTTAATTCCCATTTAGTGCTCCTAGACATGGAGGTCCCATATAGATAGCATGCTTATTAACCACCAGTAGAGAAATTCATGGAACACAGGTCTAATCCCTCTTTAAATCTATCCAAACCAGTGGCCATTGCATAAATGACATACATGTTGTGTGAAGAAATCCTTTCTTCTGCCTGTCCTGAATCTGTCACCAATTAGGATGTCTTGAATAGGCTAAAGACAGCAAAGAAGGTTTGGCTCACAATGAGTTATCCTTGAATCTGCCCCTTCCCTGGCATTTCTTGAAGATTCCCATCAATAGGAATCATGCATCTACATTCTCTGAATGCAGTGGGTACTCTGATGTGGAACACATGTAGACTTCCTCCATGGAAAACACCAAGCAATGAATTAAATATATAGACTTATACAAATGAGAGGTCTTGATTTTGAATTTGTAGAAATTTATTTATTTATTTATTATCTTTATACCCAGCCTTTTTTCCTACAAGGAACCCAAGGCGGCTTACATAATCCTCCTCTCCATTTTATCCTCACAACAACCCTGTGAGGTAGGTTAGGCTGAGAGTCAGTGACTGGCCCAAAGTCACCCAGTGAATTTCATGGCCGAGCAGGGAATAGAACCCGGATCTCCCAAGTCCCAGTCCAACACCCTAACCACTATGCCACACTGGCAGTGAAAGCAATCACATATTCAGGTAACTCTGGAGTTAGGCCTAACATGAGCTTGGTGATTAAGTAAAGATCTAGGGTTGCAATCCTAAGGACATTTAGTATGGAATAACCCCGTGGGTTTTTCTTTTGAGTAAACATGATTATGCTTGCTCTGCATATTTTATTTATTTATTTATTTCATTTTGATACTGCTCAATAGCTGAAGCTCTCTGGGCAGTTCACAACATATGTGACTTCAATACAACATGGTTAAAAAAAAGTTGTGGGGAGGGGTAAAAAATTTTTTTTTAAAACCATTCAGGGATGGTTAAAAAATTCTTCCATGATTACCTGTAAATAAAGGCATGCATTATGATATGATGAAACAGAGAGACACACATGTGGGAAAGCAATATTAGTGAATGATTTATGTGGATGAATATGGACCCATACACAAGTGCAAAAAAACACAGGAATGTTTCATATTTGGGCCTATATAAAAACTGATTGTGTAAATTCATGGTAAAGTCTCTGGTATAAGCTGGGGGGATACAGCCAACATGACTGACAGTGTAGTGTTTCACCTTTTTAATGGCTTTAACAGCTATGTGACAGGCAGAAATCCAGTAAGTGAAGCTTTCCAGTCATTGTATCTCCATGCTGGGGGAAGCTGCACCCATTGAATTTCTGTCTGTCATGAATTTCTACTGGAAAATATCCCCACAAGTGAACAATCTCTTTAATTCCTCCATGTGGCAAAGATTTTCATCATGGCTTTTTAAAGAAATGACTCTCATTTTCATTGCAAGTCAGTGGTATTCCCGGAGTCAATGCCTGGGGCAAACACATGATAAAGATGCTGGGATTAAGCTAGAAATAGCCTTACACTGGGCCATGTGACTAGCTTTAAAATAGCCTTGTTATTTTTTGTCCATTTAAAAAAGACTGGCAGTAGGCAAGGTTTTTTGTGCAAATAAAATGAGATAATGATATGGCATAGCCCAACTTGTGACTATGCAGTAAAGCAGCAGATTATAAACAAATTAAGTTATGCAAATAAACAATAGCCTTTGAAAAATATTCCTTTGATAAAGGAGTTGGCAACTTGTGGCCCTACAGTTTTGGTTTTTCCCCCCACCTACAGCTCCCATGATCCCTTACCATTGGCTATGCTGACTAGGGCTGATGGGAGTTGTAGGCCAAAACATCTGGAGGGCCACAAGTTACCCACCATTGCTTTAATAGCTTCAGGAAAAAAATCAGGCAAAAATTCAATAGCTTATGTTTTCCTGCTCTTCTCCTCATTTCTGAACCAACCAAAGCTGTAGCTGTACCTGTCCCCTCAAATAACTTCTCCATCATAAAACTCATTGGGCGAGTTTGCATGTCACGATAAGTCACCCTGAAAATAAGCTACGGTGGGTTGGTTTCTTGCTTGCTAACCCACATTGCTCCTGACAGACAATTAGGTACTTTGCAGCTTGCCACAGTTTGTTTTGCCCTTATTCCTCCTGCTGCTCCCAGCACATATCCCATAGGCCTTTACAGCACAACCTCAGCAGCCTACTTGACTGTTTGTTAATCAGCACATTTGCACTCATTAGCAGAGGAAAGGCTTTTCTGTAGTTTTCCCCCCTCCTTCGGGGAGATTTGCACAAATTTAATGGGTTTTCCCATTTTCGGGGAGATTTGCGCAAATTTAACATTGTCCCCCCACACACACACACTTTTGGAGAGATTTATGCAAATTTAACGTTATATTTTTAACTTTCAGGGAGATTTGCACAAATCAGCTAAAGCACACTAACTACTCTGCTTTAGCTCAGAAAAAATGCAATAAATAAAAATTAAAAATAAAACATTAAATTTGCGCAAATCTCCCTGAAGGTGGTGGTGGAGGAAATAACGTTAAATTTGCACAAATCTTTGGAAGGCTGGGCGGGGGAGGTGTCGCTGTCTAGGGAGGCCACAAAGTGGAGGAGTAAATTGATTAGTGTCATTTCAAGATGTAATAGAGGGGATATTGTTAACAAGATCGTGAGGAGCATCCAGCAGTGTTTTTCACTGTTCTTGCCAGGCGGCTCTTTCACCATTTCAAACAACCCACGCTGAAGTGATTCTGCCAGGTTCAGATGTCACAATAAGCTGCCCTGAGAACAAGCCATCATCTACAACCCTGCTACAACTCATGGGTTCTCAGGGTAGCTTGTGGTGAAAAACAACCCACAATGGAAAAGCCGCACCAGGTTCAGCCACCCTGCAACCATCAGAACCCACCATGGCTTAGCTGGACGTGCAAACCAGGATTGAGTGAATGTTGGCAAGTCTCCCAAGCTAGCTCATCTCACAGGGCTATTATTACTATCACGATAACTGAGACATCATGAGATAACTAACCTGTGACCTGCTCTTTGAACAGAGCAGGAAAGAATTCTAAATTAATCAATGCATGTAAGTGCTTTATGTTTATTTTTAAATGCTGCAGTGTTTAGTTAGCATTTAACCGGAGCTAAATATGCTCGGTAGTACTCACCAACACCACCAAACAACAAATAAGCAAACCGTTGCTCAGATCATTAAAAAACAAAACTGGAACTTGCAACCCCTGGCGCTGTGCACGGCTGTGTGTGTGTGTGTGTGTGTGATTTCATGCAGCACCAGATCCTCGTGGAATCCGCCCCGCGCTTTTCCTTCGGCCTTGTTGTTAACTTTTTCCAACTAAGTTCAACATTTGGATGAGTCCCGGCGGCGCGAGAGACGAACTGGCTTCTTTTTGGGGGGGCGGGTGAGCGCTAGGGGGCAGCGACTGATGGTGGGTCTTGGGCGGGTTGCCGGGAGGACAGAGGCACCGGGCTTGGATGAGCAACAGAGGCTGCGGGAGGAAGGGCGGCTCGACGGGAGCGGCTGAAATTAGGAAGGGGTCCTCCCCCCGCCCGGCCGATCCCAGGCCCGTTTCCCCCACTCCCCCGCCTTGTTCTTCATCCACTTGGGTTTTATCTCCAGGTCGCAAGAGGAGCCCCTGCTCGCTGTGCTATCTATCCACTCAGCTCGGCGCCAAGTTGCCCCAATGAAGCTGTGGGGTTTGCTGCTTGCAGGTGAGTCTCCCTCAAGCCCACCTCTCTCTCTCCCCCACCGTCCCCACCCACCGTGGGAGGGGGAGGAAAGGATCGGAGACCTGATGGCACCTGCCTGTCAAAAACGACCCCCAGTTGGGAGGTTGGCAGCAGGCCAGTTCTCAGGGGTGGCTGAACTCGGGGAGCCCCTAGACGGGCGGGGTGGCTCGGAGTGAGCACTACGTGTGAAACGGCTGTGTGTGTGCGTGTGTTGGTTGGTGTGTACCTGCATTGTGACTTCGGGCCCTTTTATTTCCTGGGGTCAGGCCCCAATAGACAGACCCTGTGTCACAGTGCCAGCCTAGCCCTTCCTTCAGGGCAAGGGACTGGCGCCCTCAGCTTGAGAAAGAGCCCTTTCCGCCTTACACAAACACCCTGCCTGCTCCACACAGGTCAGTCACCCTGGTGGGGTGTCCACAGAGTTCTTCTGCTTCACCTTGTGTGATGCTGGAGCCAGGGAATGCTACATCTAGCAAAACCTGGTCCTCTGCATACCACAGGGCATCCTTCGCCAGCCTGGTGCCCCCTCCCCCCCCGATGTTTTGGACTTCAACTCCCATCAGCCCCAGCTAATGGTCTGGAGTGCTGGGAATTGTAGTCCAAAACATCTGGAGGGTGCCAGGTTGGGGAAGGCTGCCATAGGACAAGGGGTTGGGGGCACAGCGCTGGGTTCCTTGATTCCACTCTCACCGTCCAGCCACTTCTAAAATGGCATACATAGAACTTTCCCCAACACGGTGCCCTCCAGATGGCCATGCTGACTGGGGATAGTGGGAGTTGTAGTCCAACACATCTGGAACGCACCAGGTTCAGAAAGGCTGGTGGTCTTCATAGAATCATAGAAAAGTAGAGTTGGAAGGGGCCTACAAGGCCATCGAGTCCAACCCCCTGCTCAATGCAGGAATCCAGGTCAAAGCATCTCTGACAGATGTCTGTCCAGCCGCACCTTGAATGCCTCCAGACTGGGAGAGCCCACCACCTCCCTAGGTAGTTGATTCCATTGTCTTATTGCTCTGACAGTCAGGAAATTTTTCCTGATGTTTAGGTGGAATCTAGGTTCCTGTAACTTGAGCCCATTATTCCGTGTCCTGCAAACTGGGATGAACGAGAAGAGATCTTTGCCCTCCTCTGTGTGACATCCCTTCAAATACTGGAAGAGTGCGATCATATCTCCCCTCAGTCTCCTCTTCTGAAGGCTAAACATGCCCAGTTCTTTCAGTCTCTCTCATAGGGCCTTGTTTCCAGTCCCTTTATCATCCTTGTTGCCCTCCTCTGAACCCTCTCCAGTTTGTCTATGTCCTTCTTAAAGTGAGGTGCCCAGAACTGGACGCAGTACTCAAGATGAGGCCTAACCAGTGCCGAGTAAAGGGGAATTATCACTTCCCGCGATTTGGAAGCTATACTTCTATTAATACAGCCCAAAATTGCATTTGCCTTCTTTGCAGCCACGTCGCATTGCTGGCTCATATTCAGTTTGTGATCTACCACAATTCCAAGATCCTTCTCACTTGTAGTATTGTTGAGCCAAGTGTCCCCCATTCTGTAATTCTGCATTTGGTTTCCTCTCCCTAGGTGCAGCACTTGGCATTTATCCCTATTAAATTTCATTCTGTTGTTTTCTGCCCAGCGCTCCAGCCTATTGAGGTCACTTTGAATTTTGTTTCTGTCTTCCAGAGTATTAGCTGTTCCACCCAACTTTGTGTCATCTGCAAATTTGATAAGCATTCCCTGTACCTCCTCATCCAAGTCATTAATAAAAATGTTGAAGAGCACCGGGCCCAGGACCGAGCCCTGTGGTACCCCGCTCGTTACCTCTCCCCAGTTTGAGAAGGAACCATTGATAAGCACTCTTTGAGTCCGATTCTTTAGCCAATTGTGGATCCACCTGATAGTTGTTCCATCTAGCCCACTCTTAGCTAGCTTACTAATCAGGATATCATGAGGCACTTTGTCGAAAGCTTTGCTGAAGTCCAGGTATATAATGTCCACAGCATTCCCACAGTCCACAAGGGAGGTTACCCAATCAAAAAATGAGATCAGATTAGTCTGACAGGATTTGTTCTTGACAAATCCATGCTGGCTTCTAGTAATCACTGCATTGTTTTCAAGGTGCTTGCAGACTGACTTCTTTATAATCTGCTCAAAAATCTTCCCGGGGATTGATGTCAGACTGACTGGCCTATAGTTCCCAGGTTCCTCCTTCTTGCCCTTTTTGAAGATGGGAACAACATTTGCCCTCCTCCAGTCGTCTGGCACTTCACCTGTCCTCCATGATTTCTCAAAGATAATAGACAGTGGTTCTGAGAGTTCTTCTGCCAGTTCCTTTATTACTCTAGGATGCAGCTCATCAGGCCCTGGAGATTTAAACTCGTTCAGAGTAATCAGGTGCTCCTTGACCATTTGCCTATCAATCTCAAGCTGCATTTCTGCCCCTTCAGTCTGCACTTCAGGTTTGCCAGGGGGGTCATAGGCCCTCTTTTGGGAGAAGACCGAGCCGAAGTAGGAATTGAACACTTCTGCCTTTTCTTTGTCTTCTGTTATCAATTTGCCATCCTCACTGCGTAGTTGAACCACCAGTTCTTTCTTCTGTCTTTTACTGTGCATGTATCTGAAGAAAGCTTTTTTGTTGCTTTTAGCATTCCTCGCTAACCTTAGCTCATTCTCAGCTTTAGCCTTCCTGACACTATTCCTGCAGTTCTGTGCTACCTGCCTGTACTCTTCCCCTGTAGCCTGTCCTTCCTTCCACTTCCTATACATGTCCTTTTTTGTTTTCAGGTCATCTTTGAGTTTATTGTGAAGCCACATTGGCTTTTTCTGTTGCCCTCTGCCTTTTTTCCTTGTGGGAATTGTTTGCAATTGTGCCTTTAAAATTTCCTTTTTTAAAAACTCCCACCCCTCCTGGGCTCCCTTTCTCGTGAGAGTCACTTGCCATGGGATCTTACTAATCATTGTTCTGAGTTTGTTAAAATTGGCTTTCCTAAAATCCAGGGTACGTGTTTGGCTACACTCAGCTTTTGCTTCTGTTAGAATCAAGAACTCAAGTATAACATGGTCACTTTCCCCCAGAGTTCCCGAAACTGCCACTTTATCCACTAACTCGTCTCTGTTGGTTAGAATCAGGTCAAGGATAGCCGATCCTCTAGTTCCTTCCTCCACTTTCTGTAGGAGGAAGTTATCAGCAGCACAGCTCAGGAATTTCTTGGAGGGGCCATGTTTGGCTGAATAAGTCTCCCAACAGATATCAGGGAAATTGAAGTCTCCCATTACTACCACATCGTGCCTCCTTGAAACACTGGCAATTTGCTTTTCAAAAGTTCCATCCTCGTCTTCTCCTTGATTGGGTGGTCGGTAGTAGACTCCAACCGCCATGTTCGCTTTATTCTTTGCCCCCTTTATTTTAACCCAGATGCTCTCAATGGGGCTGCCAAGCTCCTCTTCCTGTATCTCTGTGCAGAGATACGTATTTTTAACATACAGTGCAACTCCACCTCCCTTTCTGTTGCTTCTGTTCCTTTTGAACAAGTTATACCCCTCAATTGCTGTATTCCAGTCATGGGAGTCATCCCACCAGGTTTCAGTTATCCCTATCAAGTCGTACTTGCCCTCATGTATCAAGAGTTCAAGTCTTCTTGGTGGAGTGCATCTTCTAAGCTTCCCCTCTCTATGTATTATTGTTGTTGTTGTTGTTGTTTCTAATCTGCCCAATAACTAATGTTCTCTGGGCAGATTACAAACAGTAATCCGCCCAGAATACTTATGGTACAAGGTGATCTGGATTATATTGATTAAGGTACCGTATGTGCCTGTCTTTGAGATGTTGGGATCCCTCCTTTGGCTAAGGGTGAGTTTTCCATCTAGCCCTATGATTCTAAACGCTGGATGGATTAATGTTTGCCCCCATCCCAGAATGCCCCACCAGTTTAGGGTTTCCACTTTTTTTTCCTGGACAGAGTGCTCTGTTGCTTTCCACAGTTACATGGCAGGCAGAAAAGCAACAGACGCTGCTTTCCCCAGCAGCAAGGTGTGCTGCTTTCATAGATTTTTCCATTGGTTCCAGATTTCATAGATTTATTTATTTATTTATTTATTTCATTTATATACCGCCCCACAGCCGAAGCTCTCTGGGCGGTTCACAATACTTTATGCATAAAAACAATAAAAACATACAAAATAGTTTAAGAATTAAAAAACCAAATTTAAAAACACAGTTTAAAATAACAGTACATAAAGATCATAGAGTTGGAAGGAGCCTACAAGGCCCTCAAGTCCAACCCCCTGCTCAATGCAGGAAACTAGAGGAGGGGTCTCCCATCCAAGTAATAACCAGGCCTGACCCTGCTTAGCTTTCCACACTCAGACAACCTGAGCCAGCATAAGCCACAGGCATGTTTCTCTCCAGCAGCAATGATGGGGAAAGCTGTGCCTACTGATTTTCTACCTATCAAACCTACCTCTGGTTCTCTCAAACAAGCAGCCCAATCCTATGCACTGCTATGCAGAGGAAACTCTCACAGACTAACAGCAGGACATTATTTGAGGTTACTGTGCATAGGATTGTAGCTTAGGTTATGAATGCCTCACAGGCTTGCATTACACTGGTGTTGCTTGTATGGTTCTTCTGCTAACTTGGGACACTGCCTGTGCCTGATGCCTCTTTCACAAGGTGCGTGCGTGCGTGCTAGTGCTTGTGTGTGCAAATAATGTATGTAAGAGAGATCCCCTTACTATTGGCTTTGGCAAAGGTCTCAGCATCTGAGAGATAACTGGGTCTCCCTTTCCCTCGGTTCTTCAACTGGGCATCATCAGCAGTATGTACATAATCACGCAATTTAAACCCAGATTAATTTATTTGGAATAAGTGTTATCCTCAGTGCTTTTTTTCTGGAGAAAAAGGTACCGGAACTCTTGGATTACATTTCCTCAGGAGTAGATGGCGATTAAATTGTAATGCAATTAATAGAAGAAAAGGTGCTGGAACTCAGCTCCGGTGAGTTCCACCAGAAAAAAAGCCCTGGTTATCCTTAATCCTCGTAATCACTGACTCCCACTTCACTTGCCACCTATTGAAAGAGTAGAAAATCCACTTTTGGCCATCGCAAGAGGTACTTTAAGCAGCAGAGCTGACCCATGTTAGGTGTGTGTTCTCAGGAGTACAGTAATACCTTGGATTGCAAGTAACTTGGTTTGAGAGCGTTTTGCAAGACAAGCAAATTTTTAAATATTTATTTAAAAAAATTTTACTTGATATACAAGCGACATCTTGCAATACAAGTACTGTAGTACGGCTTAAATTAAAAATCTCTGTACAAATTTTTTTGGGGGAATTTTGTTTTGATATAAGAGTGTTTTGGATTACAAGCATGTTTCCGGAACGAATTATGCTCTCAATCCAAGGCATGACTGTACTTCAATAGGAGCTACTTCACATGCCTTAGTCACCCCATCATCTTAACAGTTCGGACAGTTAAAGGATATATATCTGCTTACCGTTTCAATTCATGCTAGCTGGTGGGTTTGGGTCCTAATCTGTGCTTGTGAATATGAATCCAGGAGGCGGCTGTTATTCCAGTTGGTTTAATCCAGAGTAAAACAATGTGTAATAGTGCAGCTAGGTAAATTTAGACTCTGGACTTAATGACCTTGTGGGGGTGGGGGGCTTTTGACAGCCCTCTGTATTACTTTAGTTGTGAATCATACAACTAACATTTCTCTTCTTCTTGATATGTTAGAATAACAACAGCAAAACTGTTTGCCAGCTCCAATTTTTTTGGAAATCAGGGCATCATGCAGTTTTGCATTTTCAACTCACTTAAATCATAGTACCATCATGACTACAGAAATAACATGGAGCTTGGTTCCACTGTCCTGATGCCCTTATTCCCTACCACTCTCTGGGTGGTCATTTGGGGGAGCCCCCTGGGCTCTGGGAACCTGGACTTTGGCCCTAAGGTCCGGTTTTAGCTGCACCATTGACAATGTGGTCATCTATATGATGTGTAAGCAATTTTCAATATCTATCCTTTAACCTCCATTCTCCCCCCCTACATACACACACTTCATTTTGGGGAGCCGGATCTCTCTGTGCCCCTTTCCTGCTGCCTCCAGAGTGATGTGGGAGTGTGGTCTGTGTATCTTCCCCCACACACACACACACACCATTCCCAACCAAACTTTGTGCTGGGGAAGCTGCACACCCAGCCCCACCAGTTGGAGTCTTTGTCCCTGGCTCCCTTTGAAGCTCTGGCTCCAGGGGATTTGAGGCTCAGGGAGCTGGCCTGGTGCCTGGGAGCAGCCAGCAATGCACAGGGGTGTGGGTGGGTGACAGGAAGGATCCCGCACCTGCTGTAGTAGTCAGCAGCTATATGCGGGCGGAGGAAGGAATGGTCCTTGATGTCTCTTTCACAGCCACATTACCCTCCCCAAGCCAGTCTGTTACAGGGGTGGGGGAAGGCCTGGGCATCCAGGGGGACCCAAATGTGCCCGAGCGTTGATCCCTGCGTGGCGCTGTGTGCTGTCGCCTCCCTTCGACAGGCTCTCTCCCAGATGGACATGTTCTCTGAAACTCAGCCATCCTTCATGACTCAAGCCCCCCCCCCCAGCCCCCACATCGCTGGCCCAGGGCCAGCCTGCCTGGCCAAACAACAGAGCCAATCCCCGGCAGGGTTATTTCTGGCACCGCTGCCGCTTCCGCTCCCAGGCCCCATGGAGGGGAGGGGAGCACGAGGGCAGAGGAGGCTAGCTAGCGGAGACATGCCACCCTCCAGCCCCACCCTTGCATGAGCAACAGAGACAGGTGGAATTGTGTCTGTGCAGTGCGGACGGGGGGTGGGGGTGGGGAGGATGTCTGAGGAAAGGAAGCCCAGCTCTGTGCAAAAGAAGCCTGGGATCCTGCGATGCCAATGCTGCGGTTATTGTCTGTGCTGGGTTGGGAGCACTGTGCTGGTCCCAGCGTGTGGCCAGATGCAAACAGCAACACTCATGCTGCTAAGGAGGCACATCAGGCATCTGCAGGCTGCACAGTGTTTTGCAGGACACATGGTGTTTTTGTCCTCAGAGTAACCCCATGAAGTTGGTCACTATGATTCCCATGCAATAGATGGAAAAGTGAGTGACTTGCCCAAGGCCACACAGTGACCAGGTTTGCACGATCACCGCAGGCCACCACTGTGGCTTATTTAAGCCATGGTACGTTCCGGCACATGTCGGGTGACGTTTGAATATTCATGTGTTATCCAAACACGGTGAGGGTGGGTTGTTGGTGTGGTTAACAATCCATGGGTTGTTTTAGTGTTGTGAGTGGTTAAACACGCCAACAGGCCACCCTCGTCAGGTTCGGATGACACAACAAGCCATGGTTGTGGCTTGAATATTCAGAATGGCCTTCCGCATGCACTGCAGCCCACCGTGGCTTAAATAAGCCACGGTGGGCTGCTTGATTGTGCAAACTGGGTCACTGGGCCAGTTTGCAAAATAGCCTGTTGTAGGATTATTTGTGGGTTGTTTCCCCCCTCAAACAAGCCATGCCGCCCGGGTTTGGACGACATGACAAGCCACGTCCGGGCAGGTAATTAGGGAAATGGTGGCTGGCATGTACTGTCGATTAAAACAAACTTATCTGATCGTGTGAGCCAGCCCAATGAGTCCCTGGCAGAGGTGGAATGACAACCCAGGCCTAACACCAACTCTGGATTATGACTACTTTGTCACAGGAACATAGGAAGCTGCCTTATACCGAGTCAGACCCTTGGTCCATCTAGCCCAGTGTTGTTGATACTGATTGGCAGCAATGGCTCTCCAGGGTTTCAGGCAGGAGTTTTTCCAGCCCTAACTGGAGGTGTCGAGGATTGAACCTGGGACCTTCTGCATGCAAAGTGTGTGCTCTAGCACTCAGCCACAGCCCCTCCCCAATGATTTTTCACTTTTCCTTTAGAAAACCCTGGGTTGCTTATATATGTCTCCAGGGGTCTCCCATCTAAGGCAGTGATTTGGTCTATATTTCTTTAACTTCACTGTTTCTATAAGAGTGGTGCTCCCAGACTAGTCCTATAAGATTGGAACACATTGATGCTCTCTAAGCACACTGCTGTTACATGAAGTACACACTTTGGTTACCTCCCACTTCCCAATTTTCTGTTCATTGGACCACATTCACTCTCTCTCTCACGTCCCTGCTATTAAATCCTGGCTCCATACCCCCCACTCCCCACCATTTCACCTTTCTCTCCCTTCTAGTCAATAACACTTTGCTAACTTTGAGGCATGGGCACTTTTTAAACTCCCAGACAGCTTGCATTCTTATGCTGGCTCAGCTTGTCTGAGCGTGGAAAGCTAAGCAGGGTCAGGCCTGGTTATTACTTGGATGGGAGACCCCTCCTCTAGTTTCCTGCATTGAGCAGGGGGTTGGACTCGATCGCCTTGTAGGCCCCTTCCAACTCTATGATCTATGAAATCCCTACAACCCTCCTCCTACTCAGGGCAAAACTAGATGTGAGTCTGAAGAAACGCGAATAGGAATAGGTTTTTCAAGGTTTAAGTTACGGGGGGGGGGGAATTTCAGTCAGGATCACAGTGCTGAGGGAGAAGGTTTAACTCTCCCCCCCCCCCCCATATCTTTTTCCTGATGAAAATCACACACATGCACACCCTGCTGCTATTTGCCCTATAGGGCAAAATATACAGCCATGTGTATGCCTGTGAACCTGAACTTCAAATCTAGGTGGCAGCAATGCAAAGGGAGCCCACATAATCAGTGTTAACTCATAAACATTGGGAGAAAAAATATTTTTTAAAGCAATCTATAAATCCAAGTCATAAAGAAAATAAAAACAAATAAACTGAAGGACAAAAATGAAATTTCTGTGCCGAAGAAACCCAGATTATCCGTTCAAAACAAATTGTGCCGTTCAGCAGTAGTATACAAATTTGGTAATTTTGTACAGGGATGTATGCTTTGTTCTGAACCAACCCCCAACCCCGGTTTGGATTTTCTTTGGAGTGGGGGTGAAAAGTGGAGTGGTGGTAGGTAGCAATATATGTGAGCAGGTAGAGAATAAGTGTGTGTGAGTAAAGGAACTTGTCTGGTGGCCAAGTGGAAGGAGCAAGGACCAGGGAATGTGCAAGAGTATTCTGTTTGCCAATCACTGCCCATATATTGTCAAGAAAAAGATAAGACATTCAAAGCAGCAAATCAAATGGTCAAAGCAGCAGACCCATAAACTGCTCTCACAGGAAAGCCTATTGTCCAAAAAACAAAAGGAATCAATCGGATATACTTTTATATAAATGGTTTCCTCAGGAATCTGCCAAAAATATGATAAATCATCAAAATCTTAATAAGAGTGCCTTGACAACAACATGTTGTTTCATTTGGGTGTTATCCACATTTTTAAGGTTCTACTAATTTCAATAGCAAAGCTGTGCACACTTACCTGGAAATAAATCCCATTTAACTCGGTAGTGCTTACTTCTGAGTAAGCATGCATAGGATTGGGCTGTAAATCTCTCACTGAAATTAGTTAGGTTTTAAAAGTGCTTAGCTTTGGCTGGACTCTGTGTCTTTTGTTTCTCATTCACCTGATATTTTTTTCAAAGGTATCTCATGAGGGCTGGAACCTTCCTTTTAAAAACAGATAAAGGCTGAGATTGTCAGTCTAAGTTCCCTATACTCTCCTAAGTATTGATGGTCAGTTATGACCTTAGATGCTGCTGTACTAATTGCTCCCTAATATTTAGAATTCCTATCATAATAACCCTGTGGACTTTCCCTGTATTCTTTTCTCTTTTCTATGGATGTTAAATCCTCCAGCACCTGCTATAGTCTAGCTTGGTGGCTGACTTACCCTTGAGGAATCCCCTCCAGTAATCTTTGAAGGTGAAAACTCCTCTCGTGCCTTTCTATTCCTGGAGCTCAGGCTTTATCTTGAGCAAATGGAGGCATTGTTAAATGGACTCTCTTCCCCGGCCCATAGTGTAGGCCCAAACTGGGATGGACCCAGCCATAGTGTTCCTTGTTCTATGCTCCCTATTTCTTCCTTGACCTCCCTTGTCTTCGCAGTGCTGGGGGGAGTGATGTGCCAAGAGCCTGAGCCCCCCCATGGCTGTTCCCAAGGCAGCTGCTACCCAGCCACGGGAGATCTGCTGGTAGGCCGGGCCGATCGCCTCTCCACCACCTCCACCTGTGGTCTGCGACGTCCACAGCCCTACTGTATTGTCAGCCATTTGCAGGTGAGTGTTGCATAGCCATGATAGGTGGGCATAGTGGCTGGTGATGGGCGGGGCGGGTGTGCCAGGATAGGACCTGCATCCGCTAAGAAAAAGCTGGGCACTCAGACCGTACATTCCTGTTTGGGCAAGGGGGTGAGATGACTGCCCCAAGCTACAGTGGAATGGAGTGGGTTGGCACTGGGTGTGGGGACTTTGGAGGTAATAGGAGGGAGCGGCATGTGGGGTTCGCTGTTGTGCTGGGCATTGCCCAGTGCCAGTGCCATTCCATGCTTAGAGCCAGGCTGCATCCTTTGCTCTCTTGTGTCTTGTCATGCAGAGGCAGTGTTGCAATTAGGGCTGAAGTCCAGGGCCCTGCAGCACAAGGACCCTCCTGCCCCCAATGACCACCCAGAGACCAGCAGGTGATGGGGCAGTGGCAAACAGGGCCCACGTCAGCACCTGGGTATGCCAGGGCCCACTGGGACTGATGCTGCTCACCACAGCATTTTTTGTATTCCTGTAGTTATGATAGTACAATAATTTAATTGAGCTTAAAATGCAAAACTGCACATATTCGGAGTATAGGGTGTTTTTTTTTTAATGAGGGGTGGCAAAGAGTTTGGGGTTTTTTTGTTTGCTTGTTTGTTTGTTTGTTTTTGCTGTAATATATCAGGAATGTAGAAGCAGTTGGAATAGCAGTGGATGGGGGAAGACGAGAAATGTATATCACAACTGAAGTAATACACATGATCATCTAAAGGGGACCCCCATAAGACCATTAAGGGTGCAATCCTATGCATGTTTAGACAGAAAATTTCTAATGCTGGGAGTTGTAGGAATCTTTTTTGTCTAAACATGCATAGGATTGCGCCCTTAGTCCATGGTATAAAATTACCTGGTTGCACCACTGTACACAGACCCGCATGCATTCTGCAGTTTGTGGAGGGCGGGGAACGCAGAATGGCATATTGGTCAGAGAATATAGCATCCTGAAAGTCTGAGCTTTTATTGAAATATGTATGTATGTATGTTTCTAGTTTTTATTGTTGCAGAGACAGAATTGAGAGCATCCTTGTGCATTTTTTCCTCTCCCTGTGATTAGCCAAAGCAGAATAAATGACACAAATTTAACGTCAGTGTATACACAATTTATAGAGGTTGCAGAATTCTGGCACAGAATGTTGATGTTTTTAAGCATATACAGCAGCGCTGTTTGCATGAGTGTCATAACAGCAGGGCTTTTCATCTTTTGCTCGGACACTGCTTAGTATATTTTCAGTGCTTTTAACACAAATAAATAATTCTCAGTGTTACCTGAAAATAAATGTGAATTCTGCACTAAGGTAACTCAAGTTGTCAGAGGCGGTGTTAGGGTGCAGCCCACTAGGGCTGGAGCCCAGAATCTTTCATTTGGAGTCCCAAATCTCTAGGAGGCCATCTGCCCCACCACCCTGCCGTCCATGGGCACTTGCTGATCCAGCTTATCCAGGTAGAGGATCCCGGATGATCTCTGTTGCATCTGATCCCCCTGGATTAGCTGGCTTTTTGCCCACATGTGCCTCACCTCCTGCTGCCCCCGCCCTTGAATCTTTCTGCCTGAGGTTTTTTTTCTGAAATCAAATGCCCTCCTCCCGCCTGTCCTTACATCCCTTTTTACAAAAATAGGAGTGTCCTTAGGAGACAGGGTCCTTTACAGACTTTAGAGCATATGTAAATTAGCATATGCAAATTTGTGCATTTTTTTTCTGTCCTGTGAGCTTGAGCCCCAGATCTTTTCGGTGCCTAGTACCACCCTTGCAAGTTGTGCCGCAACAAAAGGCAAATTCTGCATCCCGAATAAAGCAAGCCAGTGGCCTGGTTCACACGACATGATTATGAGCGGGAGAGAGTGGATGCGCTGCCTGCAGTGCTCCCGCCACTTCTGCTTTTACGCAGCAACCCATGAGCAGCTCCATGGTAGGTTGCTTAGGGTGTCATCCAAACCCGGACTTCAGGGTTGTTTAGGGGCTAAACAACCCAGCGGTTAACCCTAAGGCTTTTTGTTGGGTTAACTGCCGGGTTGTTTAGCCTCTAAACAACCTTGCAGTCCAGGTTCGGACAACACTCTAAGCAACCGATGACAGAGCTACTCATGCGTTGCTGAGTAAAAGCAGAAGTGGCGGGAGCACTGCAGGCGGTGTGTCTGTTCCCTCCTGTTCATCCCTTGACAGCCCATGGGTTGTTTAACCCATGGTTTGTCATGCTGTGAGAACTGGCCCCATGTGTGCAGGTAATGGCATATTTTTTTGCAAAATGGATTCTGTTTCTTGCTAGCTGTGGGAGAAGAACTGGGACCAGGGATATTCTGGTTCAAATCCCTTCTCAGCCCTGAAGCTCACTTGGTGGCATTGGGCCAGTCACATTCCATCACTCTCCCTCAGCCCATATTAAACCCCCACAGGACTGTTGTGAGGTTAAAATAGAGGGTTGGGGGTGGGGACCCTGTGCGCCACCCTGAATTCCTCGGAGGAAGGGCTGGATAAAAATATCATAAATAATAAAACCATAAATAACAGAGAGCATCAGAAAGTGCTTACATACACATAAGCACTGGTAACTGGAGTTCCTGCTCCCAAAGCTTATCTCTGCAGCCACAACAGCTAAAAAGTTGTGTGTGTGTGTAGTGAAAGCTAAGTTTCCTTAGGGTGCAATCTGTTTACACAGAAAAAAGTCCTACAGCTCCCAGCATTCCCCAGCCAGCATGGCTGGCTGGGGAATGCTGGAAGTTGTAGGACTTTTTTCTGTGTAAATATGCATAGGTTTGCGCCCTTAGATGCTGAATTCCGCACCAAATCCCTTGCACGCGGAGTGCAGTCATGTGGAATATACACGGCTCAGCACGTGGGTGACTCTTGTCTCTTTAACAGGATGAGAAAAAGTGCTTTTCGTGTGACTCCCGTCGGCCCTACGAGTCCGTGTCTAATCCGAAGAGCCATCGCATTGAGAATGTGATCACCGCCTTTGCACGCTATCGCAAGAAGGCCTGGTGGCAGTCGGAGAATGGTAAGAAATTGAAGTCTCATCCCCACTAGGCTGATGTTATTTCACTTTTGCATTGTGCGCAATGAGGTGTACACAACACACACACACACCACAGATTGGTTTGTTCCTTTGTAAGGTGTTCTTTTGTTGCATTTGGAAGTGCTGTTAGCTGCTGTGGGTCCTGACGGAGATCTGGCAGTTATTAGGGTGTACCTACCTTTCTCTTTACCTCGCCACCCACAGTCATAAACTGGTAATACAGATTGAAACAGGATTTGGTTACGGTACATTAACTTGGGGGTGCAGAACCTCCTGGGGTCCCCAGATGGTCAAGCCTGCTTTCCTCCAACCACCAAACATTTGGTGGTTTCCCGGACCCCCCCCCCCCCAGCAATATAGTTTTCCAGCTCTATAGTTCTCTAATAGGACCCAAGTTTAGTTAGTGCAAGAGTGTGAAAGCTTTCAGTTTACACAGGACTCTTCACCAGGCCGGATGGAAAGGTAGTTTTATATTCAGCTATGTAGATAGGGAGAGAGTTGCAAAGAAAAGAAGCCCTTCTCCTTTAAACAGTTAAACACAGACCACACACACGCACACACACCCCAGACCAACACTCATTTCTGAATCTGTAACTCCTTTCAACTCGTTTTTAAACCTGAGCCATGAGGGCTAGAAACATGGAGTTGGATCCAAAGGCTCCCTTCCTCTTCCAGAAGGAGTCTTTCTCTGTTGGAGGAAGGGAACCTTTGGAACCAACTTTTTTTCAGAAAGGACAAGTTTGATTCTCAAGATTCAACAGCATGTAACATGCTGGAAGCGGAAGTGTCCACAACTTTGGCTGAGCAGTGTTTTAGGCCTCTCGCCCCGCTACATCTGCTATATCTATATTCATTTGCACCATGAACTTAGCACTAGGTCTGTTCATCACATCCTTCAGTACATACATAGCCTGTGAAGGGCATGGCAACTCAAAAGTTATAGCAGGCCACCCTTCATCTGCTCCACTGGGGAGAAATCATGCAGTCTGTCAGCAGGACCCATGCCTCTGTGTGTGTGTGTGTGTGTGTCCGTCCTTCTTTGCTCTGAGACTTACACGTTTCCCTGTGACAAGCCTGTCGCACAGCTGGACGAACTCGCCGTGCCCTTCATACGTGGGCAGGAAGCCTGTGCAGAGTGTGCTCTTTGTTCAGGACATGGCCTGGCCGAGGCAGCCGGAGCAGCAGTGCAGATGGTGCCCCCAGAGTCCCGTTGCTTTCCTTTCTCTCCCACGCAGAGGAAATGCTGAATCATACCCAACTGAGTCCCTTCTGTTCCTGGACCTTTGCCAGGCGGGGGTGGGGGGGACAACACTGCTACTCCTAGGAACTTTGTGCTGGCGACTGGTCTCTGGCAGCCGGGCCATCCATCCCAGCATCCCAGGACACCAGCACGGGGCACACGCACAATTACGTCCCCTATCGTAAAATCTGATGCCCACCAAGGTTCTTCGCCTCTCCACCTTGGTTCATCTGGAGTCACCGGCACCCCTATTTACGTTCACACAGTCCTGCCTAATAGAATCCCTTCTTCCTTCCAGAAGCGCACACTGAAGGTTGCATGGAACATATCTTTCCAGCAAGTCAGCTTTAAAAAAAATGTAAGAGCAGCAATATGTAGCCAACTAAAGCACAAGCAAAGCAACAGCTTGCGTTACATATAGATTTTTATTATTACATTTCTATCCTGCCCAAGGCAGTCTACATGATCCTCCTCCTCTCTATTTTATCCTTACAACAACCCTGCGAGGTAGGTTAGGCTGAGAGTCAGTGACCGGCCCGAAGTCACCCCAGTGAGCTTCAGGGCTGAGTGGAGACTAGAACCCGGATCTCCCGAGTCCCCAGTCCAACACTCTAGCCACTAGACGACACACTGGCTGTCAATATGCCACAATGTTTTAGCAAACCTAATAAAACGCCCCGTATAAGTGTAACCTACTACTACATTTCTCACAGACCCTTAAGAATTTGTCTAAAAAGAGAGGTTTTTATATTGGCCCCTTGTTACCAAGTCGCCTTTTTAACATGGATGTAGGCCTGGGTGAGCGCCTTCAGACCTGGACACTCGGAGGGATCATCTTTTCAAACTTTGAGTACTGAGCGTTCCAAAGCTTGGCACCTCAAGGGTAAAAGGGATTAGGGGCTTCTCTACACTAGGCATTTACTGAGCACTCGTGATTCTTTCCTCACGGAAGTTTGCGGGTCCTTCTCACGACGTTGTCAACCTCCGGTGCCTCCCCCCGTGTTTTACAGCCTATTTCCGCGGCTTTTTTTAGAGCGAGGAAAAGTGCAGTATTTTTTCCTGGATGGCACCGTTATTCGCTACAGAGGCCTCGTGTAGAATCCTCAGTTCTGCTCTATACCACTGCGCCACTTTGTGTTGTGTAATGGAACATATAGGAACACACACAAAGGCAGAGAGGAAAACCTCGGGGGGGGGGAGAAACCTTGTGTAAGAGACGCTGTAATCCTCCCACAACGAAAACGGAAGAAGACGCCTCAGTAAAGCGCCAGGTTAAGCGTGCAATAAACGCCTCATGTAGAGAGGCCCTAAGAGATTAAAGACACAGTTGCTTAATCAAGGAGTAATTTATTGAAAGGAATTGAAGCATACATTCAAAAGATCAGGCTAAGGCAGCTGGTATTTATAGCTGGTTACATTGTATTCATACTGACTAATCATGAAGGCAGCCATGTTAAAAGCAGTGGCTTGGTACAACTGACTAGCGTGTGTGGGACTGGGGAGAGGGAGCAGGGCAGAAGTTCTGGCAGGAAGAGAAGGAGAAGGGGTGATGGATGTGGAGGGGGGGAAGGGGATTGGTAATGGAGCCGGCTGAACTTGTGAGCAAAGAGAGGCAGCCAGCAAGCTGCTTACCTCCCTGGAGCCACACACGCTTGGGCAAGAGATAGAAAAAGGAGCAGGCAATATGGAGGTGTTTGGTAACGCCCTAAAGGTACAATCCTATGTATGTTTGGACAGAAAAGGGTCCTGAAATTCCCAGCATTCCCCAGCCACCATGGCTGGCTGGAGAATGCTAGGGGTTGCAGGGCTTTCTTCTGCCTAAACATGCATAGGATCAGGGCCGGATTAAGAGCATTATGGGCCTGGTGCTGAGGATTTTGGTGGGCCTTTTTATGGAAATAAATAAAATGAAGACGCAATTTTATATTAAAACAAATTAAATATTTTAATTACCATTAAAGTGCCAACACTCAAAAACTCCTGCAGCTCATCAGTAAGGGTCTTCCCAATTTCCCCCAAATTTATTTATTAAAAAAGAAAAAGCAGTCACAACAAAAAGCCAGGAAGCTTTGCTTGACCAAGAATAATTGTGTTGTTCTTGCTGCTTTGTTTTTTGTTTTTTTGTTAAACTAGCATTTGAACAATTGAGCTGCGAATCAGAAAGATCTTTTGCTGGAGGCTGGAGAGAGAGATCCCTTCTAAATCTGAATATTACAGACCCTAGCAAGCCCCCCATGTGCTAGAAGTTCTCACAAAGAAATGTAGTACAGTGATTGAAATGCAAAACTACTGAAATGCTAATTTGAGAACAACAGTTCTTGCTAGGTCTTGCCTCAAGCCTGTAATGCAGATGTGCTTAGAACACCTTTCTAATCTTGAAAAAATCATTAATTATGCTGAATGATAACGATCAGAGCTAACTCAAATCGTGCTGCGAGTCCCTATATTGTGGGCCTCTTTTCTGTTATGGGCCTGGAGCTTCCGCTCCAATCGCCCCTATGTTAATCCGGCCCTGCATAGGATTGCACCCTAAAAGGCAGCAAGGAAGGGCTTAGATAGGGATTCAGGGAGCCACTGAAGAAAGGATCACCCCCCTCCCCCTGCCAATTCTGGGACTTCCTTTATAGGAGGGATTTTAAACAGAGCTTCTCCCTGACTTGTAAATATGCAGTGTGTGTGGATTTACTTATTTTAAATAGTTATACTCTTCCTTTTGGACCATGGCCCCTCAAGGCAGCTAGCAAAATCAACTGTAAAAAATGATGAATACAATAAGCCAATAATCTTATGAGTGTGTGCTTCAGTCCTGCCTCAGCCTAAGGCAGCAACTTGTGGAACTCTCTTGTCTTCAGGAAACGTTTTCCACATTGACTGCTGGCAGGGCCGGCTCCAGGTATGAAGGACTCTCTGGTGTAGGGGAGCCCTGCTAGGCTTGCCTGGTGGCAGCAACAGCAGCAGGCAGCAGTGTTCCAGTTGACAGCTGGGAGGTGCCATTTTGATTTCCTGCAATGCCCCCAACACAGTGTTTCTCTGTGGCATTGTGGGCGATTAAAATGGCAGCTACCAAGCCCAGCCGGCTGGAGCACAGGTGGGGGGAGATGGGGGCCCAGGGGAGGTGTCAGGAATGGTTCCTGCCAAAGTGGTGGGGCCCTGCCTGAGTATGTCACATAAGAACAAGATGTGGGGTCTGCATTTGGGGGCCCTCAGGTTGCAGGGCCCTGGACCTATTCCCAGTGGTCCAGCCCTAACAGCACCACAGCCTAAATACAGTCAGTCTGAAAGCCACTTTCCTACTGAATGGTGTTTTGGTGGGGCCTAATGCGAATCTCTCTGTCTCTCTCCCTCCAGGTGTGGAGCAGGTCAGCATTCGCCTGGACCTGGAGGCCGAGTTCCATTTCACTCACCTCATCATGACTTTCAAGGTATGGGAGGAGGCAGGCTTCTTCTCCAGTGGAGGGTTCCATGCTTCCTTCTTTGCTGGGGAGCACAAGTGAGCTTCTGGGTTTTTTTTGCTTCTGTCACCACGTGCATTTCCTCACGTGGTGACAGCTATAGCAGAGGAGCTATAGCTTGGCTGTCAAGCACATGCTTTGCAGGCAGAAGGTCCCCGGTTCAATCCCTGGCCACTCTTCAGCTAAAAGGATTGGGAAATATAATAATCTAATGTGGATTGAGTGGGGAGGGATTGGGGTGGGTTTATGTATTAATATTGTTAAGTTTTATTTGTTGTTGCTGTTGTTGTATGTATGTATTTTGTTTTCGTTTGTTTTTTGTTTTTGGAAATGTACCTAATAAAAATTGAATTAAAAAAAAAAAAGGATTGGGCAGCAGGTGTTGGGAAAGGCCCCTCGGCCTGAGACCCTGGAGAGCCAGTGGCAGACAGACACTGGGCTAGATGGACCGCTGTTCTGACTCAGTAATATGCAGCTTTCTGCATTCACCCAAGAGAAAATCTGCTCCCATTCCTAGAGCCAAACTAGATGTGATGTGTATGGTTTGACTTCCCTTGTGTGGCCAGGTTGTTTTTTACCCCCAGAAATAGCCAGTGCTGGGGACAGGAGGGATCAGAACCATGGCGTGGCGGGAGGGGGGCTTGCACTCTTTGCCCCACCGCAGTCCTGGTTGGAATCCACCCTCACCAAGTGCGCCTGCTATTTGCATTGGGAGGAATGTTCTGATTGGGACCATCAGGGGCAAAAGTTCTCATTGGGACCACAGCGGGGGCAAAATCAGCCACTGTAAGTACACAACATCTGCCACGCCTGGTAGCTGTATTGACTGACCTTGTGGTAGCTGCCTTTGCATGCAATCTTTTTTCAGACATGGAAGGAATGGGGGGGGGGGGAGGGGAGAATTGCTTGGTTGTTCCTCCTGTTTCAGCATTTGTTATCACGTGCAAAAAACATCCAGGGCGATGGCTATCTGTTCATCATAACAGAAGGGGATTAACTTGACATCAATGCAGGATAGCTACTCCTCCATCTTTTAAATGCGCTCACTGGGACTTGGCTTTGCCATCATATTGTGAACATTCTGCTTTTATTAACATTGCAGAAGAGAAGATCTGGAAAAACTCCCATCAACTTGGCAGGGAGTCGTAGGGCTGGATTTCTTTTTCTTGTTTTGGGGGTTTAATCATGTTCTAATGCCCCAATATGGAAAAATAAAAAAGAGAATATTGTTGTGAAATATTTTCTCTTGGAATAAGCAGAGTTTAAAAATGAAACAAGGGAATTATTAAACTGTCATTTCCAAGAACATGTTAGTAAATGTTTTGTTACCTAGTGGTGATTTGTAGAATGGCTAGTTTTTTTTATTTCAGCTTAGTCTGCAGCTGCATGTGATATATCACATGCAATATTCTGCATCTTTGTCATCACTTAAAGGAATATTTAAGGAGCCATCCTATGCATGTTTAGACAGAAGGCACAATCCTATGCATGTTTAGACAGAAAAAAAGTCCTACAACTCCTAGCAGTGCTTTTTGGGGAATGATGGGAGTTGTAGGAACTTTTTCTGTTTAAACATGCATAGGATTGCACCCTTTAAAAATTATACTTATGCACTAAAGAACTCTCTTTTATGTGAAAACGGAATAAAATTTAGTTTTAAAATTTCATTCATTTCATTTATTACATTTCTATACTGCCCAATAGCCAAAGCTCTCTGGGTGGTTTACAAAGATTAAAAATCATTAAAAATACATTATACATAGTATAAACACACATTTACATGCAAACATATAAACAGGTAATACAGACACACATATATCTCAACAATTTTTAAACAATCAATAAGAAAAATCCAGGACCTAATTAAAAGCATCTAATTATTGTAGATGTTTCGGGGGTGGGTGGGTTTCTTCCGATATTTGTTTTTGTTTCCTGTGAGGCAACTGGAGATGCCAGGGATGGAACTGGGGAACTTCCTTCTGCATGCAAAGCAGGGGTCTATCACTGAGCTTAGGGATGCATGATATTTCATTTTGGTTTATTTTTTGATCAGGATTAATCCAGTTTGCACCTTCCAGACCAACCTGTGATTGAAGTCTGAACATTTCTGAGCTTGCAGTGTGATTTGCAGACCCCCAAAAAATGTGTTTGGCAGCGTGTGTACATTTGAAAAATGCACATGAAAAAATTGTGTACTTTTGAAAAGTACACAGAATCAATGGGAGAAGAATGCATACATTTCAAAGATGCACACAATTGATGCATACATTTGGGGAAATATGCACGGATTTTCATGCGAAAGAAGAAAAAAACAAAGCTTGCAATCTAATATGGACTTAGGTCAGAACGAGTCCTGAGAACTTCAGCGAGCTCGGGTTTTGCTGATTCACACTTCCCTAGCTATGGGCCCCGCTCAAACCATTGGTTCTATACTTACCAATCTTCTAGTTGAGCCCAAAACAGTTCTCTCTCTCTTCCCTGCCTGAGTCCCTTTTCCCTTGTTATTTCCTGTTGTTGCAATGCCCTTCTGCCTTACATCCAGCTCTCTCCCTATGGGCTCTTCTAGACAAGGCTTTTATGGTCCCATCGCCTTTCCTCATTCATGGAATTTTCATAGAATCATAGAAAAGTAGAGTTGGAAGGGACCTATAAGGCCATCAAGTCCAACCCCTTGCTCAGTGCAGGAATCCAAGTAAAAGCATCCCTGACAGATGGCCGTCCAGCTGCACCTTGAATGCCTCCAGAGTGGGAGAGCCCACCACCTCCCTAGGTAGTTGGTTCCATTGTCTTATTGCTCTAACAGTCAGGAAATTTTTCCTGATGTTTAGGTGGAATCTGGGTTCCTGTAACTTGAGCCCATTATTCCATGTCCTGCATTCTGAGATGGTCCAGAAGAGATCCTGGCCCTCCTCTGTGTGACAACCTTTCAAGTACTTGAAGAGTGCCATCATATCTCCCCTCAGTCTTCTCTTCTGAAGGCTAAACATGCCCAGTTCTTTCAGTCTCTCCTCATAGGGCCTTGTTTCCAGTCCCTTTATCATCTTTGTTGCCCTCCTCTGAACCCTCTCCAGTTTGTCTACATCAAACTGGATTGTTTACGTGTGTGTGTGTGTGTGTGTGTGTGTGTGTGTGTCCAGGTGTCGTCATCTTCCACTTGTAATCCTCCCACCATTTCTTCTTCTTTCTTTTTCTTACCATAAGGTGGTTGGTGACTCCTATTTCGGTGGGGCTCCTTTTCCATTGCAGGTTTGGTTTTGCAGGTTTTATTTGGAGCTTCAAGGGAGCTCTCCATGCTGCTGAACTGCATCCCCAAAATAGGTTCACCACCATAGATCACTATGGATAGCTCCTATGAAGTTCCAAAGAAAAGCTGCAAAACCTGTAATGGAAAAGGAGCCCCACCGAAATAGGAGTCACCAGCCTCCCCCACTAAGGGAGGCAGAATAGCTTCACAATGCCTTTGGATTGTTAGCGCTAGGAGCCCTCCGTCTGGAAGCACCTTATGTTCAAGCACCTCTTTAAACACATCTGTTCATCCTGGCCTATCCCAATTTATTTATTTAATACATTTTTATACCGCCCAATAGCCGAAGCTCTCTGGGCAGTTTACAACAGTTAAAATCATAAAATACAATATACCGGTAAAATTTAAAACCACAGATTAAAAACAAACAGCAGAGCTAGCAGCAGCAGTTACAATAATGGAATTAAAAACAACTACAAGATTAAAATGATCAAGATGATTAAAATGATTAAAATGCCAGGGATAACAAAAAGGACTTCACCTGGTGCCGGAAAGAATACAAAGTAGGCGCCAGGTGAACCTCTTTGGGGAGCTCATTCCATAACCGGGGTGCCACAGCAGAAAAGGCCCTCCTCCTGGTAGCCACCTGCCTCACTTCCTTTGGCAGGGGCTCTCGGAGAAGGACCGCTGATGCAGATCTTAGTGTCCGGGCAGGGACAATTTATACTCTTTTCCTTTTTCCTTTCCTTTCCTCCCATCCCTAATGTGTCTTTTCTTTAAGTTTAGATTACAAGCCAACAAGCAGAGTGTAGGTACTGAGCAATTCTAGGTGGTGATGATGATGATGATGAATGTTTAATATTGTTATTATTTCTGTGTCTTCCAGTTTTTCAAAAACTGTACATTTCTGCACTGGCTCTTGTGTCTGCAAAATCCAAATAGACACCTTTGTCTGTGTGTAGCTACTCCTGAAAGATATAAATCCCTTTTTATAGAGTGAGCCATTTTCTGTGGAAATCTTTAGAAAAGGAGTAGATCCCTCTGGAACATACAGGTGGGGAGCACCACAAAACCAGTGAGCAGTTGTTTAGGAAGAGCGTTTACCTGTGATGCACCCCATAACATACGCGTCTAGGGCCTGGTTCACCCATGCATATTTGTTCCTTGACAACTGCCACATCAGGAGAGGACTTGCACCTGTGAATGGGCAGTTGCAGATGATCTACCCCATCCCTCCTGACTTACTGGGTGACCATTCTGGGCACATTCAATGCTCTCCTCTGCTCCCACAGACCTTCCGGCCGGCAGCCATGTTGGTGGAGCGTTCGGCGGATTTTGGCCGCAGTTGGCAGGTGTACCGCTACTTTGCCTATGACTGTGCTGCGTCATTCCCCATGGCCCCCCGTGGCCCCTTGAAGAGGGTGGATGATGTCATCTGCGAGTCACGTTACTCGGACATTGAGCCCTCTACTGAGGGGGAGGTGAGTGCAGGGCAGGGCCAGAAGAATAGGACTGGGGGTGGGGGTGCAGATTGGTTTATCCCAGTGGCCACATTCCAAATTTTAGCTTAAAGCTTTTCCTTCCAGTGACTAAACCTTAGGAGAGGGATTTCAACAGGGATGGTGCTAGGTACCGAAAAGATCCAGGGCTCACACCCACAGGACAAAAAAAGGCACACATTTGCATATGCTAATTTGCATATGCTCTAAAGTCTGTGTGTGTGTGTGTCCTTAAAGGACCCTGTCTCCTAAGGACACCCCTATCTGTTAAAAGGGATGCATGAACAGGGGAGAGGCAGGGAAAAAAACTCAGGCAGAAAGATCCGGGGAGGGGGGCAGCAGGAGGTGAAGCACACGTGGGCAAAAAGCCAGCTAATCCAGGGGGATCAGATGCAACAGAGACCATCAGGGCCCCTGTACCTTTTCAGCAAGTGTCCCTGGACAGCAGGGTGGTGGGGCAGATGGCCTCCCAGAGATTCGGGGCCCTAAATGAAAGCTTCAGGGCTCCAGCTCTAGTGGGCCACCCCTAACACTGCTTCTGGATTTCAGCGTTTTAGAATGGGGAAAAAAACTGCATAAAAGCCAGGAAACCACCAGGTTGGGGCAAAGAGGGTGGGGCCAGGGGAAGGGGTGTGGCCCTCTCGAGAACCCTGGAGGGCTGGATTTGGCCCCCAGACCTGAGGTTCTGTGCCCTGGTTTACCCTCAACATTCCGCATCGGAGAGATCGTGTTGGTTATGCCCTGATGTAAAGGCCAAGGCTACGAGCTGCAGGGTTGGGTGCCCTAAGCTGGCTACTGCCCTCCATCGGCACACCCTGGCTTCTCCGTCTGATGACATGCCTTTCTTCCTTGCTCCAGGTAATCTACAGGGTGCTGGATCCGGCTATCCACATCCGGGACCCCTACAGTCCAAAGATCCAGAGTGAGTCTCTCTGTGGGATACGGGCTGAAAAGACGAGTGGGGTCAACTCGTGACAAGGAGAGACTGGGCACGCAATAGCTCTAACTCCTCTCGAGAGGAGTTGGATTACAGGGGCACAAGTGGGATTCTGACACCTGGGGCTTCTCTACACAAGGCATTTATCCAGTGAAGGCTTGTCATACAGGGCAAAGTGTCCATGCTGAATTGGAACTTTGTAGCCCACTGCTAACTATTTATTTTACATTCCCCCCAAAAAAAGTTGGGGCGGGGGAGTGAAAAGCACCCTTTGCTGCTCTTGCCAAGGGGCTCTGTACCTTTTTGGCTTCTCAGTGGGTTAGCCTGTCCTCCCAACCTTAGGTCCCCAGATGTTGCTGGACTACAGTTCCCAGAATCCCTTGCCATTAGCCATGCTGGCTGGGTATGCTGGAAGCTGTAGGCCAGCAACATCTGGGGACACAAGGTTGGAGACCCCTGTGACCTATGCTAAACCTACTAGGGTTTTCTTAACCCTACTGCAAGCCATGGCTTAGCAGGATGGTTTATAAGCCACAGCAGATTGGCATATAAACCACCATGCAGGGTTCAGAGAACAAACTAAGCTTTTCTGCCAAGCATATTGTGTAAACCCAGTCAGAGAGAGAGAGAGAGAGAGAGTGTGTGTGTGTGTGTGTGTGTGTGTGTGTGTGTTAGAGTTGTGTGCTCATTTGTGAAATAGCAGCTCATTAATTATAGTGTTTTCCAAATACATGCACTCACACATCATGCATAGACTGGATCTCTCGATGATGGATTTTCTTTCGTAGAGGATTTTAAGCAGAGAACATAATGAGTCGTTGTGTTGGATCAGACCACAAGCCTATCTGGTCCAGCATTCTGTTCCCACAGTGGCCAGGCAGATGCCCCAATGGGAAGCCCACAAGCAGGATATGAATGGAACAGCAACCTCTTACTCCTCTTCCCCAGCAACTGGGATGCGGAGGCAGGCATACTTGCCTCGGATACCAGAGGTTCCATGTAGCCATCATGACTAGTACCCATGGATTGCCTTCCCCTCCATGAAAATGATAAGAAACTGGTTGGTCACCTATCAGGGATGCTGTAATAGTGGGCATCCTGCATCAACAAAGACTGGATGACCTTTGAGGTCCCATCCAACTCTATGATTCTTCTGAAAAGGATCCTTTTCCCTGCCAAGTTCCTGAGTGAATATGTTTCCAGCACAAACACTGGATCCTCATCTCAGGGAATACATTCTAGACCAGGGATGATCTGTAAGCTGCCCCTTGGCCTCTCTGTGTGTAGCCCACCAGCCCGGGGGAATCCTACCCACTTTTTACTGCAGCCCAACTGATCAGGGTCAGGGGGAGCATCCCCCTTCCTCAGTGACCCCATCCCCCCCATGTATGTGTGTGTGAGCGTGTGTCCGTGCATGTATGTACAATGAGTGTGCGCATGTGTGTGTGTGTGTGTGTGTGTGCGTGCATAACCCACTGCCTGGCATTGCATGCTGCACTCAGGGTCAAAAAGATTGTCCACTCCTGTTCTAGACAAACACTCCCAACAGAGGCTTTCAATCCCTAAGAGAGGGGATGACATACATATATAACCAAGTTATTTAGCAAGCTTGCTAATAATTCCCTGGGTTCCTAGCATGGCCTGCAGCTGGCCCTGCCTTTGGTTCTATTTGGGGCTGGATAATTTTGGCTATAGACATGTTTCTGCTTTGGCAGTAGCTGTATTTAGCTGTTGGCTCCAGGGGGGGGGGGGTGTCTGACAAATTCTAGCTGAAAGTTTGTGGAGGCTGGCAAATCAGACATTTCATAGCCCAGATAGCCCTAGAACCCACAACCTAGTTGTTCCGCTGTGCTGATACTTTTCTCTGCCTTCCTTCTCACTCACTCACTCACTCAACCCAATCTCTGCCTCCCAGATCTCCTGAAGGTCACCAACCTGCGGGTGAACTTGACCAAACTGCACACGCTGGGAGACAACCTGTTGGACTCACGGCGGGAGATCAAGGAGAAGTATTACTATGCCGTGTATGAGATGGTACTACGTGGCAACTGTTTCTGCTACGGGCATGCCTCAGAGTGCGCCCCACTCGCGGGCAGCCCTGCTGTTGCGGAGGGCATGGTAAGGCCGTCTTATAGCCACATGAGCACACCCTGTGCTCCGTGCCCCCTTTAATAGAGGTGCACAGAAAGTGGCTCCTGTGCTGCATGTCATGGAGATGTTCAACAGAAACTGCACCTGCTGGATTTCTTCCTGCCGTACAGCCATTATCACAGGGCTAGGAGCTGGCACTGCTAACATCCATCCATCTTTGCTTTCCTGTCTGCCCATTCTCTCGCCATCCTCCCCCTCCCCCTCACTGTGCTCGAATGCAGCCATTGGCCATGCTGGCTGGAGGTGTTGGGAATTGTAGTCCAACACATCTGGAGGGCACCAGGCTGAGAAGGCTACTCTAATGCCCCTATTCCGTCTCTGCCCTCGATGTCTGCCATAAGCATTGCATGGGGCTAACAGATGTTATAGGCCCCCAAGACGTCCCTTGTTGAAGGGGCTTCCAGATGGCTTATTGGGCCAGCCAGGTCCCTAGTTGACCCTGCAAGGACCAGGCATCCATACTTCTAAATACTGCTGAGCTGGTCGGGACTATATCTCACGTACGCTGCCTCACGCTCCATGATGAAAGAAAGGAGGGATGGAAACATAATCAACTAAAGCTAGACTGGCAACCAGTGTTTGAACTCCGGGCTTCTGCCACAGCTGTGCTTTAGCAATTCTCATGCTCAGCCCACCGTACCTTGCCACCTCAAATGGGTAGGGTGGGTGGGTGGCGGCGGCAGAGGCCGCCTGTGGTAAGAAGCGGTGGCTGGCGGTACACCCAGCAGGTTGTTCTAGAGCAGTGTTCTCCAACCTTGGGTCCCCAGATGTTTTTGGCCTACAACCCCCAGCATGCCCCAGCCAGCTATGCTGCAAGGACCAGGCATCCTACGCTGGCTGGGGCATGCTGGGAGTTGTAAGCCAAAAACATCTGGGGACCCAAGGTTGGAGAATACTGCTCTAGAGAGTCCTGCCAGTTGTGCTCTTGCTGCAGCAAATGCCACAGTGGGAGAGCAGCTGGCGGGGCTCCAGAGCACCCACTGGAGGAGGCGGGGAGGCAGCGGTGGGCACTCCTGGCAGGGGAGGGGGGAGTGGCAATTTGCCGCTCTGGTGCCTGATGCGGGCGCATCAGCCTGCATAATGGTAGGGCCAGCCTTGGTGATTCTCCTCCTGTTTACTAAAGGAAGAGATGGGGAACTATGTTCGAGCTCTGAAGCTTCGAGTTCTGACCATTGGAATATCTTCATAATATCCCTCCATCTTTTGAGATTTCCCCCAAGTACACGCGTTTTGAAGTTTATCATAAGGACTAGAATAAATGCTTTTTAGAAAACAATTTCTTGGCGGTGCCAGCAGACACCAAATGCCACTTTTGAGGAGTGCTCTGTGGCTTACGCTGGCTCAGCTTGTCTGAGCGTGGAAAGCTAAGCAGGGTCAGGCCTGGTTATTACTTGGATGGGAGACCCCTCCTCTAGTTTCCTGCATGGAGCAGGCGGTTGGACTCGATGGCCTTGTAGTAGGCTCCTTCCAACTCTTATCAGATCTATGAAATCTCTTGAACAGGCATAATATGCACAGCCTTTGCCCCTGTATATGGGGTGGAAAAGTAACTTGAGTGGGGGCACAGCGGGCTAGGGAGAAGCACACCCATGACTTGACACTAATAAGGAATACCATGTCCATGTCCAGTCTGGAAATCTGAGAACGTGCACAGGCTCATGGGCAGCGTCTCCCATTCACGGTGGGTGGTACCTACGTTGTGCCCCTTGTTCCTTCCCCAACAGGTGCACGGCCGCTGTGTCTGCAAGCACAACACCAAAGGGCTGAACTGTGAGCAAGTGTGACAGCTTCCACCACTGAGCTGCCCTGGCGCCCAGCTGAGGGGCGCCGTACCAATGCCTGCAAACGTGAGTGTCCAGGGGGAATGTTGGGGGCTCACGCTGACTCAGCTTGCCTGAGCGTGGAAAGCTAAGTAGGGTCAGGCCCTGGTGATTACTTGGATGGGAGACCCCCTCCTCTAGTTTCCGGCATTGAGCAGGGGGTTGGACTCGATGGCCTTGTGTAGGCCCCTTCCAACTCTATCAGATCTATGAATCTACCTCCAGAGGGGAAGCTGAGATGAAGGGCCACCCAGTGGTGTTCGGAAGTGGGAGGTACCCTCCCAACGCATGCATTTGGTAGAGCAGGGGTGTGGAACATCCAGCCTGGAGGCCACATCCAGCCCTCAAGGGCCCCCCAAAAGGCCACACTGCCTTTCCCCTAACTACTAATCGTTCAGTGGTTTCCTGGGTTTTGTACACTTCCCCCCCCCCACTCAAAAAGGTTGAAGTGCTTCTCCTAAGGCTTAGTTTCTGCAGTAAGAGCTTTAAGTTAAACTATGCTGGTCCTTTGACCCCGCCCCTTACACTTTTGGCCCCACCCACCTACTGGATGGTGGCCCCCGAGAGTTTCTGTGAAATGGAATTTGGCCCTCGGGCTGAAAAAGGTTCTGCACCCTTGCAGTAGAGGTTGTTACTTGGACAGCATACTGGGGAAAGAGGTGGCGGGGCACTTCTGACCTGGCTAGCTAAAGGACTGCCTGTCTTGCTATGTACCTGCCTGGATATCAAGATCCGCAGGAGAGGCCCTTTTGAGGGCACCATTACCGGCAGAGGCCTGTTTACCAGGTACCGGTAAGTGTGAAAGGGCTTTCTCGTGTGTTGCCTCCAAACTATGGAACGGACTCCCTCAAGAACTACGATTGGCCCCCACTCTCTTGTCTTTTAGAAAGGATGCGAAGAAGACTCATATTTTCAATATCACCTTTCAAAACGTGTAGTTTTAATGTTTTTACTGTTTTTAATGCTCTTGTTTTTATTGTTTCAAGGTTTGTTTGTTTGTTTTCAATTGTTGCACATCATCTTGATGGCTTTTTTAGCAGATAAGGTGGTATATAAATGTTAATAATAAATAAATCTCGTGGCTACAGGGACAGAGCCGACCCTACCACTAGGCAGATTGAGGCAGCTGTTTCAGCAGCAAATGTGGGTCGTGGAGGCAGCATTAAAAAAAGCAGCAAGTTGTCAATTATTTAGTGCAATGTTATATTTTTACTGTTTACAGGCTACTGTGTGTGTGCAGTGGAAGCAGTGGGAGTAATGTACACTTCCACGTTTTCATGTGTGAAAACAGGATGAATGGTTATTTTGTTGCAGTACTATATTCCTTGGAAGCCGCTCCAGCCTGCTGCTGCAGCTTCCACACCTTGCAGCCCTGGCCAAACAGATACTTGCATGATTTTTCACACGATAGTGTATACATGAAAGTAATTTCTGTGCAGAAAGCTGCCACATGACAAATGATTGTGAATGGCTTGTCACGTGGGGATCGCCCCGGGGTTTAAAACAGATCTACGAAGTCATGTTCCCCCTTGTATGTGGTGGATCCCAGGGGAAGCAAGCAAGGAATATTTATTTATTTAAAGTATTTTATCCCACTCCTCAGCCAAAAAGGCTCCGGGGTGGTTCACACGCAGTCAGTAAAAAAGACAATCCCTGCTCACAGGCTTACAGTTGAAAGAGACACGACACGCAAGGAAAAAGGGACAGGAAGGGAAGAGGAAAATATTAAGTAGTCTTTTTCAGCAGGGCTGGTGGAATAACCCTTTTCCCCTTCTCATCCCTAATAAAATATTGAGATAGTCTAAGAATCTTTTTGAGAATATTCTGAGAGTAGGAAATATGAAGGTAGCATCTAGTTCATGTGCAGGTAATGCTGGGGGTTTGGCTGTGTGTGTGTGTTTTTAGGTTGCTGTTTCTCATAGGTTTGGGTAATGGGGAGGGGTATTGTTGGGGAGGGGGTTTGGACACAGGTGTACAGGCAAGGCTGTTGGCAGTGCTTATTGTCTCTCCGCAGGGTGCAACTGCAACGAGCATTCGCACCGGTGCCACTTTGACATGGCCGTGTACCTGGCCACAGGCAACGCCAGTGGCGGGGTCTGTGACGAGTGCCAGCACAACACCATGGGCCGCCAATGCCAGCTCTGCAAGCCCTTCTACTACAAAGACCCCACCAAGGACATCCGTGACCCTAGCGTGTGCCGCGGTGAGGGAGCGTCGAGGGCACGGGAGAGCGGGCGGGAAATGGGGCTAGGCGGCGTCTGCACGCATTCTAGGATGGAGGGAGCCTCTCAAGGAAGGTAATGTGGGGGGTTTCGGAGGATGCAGCAGGCCCCTGGACTTCTTGGTGATACCAAGGCCTCGCTTGCCCCTGGAATGATGACCTATTCTCCCACTTGGTCCCCTTTTCAAAGTTAACCCTCGAGGCTTGAGTTTCAGATTCTAGTTTGAACCAAAGTGCCCTGCTCCTTTATGTCCTCTACACTCTCTTCCTAAAGGTGGCAGGGTGCATTTGAGCAGGACAGAACCGCTAAACTTCCTAGGGTAACAGCTGATTTTGGGTAGCACTGGCATGAAGGGTAGGCATGTTTGGGCACCTGCCGAGGACCCACATCCCAGCAGGGGCCCACTGACCAGACCCTGCTGGACTTGCTGCTCCTCATCACCTGCTTGTTCACCTGTCTCTCACTCTCTGTTTGTTCACCTGCCTACTTGTTCACTAGCTTTAAGCCTGTCAGGCAAGCAAGTGGCAGCAATGATGGGAAAGAGGAGGCGGCGCATGTAGCAGCTGGTGAAGGGGCCTTCACTGAAACCTGGCTGGAGCCGGCTCTGTTTTATTTAATGCCCACAGAATGCAAAAGTACATTGGTGTGTGGGCCTCTAGCAGGGTCTTTAAAACACCTCTGGCTGGGAGGCAGCCTTGGAACAACGTTCCCTTGGAAGCACGAGCTCTGCTGTTCAACAGCAGTGCAGACTCTTAAGTGAGGCGCTGCAAGGTCTGAAAGCCTAGAATCTGATTTCAGGAGCCAAACTGGAACCTTCAAAACTGGAATCTTCTTTATCATGCATCTGCTGGGGCTTTTCCCAGTGTCTGTCTTCAGGTTGGTTGCCTTTAAACAGAGTACTCTTTATACACTGCTGAGCTAGCAGAGGCCGCCTCTGTGTGGAGTTTGGCATATGATTCAGCAAAATGTACTGAGATTAAGGACACCATCCTATGCAAGTTTAGACAGAAAAAAGGCCTATAACTCCCAGCATGTCCCAGCCGGCATGCTGGGAGTTATAGGCCTTTTTTCTGTCTAAACTTGCATAGGATGGTGACTTAAGGATGCTTCCAGACGGTGGGCTTCTAACGCTAACAGTCAAAAGGCATTCATTGTGCAATTATTCCACCTTTTTTTCCTTAATGGATTTTTTCCTGGTAAGCTTAGAGATATTTTTAAATATATTCAACTGTATATAATAATAATAATAACAACAACAACAAGCAAAGAGATGGAAGCAGCAGTGGGAAAGCGTAGAAGGGCTACAAATTGAAGACAGCGTTCTTTGGACCACCACCACCCCTAAAATTCTGTGAATGAGGAAGAGAGATTGTGTCATAAAACCCTTGACTCAAAGCACCCTATGGTTCAAGGTTTCCAGGCAGACTTGAGGACTGGTGTCCCTTTTTTAAACATTGGGGGGGAAAAAAGAAGAAGTAATTTTAAGTTGTGCCAAGCCCAGGTTCTTAATCATATTGGACCAGCCTATCCAAGAAGGGAATAGTAGATCTTTCCCATTAGCAGTAGTGTTAACCTGCCAGCAAGTGGTGGGATTCCCCCCCCCCTTCTTTCTAGGTTAGATGCGTGTGGGGGAATCAGTTTTAAGCGATCCCACTGGCCTCTCTCTGCAGCTTGAATTGTGGGGTCTGTTCAGTGTGCACCCTTGGCAACCACCCCTTCCCTATCTGCCCTGCAGCCTGTGACTGTGACCCTGACGGCACGTTAGACGGTGGCGTGTGTGACACGCATGATGACCCAACCCTTGGGCTGATCGCCGGACAGTGTCGCTGCAAGGAGCACCTGCAAGGAGCGCGCTGCGACAAGTGCAAGCCCGGCTTCTTCGGACTGAATGTGGAAAACCCGCAAGGCTGCCAGCGTAGGTACCCTTGCCCATGATGGGTTTTGCTGGGCCTGCCTAGTCCCTAGTCCCCCCCCCCGGCACCACTAATTTTTTTATTGTGAGTTTCAATAAATCAAAACAGAAACAACAACAACAACAAAAACCCATGAGATTCTTACATGAGATTTGAATAGATGAATTACGATCGATGCATATGAAATGTATACCCCTATATTGTGTAAAGTGAAATATACTACTGTTCTTAGGCATAGTTATACATAGGCTTCAGCAAAGGCAGGCCAAATATCCATATATTTATCCATTCCTAGATTACGCCTAAACATCACCTGTTCAAAAATTGAAAGCGTCCTTAAGTCCTCAACCCATTGTGTTATCAAAGGTGGCCATTTGTCTTTCCAATGTTGTCATATTAGTCTTTTAGCTGTCGAAAGGGCACGGAAAATCCATTTGCCCGGTTCCTCTTGTAAGCCATGCACAGGCACCATTGCCCCTCCCGCAAACGGGGCAGTTGTGGGTGGGCTTCTGGAACCCCCTTTTTAACGTAGCAGAAGATTTTTAAATATATTCAACTGTATATAATAATAACAACAACAAGCAAAGAGATGGAAGCAGCAGTGGGAAAGCGTAGAAGGGCTACAAATTGAAGACAGTGTTCTTTGGACCACCACCACCCCTAAAATTCTGTGAATGAGGAAGAGAGATTGTGTCATAAAACCCTTGACTCAAAGCACCCTATGGTTCAAGGTTTCCAGGCAGACTTGAGGACTGGTGTCCCTTTTTTAAACATTGGGGGGGAAAAAAGAAGAAGTAATTTTAAGTTGTGCCAAGCCCAGGTTCTTAATCATATTGGACCCGCCTATCCAAGAAGGGAATAGTAGATCTTTCCCATTAGCAGTAGTGCAGTTGTTGGACTGCAACTCCCATCATCTCCAGTCAGCACATCCACTGGCTGGGGATGATGGGAGTTGCAGTCCAACACACCTGGAGGCTGCCAGGTTGGGGAGTGCTGGGGTCAAGTGTAGGAGAGCCAGGTTTAAATTCCCACTCAGCCAAGAAGCTCACTGGATAACCTTCAGCCTGTGTCTCTCAGGGTGAAATTAGACAAAATGTTAAAGGTGTGATGACATTTGTGTCTCTTCAAATAGCAGCTGGCGGAGGTTTTAATTAGGGAACATGCCAGTGGGAGAAAGGTTAATGCTCCTTCCGATGGTTGGGGGCAGGCGGCTGCAGCTGCTATACCCCCTAGAGGTACGCAAATCCAGCAGAGGACGGACAGCCATCTCTCAGGGATGCTGTAGCTGCACCCTGCATTGCAGATCCTGCATTGAGCAGGGGACTGGACTAGAACAGGGGTGGACAGAAGGTAGATCTCCAGATGCTGTGGACTTCGACTCCCAAAAGCCCCTGCTGCTATGGCCAATGGTCAGGAATTCTGGGAGCTGGAAGTCCAAAGTGTCTGGAGATCTACTTTCTGCCCACCCCAGGACTAGTGGACCTTCTGTTGTAATATGATTCTATGATTTTCAGTGTTTAACGTGGCATCTCATTTGGCCCGCAGACTAACTTCCCTTGCAGGGTTGTTGTGAGGATCAAACGGGATAATCCCCCCCTCATGTGCACCATCCTCTGCACCTCAGAAGAAGGCCGGAGTACAAACAGAGTAAAAGTTGATGTATTATTTCTGAGTCTCAAGGATATTACCTTGTTCGGTTTTGATTATCAAACCATAGCAGCAAACATTTCAATTTTTCCTCAAAATTTCCTTCCCCACCCCCAGTTTAGAAAGAAAACTCTGGGCCCCTAACAAAGTGTTCCTCGCATTTCTAATAGTTGGAAATTGGAGGCATACTTCACTCTTAAACCAAAAAAAGTTTAGATCCGCCCTCAGAAGAGCCCCCGCCCCTAGGTTTCCATATGGGTCGCTGTTCTCAGTGTAGTGAAAGGAGGCAATTCCAGAACAGTGACTCATGCAGAGAGGTGACTGGCCACCTCTTCTGAGGGATCGCACAGGCCTCCAATCACACACAATACAGGGATGGGGCAGAATTGCTCACTCAGTCAGCAGAGGCTGATTGGGAAAAGAGGCAAGCCCAGAGCATTAGGTTGTGCAGAGATGCGGCAGGCATCCTCCCATTTGGATGGGTGCTTCAAGCTCACAGGAGCGTTTAATTAACGAATTAATGGTGGAACACTAGCAGGTTCTGCCTCGGCATACAGTCTGAGAATTGCTGCTCCAGCCTTTCCACTGTCTCTTGGGTTTTTTTTGCCATGGGTTCTTGCTGGTGACATACCAGGCTGCACATATGGGACAGGACTTGGTGTGGCTGGTTGCCAGGCATCGGTGACGTCATGAAGCCATGCCGGGCAGGGGCATGCTGGCCTGGGCAGTGCCAGCTCTGGAAAATTCCACCGGGCGGAGGTGATCTTGCCATGATTGTTTGATCCACCAGGTTGCCAGTGTGACCTGCGAGGGACTGTGCAGGACGGCCCCCAGTGTGACGCCATCACGGGCGACTGCTTCTGCAAACGGCTGGTGACGGGTCGAGGCTGTAACCAGTGCCTGGTGAGTACCAGGCGGTCCCGCTTTGGCCTCTTGTTCTTCGTTGCCTGGGCTAACGCCCGCTTTGTGTCTTTTCAGCCTGAACACTGGGCACTGAGCCCTGACCTACATGGCTGCCGGCCTTGTGACTGCGATGTAGGGGGCGCCCACGACAACCAGTAAGCAGGCTGCGGAGAGTGTCCTCTGTGTGTCAGGGTGGGTGGCCGAGGGAGGCAGAGAAAGGAGAGAAATGAGCAGCAGGAGCCCAACAAGGCAGCATGTGGGGTTTACAAATGGGCTCAGGAACCATCTAGGGCAGGGGTAGGCAACACGTGGGCCGCACGTGGCCTCCCCGGCCCTTTTTTTGCAGGCCCCCACTTGCCATACCACCGAATTTCAGCAGTGCAGCAATTAGGGATGAAAGCTCCCTTTAAAAGGAAAATCAGCTGCTCGCTTCTGAATTTTGGTGTGGTGTGATGATGGCAGCGAAATGGGACTATTTTAAAGCAAAAATTTGCTTTGCGTTTTGGCGGTGGGGCAAGTGGGGGCAGGGGTACAGCCCCCATTGGGGCCCAGGAGGGCAATACGGCCCCCTGACCCCTGGAAGTTGCCCACCCCGATCTAGGGTACTTTCATGAGAAGAAATGACATGGAGGCGGTGCGAGGAGAACAGTGTGGGGGAACCTGCTGTCACGAAGGAGCAGGTTGCTTTGGGAGGAGAGCTGAGGTTGTAGGAGAGAGAGAACCCTGTCCTCCCTTTTCATTTACTCATTTAAATTATTAAATTTTATACCCCGCCATTCTTTTATGGACCTCAAAGCAGTGCGCCTGGGGATCCCAAGCGGTCTGCCATCCAGGCACTGACTAGACCTGAACCTGCTTAGCTTCAGCGAGGCTCCAGCCGCCCTGTGCCTCCAGACCCCAGAGCCCTTTGGGTTGGCAGCAGAGGAAGCCGGTAGGCCCAGTCTCATGTGCTAGGACTGTCCGCCCTCCTTGAGTCTGCTCTTCCTTGCTGCAGGTGCGCCACAGGAAACGGGGCAATGCCACTGCCGCAGCCACATGGTGGGCAGGCAGTGCAGCCAAGTGCAAACGGGCTACTACCGCATTGTGCTGGATCACTACACCTACGAGGCTGAAGAGGCACGACTTCACCAGGTGAGGGAGGGGCCGATGGATGGATGGATGAGGCAGTGGTGGGTGGTGTTTGGGAAGCAGTTCGTTGCTTCTCTGGCCATGAGCCTGCAGCTTGCTGCTCGACAGAGCCAGTTGTACAGAGTGGCATGATTTTCTGGGACAAGTTGACCTGAGTGATCAACATCCTATGCATGTTTAGATCAGCAGTTGTAGTGGAGCCAGGCCTCGAGGGACACATCACCAGCACTCCCCCCCCCCCGTTATCATGGATTCTGACATCATCTCCCACCTGCACCCCAAGACTTCCCTGTTCCCTCTGAACTTAGCTGCAATTCTCACAGTAGCTAGGGGGGCGGGGGGGAATGAATTTTCCCAGCAACAATACAGTTGTTCCCTGTTGGAATACAAAGTACTTTGGGATGGCCTGGTCTTAAATGAGCAATTGGGACCCATTAGCTTTGCAAAAGCCCTGCTCCTTGTGGAGATGAAAACTGCTAGAAGTGGTTTGCTGATATGGATACAACACAGCTGCCTGCACTTTTGGGCTCTCCTCAGGGGGCCTGGCGGTGGGGACTGTCATGATGAGCACCTGCATTTCAGAAGGTACCACTACTAGTGATCCAGCATTCAGTAAGGAGAAGAAGCAGGGGAAGGAGACCAGAAGTCAAAGCTGGCTCTGAAGGGCCTGTTTAGCCAGACTTGGCCCCCTGCTGTGTGTATGGGCAAGTACTATATATGAATGAAAGAAGGGCCAAAATGGGTGTGACATTAATTGTGTGAATGCAGTTAGCGTGCATGTTTTTTTGTTACATAGATATCAGCTGTGTGGAAAGCCTGAGCCGCCTCAGAACCGTGGGAGTGGGGATGGTGCAATCCTATGCATGTTTAGACAGAAAAGGCCTACAACTGGCTGGGGCATGCTGAGAATTGTAGGCCTTTTCTATGTCTGAACATGCATAGGCTGTTGTACCCTTAAACTTTTTTCTTTTCCTGCCCCAATCCTGAGCAAAAAAACTGCAGATAATAGCTTTGGAGAGGTGTTTTTTTGTCAGGACCATGGCAGGATGATATGATGACGTAGGGAAGGAGGGGTTTTGATTTGTTAAGCACTGGGAAATTCTTTGGGACAAGCTCAGCTTATACATTGATTGCACATGAATTGCTTGCCATGTTCAAGATGAGGAGCCTGTCAGAAAAAGAGATGACATCCCTTTTTGGTAAGTTCTCATAAAAAAACCAAACTGAACAAAATTTTCATCCAGTAGACTGGCAGCACTGGACCGTTGGCTAATCCATCACAATGCTTGTTGAGAGCTCAGCGTGTTTTCTTGATGGAGGGGTTACGTCTTACTTTTCTCTCTTTCGGCAGGGAGCTGAAGTTATGGAGCGAGTGCACCTCACAGGCCGCCCAGCCACATGGACAGGGCTCGGGTTTGCACGAGTGCTGGAGGGCAGCGTGGTGGAGTTCCAGATCAACCATGTGCCCTTCTCCATGGAGTATGACATACTGCTGCGCTACGAGCCTCAGGTGCGCCGTCCCTTTTGGACCTAACCATCCTAGTACCTCTTCCCCACACCCACCTCCGTATTGCCGCTGAAATGAGTAAACTGGGGACATGCCATTTTTTTAATTCCAGCCCTCCAATTCCAGTTCAGATTATATAAATCTAGGTGTCAAACTTATAAATGAAGGGTTCAGATTTTTACTTGAAGTACAGAATGTTTCAGGAGAATATATACATATACACACACACACACACACACACACACACATATACATACTAACATGTCATTGACAAGTTAAGATTCTGCAAGAAATAATGCTTTTCAATTTAAAAAAAATCAAACCCCAAATTTTGGCTTTTGAAAATCTGAAGTTTTGACTTTCAGCTTCAAGAACTTTAAATGTGAACTTTAAAATTGTTTGGGATTTTGTTTCTGCTTTGCCCTTGGTTCCCAAACTTTCCAGGTCTCCTCTGGACCACTCATGTGCTCTGGTTTCCCCTGATGCTTTATCTGGCCCCATTCTGTTCCTCCTCTCTACTCTGATGTGCACTATGAGAACCTAAGGTTATCAGCGGGTTGGGTTTGTTGTTTTGTTTTTTTACTGGCCCTATTCCTGTGGTTTTAACTGCAACCTGCTATAAGTTTGTCATGTGTGCTTCCTTTCCTCCTCCCCCCCCCATTCATTTCCCCCACCTCTGGTCAAGGAGTTTGACTGTGTGCTTTTTCCTCTTGGCTAAAAACATGAGTGTGTGTGTCACTTGTCATGCAAGCCACACCTGCTGAAATCCCCTCTTCTACACAATGATTAAAGGTGCAGGAGCCCTTTCCTCTTTTTTGCATCTGGCCACCCTACTTGGAATGGTTTTTTTGCAAACTTGAGCAACCTTGAGGTAAAGAGGGATAAGTGGCAGTCCTATCCCCGCCTTTCATAGAAAATTGACCTGGTCCATTTAGCCAGGGTAAAAAGAGAGAAGTCCAGAATGTAGATTTGCACTGGAAGTCTTAAGGAGAAACAAATCCCTTCTGCTGACACTGCCCTTCCAGAAACCCTCCTCTATTCCACCTACAGCCTGCCCTGCTGTGTTCCTCATTATGCTCTACTGCCTCCTGTCTGATGTGTTGAATCCCTTTAGCCCACAGTGTGTGGGGACACACAACTTCTTTATCCATACACTGACCTGAGAGACCTCGACTTTAAACACTGTCTCCAAGGTGGCACCATCTTAACCTTGGCCTTAAAAGCTGCCTCTGAGGCACTGCCATCTTACCCTTGACCTGAGAGACCTTGACCATAAAAAGCTGTCTCTGAGGTGGCACTATCTTACTGGCTGGATTCCCACAGGCATTTCTTGACCCCACAGCCCATCCAGCTAAGCTTCCCCTATGAGCAATGCTGTAGGCTCTCCTCTTCCTACAGCTGCCAGGAAAATGGGAAGAGGTGAAGGTGTCTGTGGTGCGGCCTGGGCCTATCCCCACCAGCAGCCCATGTGGAAACACCATCCCTGCCGACGACTTGATGTCCACGGCTCTGCCACCCACATCACGGTGAGTGCTGAGAAACGGGGAATGACAGTGTTATCCTATACATATTTACTCAGACATGCCCCACTGAGTTCAGTGGGATTTATTCCCAGTTAAGTGTGGATAGGATTGCAGCGTTAGTGGCATCTTGATTTTGTAGGTGAGAAAATGTATCTCACTCTGGGGAGAAAGGGCTTTGAGGAATATCCAGACAGTATCAGGACCAGTCAGGGCTACATCCTGGACAATTTAAAGATATCCGTACCATGCATGTGTGTTCTAGACACTTGATGCCAGATAAAAGGCAACTTTAAATGTGCTTACATTTATATGAATTAACAGATTTATAGCAGTGTGTATTCTTTCCTTTTTTTTCCTTAAAAAAATAAAACCAATTTCTGCATGAATGACACTGAAGAATTGTGTCAGGCAAAAAAAAATGCAAATTAAGTATTTTTTTGCATTTTTTCCTTGGCATAATTTATTCTGTTTCCAAGATTGAAGTTTTCAAAACCAAGCTCTCCTTGACAGCATAAAAAAGATTTAACAAGGTAATAGATGTTCATAAGAGGTATGAATTGGGGTGGGGTGGGGGTGGGGAGGAAGAAAGGCATAGTGGTTGGGGGTAAGTAACCATGGCAGCAAGTAGTCATGGATGATACTCAATGCCCAATAAGATTTCCTGGAAGACATGTTCAGCCATATTCTTTCTGACCTTCTCAAGACCCTGCATTTCCAAGCTTCTGTCTGTAATCATGAGGACTAGAACCTTTTAAAAAGATTCACAATCATACGATTTTTTGTGCAGTAAATCAATGGACATGTGGAATTCACACAGCCCTTAAATGTGCAAATGAGCAGTAGCAGAGATTCTTCCCCGTTTTCCTACCGCCCTCGCCCCACATAAGTGCCTAGACAGAGTGACACTGCAGTCAGCAGTCTCTTTCCATCACCAGCAGGAGGCAGAGAAAGCTGTTTGGATGTGCCAGTCACTCAGCACTAGCACTTGAGGCTGGGGGAAGGGTTTGCTTTTCAACCTCGGTGTTCAGGAAGATGCTGGAGGCTCCACCCGCTATGAAAATGCAGGTTGCCCCACTCCCCCTCGATACGAACCGGCCCTCTCATTCTGCAGGTATGTGGTGCTGCCACAGCCAGTCTGTCTGGAGCAAGGGGTCAGCTACACCATCCGGGTGGAGTTCACCCGCTATGGAGGGCGCGAGCATTTGCAAGGCGCTGCGGTCCTGTTGGACTCCGTAAGTACTGAGCGGTGGAGCCCTGCTACGTCCTGTGGGTAGAAGCGTAGCCTGCTGGAGGAACCAGCTGCAAATGACACCATATCCTTGCCTCTTTCTCTCTCTCTCCCCCCCCTTCTCATTTTCCTTCCTCCAAAGCTGGTACTGATGCCACGTTACTCCTCCCTGGAGATGTTCATTGCTGGAGATGCTGCCTCCATTGCCCGCAAGGAGACCTTCGAGCGCTACCGCTGTGCCCAACAGGCTTGGCCTGTGGTCAAGGCACCTGCCCCAGCGCCTTGTGCCAACTTGCTCACCAGCATGTCAGCCATCATCCACCAGGGTGCACTGCGTGAGTGTTAAAACTGTGACCAGCCACAGTAGAAAAATTCCCTCTGCTCCCTGCGCACAAATCACTACCAGGCAGGCAGGCCCTTTCATGCACCCTCAGTGAACACTGGGAAGGGTCCAATGGCTGCACTGAAAAGCATGGTGGGATGGGAGAGATGGTTCCTGGAGACTCACGCCAAGCGGAAAACAATTGCTCCTCCTCTGCATCCATGCGAGGGTGTATGTACAGGTGGGACTCCCCTTGCCAAATAGATACAGCTTCTCCCCATCCTGTTCTGGGGTGGGGAAGGTGGGGATACATTTTATCTTCCCTCATGGGCCTGGGGTCCATTGTGGAGGCTGAGGAATGGATTACTCACATACCTTTACTCATGAGGAAGCCCTATTCCTCAGGGGGGCACTTCTGCAGCTGGCCAAGCCTGAACCTTTAGGCCCCTGAGCTCCCTGGGGCTAAGTGGCCACTCGGCATCAGCCTCCTGAGTCCGAGAGGGTGCTGACTATGCCTTGAGGGGAAGGACTGACGGCAGTCTTCCCGAGGGCCTGGTATTCCCCTGATTGGCCTCAAGGTCCCTCGACACAGGCAGCTCCTCCGCGATGTTCAACTTGGGGGGAGCCCCAGATCAGCCTCTGAAGAGGAGTCTCCCATACAGGACATGCCAATAGCGAAACGGCACCATCTTTCTTTTTAACTTTTTCTTTTATTGCCTGCTGCTCCCTCTCCCTCTGCCACCAGCCTGCCGGTGCAACCCCCAGGGATCGCTGAGCTCCGAGTGCAGCCCGGAAGGTGGACAGTGCCAGTGCAAGCCTCACGTCATGGGCCGCTGCTGCGAACGCTGCACCCCTGGCACCTATGGCTTTGGGCCTGGTGGCTGCAAAGGTGGGTGACATTCAGGCTCCGTGACTGTCTCTCCCCTCACAACATCTGTCGTCTTCTTTGTTATTTTCAAGTATAGACCAAGCCCTGCTCAGCTAGCCTGTTTCAGTCACTGCTAAGGTAAATACTTTACCAGGCCAGAAGCATTTGGCCCGGGGAGTCTTCCTGGGTCCTCTTTTGACAGATGGAGTCACCCCAAAGTGGAAACATGCACTTGAAATTCCACTTGGAGTCACCTCAAAGTGGAAACATGCACTTGAAATTCTATGGGGGCAGGTAGCTGCCTGCAGGGGGCAGGGGCGGGGGCAGAAACAGTGTACAGAGAAAGGATTAAGCGCCCCACTCTCTCCCTTCTCCTTCTTCACTCACTGTCACCCTCTCTTGGAACTGCTCTCTGGGGGCCAAACTACATGTGAAGTTAGTCACATGTGTAAACAAGTGTGCTTTTATTTTGGAGGGAAAAGCAGCTGCGGCTCTCTGATCCAGATTGTGTGTGTCTGTGTTCCGGTTTTCTGCTGAAAATTGGCTGCTTCTGCCCTCCCCACCACCCCATGTGCTGTTTGCTGCAAACAGAACCTTTGGGGGCAAATAGCCAGCTGGGGTGATTTTCAGCTGAAAACCAGTGTGGGCCCTCAATCTGGATTGGGGCATGTTCTAGACTGGGGGGCCCTGCAGCTGCTTATTCTCCAAAATAAAAGTGGCAGGGTTAAGCACGCTTGTTTAAATGTGTGATTAACGTCACGTGTCGTTTGGCCCTAAAACAGGAAGCGGCATGAGGGTTCTGCGGCATGTGTTTGCACATTATGTGTAGTGAGGGGCATAAATTCCCTGTGTAACTTGACTTTGTGGCCTTACCTCATGGCTTCCAGTACATTTTAAAAGCTATGTACCCTTGCTTACTTGACTCATCTGGATGATTTTGCTATCTGTTCTTAGTATATTACCTGTGGAGTGATGAAGGATATCCTAAGAGCTTTTCCAGACTTTCCCATATTGAGTGTGTGGTTTGTTTTCCTCTCATATTTGTGCTGAATCCTGATATCGCTTCTCAAGGCAGCACTTCTGTAATGGATACCATGTGGCATTTGCCAAGTTTATGAAACCAAAACAACCATGCATTTGAACATGGTCTTTGTTTTATCCGAGTGCCCCTTCACTGTACTTTTTTTATCCTGCCACTAAAAAAAACCTCTACAAAAATTCAGCTTATCAGGTTCAGGAGAAGGGTATACAAATAAATCCATATTTTTTAAAAATAAGCACATTTCCCTGCTATGATTTTCTTAACTGAATGAGAACAGAAGTTGCATCTTCTCAGCACAGACTATGAACAACCTATGCAATAAAGTTGCACATACATGGGAAGTGGTACATCATAAATGGGTTTGGCGCATGAGGCATATGTGGAGCATTATGTTTATGTTGGGAGGAGGAGCAGGAAAATCAGGCCCTGCTATTAGGCAGAGAGGGCAGCTGCCTCAGGCAGGTTATCCTATGGGGTGGGAGTGGTGGTGAGGTGTTACAGAGCTGTGTGTGCCACATGGCCTGTCCTGTCCTTCCTAAGCTGTGCTCAGGTACAGTGGAGGACACTGTCCTGTCATCAGTATTGAAGTACGATTCAACTGCCAGTATGGCTGGCTTCTATACATGCAATAGGGGGCAGAGGACCGGTCATGTTGTTCGAATGCCTGACTGCCGTCTCCCAGAGCAGTTACTTTACTCCCAACTCAAGGATGGAAAGCGGAATATCGGTGGTCAGTATAAGAGGTTTAAAGATGTTCATAAGGCTAATCTAAAAAAATGCAATATAAACATCGAAAACTGGGAAGCTCTGGCCCATGAACGATCTAAATGGAGGTTGGCCTTTCACAAAGGTTCCATGGACTTTGAAGAAGCCCGAGTGCAAGGTGAAAGGGAGAAACGTGCTAAGCGAAAATCACGTCAAATGAATCCTTTACAGGACCATCTTCTATCTGGTAACCTGTGTCCTCACTGTGGGAAGCTGTGTGGATCTAGAATTGGCCTCCACAGTCACTTACGGACCCATCGCTAGAGTCTACACAATCTTCTTTAGAATTTCCTCCTTTTATCCCGGAAGACAATCTTACTTGGTCACGAGTGATCGCCTGATGATGATGATGATGAGGGGGCAGAGGGGCACTGTTTTGTCCTTCACCTCAGGCAAAAAAATGTCTTTGGAAGGCCCTGATACATGCATGACCTTTTCTTCCCTCACCTTGCAGCGTGCCAGTGCAGCAGCGAAGGGTCCTTGAGCAGTTTCTGCAACAACTTCAATGGACAGTGCCCATGCCGACCAGGCGCTTTTGGGCCTCGCTGTGACCACTGCCAGCCTGGACACTGGGGTTTCCCGAACTGCCGCCCATGCCAGTGCAACGGGCGCTCAGAGGAATGCGAGCCGCGGACAGGCAGTTGTTTGCACTGCAGAGGCCACACAGAAGGAAATCGATGCCAGAGGTGAGGGGAAAGCACCAGGGCATTCTGGGGCAGCTGAAGCAGGGGCACACAATAACTTGATGTCCCAGCTGTGAGGTTCGAACGTGAAGGCCTTGTGGTTATACCTGCACCTGATCGTGACCTACAGCAGCCCACATTAATGAACTGATTTCCACACTTGTTGAACACTGGTTTCCATATTAATAGTATCCACATGGCCATGGTCTCAGGGCAGCTTACAATAAAATTAAAAACAAGTTAAAAATTCACACATTAAAACAAAAATGACACTAGAACATAAAAGTAGCATAACAACATCTGATAGAGAATAAATTAGATAAAAGTTATCACCTATTAAAAGGCCTGGGAAAATAAAAAAGGTCTTCACCTGGCATCAGAATGACATCAAGGGAGGTGCAAGGCACGCCTCTCTGGGAAGGGCTTTCTAAAGCCAGGGTGCCATCACCGAAAAGGCCCTTTCTTCAGTAGCCCCCTGCCACACTACGCCTGGCAGTGGCACCTGGAGAAGGGCCTCCAAAGGAGAACATAAGGTCAGAGAAGGTACATGTGGAGACAGGTGATTATTCAGATACCCCAAAGGGATGGAGGGGTCTGCCAGGTATTCCTTTTCCAGTTTCGCCATGTGATATGAGTTATTGTGTATTAACGTGTCAGTAGGTTAGTATATAATCTGTGTGCATTTTATACCTCCTCCCTTCCCTGCCTCAAACTTCTGCCCCAAGGAAACCAAGATTCTGTGATGTGAATAAATTATGCAAATCATGCACATTTGTATATATGCATAATTGATTCTTTTCAAACAGGTTTTTTTGTGTGGTATGAATAGTGTAACGCAGGGAAAGGGCATAGAGACTGGGGTTAGATGGCTGGCAGGGTCAGAAAACAGGAGCTATGGAAGAGTAGTAGAGAGTTCTGCAGGGCATGATACTCTAATAGAGTGGGCAATTGTGGCCCTCCAGATGTTTTGGCCTATAACTTGCATGATCCCTCACCATTGGCTATGCTGGCTAGGGCTGATGGGAGTTGTAGGCCAAAACATCTGGAGGGCCACAAGTTGCCCACTCCTGCTCTACTCACTGGAAGCCCTTCCCAGACCTCTATTTGTGGAGTCTTTCTTCGTCAGATTCTAGCCTATTTTTCACACCCAAATTTCTTGATTCTTAAAAAATCAAGAAATGTAGAATTCTCAGGCATTTATTTGTATTCTGTGCCAGATGCTACATGCTGCTGCTTCTAATACACCACCACCACAGATATGCAGAATGCACAAACGCAGCCCCTTTGATCTCTTACAATGATTTATGGAGTTGTGTTCATAAAAACCTCTCCCACCCCATCTGCAGCTGTGTGTCTGGATACTATGGGAACCCAGTGCTGGCCTCCGGTGGCCATTGCCGCCCCTGCCCCTGCCCTGAGGCACCTGGCTCTGGCCGCCATTTTGCTGCTGCTTGCCACCAAGACAGCCGCTCTGGAACAGTCGTGTGCAGCTGCCTCGCAGGCTATACAGGCAAGTCCATCTTTCTTCATGATGGTCTCTCTTCACACACCTTGTAGAGTCCAGAGTGGGGCTTGGGGTGCAAGTAGAGGGGACAGGGTTCTAGAAACCGCAAGCTGTGTTGGAAGGAAGTAACGAGGCAGGAACCCAGCTTCTGACCTCATGCCAAGGCAGGCTCTGCTGGGTTTCTGGGACTGTGCCCAGGAATAGTTGTGTGTTGAAAAACCTGTGGGTAGAGTGTGTGTGCGTGTGCGTGTGCGTACGTGCTGGGGGAGGCCATCCCATCCCAAATGACACCCTTGTTTTACACAGGCCCTCGCTGCGATGAGTGTGCTCCTGGTTACTATGGCAACCCTTGGCAGGCCAGGGGACGATGCCAGCCTTGTGCGTGTAACAACAACATTGACGTGGGAGACCCAGCGTCTTGTGATCGACGCACAGGCCAATGCCTGCGATGCCGCTACCACACGGAGGGGGACCAGTGTCAGCACTGCCAAGGAGGCTACTATGGCGATGCCACCCGACGCACCTGCCGCCGTGAGTGTCTCCTGTGGAGAGGGACTGTTTCTGGCCAGAATCCAGTGCGTATTGCTCTTGTCACTACCCTCCTAGCCCTGGCCCTCCGTGTCCTCCTGCAAACTAGAGAGGATCGATTTCTCTGGCATTAAAAATAGGTGTCTTTTGAAGGGCTGGAAGGATCCTGAAGACTTGTCTAAGGCTTCCAGATTATTTTGTCAGCAACATCATCTGTTAAATTACTGCGCGGGGGGGGGGGGGGATCGGGAATCGGGAATCATGGGAATTGAGGGCTGGGGTCTGGCCATACCTTGGGTCTTATCATGTGTCATTTTGTTATTCTCAAGTTCAAATCTCAACAAAATTGTTGATTAAAAGGAAGATAATCTAAGGCACCCCACCCATCCCCTTTTTATGGGCAAGGCCAGTTTTATTGAGACCAACTGGGTACAGTATATGCATAGGGCCTACTAGCAAAATGTTCTAAGGAACCTGACATTCTAATTTAGTGCCTGGTATATATTTTTTTATTAGAGGACCAGGAATTTGAATTTGCAGTTTCTTTCTTAAAAATCTGTTTCTAGTCCTCATGATTGTTGATAAATGGGACGAGTAATGATCCACAAGGCTGTGTTTAGGGGTTCCAGTGATATGGAGGCAAGTCTTTTCTGCCAAGTACAAAGAACAGGGGTGACTGCTCAAGGGGACAGCTGCTTGAGGGAGCAGCCTGAGTATCAAATTCTCTTTGCTGTCCCTTTATGCCCCATATCTACTGCCCTACTGTGCACACAGCTGGACACAATCCTGCCAAAGCATAAATTCTACCCCGTGTAGATCCTAGGATCCAAGAAACAGATTTCTTTCAATTTACATAATGTTTACATATTTCGTTTTTTGCTTAAATCCAATGTTTGGCCCACCAATTAGTCTAGTGGTGTGCAACTTGTGGCCCATCAGCCTTAGCTAGCATAGCCAATGGTGAGGGCTGATGGGAGTTGTAGGCTAAAACATCTGGAGGGCCACAAGTTGCTGACCCCTGAATTAGCGCCTCAGTCTAAACGGGCCATTTTCCGGAAGAAGAAGTAGCTGAGCGTGGCCTTTCTCTCCCTCACTTGCAGGTTGCTCCTGTAACTTCCTGGGCACGGTGCGCAGCGAGTGCCCATCGCGGGACCAGTGCCAGTGTGAGCGGCACAGCGGGCAATGCCGGTGCCTGCCCAATGTCCAAGGGCAGAACTGTGACCACTGTGCCCGCAACTTCTGGAACGTAGCCAGCGGTCAGGGCTGCCAGTCCTGTGACTGCCACCCCCAGTACGCCCTGAGCCCTGCTTGCAATCAGGTTAGGCTGAGGCTTAGCCGCTGCGGTCTCTCCTAAGTGCCATCCTGGAAGCTGGAGGGGCATCCCATGCTCGGGGCTGGGAGCCAGTGTGGTATAGTGGTTAGCATGTGGGACTAGGATCAGGGAGACTTTGGTTCAAACCCCCACACTGCCATAATGTTCAGCGGGTGATCTTGAACCAGTCTCTCTCAGCCTATCCTACCTCACAGGGTTGTGGTGAGGGTAATATAAGGGTAGCGGGGAGATGCATGCACACTGCCTTGAGCTACTTCGAGGAAGGGTGGGATGTATATGTAATAAAGCCACTGCTTGAAAAACACCTAAGGCTGCGGCGGGTGGGAGGGGTACGCAGACGCGCCGGGTGGAGGTATCACGTACATTCTGCCAAGACGCCAGGGCTGTTTGATCGCTGTGGTGCCAGCAGTGCCCCAGGAACCAGGGCAGGGACTGCAGCATGGAAGCACGATGCAGGGTCAGGCAGCCTGGTTCAGCTTGGCACTAAGCAGGAGTAAGGCAGCGGTTGCTGAGAAGCTCGCCTCTTTCCAAGCGCAATGACTACAGGCATTCTTCCATTGGAGCTTAGGAGCTATTCTGATTTACTGTAGCACAGAAGCCCAGAGGCTGAGCTGTGACCCAAGACTTCTGCCATTAAGATCTTGCTTCTGCCAGGAACGTATTCATTCATTCGTTCATTATTACATTTATGTCCCGTCTTTTTTTCCCCTGCAAGGAACCCATGGCGGCTTACATGATTCTCCTCTTCCTCCTCCTCCCCTCCACTTTATCCTCACAAGAACCCTGCAAAGTAGATTAGAATGAGAGTCCATGACTGGCCCAAAGTCACCCAGTGAGCTTCATGGCCAAGGGGGGACTAGAACCTGGATCTCCCGCGTCTCAGTCCAACACTCTCACCACTACGCCAGACTGGCTCTCACTTAAGTAGGCTTAGGCAAGCCACCCTTCTCTCAGCCTCAACCCCACCCACCCACATTTGCATGATGGGGATAATAATACGTGCTTACCTTATAGGGTTGTTGTAAGGATTACTGAGGGGTATTTGAAGCCCTTTCACCACACTAAAGCATCATATAGTCCTCCTCCTCCCCAGGCCTGTCATCTGTGCCTTTGTACCTTGACAACACACTTTTGATCTTACTTTGCCATATGGTAGTATGCACGGGTTTGCTTTTGGGGTACTTCTGACTCATTGATTCTAACTGGGCCTGCTTTTAGTTCACAGGGCAGTGCCAATGTCAGCCAGGGTTCGGGGGCCGCACCTGCTCGGAATGCCAGGAGAACCACTGGGGTGAGCCCAGCCAGCAGTGCAGAGGTGAGTATGGCTAGCGAGTGGGCAGAAGCGAAACCCTGGCAAAGTGGGGCACAAAAGCTAGAAGCAGAAGGCAAAAAATACTGACAAATTAAATGCTGTGCATGCTGAAATTCTGTGATTGCAGCCATTTGAGGCAGAAATCATGAAAGTCTCAGCTTTTGTTTGTTTTTTTAAAAAGTGGGTTTCTAGTCCTTATGGCTGTGCAGATCATGTTTTGGATCCAGAGAACTGTGAGTGGAATTCTGCTTCCTCAACTTGGCTTTCCTGCTTCATTCCCATAGAATCTGCCACTCCCCCCACCCTTTGCCAAAAAGCCACTTCCTGAGGGGGACACACGTTTGAAATGAGGTGGGATGTGGCATGAGGGCTGCAGCTGGGGGAGGGAATCATCAGCAATGCCACCTGCTTCAGGGGAGGCCGGCGAACTCCCTATTTTGGTGGGGCTCCTTTTTCATTGCAGGTTTTGCAGGTTTCATTGGAGCCTCATAGGAGCTATCCATGGTGCTGAACTCCACACACACCCCAATAGGTTCAGCACCATGGATAGTTCCTATGAAGCTCCAAATGAAACCTGCAATAGAAAAGGAGCCCCACCTGAAATAGGAGTCACCAGCCTCCCCTGCTGCTTGTGCTCTCTGGATCCAAGCTGTTGTTACAAAAAAGGGACTCTCCCTACTTCCCTGAATGGTAAACTCTGTAAAGCAGGGCTCTCCAACCTTGGGTCCCCAGATGTTGTCGGCCTACAGCTCCCAGCATACCCAGCCAGCATGGCTGATGGCAAGGGATTCTGGGAGCTGCAGTCCAGCAACATCTGGTGACCCAAGGTTGGAGAGCCCTGCTGTAAAGCAAGGGTGCTGAGACTCTTTCCTCAGGAGAGGCATTTCAGCCTTTTGAATGGAGAATAAATGGCAGAAAAGCCAAGAAACAACCCAGTGACCAGTGGTTGGGAGAAAGAGGGGCAGGGAAGGGGGTGTGGCCTTCTGGGGAACCCCAGAGGGCAGGATTCGGGCCCTAGGCCTGAGGTTCCCCACCCCTGCTGTAAAGAGAGATTCTCCTTGTAATGACAGAGCCCTGGAGATGTATCGTGCCTTTTGTCATATGTATTTATTTAATAATATACAAGAAGAGCATATTGGAAGCAAACAGACTCCTAAAGCAGGCAGCACGACTGCTATTAGATTCTCTGGGTTCAGACAACACGATAACCCACACTCAAGGGTTGAGTGTGGGTTGTCGTTGAATCGTGCGTTGTTGTTGAAACGTGGGTTATCGTGTTGTCTGAACCCAGCCACGCTAACTAGCCATGACCGTGAACCACAAACAACGCACCGTTCACAACCCAACAACAAACCATGGGCTCTCTTCATGGGTTGTTGGTGGTTAACAAGCCATGGTTTGTTAGCACAGCTAGGTTCAGACAACATGATAGCCCATGGTCCAACAACTACCCACACTCAACCCAGCCAGTCAGTTGCATCCCCATTTCAGCCAACTCTCAACCAAACATTCAGCTCTCTATCTGACTCTCTGGGCCTGTTTGCACATCACGCTAAGCCCCCATAGGTTAATAAAACCCTAGGGCTTAGTGGAAGGGGTGGGTAGTTATTAGGCTTAGCTATCCCAGGAGTGCTGTGTGTGAGGAGCAGAGAGGGTGGGCTAACTCTCTCTCTTGCTTACTGAATTTGTGTTGTGGGCAGCCTGTGACTGCGATCCACGTGGGATCGAGAAGCCGCAATGCCACCGTATCACCGGGCACTGCTCCTGCCGTCCGGGCGTGTCAGGCGTGCGCTGCGACCAGTGCTCCCGTGGTTTTGCTGGCGAGTATCCTGCCTGCCAGCCATGCCATCAGTGCTTTGGGGACTGGGACCGTATTGTGCAGGACTTGGCCGCCCGCACCCGTAGCCTGGTGCAGCGGGCCCAGCAGCTCCACCAGACGGGCCTCACCGGGGCATTTGAGGGCACCTTCCGCCGACTCCAGGACAAGCTGAGTGCCGTCCAGGCCATTGTCAATGCCCGCAATGCCACCGCCAGCGCCATCACCCACCTCTTGCATGGCATGGATGACCTGAGGTGAGTGACAGGTGGTTGCCGCACCTCTAAAAGGATATTGTAGAGTTGGGAAAAGTGCAGAAAAGGGCAACTAAAATGTATTTATTAATTTATTTATATTTGTTACATTTATATCCCACCTTTTTTCCTTCAAGGAGCCCAAGGCAGTGTATATGATACTCCCCCTCTCCCTTTTATCCTCACAAGAACCCTGCGAGGTAGGCTAAGCTAAGAGTCAGTGACTGGCCCAAAGACATCTGGTAAGCTTCATGGCCAAGTGGGGACTTGAACCCAGGTTTCCTGAGTCCCAGTCCAGCACCCTAACCACAGGCAGGGACTGGAGCAGGTTCCCTATAAGGAAAGGTGACAATGTCTGGAACTGTTCAGCTTTTTTAAAAAGGCCAGTGAGGGGAGGAATGACAGAGATGTACAAAATTATGCATGGTGTGGAGAAAGTGGATTTTTCTCCCTCTCTCCTAATACTAGAACTGGAGCCATCCCATAAAGCTGAATGGTGGGAGATGCAGGGCAGATACAAGGAAGTCCTTCCTCATGCAGCGCATAGTTAAACTATGGAATTTGCTACTACAAGATATAGTGATGGCCACCAATTTGGATGGCTTTCAAAGGGGATTGGACAAATTCATGGAGGATAAGGCTATCAGTGGCTACTAGTCCTGATAGCTACGTGCTACCTCCAGTATCAGAGGCAGGATGCCTATGTACAGCAGTTGCTTGGGAACATGGGTGGGAGGGTGCCGTTGCACTCATGTCCTGCTTGCGGTTTTCCCATGGGCAGCTGGCTGGCCGCTGTGTGAACAGAATGCTGGACTAGATGGGCCTGTGGTCCGATCCAGCAGGGCTCTCCCGAAGTTGCTGGCATGTCTCTAATGGTCAGATACTTGGGCCAAACTTCGAGGCACAGCTGTCTGTCTCCTTCATGCCTTGGTTGTCAGCTTCCCCATCTAGCAAGCCACTGCTGGAGAAGGGAACACTGGACCACAGGACGCTGCTTGATACCAGGTCAGGCTATTTGTCCATCTGGTCAAATATTATCTTCTCTGGCTGGTGGCAGCTCTTGAGTCTCAAGCAGAGGGTCCTTCCCACTGCCTCATCCTTCTCCCGCAGGGGTGGACAACGTGTGGCCCTCCACATGTTTTGGCCTACAACCCCCATGATCCCTCACCACTGGCTATGTTGGCCAGGGCTGATGGAAGTTGTAGGCCCAAACATCTGCCTGCCCCTGTTGTACTATGAAACACCAGGGACTGAACCTGGATCTTCAGCTTGTAAAGTAGCTGTTCTCGACCACTGAGCTACAGTCCCTCCTGCGATCAATTCAAGGTGGCAGACCTAGTAGCAGGCTGCCCATCCCTCTCTCCGGGGAAGAGGAGCAGCGGTACATGAGCCCCTCAGGGGTGCGGTGCTTTACTTCTTCTCGCTCGTATCATCAGGCAGGAGATAGCCGATGTGACGGAAACTCTGACCCGCCTGGAGGGATTGCTGACAGCCACCCAGGACAAGAACTTCGATGCCAACCATGCCTTAGGCACCCTGGAACGTGCTGCTCGTGGCCTCAACCTCAGCCTGGCAGACCTGGCCCACCAGCTGGATGCGCTCATCAATGCCAATGTGTTGGGTAAATGTCCAAAGTACTGCTTCACCCAGAGGCCAGAGCAACACAGAAATCGTAACCCAGTTATCCCCTTTATTTATTCCATTTTCTGTCAAGGATCTCAGGGTGACATGTGGTTATTCTCATTCTCATTCTCCTGAGAGAGAGAGAGAGAGAGAGAGAGAGAGAGAAACTCGGGTTGCATGTCACAGGCAATTCCTGGGTTGTTTAAGCCAGGGACTGGTGAGACATGTGGGAGTGAGTGAGTGTGCTGCCTCTCACCCGCTCGCCCACTTCTGCTTTCAGTTAACAACCCAGGAATGCCCCATTCCTGGGTGGTTTTGTTACATCTGAACCCAGAAACTCTGGGTTGTTTAGGGGTTAAGCAACCCAGAGTTAACCCAGCAACAAACCATGGGTTAACTCTGGGCTGCTACCTCTCAACATCAGCACCCATCCACCCACACCACTCTAAGGGCTTCTCTACATGAGTCATTTATTGTGTGCTCGTGATTCCAGGCTCACAGTAGTTTGTGGGAGCTTTACATGACGTTGTCATCTTCCAGGGCCTCTCATGTTTTGCAGCCATTTTCGTGGCTTTTTTTTTAGAGCGAGGAAAGTCAGGTATTCTTTCCTTATCACTCAATAAGACAGTATGAGAAGCTTGTGTATTTTCCAATTCCGCTATATCACAGCTATACCATAGCGCCACCTTCTGGTTGTGTAATGGAATATACAGAAAGGCAGAGAAAGAACCCCCCCCCCCCGGAAAAAAACACACGTAAAGGACCCACTCATAATCCTGCAAATAAAACGGAAGCAGAAGCCTCAGTAAAGTGGTGGATTAAAAGCCTCATGTAAAGAAGCCCAGTATTATGGAGATAAAAACAATGGCCTAACTTACAGGGTTGTTCTAAGGATTGCTAAAATAGTATTTAAAGATATATAGCACTTGGTAGTGCTCAAACCTCTGCGGTAACAATTCTAAGTATTTACATCAGACTTCCCCAACCGGCACCCTCCAGACAGTTATTCTCACAAGAGAGAGAGAGACTACAGCTTCAAGCATCCCCCAGCCAACCATGCTGGCAACCACATTCTGCATTGCCTTCTTCACTAAGCTCACCTCCCTCAGATCAGCTCCTGTTTGGGTTTTTTACCACAAGAGCAGGAGGAGATATTGGAAACAGACTGATCGCTTGTGAGTGGGGATTCCCCCAGGCCTAGTAGATTTTTCTGCCCAGCACAGGCCTCTGATTCCCCTTTTTAAAATCATATTTCATCCTGGGCAGGGGCCTATGACAGCGTCCGCCAGTCCTTTGCCCAGTCCCGAGAAGCTGAGCACCGAGCCAACGCCTCCACCTTGGCTGTACCAAGCCCTGTCAGCCAATCAGCTGCTTCCCGGCGTCGCACGGAGCATCTGATGACAGTACGGAGAGACGCTTTCAATAGGCAAAATGCGGCCAACCAGCAAGGCCTGATGGACCTATCAAGACGCGTTGGAGGGCTGAGCCTGCATCGGATCAATGAGAAGGTGGGTGGGCTGGCGGGGTGGGGAAATGCCCAAGGAAGTATGGAGCGGAGGAGCGGAGTCAGTGTCGAGAATGGAGCACTGTGGGAAAATGTGGGCCATAGGTCCAAAGTGCCCGAGGACTCAAAGAGTCTGGGGGTCAGAGAGAGGCCAGTGCTATGTCAGTGAAGCTTGCCTGTATAAAGCAAGAGTAAAACGTCAAAGTAAAGCAGCCTTCCCCAACCTGGTGCCCTGCAGATGTTCTGGACTTCAACTCCCATCAGCCCCAGCCGGCATGGCCAATGGTCAGGAATCCTGGGAGTTGTGTTCCAAACCATCTAGAGTGCATCAGGTTGGAGAAGGCTGAAGCAAAGTATATGTAACTTGAGGAGGAGGAGGTGTGCCCCTCTGGATGCTTTGGCCTAAAACTCCCATCATCCCTTACCATTGGTTAGGCTGGCTAGGGCTGATGGGAGCTGTAGGCTAATACATCTGAAAGGCTGCAAGTTGCCCACCCCTGAGGTAAGCATTCAGTCTTGGTTGAGAGGAAGGACAGGCCAACTGGGGAAGGAGGTGGGGTAAAGCAGGGGTGGGAAACAGGTGGCCCTCCATTTATTTATTTATTATATTTATATCCCGCCTTTTTTCTTGCAAGGAACCCAAGGTGGCTTACATGGTGGTCCTCCTCCACTTCATCCTCACAGCAACCCTGTGAGGTAGGTCAGGCTGAGAGTCAGTGACTGGCCCAAAGTCACCCAGTGAACTTCGTGGCTGAGTGGAGACTAGAACCAGGATCTCCCGAGTCCCAGTCCAACACCCTCACCACTGCACCACACTGGCCCTCCAGACGTTGTTGGACTACATCTCCCATCACCTCTTACCATTGCCCATTCTGGCTAGGGCTGATGGGAGTTGCAGTCCAACAGCATCTGGAGGGCCACGGCTGGGGTATAGTGAGGTGGTCTTGAAAAGCATAATGGGGAGGCGGAGATGAGGACAGCTTCAGCACTGATCGCACCTGCTCTCTCTCCTAGGTCTGTGGGGCCCCGGGGCACGCCCCCTGCTCCAGCAGCCCCTGTGGCGGGGCTGGCTGCCGCGATGAAGATGGCAGACGTCACTGTGGGGGCCTCAACTGCAATGGGGCTGTGGCCACCGCCGACAACGCACTGGACCGAGCACGCCACGCTGAAGGGGAGCTGCGCCGTGCCGTGGCCGATGTGGACCTCCTCCTGCGTCAGGTAAGTGAGAGGAGCGGACTATTTGGCCAGGGCAAGATCTGGGAGGCTTTCAGTTTGGGGCATGACGTCTTCTATCGGAAGGTCTGGATGGGACACAGCAACAACGCTGTCGGGATGCGGTAGGTAGATCTATGACTTTATTCCTGGAATGAATGAATCGGAGTTCCCTGCATGCCTGTGTATCTGCTACCCCCTACTGGCTGACCAGGGGACCTGGTGTGTTGTTGGCAGGTGGCCCAGGCGAAGGCACGGGCAGGCGAGGCAAAGCAGAGAGCGCAGGCAGCTTTGGACAACGCCAATGCCACCAAAGCCCGGCTGGAGCGTTCTAATAAGGAGCTGCGAGACCTCATCCAGCAAATCAAAGGATTCCTGAATCGTAAGTGCAGGATCAGACTGTCCTTCTTCCATCCCATATTTGCTTTACTTTATTTATTAAATATATATATCCTGTCCTCCTCCTCCTCCCACCCTACCCACCCCAGGCAGTGTGCCTCTCAATGCCAGCTGCTGAGGAACACGAACAGGAGGGAGCTGTTGCCTTCATGTCCTGATTGCGAGCTTCCCATAGGCATTTGGTTAGCCACTGTGGGAGCCGAATGCTGGACTAGATGGGCCCTTGGTCTGACCCAGCAGGGCTCTTCTTATGTTCTTATAAAAGGTTTCCCTTCAGTTCCCTCCTTTTTGTCTAGATCTAGGTGATATTGCGCAGGCTGAATCCCTGCCAGCTATGGATTTGAGTGCTGACACATTTCACTAGTAGAGCCAACAGCCCTGAATAAACTTATCTGGTCCTTTTAAAAGCCAGCCAGACTAGTGGCTGTCATACTAATTAGGTACTCTTTAAGGATTACTCAGGAGAGTGTACCTTTGGGTGTGTGTGTACTGTTCACAAATGCTTTATGTACAGAGGATGATCAGGTGTAGTAAAGCTATGTAAAAACATCCCAGAGTTCTTGTCTTTTCTGCTTTCTAAAGAGGAAATAGTCTTTTTCTGTATAATGGGATTGGCATCCCAGGAATGGATAGATAGGGGCCTACTAGGATATCATGGCTCCTTTTTTCCTCACCCCCCTCCTTTCTTTTTGGGATTTTTTTACTGTGCTTCTCAGCAAAATTCCCAAAGCAGATAAATTGCAATCCCTCTCTTGGTGAGAGAAAGCATTTTAGGATTTCTTAAGCAGCAGCAGATGGCCTGAGGTGATTTGTGGAGTGGCAACATAGGAAGCCGCCTTATACTGGGGGCGTTCATAGGACACAATAAGCCACATGGCATAGAATGCTACATTGTGTGGCTTGTAAGCCTCCCTACCCCCCGATGTGCCCGACAGAGGCCAGACCATCGGGCGTAGTGTGCACCCTCCTCCCGCGTCAGTCCTCCCATGGGGATCCCGTGGGAGCACTGAGGTTTCCACCCACTGCCCGCTGCTTGTCAGCAGCAGTGGGAAAGGGGGGGGGAATGGGGGAGTGGCCATTGCGAATAGGCTGAAGTGATGTCCACTTGTGAGCAAGCCTGCTTTGCTGGGATCGGCAGCAGCCACCCCACACTGTTGGCATCGGCGGCAGCGTGAGGTGGCTGTGCGCACGGCGCCTGTGACAGCTGCCCCCGAGTGCTGCTTGGGCACTTTGGGGGCAGCTGTCAGCAGCGCTCGCCCGGCAGCCGCGTGGCAAGAGGGGCTAGCCTTTTTGCCACTTTTGCCAAGCAGCTCTGTAGCAGTTTGGGTTACACCTGGGCTTGTCATGTTGTGTGCGGGTTTGGACGACACGGCAAGCCCAGGGGTGGCTACTAAACCCTACAGCAAGCCATGGCCTGTCGGGGTGGCTTATAAGCCCAGAAGCTGAGCTTATAAGCCACCCCGAATAAGCTATGGCGGGTTCACACAACATGACAGCGGGGGCTTGTCGTCTGAGTCAGACAGTTTGGTCCACCTAGCCCAGAATTGTCGAAACTGCGTGGCAGAGGCTCTCCAGGGTTTCTGGCAGGAGATTTTCCTAGCCCTGCCTGGCAATGTTGGGGATTGAACCCGGGACCTCCTGCATGCAAAGCAGGTGCTCTACCACTGAGCCACGACCCCTGAGCTACAGGGATGAAAGAAGAGGGGAGCAGAAGGCAGAGGCACATTGAGGATGGGGTCTTGTAGACGGTAGACGGGGTGTGTGTGTGTGCGTGTGTGTGTGTGTGTGCGTGCTGTCATTTTACCCATTCATGGTACTAACTGGCCCATCCTTCACACAGTCGAGGGAGCTGATCCTGACAGCATTGCACTGGTGGCCTCCCGTGTGCTGGAGCTCTCCATCCCCGCATCCCCTGCGCAGATCCACCATCTCGCTGAGGAGATCAAGCAGCGTGTCAGCAGCCTGGCCAATGTGGACGCCATCTTGGACCAAACCGCAGGAGACGTGCGTGTGGCAGGACAGCTACTGCAGGATGCACGGCGCGCCAAGTGAGTGTGGGAGGCAGTGGTGTAGTGGAGCCAGGGCTCGCAGGGACCCTGATGTCAGCTGCCCCACCCCTCACCCCAGTTTCCCTGTTCCCTATGAACTTAGCTGCAGTTCTCACAGTAGCTGGGGAGAAATGAATTTTCCCCATAAAAATATATCGTTCCCTGTTGTAATGCATTTTGAGGTGACTTGGTCTTGAATAGGCAAGTAAGACCCATTAGCTTTACAAAAGACCTGCTCCTGCTGGAGATGAAAACTACTAGAACTGGTTTGGAAATGTGTGTCCTGCAGGGGCGTGAAAATATGGGTCCATAAAGCTGCTTGAATTTTGGGACTCTCTTTGGGAGCTTGGCTGTGGGGACTGTTGTGAGGAGTGCATGCGCTTCAACATTTACCACTACACAACTAGTGGGAGGCACTGTAGGGGTGGGGGCGAGGAGGATGCGCCATTCAGACCTGGGGGGAAGCAATGGGGTCGAAACTGTTGCCCCCTCACCCAGCTTCTTGTGAGCAGCAAGATTGGTTTTTAGCAAAAAGAAAGGAAGGGAAGCAGCTTGCAGTGCTGAACCAAGAGACTCTGGCGCCATTGGTAAGACCTGAGCTGGCAGCCAGGATAATGCAGTAGGCTGCCTTGGACAGGAGTTCAAATTCCTCTCCTCCTCAGTCTCCATGAACCTCGCTATTTGGCCATCCATCTGAGAGAAAGTAATTTGCCCAACCTGCTTTCGTAGGGGTGCTAATAGGTTAAATGAGAAGAATTATGAAGCGTTTTCATAGATTTTATAGATCATAGAGTTGGAAGGAGTCTACAAGGCTATCGAGTCCAACCCCCTTGCATGCCCAACAGTACTAGAGACATGATCGTAATTCGTAACAGGGACAGGGACAGGGAGCCCCCCCCCCCCCGCTAAACCAGCCTTCCCCACCCTGGTGCCCTCTAGAGGTGTTGGACTGCAACTCCCTTCATTCCCAGCCAGCAAAAATATTTTATAAACAGAATACCAATAAAAACCATGTCTGGTCAATCAAGGAAGGCTTGTTGAAATAAAGATGTCTTCAGCAGGTGCCAAAAACAACACAGTGTTGGTGCCTGCCTGACCTTCAGAAGGAGGGAATTCCAGAGAAATGGAGCCGCTACACTGAAGGCTCTTCTCTGGGTGGAATCCATCCGGGCCGTAGGTCCATGTGGAACCACCAGGAGCATCCCATCTGATGACCTCAGTGACCGGGCAGGTTGATAAGGGAGAAGGCGCTCTCTCAAGTGAATCTCCCCTCTTGTATGATCCTAGTACAGCCTTCCCCAACCTGGTGTCCTCTAGGTGTGTTGGACTGCAGCTCCCATAATTCCCAGCTAGCATGGCCATTAGCCATGCTGGCTGGGAATTATGGGACTTGCCGTCCAACACATCTGGAGGGCACCAGGTTCATAGATTCATAGATCATAGAATTGGAAGGGGCCTACAAGGCCATCAAGTCCAACCCCCTGCTCAATGCAGGAAACTAGAGGAGGGGTCTCCCATCCAAGTAATAACCAGGCCTGACCCTGCTTAACTTTCCACACTCAGACAAGCTGAGCCAGCGTGAGCCACAGGCCTGTTGAGGAAGGCTGGTCTAGTACCTTGTAATCCAAGTTATACTGCAACTATACATGGAGGTTCCATTTACGGATAATAGCTAATAAACCTATTACCTCCATGAATTTGTCATCTGTGGTAGTGGCCATTGCAGCATCAGGATTGCTGGTGAGCACAGGGTTTGTATTCATACTTGCAGCAATCTTCCCCCTCCAGTGCTCGTGCAGAGAGCGTAAAGAGTGCAGCTGAAGCAGTGAAGAAGGCTCTTGATGATGCCAAACGTGCCCAAACGGCTGCCGAGACAGCCATCCGCAACGCAGCCAGTGATATCTACCACACGGAAGATGTTGTGAACAGGGTAAGCCTCCATGATGTGCAGTCCTTACTGGCCCCCACAGAGAACGTATTCGTGAACTCTCTTCCCTGTATTTCTCTGAAACCACACAGAAGGGTTGATCTTGAGACCCTGCCACTGAGTACTTGGTGTGAGGAAATGCTCCACAGGAACAAGGAAGAGGATAACTTGGAATTGGGATTCCAGGCAGATGAGCCAGTGTCCGTTTCCCCACTTCAGGAATGTTTGTACTGGCACCTGAAGCTCTAAGGCAGGGGTGGGCAGATGGTAAATCTCCAGATGTTTTGGACTTCAACTCCCAGAAGCCCCTGCCAGCGTGGTGAGTGGCCAGGAACGCCGAGAGTTGAATTCCAAAATATCTCTCCTTTGTGATGATATAGCGCACTTCCGACCAGGAAGGCACTTGGAGTAGGGCATCAGCGGAAGATCTTAGGACTTGGGCAGGCTGGCATGAGAAGCGGAGCTCCTTCCGTTATTTTGAGTCCCAAGCTGTTTAGTACTTTAAAGTACTAGCACCTTGAATTGGGCCCGGAAAGGAATAGGTAGCCAGTGCACTTCTTTTAATATTGGAGTGATGCGAATAAGCCTGACTATAGCAGTTAAAATTAGGCAGCTGAATTCTGTACCAATTGAAGCTTCTGGGTTGTCTTTAAGGGTGGCCACAAGGCTCAGAGAAGGGAGCAAGAGACAAGAGGCAAATGCAGGATGGTGTGCCTGGAATCAAAGCCCAATGTTCACATGTGTTCCCCAAGCAATTCTAATCTCACAATGTGTGGCTTGCGTGTACACGTACCGTGTGGACAAGGGGAAGGGGGGGGTCATGCCACTGGCCCTACCCCTGCCCCCTAGATGGCCACGTGTTTAGCATGACTTATCAAAGGGGCTGCGGTCAGCAGCCCCACTTCCCATTGTCTACACCAGTGTTCTCCAACCTTGGGTCCCCAGATGTTTTTGGCCTACAACTCCCGGACCCAAGGTTGGAGAACACTGGTCTACACAGCAACCCTATGTGTGCGTAATGTGCAACTAGGGCAGCCTTCTCCAACCTGGTGCCCTCCAGATATATTGGACTACAATTCCCAAAATCCCCCAGCCAGCATAGCTGGGAGTTATAGCCCAACAGGTCTGGAGGGCACACAAGGTTGGGGACAAAGGCTGGACTTCAGCTAGACAACGTTGTGTTCCTATAGTAAAAAGGCGTGACAGAGAGATGGCTTCATGAATGAGCACAGGGGAGGCTGTTCCAGGCACAGAGAGAGTGGAAGGACTCCTGCGAAGGACTCCTGCAAAGGATCTGATAGATAAGGGAAATAGGCAAAAATACAGCTCCTTCCATGACCCCTCAGCCGTCTGAACCATAAATATCTCCAGTTCCATATCACAGTGCTTGGGAATGCTGTCACAGGCTGCACAAGAGGGGAGTTCATTTACCTTACCTCCTTCCCAAAATATTTCTTTCAGAAAGCTAACCTGTGGGACAAAGCTCCCTCCACCCGCTAATGAAATTTGCTCTTTCTGTCCCGTCCCCCCAATATTTTTTTCCCCTGGTGCCATAACTGGATACACTTCTGCTTACTGGGGCACTGGACACTCCCTGAGCTCAATGGCCTGTATTGGATGAGGAGACACTCCCATAACGGTGTTCTCCTTGCTTCTTCACTCTGCCCCTGCCCCGCCACTTGCCTCCCTTCTCCCATCAGATCCAGGAAAAGACAGCAAGTGCCGAGGGACAACTGGCTGCGGCCATGGAACGGGTGGGCCACCTTGACAGGCAGGTGGACGCCCTCAAGATGAAACGGGCCAACAATAGCCTGGCGGCCACACGAGCTGAGGAGACAGCCAGTGCCGCCAGAGACCGAGCTGGGGAAGCTGAACAGGTACGTGAGCTCTGAGAGTCTGGCAGAGATATGCAGGGGCTGCCTCTTGGGCTTCAGCTGGGACTGAGAGGGCAGGTGAATGAAATGTCCTCATTACATTGCATGTGCAGGGTCTACATGCTTAGCAGTTCATCGCTACATTTCAATTGGGTTTTATTTTAATTTCAGAAGGTTTCTACCCGGCTTTTCTCAGATGCTCTAGGCAGCTTGCAATAAATGATGCCAGTCAAGCATTTCCAGTTGGTACTTGGAAACTCTTCATATTCTTCTGCTTGGTATTTCCTGTATCCTCTTAGACTTACTGTTTCAGTGGTTCTCCTGTCAGCTCTGTTTCCTTTTTGTGTGAGAGTGCCTCCAGACACTTGCCAATTTCATTTTGTAAGTCATCAGAAACCACAAATGCCTAGATAAACTCCATTGTTGTGATTAAATGTTCCAGGACATTTGTAGCACATGAATGAAGTGTATTTATTTAATTTATTACATATTTTTTATCCCACCCCTCCTCCAAGGAGGTCACCCCCCTGCTCCAGGATCTCTTCACCTCAGTTTATCCTCAAAACAACCCTGTGAGGTAGTTTAGGCTGAGAGCTAAAGTGACTGGCTGTCAATTTCTCTGGGCATTCACAATTCCCAATAAGTCATTCAATAATTGCATGAAATTGGCAAGATCTCTGGAGGCAATCAGACCAAACCAAATTAATCTCTGGAGGCAATCAAACCAAACCAAATGAAGCTGGTAGTGGAAATGCTTCTTACCCCCAAATGGCCAGTGCCGAGAGGCAGCAGTTCCTAAAGATGGATTTGGCCAGTTCTTGGGAGGCTGGGTATATACTGAAGCTTATTTTATTTCCCTGGGCTTTTTAGTCTTTCTGTTTCATTTTTAAATGTGTTGTTGTATTTTTAGATCTTTATACCACTGCTGGTTTTTACTTTAGTTTTTTTTTAAAGGTTTTATATTTTATCACATTGTATTTTGGGGGTTTAACTTTTGTGAACTGCCCAGAGAGCTCTGGGTATTGGGCAGTATAGAAATGTAGTAAATTAAAAAATTAAACAATAAATCATAAAGTTGGGGGACACTTAAAAGGCCAGTCCCATCCATCCACTCACAGCCCAATCCATCCATGCAATCTAGCCCATAATGTACCACAAACAGAGACATGTCTAGAAAGAAAAATATTTCCAGATGACTCAAGCAGCGGTAAGAACACATAAACCTCAGGAGTTAGCAAAAAAACAACAATCTAACACTCCACAGTCACTGCTGCTGGCCAGAAGGACTTTCCTTCATGGCCCTAAACATGATATTTTAAGATCGAAAGCTCCTCAGGGCAGGGTCCTGTCCTCTTCCACTCTGTAAAGCACTACTACGCATATTGAAGGTGCTATATGATCAGCAGGATCATTGGAAAGGACAAAAAACCACCAAGTCATTCCAAAGGAACATTTATGAGGCACAATTCCTGCCTTCTGTTCTGGCTGTCCTTGCAAAGCTCCAGAGACAGTGGGGAACAAGAGGCAGCAGGAAGGTCACTCCCTGCCCTGTGTTTCTTGCTGCACCCCAGGTGCTGGAGGGCCCGCTGGGTGACCGGTACCGAACAATGAAGGAGCTAGTGGAACACAAGGCTCAGCACGTACTGCGGGCCCGGCAAAAAGCAGAGCATCTACGAGATGAGGCCAAGGGGTTGCTGCGTGATGCTCATAACAAATTGCAGCTGCTGAGTGGTAAGTGCCCGGGACATAGAAGTGGGATAACATAACTGAAGATGGGGACGATGACTGTATCCGTGACATCCTAAAAATAAATTGGATTTCACACAATTCTTTGCCAAGCAAACCCCACATTGGGCACGCAGAATACATGATGCAAATGTACATTTGGTATGTGGTTTGTGTTCTGCTTCCAAAATTCAGGTTTTCAAAAATGCCTCCCTCAGCTCACAGGGATGGTAGAATTTGTAAAAGAAAGATTATAAAGACAGAGAGTAGTTGGGAGAGGGAGAGGGAGCTGCACGGGGTACCAAAGCCCTCCTGCCCCTTGCCCACCGGAAGCCCTGCCTAGTCCTTCCTTTGGTGCCTGAGCTTTTCTAAGATTCTGCACATGCATTTCCATTCTAATCTCTTTCATTGCATCATGAGGGATAGAGTCGTTCTTAATTAGAAAACTGATAAATCCCCCAAAGTATCCCATTTTGTGCTACATGCCATGCTTGGGTGGAAGACCTGCAAACAGGCAGAATACACCGAGCCCCGGATATAACAGAGGAGGGGATAAAATCCCAGGGCATGGGGAGTGAGAGGAAATGGCTATGGGGCAGTGGGGGATGGCCTTCAGACTCTTCAGAGGGGAGCAACATCCAGTAAAAGCAGGATTTGGGGTGGGGCGGGGCAGAGAATCTAGTATCTTGTGCAGAATTGTTCAGCATCCTGAGAGTCCTGGTGCTGCCAGGGGGCTTGGAATCATGACTTTGTTACCCCTGAACGACATGAGGAGTCCTGCCTAAACGGGTGCTGCTTTCATGGCCTGGACCATCATCCAGCCAACTGCCCAGGATCTGTGGATCACTGAAAGACCCATTGAGCCAAGCCTGGGATCCAGCACACTTCCTAATTCTTCCTCTTCTCTACTGCACTCTCAACACTTGCGTGTCCAGCAGGGAGAGTGGATTATGCATTGCAGAAGCGACACAAGCATTCTTGGGGTGGGGCGGGGGCAGTTCTCTTCCCCAAAGAGAGTGCCCACTGCAGGCCTCTTGTCTGGAACTGCAGGGACACAAATGTGGAACTGGCTCTCTGGGCACTGATTTCTGGAATGGGAATGTAAAAGTGGTGATGTCCTATCCTTACTCTTCTCCATTTTGTTGTTGTAATATTTCCATCCTACCCCTCATCGCTGTCCCTCCCCTCCCCTCCCCTCCCCCCTATTCAGCACTGGAAGAAACATATGAGGAAAATGAGAGGCAGCTACAAGAGAAAGCAGCCCAACTGGATGGACTAGAGGCCAAGATGAGGGGCATCCTGGGAGACATCAACCAGCAGATCCAAATCTACAACACCTGCCAGTGATGCACCATTTTCTGCTCCCACCCCATTTCTGCCCCCCACCCTGCCTCACCCGTGTGCTTAAAAGAATTCTTGGCTACTGCTGACCAGCTAGCTAGTGCCTGGAGCATCATTTCCTGTGGCCATTCCTTCCCAGCGTTGCTTGCCATGGCCCATCATCACCCTCCTCCCACCCCCCATGCTCCCACAAAGCACATTTTAGCACTAAGGCTTCCTTATGGGAATCCCTTCCCTGCTAGCATCTGGCACTAATACGGCAGCACTTGGACACCAAAGGAAAGATTCCCATTCTGATTTCTGCCACTCATGTTTGAAACATCATAGAGTAGAAACCCGCAGTCCAAAGCAAGGAGAACAGAACAGCATGGAACAGGAGCGGGGCTGCCTAAGGGAGTGTCAAATGAGGTCAGTACATTGGCATGTCCGTTACACACGATCCACCCCAGCCAGGGTGGCTTGCATTTCTGTGGGAATAAAGACCCAAAGTGGCATCGCTCTCTGCAACAAAGTGTCTTGTTTCTTTGTCTGTTTAAACCTAGTCTCAATTCCTGCAACCCACCCCCAAACCTAGAGTATATGTACACTGCTAGTTTATGATGCGGCAGAAATTGATTGACATGAAGGAGACATGCAGTAGAAACCTCTAGGCCTTGGACTCCCAAATGTGGCCATTGAGAACTGGAAGTGGTGCGAACAGGTGGAGCAAAGAGACGGGAGTAGTGAGGGGGCAGGAGGGAGGGAGGACGGCTGCAGCAGGAGAACCATAACACCAGAAGAGCCCTCCTGCTGGATCAGACAAGTTTCTTGGGAGCTCTCAAGCAGGACATGAAGACAATTCCACTGTTAGTCTGCCAACAATTGGTATTCAGTGGCACATTCCCTGCGAACCTGAAGACTGCATGTAGCCATCATGGCTAATAGCCAATGACGGGGCCAGAGTCAAGGGTAAGCATGACTGGGCACCTGCCAAGGGCCCACACCCCAGCAGGGGCCCACTGACAAGAGCCCCCTGGCATTGCTCTTCCTCTTCACCATTGCAACCTGCATGTTCACCTGCCCCTTAATCTGGCCCAGACAACAGTGGTGGTGGTGGTGGTGAGGAGGAGCAGTAGATGGCCACTGCCTGCTTGCTCACTGGCTCTCTGCCTGGCAAGCAAGCAAGCAAGCAAGCGGTAGCAGTGAGGAGAAAGAGGAGGAACAAGAGCAGCCGGTGACAATGGTGGTGAGAATAAAGGCTCACTAAAGGAGGGGGCCCATTGAGGGTGTCTTGCCCAAGAGCCCTCCAAAACCTGGAGCTGGCACTGGCCAATGATAGGCTTTTCCTCCATGAATTTTTCTGCTCTGGCATACTTGCATCATTCTGGAAACAGGTTGTTGGGTAGAAGTGGGGCAAGTGTGCACCTTCAGGCATATGTTTCCATGACTCTGGATCCTCCCTTTTCTCCACACTAGAATGGTGTCCATGCAATGAACCTGAACGGAGAAAGAGAAAAAGTTCTGCATGCAGGGACACAACTCAGCTGTACCTACCACACATGTTTGTGGTAATATAAATCAGAACCACTGGTGCACCAATGGAGCAGTCTAGGCTATCGCCTTATTCCCGTATCACACACACACTTTCCACACCAGAAGGCTGCTCATCATGTGAATGAGCTTGTAGACTAGTAGTGACAGCCACGCTGCTCTTCGGGAAGTGGTTAGATTTGGTATCTAGAAAGTTTGAAATGCTAAATCTTAAAATTACATTTTGCTGCAGCTCCACAAGCATCTCTTTTGCACACTGCCCTGAAAACATCTGAGTACTTTTCATAATGTTTACAAAAGTCACTTTCCCAGACAAGGCCCCTTGTAATTCTTTCAGCTCTCAAAGTGATTTAGCACAAACATTAAACTTTTTAGCGTTAAATTCTGCAATTATCAGTCTAGAGGGAAAATATAATAAACCACATATAATGCATAAATGCATTAACAATAAAAATGCATATTAACAGTTTTTAGAGCTTTGCCATACAAGTGGAATATTCCTTTCTGGCTTTGCTGCATCTAAGGCAAACATTGGAACAGCATAACCATTTTGAATGCATATCCGTGACAGCCCCATAGAATAGCAGCACCGCTGGAATCATCTTGTGCAAGGCAAGTAGGGCAGGTCCGTCCTGTGCTGTCCATTACTTGAAAAGATTGTTACAAAATTTTAAGCAAATATGGCTGTGCTAAAATAGATCACTTTGTTGGTGGTTGAAATGTCTTTAGGGCTCAAAGAGGGGGGATTGTACTCAGTAATCTCTTGAAAATAATTTTATGGATTTATTTAAAAAGGACAGAGGTGTGGTCAAAATAAACAAAAACAAAACTTTAGTTTCATCAAATTATTTCATTCATTTTTTTTATTTTACACTATACTTAGTAACTTAACCACTTGCCTTATTTATCAAATTACCAGTGATCCTATCCATCAACTCAATAGACAAGAGGAAAAAGAACACAACATTTCCTTAATTAACCTATTTATATTAATTACATTGCATCAAGTGCCTCTTTCCTGGCACTTTGGTTAGTTCTCATATTCCGCTCTTGTAAAAAAAATAAAAATAAATTATACCGACAATCCAGTCTTTTTTTTCCTTGTTCACATCCTTTCCAAAGTTTCTTATAATATGCATTAATGCATTAAAATTCTATGCCATATATACCTTTTCCAATCCTGTGTTGATGGAAGTTGCTGGGTTTTCCCCAATTATCAGCCACAAGTAACTGTGCTGCAGTCCTGTTTCCTAACTCGGATATCTCTTCTGACAGAGACACAATGTGGTAAACAAGACATAAGGCTCATTATATCTTATGCTAAATAGAAACCGTTTTCAGCTGCTTCCTGTACAGGCCAGAGTGAAGAAGAAAAATGTACCAATGAATATTGAATGATAATGAAAGGCAGAGTGGGGCCCTGGCAGTCACAACACCTGCCATGAAGTTTGTGTGTGTGCGCGCACACACACACACACACACACATACAGTGAAGTGGAAAATTTTGTTGTCATTGTTCCATATCAACAAACCAATTCTAACAGTTTTCATCTCCATCAGGAGCAGGCCTTTCCTGAAGCTAATGAGTCTTATTTGCCCATGCAAGACCAAGCCACCCCAACGTACTTTGCATTATAACAAGGAACAATATATTGTTGCTGGGGAAATTTATCCTTCCACCCCCCAACTACTGTGAGGATTGCAGCTAAGCTCAGAGAGAGCAGGGAATTCTGAGGGGGTAGCAGATGACATCAGCGTCCCTGCTAACCAAAAAGTGCTAATCAAAATTATGCCCTGGTTCTCACACACACACACACACACACACACACAGTTCTATCCAGCCCAACAGAAAAAGTAACACTGCATAGGTAAAGAAGAAGGCTGTCTGAATGCCTACATATAGGAGGGACTACCTGTGCTGGTGTGTGCTAATTTACTGCTAACATTGTGCATGGTTGGCAATAAATACGTAACTAAAGAAGAGGAATGCTGTCAGTCACTTAGATAAGATATATAACTTGTATTTATATGGTTGCCAAGCTGTTGATAATGTTGCTGTGGTATCAGGCAAAGTTATCATCCGTTAATATTGATATAGGTACTAGGGCATTTACGCAAGAGCAGCAGTATCAAGGTCCGCCATGGCATTTCTGTCAGTGTTTTGGTATCCGTGTCACTCTTTTGTTTCATTGCAGTTGACAGGACGTTGATGCGATTGTTACAGTACCAGCCTTCATTTCAACACTGTTGCAATAGTGCCAGTGACATTGTCATGGCGCCATGACAATGTTAATGACTAGCATCTTTTTGGTTGCCATGGCAGCATTGTGGTTGCTATGCTACTAGTCTAGGTGTTAGCATCCTAGCTATTTTGTCTTTGTCTTAAGAATGTAGAAACTGGATCAGTGTGAGTGAACACAAGATCACTTAACATGGAGTAGCTCAGTCCTCATCAACCAGTCTGTTGTACCGGCAATCAGGGTGGTCAAAGAGTGGTTCCAAAGTAGATTTTTCCACAGAATATCAGGTAAACACCATGGTGTAGTGGTAAATTTTGAAGTGCAGGTGCTCATCATGACAGTTACCATAACCATGGCCCCAAGGAGAGTCCAAAAATTCAGGCATTTGTTGACCCATACCAACAAAACAATTGTAGCAATTTTCATCTCTACCACAAGGAGCTCTTTTGTAAAGCTAATGAGTCTTAATTGCCCATCCGAAATGCTTTGCATTACAACAGGTAACAATATATATTGTTGCTTGGAAAATTCACCTCCCCTTCCCCAGCTAGATTGCAGCTAAGCTGAGAGGGAAGAGGGTTTTTTTTTTTTTAGTGGGGGTGGGGGTGGCAGATGATGCCAGTGTCCCTACTAAACAAAAAGGGTTGGTGCTGCATTCCTGCGAGCCCTGGCTATATTACAGCACTGGATAAACAGGAAAAACGTGCTCAGAAAGTGGTTTTCATTTACTGTCTGGTGACTACTTTTTCTCAGTGAATTTAGGTAGCCAATATCATCATTGACTTTGGGCTAGAAGTTCTCTGCAAATTTCCCTGCATTGTGAATGCATGGACAGGACACAATCAAAAGACACAGATCTAGAATCAGTTTTTGCATCCTGCCAATTTAAAACTACAACTTTCATAGTTTTTGCCTGGTTTGGTGCCAAATGGATTCAAAATGACTGGAAGAAATCCACAATGTAATGACATAATTAGTAGAAGTATAATGCAAAACAAATTAAGAATAGACTGTGTATGATATACGAGAAAAAAAACCTTGTTTTTCAGATATCATTTACTGATAAAACTGTTAATGAAGCCCAGAGTTTTACTCTTCTGCACAGGATATAGCAAAATCCCCCCCCCCCCATTACCTTCTATTAGGTATTAGGCCACAATCAGCTAGGTATATCTTTCTTAAGATAAGGTTTCTGTCATCCACACCTTCTTTGCCTATCAGCACTCCTTGGAAGAAAGGCGGAATATAAATATAATAATAAACGACATACATATTGTAGAGAGAAAGCCTGAGCACACTGCTGAACCTTGACATATTGAACACTGACATGTTTCCCCCTTTTTGCTGTCACCCCTCTGTCTGCATAATCCCCACCCGGGGCACAGGAGACACAGTTCTGGGCAGACTGGTTATACATAGGCCACATCTGCCTATGGGGCACATTTACACTTCCCTCAAGGAAACGCATAACATTCTGGAGGTGGGGGGGTGCAGTCTTAAAGAGCTGCAAAGTACCCCAAAGTACTCGAGATGCCAGCACCCTAAAGGCGCCACCACCCCGCGGGGCGGGACCAGCCCACCTGATCATCAAGGGCAGGGAGGGGGCGAGGGAGGGTAGAAAAGATACCTGCCGAAGGACAAAGGGTTGTTGGGAACACAGTGCAGGCTTACACAGATCAGGTCGTTAGCTCCGGCTAGGGCCAAGCAACTTCCAACCCCGGGCAGGACACCCGGCAACCGGCCAAGCAAACTGCTACGCTAGATCTTAGAGTGATGCCAGGTACCGTATTTTTCCGTCTATAAGACGCCCCCATGTATAAGATGCCCCCCACTGGGCAGTTTCGCAACCGCGTGGTTCTTCTTCGTGGTCTCTGTGCATCACACACATATGGGTTCTCTGCGCCTGCGCTGAGATCGTTCGGGAAACTTCTAAAGCTGAGGTGAATTGGGCGGGAGCCCCTCCCCCCGCGCGTGTCCCTTAGCGCGGCTCCCGCCCATCTCCTCAGTTCCTCTTCGACCGCCATTGCGTGTAGTCGTCGGGTTCTTCTCTCCTCTCTCCGGAGTAGACTATCAGCTGAGTTAGCCTTTCCTATCACCTTTTTACTTCATAATCTTCTCTCTCTTCTTCTTTCTTCGACTAATCTATCTCCTTTTTCAAAAAAAAAAAAAAAAAAAATTATTACAAAAAAACTCTTACTATACCCGTATCTCTCCCCCGATCTCATCCACCTATCTCCTAATCTCTTCTTTATTATTCTAACTATGCCTCTGAAGGCACCTTTTAGAAAATGCCAGCGGTGTGGGACGAAAATCCCACCCGCTGATAAGCACCTGCTGTGCTTGCTTTGCCTAGGGCAAGGCCATAAAATGGAGACCTGCCAGGACTGCCAGGCCTTTACAAAACAGGCCCGAAAACAGCGACAAACTAAGCTGCGAGCTCTCCTATGGGAGCAGTCTCTATCAGCTAAAGGGCCTGATCCGGAAGAAAGACCTGGGGGATCCCAGTCAGCCAAGAAGCCGGCAAAAGATACTTCTGCGGCGAAGAAATTGGCAAAAAAGGCCCATAAAGATAAGGCGGAACGCCTGAGAAAGAAAATGGCGGACAAACCTGGCAAGGACGCTGAGCCTTCTACCTCAGCTGCCATGAAGGTCTCAGAGCGTACGGCTCTACTAATGTTGGCGATGACTGGGGCTCGAGATCGAGCTACGGGACCGATTGCCCCCCAGTCTCCTCCGATCTCGACGACGTCTCCTCGAGATCGAGAATCGGGTTCGAAAACCCCAATAAAGCAACCGCCGACTATAACCACCTCCCTGTCGGAGGGAGAAATTGTGGCCTCGCCATCGATGGAACGACCCCGTTCGGGCTCGAGGGGTCCTCCACCACGTCTCTCGCCTCCAGCAGCATATGCTAGGGAAGAGCGGAGGGCGCACGGCCCATCACGTTCCCCTCGGTACCGAAGCCGCGATTCGCCCTCGAGTGATTCTACCTCCCGATCCGTCTACTCCCGCCGCCGTGATGACAGATCGTGGTCGGGCTCCTATTATTCGGACTCGAGATCTAGGAGCTACAGATCCCGATCCCGAGGCTCACCTGACCGGAGAAGGCGCGATTATTACTACCGGCACCGACGCTCCCCGCCTCGAGAGCGCAGGCATAGGTCTAGATCTCCTACGCCAAGGCAGAGTACGACCGCACCCCGAGCGCCCGTCGAGACCGTAGTCCAACCGACCGCCTTGACCTCGACTGCCCAGACGATTCTCGCCCCTGTCATCGCGACTCGTTCGTCGTCGGGATCAGCGTACATATCGGACTCGGACTCAGTGGCCTCCTCCTCCCATTCCACCTCGCCAGATGCACGAGTGGAATCCAAGGAGGCGATCTCCCCTTCAGAAGACATGGGCAGTTTCGCCGAGCATGTCAGCCGGATGGTGACAGCTCTAGGAGTTGAGGCAAAAACCGCGAAAGGGAAGGCAAAGGACGACATCTATGCGATCCTGAAGTCCACCCAGTCCAACCACCTGCTCCTTCCTTTCCTGCCAACACTGCTGGAGACGGTGCAGGAGACCTGGAAGACTCCGGCCTCTACGAAACCAACAGCTAAGAGGCTGGAGTCGATGTACAGAATCCAGGAGGAGGGAGCTAAATTCCTGTTTTCCCATCCGACCCCGAACTCGCTCATAGTTAAATCAGCGCAGTCTCGTGGGGGAAGACAGCACACAACGCCGGCAGACAAAGAGGGTAAGACATTAGATTCTTACGGCCGTAGGATCTATTCTTCGTCTTCCCTCGGACTGAAGGTATCTAACTATGAGGCGCTACTAGCTAGATACCAGATGTTCATCACAGAGAAGCTGGGAGACCTCTGTGATTATCTGCCGGACGACAAAAGGGACCTGGCGGCACAGTACATCAAGGAAGCAACCAGTATCGGTGCTTTACAGATGAACACTGCCCGCCACCAGGTCGATAGCCACGCTAGGTCGATGATCGGATCCGTGGCTTTGAGGAGACACGCCTGGCTTCGCTCTACCAATCTGACTCCCGATGATGGAGCGAAGATACAAGACCTTCCTTTTGACGGAGAAGGGTTGTTCAACGCCACCACAGATGACTCCCTCGACTCCGCTCAAAAGGCTCTAGCGACGGCCAAGAAGATGGGACTTGTCCGCCAGCCCCCATCTCAACAATTCAGGCCGAGACGATGGTCCCGATTCCCATACCCCTCCTCACAATATCAACCAGCTGGACAATATCGGGGTGGGAATCGTCGGCCTCAAGCCCCACAATCTCAAGCACCACAACGCTCGTACCCTCAACAGCGCTCGAGGGGCTCGCGGAGGGGGGGTGACTTCACTCGACGGCGCCTTTGACTCCGTCACCGGCCCGACCGACTTGTCTCCTCCAGTCCAGCCTGCTCTCAACACCAGCAGACCGATTGCCTCGTCTCCACCACCTCATGCACCTCTCTTCGGCTCCCGGCTCCACCAACACCTCCGGTCCTGGAGGACCATCACGACGGATCGATGGGTGTTGAGCATAATAGAGCACGGATACAGGATCGAGTTCAGAGTCCTCCCTCCTTTTCTCGGGATCAAGACCACCCGTCCAAATCGAGTGCTCCGAGAAGAGGTGTCAAACCTCCTACAAAAAGGAGCAATACAACCGGTTCCCGCAGAGAGCTTGGAGGACGGCCTGTACTCCAGGTACTTCATCGTAAAGAAAAAAGGAGGAGGACTCAGACCGATCCTGGACCTTCGCACGGTGAATCTCTTTATCCCACCAAAGAGATTTCGTATGGTCACACTCCAGTCGCTCCTCCCACTACTTCAGAGGAACGATTGGTTTGCATCCATCGACCTCAAGGACGCGTACTTCCACGTCGCCATCCACGAGGACACCCAAAAATACCTTCGGTTCCGAGTGGGAGACGACACCTTCCAGTTCGTAGTTCTTCCATTCGGACTTTCCACCGCGCCGAGGGTGTTCACGAAGTGTATGGCTGTGGTCTGTGCAAGCCTTCGGGCAAGAGGCATCACCGTCTTCCCGTACCTAGACGACTGGCTATTAGTGGCTCAATCGAAACGGGAGCTCCAGCACGCACTGGAAGAAACCCTGTACCTCCTAGAGGACCTGGGACTCTGCCTGAACGTGGAGAAATCGGTCCTTCAACCAGTAAGGGAGATACAGTACATCGGCGCGAAACTAAACGCCTTCGAAGGTCGGGCTTATCTACCAAGCGACAGAGTGCGTCAAGTAAAGACACTCGCAAAAAGAATTTCGAAGCAGCCAATATGCTCCGCTCATACGATTCAACGCTTGCTAGGACATATGGCCTCAACAATTGCGGTCGTACGGTATGCGAGACTTCGCATGCGACCTCTTCAGACATGGTTCATCAAGGAGTTCAAACCAGAGAAAGACAAACCATCCGTCCGACTATATCTTCCTCGAGCCGTAAGAGAGTCCTTGAGGTGGTGGCAACAGGAGTCGAATCTGAACGCGGGCATACCGTTCCAGTCTCCGACACCGAACCGCATATTGACAACGGACGCATCGTTGCTGGGATGGGGGGCCCACTCAGGCGATCACGTCGTGCAAGGCACATGGACGTCAACACAAGCCGCCAAACACATCAACTGGCTAGAACTGATGGCCGTTTGAAAAGCACTACAGGCCCTAGAGCAATATCTCTCGAACTGCCACATCCAAGTCGTGACCGACAACACTACGGTGGTCGCGTACATAAACAAACAGGGCGGCACGAGATCGACGCGCCTCACAAGACTGACCATGCAGCTCTACGAATGGGCTCTACTTCGAGGAATGTCCTTTGTAGCGATCCACATCGCAGGAAAGTCCAATGTACTTGCAGACACGTTGAGTCGCGTGTCGATGCAATCGCACGAATGGACGCTGGACAGGAAGGTGACCAACTCACTGTTCCAACGCTGGGGTCATCCGAGGATAGACCTATTCGCCACCAGCGAAAACACAAGATGCCCCATGTTCTGCAGCAGGGCGGCCTCGGACCCGAATTCGATCACCGATGCATTCCTGATTACCTGGAGCGGCGACTTCTACTACCTATTCCCCCCAATCCCACTTCTTACACGTGTGATCGCCAAGATAGTTCGGGACGGAACCAATTGCATCCTAGTATGCCCGCGGTGGCCGCGTCAACCTTGGTGTTGCGCACCTTCTCAACCTCTCACAGGGAGATTATCTCCCATTACCACTACAAGACAATCTACTAACACAACACAAAGGCAAAGTGTTTCACCCCAACCTACGTTCTCTAAACCTAATGGCCTGGAGAATCAGATAGCAGCGGATACAGACCTATCGGACGCGGTGAAGGAGGTCCTCTTAGCAGCAAGGAAGCCTTCCACAAGGCTCTCCTACGCCAGAAAATGGACTGCCTTTCTTAATTTCGTCTCACCTTTAGGCAAAGACCCAATGACTTGCTCGATCTCGACCGTTCTCGATTTCCTACACTCACTAATGACCCGTGGCCTGAAATTCTCATCAATCAAAGTCTATCTAGCAGCTCTGACAGCGCATAGAACTGCCTCAACGGGGACGTCCTTATTTGTACATCCATTGATCAAGCAATTTTTGAAGGGGCTTAAAAATCTTCGACCTCCAGTCCGCAACATAGTCCCAGGTTGGGATTTACCCTTGGTCCTGAATGCTCTGACAAAGCCACCGTTCGAGCCCATGGCTAAAGCAGACCTGCGACTGGTATCGTTCAAAACACTATTCTTAATAGCGATTACTTTGGCAAGAAGAGTGAGTGAACTGCACGCTCTCCGAGTGGACCCACCTTACACAACCTTCCACAAAGATAAAGTCGTCCTAAGACACGACATAACTTTCTTACCGAAGATGGTGTCAGAATTTCACCTAGGACAGGACATTATTCTACCAACGTTCTTTCCGTCCCCATCGTCAACGATCGAGAGGTCGATGCACAGCCTCGACGTCCGACGGGCCCTACTATTCTACAAAGCCCGTACGGAATCGATAAGGAAGACCAATCAACTTTTTGTGTGCTACGGCCCCCCAAAATCGGGCCTCTCAGTATCCAAGCAAAGGCTATCCTCTTGGATAGTAGACACTATCGAACTTGCCTACCAATTAGCTGGACGCTCTCTACCAGGGTCCGTAATAGCCCACTCAACCAGGGCGCTATCGACCTCGACAGCCTTCGGAAAAGGCATTCCTTTACTGGACTTATGTAGGGCGGCGACCTGGTCTACCCCCTCTACTTTCATCCAGCATTACCGCCTCGATGTTCGAGCCAGAGAGCAGAACGCATTCGGCAGAGCGGTCCTGTCTTCGGTCACCATCTGACTACCGACACCGACCCACCTCCGGTAAGTCAGCTTGCTAATCTACCCATATGTGTGTGATGCACAGAGACCACGAAGAAGAAGGACAGGTTGCTTACCTGTAACTGTAGTTCTTCGAGTGGTCATCTGTGCATTCACACAACCCGCCCTCCTTCCCCGCTCGGTGTCTTCATCGAGTTCGATGGATACCAAAAGGGAATGGGTTGGGACACCGTTTTTAACTATCCTACTCGATATCGAAGTGTATGCCGAGTTCGTATTTTCTTTTTATGGTATCAAACGTTGCAATGTTATCCTCGGTCCCGACGGTCGCAATAGGCGGTCTCAGGGAACTGAGGAGATGGGCGGGAGCCGCGCTAAGGGACACGCGCGGGGGGAGGGGCTCCCGCCCAATTCACCTCAGCTTTAGAAGTTTCCCGAACAATCTCAGCGCAGGCGCAGAGAACCCATATGTGTGTGAATGCACAGATGACCACTCGAAGAACTACAGTTACAGGTAAGCAACCTGTCCTTCTCTCCTTGGCTTACTTCCGTGTATAAGATGACCCTCAATTTTTAGTCTAACAATTTTAGGAAAAAGTATAGTCTTATTGTGGAGAAAGCCCCAACACAAGTCTGCACACACACACACAGTCTTCCCCTAAGGGAGGGGGGCGAGGGAGGAGGGATGAAGTCACAGGAGAAGCAGCCAGACAGGTCGTCATCCCCAACAAGGAAGAGTCTCGGTGGAGATCCACAAAAACCCAGGAAGGACCATCAAGGACCATCAAACTATCAGGGCAGTCTCAAAGAGCTGTGAAGTACCAGTACGTCACCTTCTCCCCGGGCAGGAATAAGCCCACCTGACACGAAGGGGCAGGCATAAGCCCCACCTGACCTGGAGGGTGGGGAGAGCGGGAACTCAGGGGTAGAAAACCCCTCTCCCTTCCGGTAGAGGGTTGTTGGGAACCCAGGGTACGTCGGGGCCAGATTCGTCCTTCCAGCGGCAGCCCGAGTAAGCCATTCTCATCCCCGGATCGGCCGACCCGGAGCCAGGCTGAAACTGACTAAGCATAAAGTCTCTGATCTGAGGTAATTGACCAGATTCAATCCGCTAGCCTAGGAGCCTGTTCATTGAGTAACGCAAGGGTCAACTAAGGTTGTGTTGACATTGTAGTATTCCTGGAGAGCTGTTAGTTCCGCTCTGTGTTTTGTGTAAACAAATAAAAGCCTTATTTGGTCATTTAAAGGGCTTTGGTTTCCTCTTGTGCGCGAAAGCCTCTCAGGTGGTCGCCAGCGTTCGTACGGGCTGTAACTCAGTGCCGGTTAACCCGTTAAGCGCCGAACTCACGCAAAGGATCCTGCTAGTGATCCTTCACACTTATACATGGAAAAATACTGTAATTCTCTGCATTCGAGTTAAGCCTACCTAGAAAGCAAATTGAATACTTCCGCTCCTCTATCTGTATTGACTGCCATGTTTATACTGTGAAATTCCTGTAGTCTATTAGTTCCGCTCCATTAAACTTTTTTGAAATTGACCAGATTGTGGCTTCCCTGTTTTTGAGGGGATTCCATGTCAATATCACTTGCAGCTGAAACTGAAGGTTTTGGCAGCAAGGCACGACTTGGGTGCCGGTTAACCCTTAAGGTGCAGAACCCGCGCACTGGACTAGGTTCAGTCCGCCACACACACATATATTTGCAAGAAACCATATTAGTACTGATAGGCAAAGGAAGGGGGGGCAGAAGCAATAGTAGAGATATGGCTAATTTTTACACATTACCTGTTGGCAAGCAAAATGGGGTAAACGCTGGTATAGAGTATGTACAGACCAAACTACCAAGCACTATTTTATCCATTTTATTTGAAAAAACCAAGGTTCTAAAAAAAGATTTTGTATGCCTTTTGCATAGTTTCTGGACGAATTATGTCCATTGAAAATGTTTTCCAGTCATTTTGAGCCTTCTTGGCTCCAAATTAAGACAAAAAATGTGAAAGCCATAGGATGCAAAAATCGGTCTTAGGTCTGTGTCTGTGTCTGTGAATGCCTCCCTACTAAAATGAAGCGAGACAAAAAGCACTACAGGAGAATGTGCAAAAAAGTCTTAGCCGTAGGTCAGTGGTGCTATTTGTCCAGTTTACTGAGGAAAGCCGTTTTCAGGAGATCAGGCGAAAAAAAGAATGGGAATGAAGCTGGATGGCTTAATCCAGTGGTTCTTAACCTTTTTGGTGTCACACCACCCTTGTGAAAAATGTTATGACCCATGCCTCCCATGTGTTAACAGCCCAAAATTTAGGCTTAGGCAGGACGCATTTGCATTTTTTAAAGTTTATGCTCTATCTCTGGACTAAAAAAATGCATATTCAATTAAATGAACAGCGTAGCTCCCAAGATTAGTAGAAAGAAATAAGGTTGGGCCAACCTCCAAGCTGCGCTGCTATGTACTTGTAAAATAAACAATTTATAGTTGAGGGGCTACTCACACCTCCCCTGGAGTCAGTCCAAACCTCCCCTGGGGAGGCATACCCCACAGGTTAAGAACCCCTGGCTTAATCCTTTCAATCCATATTATTGTGCGTGTAATAGGAAATTAAATACGAAAATGACTGCGAGTTGGGAAAGAGGGGAAATGATTACACATAATTTACTTCGAATTAGTTAATCCGCAGTACAAGCGTTGGAGTAAGGCTTCGTGTTGGGGCCCAGTCTACTTATAGCCTGGTTGCCATGGGAGCGCCCTGCGACGTCACGAGCTCTAAGAAAGATTACTCCGCCCCCCCTCGCCCCAGCCCTGTGCGCGCGCGCACACCTTTCCCCTCGTCATGTGATACCATACTGATTTTTTTTGTTTTCTTTTGCCCCACCTCTCCTCATGCGCGTATAATCTATGCCCGCGCGCCGCTGCTATCAGCGCCTTCACCGTATCACGTGGCTGACTAGCGGTGCCGGCTTCCGGAAGTACGTCACGGCTCGGGCCTGGCTCCTCCTGAATCCGCCCGCCCCGCTCGGAACTTCGGTTCGAAACAAAACAAACCGCGAGGGTGGGAGTCGCCGGGGCCTGTGGGGGGAGGGCGCCGGTGAGTGACCGTGACGGGTGGGGTGGGATGGGAAGGCCTGGGGGTGGCGGCGGGCGAAGGGACGCAAGGGCGGGGCCTACCAGTGGGAGGTGGGTCCGGCGAGCCCCTTGGGAGGTGGGGCCTGGAGGGGGCGAGAGAGGAGGCGGGGCCTGGGGGTGTCTGCCGAGGGGACACTTGCGGGGGGGATTGTCTCTAGGGACAGCGGGCGTTGGGGTGATTTAAATGTGCGGGACTGAGCCGTCACGCCTCTTGGCGTGGGCGCAGGTTGGGCCCCTCGCCGCCTCAGGTGTGCATCAGCATTGGGCTCAGGAACTGCCAATGTACAGGTGTCTCCCTTTGGCCTGAGAGTTTAGTGTCTCTTGCGCACAAAGGGGACCAAAGTGGCTGTCAAGGGCTGGTTTGGGGCCTGGTAATCTTCCTACTGCAACCTTGTTTCCTTCTACTGCATGTTGGGGCTTCGTGTGTCAAGCCTGACGGTTTAGGGCAGCCCCTGTTTCCTGTTGTGTAGCAAGGATGGTGTTATCCTAGGAATATATTTGTCCTTTCAGATGGTGCAATTTTTGTCTTGCCTCCTCCATAATAAACAGTTAATTTGGGATAAATTTAGCTGCCTAATAGCAATTAATAAGATTTGTAGACAGCAGAGAGATCCCTTGGTGCATTATTACCCCTTGCTGAAGATGCAACTGTATTCAAGCAAAGTCTCAACTTATACGGCTGTGCTCAACTTACATCATCAGAGGAGTCTTTTTCAGATTCATGGGATAAAGTCTGTTGGGATGAAGATAGGGCTTTTTCTGCTGTTGCTGAGATATGGCCCCTCTGGAAGTAGAGCAGAAGGAGTTTGAGAACAAAGCTAAGGAGTAGCCTTTGCTATTCCTTCCAAATAAAGTTCTCTAGGAGCAGGCAGTAGAGATTATTGTGGCATGTGGTGTGTATGCCAACTGGTGAGAAGTAGGGAGAGATCCCAAAGTGAGGGAAAGCAAAGGGGCTTGGTTAGGTCAGTGCAATGAAAATAGCATTGTGCAGCCACTTGGTATCATGGTGTGAGATGAGCAGCCTCAATCGCCAACTGGAAACCCAGAAAGCAATGTTGCAGCAAACTGCGATGAGCTGTGCAACTTAAACAAGACTCACTCCCCTGCTGAATTTGAATTGCCCTTCGGGGTTTCTGAGCTCTGGGGCTCCAAAAAGTGAGGATGGTGTTACCCTAGGGATATATTTGTCCCTTCAGAAGGTGCAGTTTTTGTTTTTCCCCTACCCCCCATGATAAACAGGTTTAATTTAGGCTAAATTTAGCTACCTAATACAAATTAATAACACTTGGGCTGCAATCCTATTTATCTGGGAGTAAGTCCCATCAAACATGATGGGACTTGCTGGGATGTAGCACCCATTATCATAGTAATCCTTACAATAAATCTATAAGGCTGGCTAGTTTTTTTTTTAAGTTGCCATTTGTTATCTGTCGCTTTCAGGCAGTGTGGGCTGGGATGAATCCTTTGTTTTTCACAGGATGTGGAAATTGTTGTTTTGTCTGCCACTTTTGAGCAACTGAGCAAATTCTAAAGGCACTATTGCAAACAATTCCCGCAAGGAAAAAAGGCAGAGGGTAACAGAAGAAGCCAATGTGGCTTCACAAAAAGCTTATAGATGACCTGAAAACAAAAAAGGACACATATAGGAAGTGGATGGAAGGCCCGGCTACAAGGGAAGAGTACAGGCAGGTAGCACAGAATTGCAGGAATCGTGTCAGGAAGGCTAAAGCTGAGAATGAGCTGAGGCTAGCAAGGGATGCTATAAGCAACAAAAAAGCTTTCTTCAGATACGTGCATAGTAAAAGACAGGAAAGAAATGGTGGTCCAACTACGCAATGAGGATGGCAACAGAAGACAAAAGGCAGAAGTGTTCAATTCCTACTTTGGCTCGATCTATTATCTTTGAGAAATCATGGAGGACGGGTTAAGTGCTAGATGACTGAAGGAGAACTAATGTTGTTCCTATCTTCATAAAGGGCAAGAAGGAGGAATCTGGGAACTACAGACCAGTCAGTCTGACATCAATCCCTGGGAAAATTCTGGAGCAGATTATTATTGCAATCTGCAAGCACCTTGAAAACAATGCAGTGATTAATAGAAGCCAGCATGGATTTGTCAAGAACAAATCCTACCAGACTAATCTGATCTCATTTTTTGATCTGGTAACCTCCCTTGTGGACTGTGGGAATGCTGTTGACATAATATATCTGGACTTCAGCAAAGCTTTCAACAAAGTGCCTCATGATATCCTGATTAGCAAGCAAGCTAAGAGTGGGCTAGGTGGAACAACTATCCGGTGGATCCACAGTTGGCTACAGAATTGGACTCCAAGAGTGCTTATCAATGGTACCTTCTCAAACTGGGGAGAGGTAAAGAGCGGGGTACTGCAGTGCTCGGTCCTGGGCCCAATGCTCTTCAACACTTTTTATTAATGACTTGGATGAGGAGGTGCAGGGAATGCTTATCAAATTTGCAGATGACTGTTGCAGCAACCTGTGATGAGCTGTGCCATAGTAACTTAAACAAGACTCATTCCCCTGCTGCATTTGAATTGCCCTTTGGGGCTGCTGAGCTTTGGGGCTCCAAAAAGTAAGGATGGTGTTACCCTAGGGATATACTTGTAACTACTGGATCTGAAGGAGGTGGCGCCTACTGGTTAGATGTTCTGTGGCTGCTGATGACTGGTTCTCCCAGTAGAAAATTTGGGTGTGTGGTCAGTCCTAGCTGAAACCCCAGGCCTTCCCTCTGCCTTTCTTTCAAAACAGTTGCTCCTTCTTGAAGCTTGCACTGCTCAGTCAGGAGATTAGCGCTCACAGTTAAGAGCCAGATGCCAGTCCTTGATTCCTTTAGTACTGATATAGCCCTAGTAGGCCATATGTTAGTGGGGAGGGGGGATATCTTCAGCCTGTAGTGCCCTCTTGTGCTCAAACAAGAAGAGGTTTTTCCTCCTCCTGCATCATAGCTGATGTCTTTGGTGCTAGTATTTTATCTTGAGTGCTATGCCCTGAGTGACAGACTGCTTTCTTGGGAGTGGTTTGGGCATGTTAATCTCAGCGTCTTGCTCAAGGGACCCTTTCACTTGTTTAAGCTAAATGGGGAGCTCTTGGTGGCTTCCGATAGCTTGGTTCATGGAGTATTCTGGAGGACTGAGTTGGGCTTGAAAAACAATAACTTAGACATCTCAATGTGGGAGCGTCCTTTCAGGTTCTTAATTATTTCTCAAATGCTGTAGGATGTGTACTTAATCCTGGGTGGAAAGCTGCCTGGGAGAAGCCTCATTGAAAGGTAAACTCTTTGTCTATAGCGAGGTCTCCTGTATTTTTTTTTTAGAAAAGTTTTTGAGTAGTACTTCTCCATTAAATTGTAGGCCTGTCAGCACCTGACATCCTTGCGCAGCTGCCCCATCAGTTGTTTTGTTCCTGACCCAGTATTCTGAGTACTGGTGGGTAGGTGGGTCTAGCTGCCATTGTAATTTCCCACGGTGACCTGGAGTGATGCTACGTTGGGAGCATTGTGGGACATTTAAAATTGTAGCTAGACCCACCCCTGTTTGAACTTGAGTGCTGCCAAGTAAGCTCAGCAGGGCTCAGCAATGGGGCAGCAGGAGGGCTACCAGAGACACTTGGCCCAGGGCCCATCAAATCTGGAGTTGGCCTTGTCCCCCTCCAGCCCTCCCCTAGGCCTGCTACACTGGGGCTGTCACTGCTTCTGCATGCTCCAATGCTGACTGTTATGTTTGATAGTACAGTAATGCTACACACTCAGATAATAATTAACTCTGCTTGTGCCCATGGATGGTGGGGAGTACTAGGCTCACCAGGAGCAGCAAAAAATAGTGTGATTCCACTGGTGAGGGAAGAACAAGGAGAGGAGAAGAGGTGGTGACTTGGTAAGCTCATTGGAAAGGCTCAGTGGGCCTGATGTGGTTTGCAAGGCTTTTTGTTGTGGAGCAGGACTTGTTGTCCCTTGGGGTTTCAGGTGTCTCTGGAGTGCATGTGCCTGGTCACTACTTCAGGGACCAAATTTCCCAGGTAAGACAGAATCGTAGACTGGGTTCACACAACACGAGGGTGGTTAACAAGCCACAGAGGCTTGTTAACCACCCCACATGTAAAATTTACCTAATTATCCTCGCTGGGCATGGGTTGTCATGATGTGCGAATCCGATGAGGGTGGGTGGTTAATAAACCATCCAGAACCCATACTCTGTTGGAAGGAATCTCAGAGGTCATCTAGTCCAATTCCCTGCTGACAGTGCAGGAAATCCACTGCTTTTTCTCAAGAAGGTCCTTTCTGGTCTGCATCATATTTGATTTGTTGTCTGCTGTTCAAGTCATGCTTCTCTTGAGGGCACAGCCGTACCAGAACTTTGTGCAGGTGGTTGTTACCCTTGAGATTCTCTTCTTGAATTTTTACGGCATTTCTAAGTCAGAGTTCCCAGGCTTCATCTTCTCTGTACCAAGCGTGCAAGAATTAGTTGGGGGAAGCCACTGTAAGTACTCTTTGTAGCTGAGTTGGTAGAGTCTGAATCTGAAAAATATGTAGATAATCTTGGGTTCCTTGCAAGGTAGTGTTATACTTCCTGTTTGTTTAGAGTAAGTTCTGGAGATTAAAACTGAAAGTGGCGTTTGGCAGCTAGAATCCAGAGCTGGCTAAAGTAAGACCTGCAGGCATGCTAGCAGGGAAAGGGATTAGGACAGTATCCGGTGGGAAGCCTGCATTGCTCACTCTGACTGGCAATAGCAAACAGGTGTCTCTGATCACCTCTTCAGAGAGTGGCTTTTACTGTATTACAGTAGCAAGTTAAACAGACAAGCAAATGGAGGGAAGGCACCAAGGACGCTCTGTAACTTAAAGGAAATTGTACTTGCTTTTGCTCCCATTAAAAGAAATGTATCGATTTCTGAAGCAGTAGCAACATCCTGCATGGAAACCAATAGCCTTGTACTCAGCTGCTCTGAATGTAGCTAGTAATGAGAAGGGATCAAATAACAGCACTCCTGCTTTCATAGGCTGAGCACCTTGTTCTGCTACTCACCAGGATGGCTTTCTTCTATGTAGAGAGATTATTGACTGGTTCATTTTGGCTGTGGGTCCATCGTGTAAAATAAAATCCTCATTTCAAAGTGTTTGTCTCTAGTAGTTATTCCTAAATTGGGTTAAGCTCCAAGAGTACCTTGACCAGGCAGTGTTGCCACTGCCCATCATAGATTTCATAGATCATAGAATTGGAAGGAGCCTACAAGGCTATCGAGTCCAACCCCCTGCTCAATGCAGGAGTAGTACAGTATTTACTTTCTCAAGCAAAAACTTTATGTTTGATTGGTCTATCTCTTGGAAGCTTCTTATGGTTTGCACAGCAGAAATATTAGGCCTCTTATTTTATAGGCTCAGTAAGGCTTCTGCCCGTACAGAGCTTTGCCCTTATCTAATGTCTTCCTCCATGTGCTCCCAGGCATTTGTTCCTTGCGCGAGGGATTGACCACAAAGAGTCGCCAAGATAGCTGGCTCGGGAAGAAAGCGTCGCACCCCTGACCCAGACTCTGTCACTGACCCCGGCGGGCCGTTTGTTTCATCCAAACGGCTGAAAATGTCCAGTAGTGCCAGCATCCCTGGTCAGAGGAGAACAGCACGGGGAGGAGAAGATGCGACCAGTAAGAAGAAGCAGAAGGACCGAGCTAATCAGGAGAGTAAGGAAGGCAAGAGGCCAGCTGGCAGTGACTCAAAGAAAGGTAGGGCTTTGTGCTATAGGTATGCATTACCATGTCTATCCATTGTTAGCTGGAGAGCTATCTGCACAGGACCTGATGCTTGTTGAGCAGATGGAGTATCTGAGTCAGAGCTCAGGTAATGCCAACACCTAGTGTGATGAGGACTTCTAAATTCCTGGGCATCCCTGTTACTTACCTTTTGTTTAGCTAGCATGTACAGGGTGGAAACTGCTACACAGAACCCAGCTGTTACACTAGGGGTAGGCAACTTGGTGTCCTCCAGATCTTTTGGACTACAACTCCCATCAGTCCCAGCCAGCATGGCCAATTGTCAGGGATTGTGGGAGTTGTCATCCAAAACATTTGGGGGGCAGCAGGTTGTCTACCTCTGTTACGCTGTCTCTGCCCAAGGGGTTTACAGTTGAGTTACACACACAAGATCTTATCTTTATTCTGGATCAATTAATTGGGCATAATTACCACCTGTTGATTACATAGTCACAACTCCCAATGAATTGGAATTAAGTCAGAAATGATAATGTCATCTGATGTATAATAGTGAAATTGCTAGTGATATTTGGAGGTGCTGCCCATGGAACCTTTAGAGTTAATAATCGAGATGATTTGACACTAATTGTATTTCATTGTGACTGATATTACTCTCATCTCCCACAGTATAACATGCAGCATACCAGTTATTACTGCTGCTAATTATTGTAGTGTTGGTGGTGGGAGAGAGCAGGTCTTGAGGCTAACAATTGCCTTCCCTTGGTCTAGATAAAAGCTATCTTACAGCACAATTGTCTAAGTTCAGTTGGGGAAGCGCAGATTAGAATGAGACAACAGGGGGACTCATAGCAATGATTCATTAACTCCTCTTGCTGTAAATCTTCTTAGTGGGTTATTACAGCGATTGGATGTTCAGCCAGCTCAGGCTGGTTCAGTGACTGTTCCATCTTGAATTATTAGTTCAGTTCATATTGCTGCTACTTTGTAGTTTTGTCTTCTGTAATGTTACCAAATGTCCTTGTTTTTACATGCATGCAAACTCGCATTGGCACCTGACAAACCCAGAAAGATAAAAGGATCTGTTGCAGAGGTGTGGTGCATACACAGCAGATCATGCACTATACAGCAACACAGTGGGGAAATGAGCTCGCTGCCAAGGATTGTGAGGAAATAACACAGCTTTATTTTACCATAAATGTTTAGGGAAAGAAGAAAGTTCATTAGCATATCAGCCTCATAACACTAGGCCTTCATATTTCCACTAGCAATAAGAGAAAGAGAGAGGCACACTGACAGGGGTGGGAAATTAGCGTTCACCAAATGAGAGAAGGCACTAGAGAAAGGGGCAAGGCAGGGCTTGGGAGTCTATATGCAACAGGTGGGTGGGGCACAAAAGGGACAGATTTAGTGTGATTTTAGGAGAGAGAAGAATAGTCAAAGCAGTTATATTTCCTTTGTTTCAGTTAAAGGGGAATCCAAAGGACCTCACTTCCCTGGTTGATCGCGGGTACTTGAAAACTCACAGTGGGCATAGACCACCATCTGGTCCACAGTCTTTTGGTCACGAATTGAAAATGGGGCAGATACCCACCTGGATCTGATATATCCAGATGTGGTTCTGATTCAAGCAGTGATGGGGAGACCAAATGACTGGCTAAGCTGGACTCTGGAGCCAAACAGTTTGGTCACAAAAAACAGAATTTGGAATCGAGAGCTGAAAAAATCAGATCTCTCTTTAGACCTTGACTAATCTGAAGAAAATACCAAACACAAAGAGAGCTAAGGGCACTGAGGGGCAGGAGGCAAGGAAATGAAGCCAGCTGAGAGGGAGGGTATGTGGTTGTGCTGGGCTCGAGATCCTGAAAACCCTCAGTGCAATGCCAAAGGCTCCCTGCTTGTCCAAACGGGTTTGCCACTGGGCTTGGAGTCAGCAACTCCAGTGATGTTGCTTTCTCTTTCCCCTGCATAGGCACAGTTTCATAAGATTCCAATAGGCCTGCAAAAGGTCAGTGACCCCAAGTGTGTGGTTGTGTAGCCAGGGTGTCCCAGGCTTAAATACTGAGCTCACAGTGTGATTGGCCTGCGCCACAAATAGAAGCTGGCTGGAGGAGAAGGCTTTCAATGGCTACTAGTCCTGATTGGCTATATGCTTCCTCCAGCATCAGAGGCAGTATGACTCAGTGCACCAGTTGCTGGGGAACGTGGGCAGGAGGCTGCTGTTGCATTCATGTCCTGCTTGTGGGTTTCCTGTGCACACCTGGTTGGCCACTGTGTGAACAGAATGCTGGACTAGATGGACCCTTGGTCTGAGCCAGCATGGCTCTTCTTATGTTCTTAAGCTGCAGTGGGTGCTTCACTATGGGATGAAGCTCTGTCCAGGTATACAAGGCAGCAAGGTGGTTCAAGCAAAAAGGAAGAGAAAGTCTGGCCCTGGAAATGTTTGCTAGGCACCAGAGTAGGACAGAGAGAGTGCTAGGAAGGATCACGAGGAATGGACTAGAAGCCAAGTGATACTTGGAGCTGTGTGAGAGAGAGAATGTGTTCACCCTGGTGGCCCCCAAATGAAACTGAACATGGGGTAGAACAAAGGGATCAATTGCTTGCTTCTGGGAAATGAAAGGGAACCTCAAGGAGGTTCCTGCTACTTGATTGAATTAAAGTGAGCTTACTAAGCATGACAAGAGCCAAGCTTCTGAGAGACAGGTGGAGGTATACAGAAGAAAAGGCCCCGCAAGGGGTACAGAGATGGTACCACCTTCTTTGTGGTCTCTGTGCATCACACATATGGGTTCTTTGACTGGGCTGGTGACTTGGTAGTTTGCATTTGTCCAGAGTTCCTAAACTTTGCATACTGCAGCAGGGGAGCTCCTTTGAATAAGTTGCAGTAGAGGAGACACAGGTCAGTAAACTAAAATTACACAAAAGTTAGGTATTCTGTTTCTCACTGTAAAATAGTATATCTGAAGCCGGAGCGGGCAACCATTTTCTGTTGAGGGTCACATTCCCTTGGGGGTAATGTATCGGGTACAGCATGCTGCCCGAGGCTAGGGCTGGAGTCACCTCATGCTCTTTTTCTCAAGATCACCCCCACCCCCCCCACACAGTGACTGGGTTTGCATGATCACCACAGCCCACTAGTATAACCCTAAAACAGCCCATGGGTTATGTGAGGATTGGGAGGCTCTGGCCCATGAACGATCTAACTGGAGGTTGGCCTTTCACAAAGGTTCTATGGACTTTGAAGAAGCTCGAGTGCAAGGTGAAAGGGAGAAACGTGCCAAGCGAAAAGCACGTCAGATTAATCCTTTACAAGACCATCTTCCATCTGGTAACCTGTGTCCTCACTGTGGGAAGCTGTATGGATCTAGAATTGGCCTCCACAGTCACTTACGGACCCATCGCTAGAGTCTACACAATTTTCTTTAGAATTCTCCTCCTTTTAAAATCTCGTTTTTGTAAATTTTCTTTTTTATCCTGGAAGACAATTTTACTCAGTCACGAGTGATTGACTGACTGGGAGGGAGAAAGTCTTGCTATTTGTCAGTAGCAGTACTCTCCAACCTTGGGTCCCCAGATGTTTAGTTGTAGGACAAAAACATCTGGGGACCCAAGGTTGGAGAACACTGGTATAGAGGCTTGTTTTTAAGTGTGGCAAGTGGCGGCTTAACTGTCTTGTCCTGCTCTCTGCTGTGCTCTGCTGTGTCACACGCTAACGGTGAAAGGGGAAGTGGGTGACTGAGTCACATATAGAGCTCTGGCTACTCTCGCTTGAGGAACCTCATCCATATAGTGATATGACAGTGTAGCTGTGGAGGAGGCAGAGTTATGGGTGGGGCGACAGCAGCAGCACCAGGCTGATCTGTCTGAAAGCATACTTGCACCCCCAACCCCATCATGGGGTGGGGTTACCCTTGAAGACGGTTCGGAAGCTACAGCTGGTACAGAACGCGGCGGCTCGCCTGGTTAAAGGCAGCCGCCGGCGGGATCACATCATGCCAGTGCTGAAGGAGTTGCACTGGCTACCAGTTGCTTGCCGAACCAAATTCAAAGTGTTGGTTTTGACGTTTAAAACCCTATATGGCTCCGGTCCAGTCTATCTCAAGGAGCGTCTCCAGCAACACCCAAGTGGGCCGCTCAACAAGATCTGCCACGGATGGCCTTCTCCTTGTCCCTTCAGCCAGAGCAGCTAGACTGGTGGGGAAGAGGACCTTTTCTGTGGCGGACCCCGTACTGTGGAACTCTCTCCCGAGTGACCTCCGCCATGTCCCCTCTCTGCTGAGCTTCCGTCGCTCATTAAAAACCTGGTTGTTCAGGCGGGAATATGGGGTGGGTTAAGATTTTAAAATTTTTATATTGTTTTAAATGTATTTTATTGTTTTTATTCTGTGTACATCGCCCAGGGTGGCCGGTTGCCAGCCAGATGGGCGATAAATAAATATAAATAAGAAATAATAATAAATAAATAAATCATACATCATTAATTTCATTCAAAAGTTGTCAGAGAGCACATTTTTCAAGGGATGTCTCCTCTCCCCCCCAGTCAAGTCCCCACAAATGTGATGCAGGCCTTCTTCCTGTGTGCAGTGAGCAAGAGGGAGGCACGGACTTTTGTTTCTCTCTCTCGAGGTGCTGAAGTCATAAGCTGATATTTATTTATTTTATTTATTTATTACGTTTCTGTATTGCCCAATAGCTGAAGCTCTCTGGAAGGAGAACGTGAGATCAGGATAAATGACAAATCTTGTGCACAAGTTACAATACTGTAATAACGGGATTTATAAAATACTGTAAAACATGGCTTAAAATTGCACAATGAAAGGTGCAAATAAAAAGTAACACAATATATAAAACACTATAAAACATAAATTGTAAAACAAAGCTAACTACTCAAATTACAAAGGCAATCTGTAGAATTTAACAGATTACCTTTGTAATTTGATACTATAATGCTTGTAACAGGATAGAGAGGTCTTTTGCCTTGTCCTTAACTCTAGTATATTTTTTAGAAGTTGGTTAGAAAATTGGCTTTTATCTGCACCTTTTGCTGTATAATTTTAGCTACCGGTATGTTTTACAATTAATGAGTTACAGGCAGTCCCCAGGTTACAAACGAGATCCGTTCGTAAGTCTGTCTTTAAGTCGAATGTGTCGTAAGTCGGAACAGAAGCCGTGCAATGTTTTCAAAGTGTCACAAAGTATAGTGTGTGCGTTCGAAAGTATGAACCATTGTATTTAACTCAGATTTTTACATATATGGTGGTCCGTTCTTAAGTATGAGTTGCCCATAAGTCGGGATGTCCCGTTCGTAACCTGGGGACTGCCTGTATAGTGTGTTATAGTGTTTGATATATTGTATTACTGCTTTTTACTTGCACTTTTTGTTGTGCAATTTTAAGCCATGTTTTCTAAATGTTTTAAAGTATTTTATAAATCGCAGTATTATATTATTGTTAGTTATGTGTAAGATTTGCAATTTGTCCTGATCTCTTATTCTCCTTTGGTTTTTATTGGTCAGGAAATTATCTTCTTTGTTTAACCTTTTATAACCTGATATTTAATTATTTATTTCCTGCCTTTTTTTCCTACAAGGAACCCAAGATGGCTTACATAATCCTCCTCCTCTCCATTTTATCCCCACAACAGCCCTGTGAGGTAGGTTAGGCTGAGAGTCAGTGACTGGCCCAAAGTCGCCCAGTGAGCTTCCTGGCCAAGTGGGGACTAGAACTCGGGTCTGCCCAGTCCAGCACTCCAACCGCTATGCCACAAGTTACTTTCCCCTGTGTGCCACTGCCATCACCTTCCTCTCAGGGTGTGAAGGACTGCAGCCAGTCCTTGGATTCTGGACAAGAGTTCAGAGGCTGTAAGCTGCCAGCCGCGATTCTGTCGTCCCGGTATCACCTCACTCTGAACCTGGCCTCGGCCTCAGATACGAATTAGCAGGGAACCTGCAGAGAAACTACACCCCCCCCCCCCAGTGTAAGGGAAAGTGAAAGAAAGTTTATTTGAGTTAGTCAGTTACAAATTAGGTGGGAAGAGAAGGGAGTGAAATTGACAGAATGGAATACCTTTGCTACACACAGTCAGAGCTACAAAACAACAAAGCTAAATCTCAGGCTAGAGTACCCAGGCGCTTACACATTATCTTGGGGGTTGTTCTTCCTGGGACTTGCCTCAGCCACAGTCCCCTGCTCCGCACTTCCTTGTGTCCAGAACAACAACAAAACCCAGAAGCCATGACTGAAGGTATCGATTTTCTCCCGCTCCTTCCTTTGATAGCCCGACTGTCACTTGTCCAATCAGGATTAGTTTCATCTGGGCTAGGCAGGGGAGGGGGTGGCTCCTAGGTGTCAGAAGGGTGAATTCCTGACCATACCTAGAGTGCTTGGGGGACATTTGCATGCAAATACCGTACGTCCTAGACTCTGAGGCGACCCAGAGCCATTGAGAGAAACTACCGTATGTACATTCACAGGAGGTTCTCAGCCTCCAGCTGGGATTACACTTATCTACATGTATTTGGCAGGACAGGACATGGGGACACCACACCACAAGCTTTTCTTCACACAGGGTATCCAGGCAGCAGTGGGCAGTTCTGCAGTGATGCACTTCTTAAAGGAATGTAACCTGTGGAGGGCCTGTTCCAAAGTTAGGAGCAAAAGAGTTGTATGTCTGGCATTTTGGGAAATGGCTGCAGCCAGCAACTGCTCTGATGGTTCATGGCAAAGCAGCACACCTCTCCTATGTTTCTTTGATCACTAGAGCCTTTCCCTGGTCTGGAACGGGTAGAGCCCAATTGGCAGAGTGAGTCTGAGGAGGGTAAGTCAGAGGGGTGCATGCCTAAATGGGGCTTAAGTATTGAGCCACCTAATCTGTTCTCACCATATGTCCATCTCACCACTATAGTGGCTTTTTTCCCTTTGGGCCTGAGGATTGTTTCCCTAACAAGCAATCTAACAAGTGGTAGACAGCTAACAGCCTACCAAGCTGTAAAAGTAGCATAACAAAGAAGTGATGCCTTGACTGTCCTAGAGAACAAAGCTTTCTGACTGCTTCAATAGAGTGGGGGTGACCCTGATACTGGCCCTTTTGAGACATGAAAAGCAAGTACTAAGATCAAGAGGGCACAGGGTCAGGGCACAGAACGGCTCAGCTCCTGCAGTCTCAAGCATGTCTGTGTCTCTTCCCATGGACGAGAGGAGTGTTTAGGGATATCTCTGTCTACTTCAAGGTTGGATGTGCATGAGAGCCCAAGAACTGCTGTGCTGGGTCCTGCCAGTGATCCACCTAGCTCAACATCCTGCTGACTGACAGTTGTCGTATTGATGGTTTCGGGCAGGGTGGTACAGAAGTGGGGCATGTTAGTGCTATCCATCTCATGATCATTAATTTCCCAGCAACTGATACTCTAATACATAATATTTGGAATTTATATAACAGCTTAGACTCTTCAAAGTGATCCACATGCATCATTTGCATAATTCTTACAACTGTCCTGTACAGTGGTAGCCAGTGTTTTTATGCTCATGCTGCAGATATGGAACTGAGGCTGAGAGAGAGTGGCTTGCCCAAAGTCACCTAGTAAGTTCATGACTGAGGTGAGATATTCTTTGAACTGGGGTGGTCTTGACTCACAGCTTATGCACTGCACCAGCTCCCAGCATCCTGTTAACACGCTGTTTCTGAAAATGAAGGTTTTACTTTGGGCTACAACGGCTAACAGTTTGTGCTAGTTGCCACGCTAGCATCATGTGCAGCAGTGAGTTCCATGTGTTGGTTATGCCATGTGTTAAAAGAATGCGCCCCACTTGCACTTTGTTAAATATTCTACCTTATTTCAAGTCCTTCACTCCAAGTTGAAAACCTGGCAGTTCACTCAGGTGCTTTGGATCAACAAGTGAGAGACTGACATTACATGTTCCCCCATTTATTTCCTAGACCTGCTGCTGGACTGGAAGCAGAATGACCATGAAGTCATTGTAAAGCTGAACGTGGGCAGTGGGGTCCCAAGGCTGGAGGAAGTGGATACATCTTTCACAGACACCAATTGTGTCGTAAGGTTACCTGGTGTGTGACACAGGCTTTCTTCATTTTTCTGTAGCTCTTAGTTAATATCTCAGCACAGGAGAGTGAGCTTCTCCTTTTTCTTTTCTTTTCTTTTTTTTAACAGTTGCTTCCTTTGTTCAGTGTCTTGTGACCACCATTAGAAACTGTCCTTCCTAAAGCAAAATGAAAAGCAGGTCAAAATGGAGTGGGAGAGAGAATCAAATAAGAAGTGTAGCAGCAAAATTGTGCTAGATGTGGACATGCAGGAACTTCAGTCTCCCAGCCTTGCCGGGAATAAGAAGACCACAGCCTACCTTTCTGTGCAAAGAATAACAGAAAAGTAGGCATTTACATGCTGAGTTAACATGCAAGAGATCTATTGCCCAGGGCGACACTTGGGTGCTGGAAAAAAGGCGCATTGGTGATTTTTCTGGATGAGGTTCTCTGGTTCACAGCTCTATGTAGTGAGTGAAGAGAACAGTATTCTTCCTGCAGTGTAGCTCATGTGACAGGGATTTTAGGGAGGGAGCTCTTCATCTGGCTGGAAGAACTACCTGATGCAGAAACGGGGTGGGGAGGGTGGGAATCAGGCTAGTCAGACATCTCAGGAGATTAAAAACAAATACTTGAGGCTTTATTTAGTTGCTGCTTCAGATGCCACAGTCTTTAAAATGCCTAGCTCATTAGGTTGGGGGCTTGTTACACTCCACTGGCATAACTGTTTGTGATAGCAAATAAAGAGGAACCAGGCTTCTCAAGCCTCTGGGGGAAGAAGGGGCAGAGGAAGGATCAAGAGCTCTGGAAACATACTTGGCAGTGGTCATACCATGGAGAGCAAAATGTGGAATTTATTGTGGAGTGCAGCAGCTTGTGCAGGATCCTGAGAGACGTAGGTTTTTGTTCATTTCAAAACGAAACAAAACATGAGCCCTACCCCATAGAGCTGCAGAAATAAGCCCAAAAGCATGTTGTTAGGTATCTTTGCTATTAAAAACATACTTGGCATACAGGAAATAGCAGAAGTCTGGGTCAGGAGATGCCAGTGCTTAGGGAATAGGTTTCACTTGGCACAATTATTAGCTATGCTCCAAAATGGAGTACAGATGAACAAATAAAGCTACTGTGCAAATGGTGTGAGATATGCTGCACCGGTGAACCAAATCTATGCATAGGTTTATTCCTAATGCACAGTGTTGTGAAACTGGAAAGCTAAGTGTACAGTTCCAGAGCCCTTGTCTCATGAGAAGAGTACAGCACTGTCCTGGTTATTCAAGCATAGGTGTTCTTCTCTTTCGGCCAGGCTGTGGCTTGGCAGGAGCATTATGGACATAATCAAGTTCTTATAGTGCATCTCAGCAGGCCTTCTAGCCTAGTACTACGTGTGATGACTTGCAGTGGCTTTCCCAAGGGCTCAGGTAGAGTTCTTTCCCAGTCCTGATCCCTGCGATCCATTCACTGGAGAGGCCAGAGACTGCACGGATGCCTTGTGCTGTAGTGCTTGTGCTCTCCTACTTAGTGGTGGACCCTCCATTTGTGCCATATTAGGGAGGGAAAGTGGACGATATAACCGTAAGACTTTTGTCTTATACTGTCTTCCCCCGACCCCTCAGATGGCCGCCAGTGGAGCTGCCAATTCTACGCAGAGATTGAAAGCTCCTGCAGCAAAGTCCAGCACAAGAAGGGCAATATCCTACAGTTGGTACTGCAAAAGAAGATCCCATTGCACCATTGGGCTTCGCTCTCGGTAAGGTTCAGCTTGTTCTCTCCCATCCACGCAAGTCCCATTCATTTTGTGGGCCTACTCTAAGTAGGACTAACTTTGAATATAACCCAGTGTCTGATCAGAGCTTGCTCCTCCCCCTATTCAATATAGTAATTTTAAGCCTGGTTTAATGCCATATTTCCAGAAGCGCTGCAAAGAAGGCTCAAGGGAGCAGACTAAGAGGGCTGCGTGTAAGGAGAATGGCAAGGAGAAACCCCCTTCTATGGGGGAAGTATCTGAGGAGCCCCAGCCTGATAGCACCATGGAACCGTCCAGGGGCAAACGAGAGCCCTCCAACCCAAAGCGAGCCCCTGGGAGGAATGAAACCACAAGAGGGAAGAACCCAGTCAGCTTGGGGCTGCCAGCTGGCCCTATTTTCCAAAGGGCAGTGTGTGTCAACACCATTGTGTCTGAGGAGGAAGGGAGCAGCAGCAGCATAGGCGGCACGGGGCCTTGTGAGAAAGTTGGCAGCCAGAGGAATGGCCGTGGAGCCCAGGGAGATGCTCTGTTGGACATAAAGGTGAGCAGGGGAGAGGGTGTGATGCTCTGAGGTCTTTTGGCCCAAAGCTGGGATCTTGCTGTTTGTTTGTCCTTGAGTCCTGTGCCAAAAGGGACAGTAGACCACATCCTTACTCTGTGGCATGGCTGGGGATCAGGGGTCTCTTCTAGTGTTTGCAGGTCAGGTGACTTACAGATGGGAGCATATGACACACAAGCTCTCTGGCATGCCTCAGAGTTAAACATCCTGCAGTAGCCATCTTTGCATCTTACTGTGTCCCTTGCTCTTCTCCCTACGTTGCCAGGCTGACAACCTGGAGAGGGTGTTGTTGCCCATGGAAATGCAGTTGCCTTCAGCCCCTGCAGACACGTTGCCCTATCAGCATGGGCCCTGCCCAGAGAAGAGGATCTCCCTGCCAGCCAGTTTCTCTGAGGCTCCACAGGGGCCAGAAGCTGTGTCTGCCTTCAGCGAAGGCCTCTCCTCCTCTCTACCATCCAGAGACACTGAGAAGGGATGCTGGTCCAAGGACGGCGATGCTCTAGAGGCTGTTGCTAATGGTGAGGAAGGCTGTGGGGCCCTGCATCTTGGGGTGGGGGGCGCAGGGGTTGCCCAACTCTCTGCTTAAGTTTATATTAATCCAATCTATAGAATAGGAATAGACCCTTACCCTTTCTGTAGACAAAAACTGGGTATGGACAAGGACTGTGTTTTGTGCAGTTCACTAGAAGTACCAAATTTGGAACTGAGTGGAGAATTCAGCATCTTGAGAAACTCTGCTTTCATTTTTAAAACAACTTGCTAGCCCTTATAGGGGAAGGTCTCTAGCTCAGCGGTAGAGCACATGCAAAAGGTCCCTGGTTCAGTCCCCCCGCATTACCAGGTGGGGATGAGAAAGACACACACACTTTCTGAAACCCTGGAGTGCTGCTGTCTGTTGGGGTAGATGATACTGAGTGAGATGGGCCAATGGTCTGACACAGTATAAGGCTGCTCCTTTGTTCCTAAGTTTATGCCCAGGCTTGAAAATGTTTGAGCAACTAGAAAATGGCCATAGCTGGGAAAACTTCTGCCTGAGGGGTGTTACCTGTCAGAGGAGGTGGTACTGGGCTAGATGGCCCAGTGCTCTGACTTGGTATAATGTTTCTGCCCATACAGGGCCTAATAAAGTCTCAGAAGCTGGGGTGTGGGGTGTGAGACTGAGGGTGTGTAATGGTCTCCATTTGGAAGAGGTGGCAGGATCAATGCTCTGCATAGTTCTTTGGAGCTCCCTGTGATTCTCCTGTGACCTGCCTCCAGAGATAACCTCATTTATGAATTTAGGTCATGTATTGGTCTCTCTGGATCTTTAGTCACATTTTATGGCTTACTCTTGCTGGGGGTGCTGCAGAGGCTTTATTCAGGGCACTCTTCCTCCTCCTCCTCCTCCTATTATCATCATCATCATCATCATCATCGTGTTTGCTTTTTTCCCTCCCAGAACCAGAGCCCATTGTGACTCTGACATTTGTGAAGAATGACTCATATGAGAAAGGGAATGATTCTATGGTGGTGCATGTTTATGTGAAGGAGATTCACAAGGATATGTCCAGGGTGCTGTTTCGAGAGCAGGATTTCACTCTAATGTTCCAGACAAGGTATGGCAACTCCGGATGGGGTAGGCAAACTGTTCTTCCTTCTAGAACTGGATGGTGCCAGTTATCACAGTATGCCAGGGCTGGAAGTTAGCTGGAATTGACACTGGGGAAGGTCTGGCTCCCGTGTCAGCGTTGGGTGCGCCGTGTTGATCTTCCAGCTTGTATCTGAATTGTTGCCTTTCTTTTCAGTGATGTCAACTTTCTGCGACTGCATCCAGGCTGTGGCTCTCATACAATATTCAGGTGGCAAGTAAAACTTAGGTATCAAACTTTCTCAAGTTCTTCTTATGTTGTCTGTCACTATGACGGCTTTATTTTCCTAATATGCAACAGGCTGGCGCTGTATCATAAATCCAACAACCCCCCTAAAACCACTCCATTCTTTGGCACAGACACCAACCTTTGATCTAGCACACATGGCTGGTCAGCCAGGCTTAAGACCCGTGGATGTGTGCCGTCTGGACTCTCTCATTTTTATTTTTGCTGTGGGCAGAGGACATTCTCCCCCGACTCCACTTCCCTACTGTGCCACATGGGTGAAAGAGTGTCAGTAGTATGAACTCTATTAGTCAGAAATGTAATGCTGGGGATCCCTAACATAGGAACCCTCTTAGAGAAGGTACTTTTTACTTTCCCAAGTAATAGAAGCAGCAGAGTACTCTGCAGACTACATCTCCCATAATGTGTAGCAGTTATTTGCCCTCTTTGGTTATACGCCTGCTGTTCTCTGATCTAATTGTCCTACCCCTGCTGGGTTGCCTTGCAGGAATCTCATAGAGCCAGACCTGTGCACATACAACTTCACCACCGCCCGCATCGACATCTGCTTGAAGAAACGGCACAGTCAGCGCTGGGGGGTCCTGGAGGCTCCTGCCACACGAGGTCTGCACCTTGGCTTTTTAGAGCTCACCCTGCTGGGATTCCTTGGACGTGGCAAGGAGGGGAATTGCAGGACAGCAGTCAGTGCGAAGATTGGGAATTACTGGCGGGTGGGAGGAACAGTTTGGGCTGCTGCTTGTATTATTTGATTAACTTAATTTGGGGGTGAGGACGAGACTTGATATATTGAAGTCTACTGGGGTCCAGTTGGTTCAGGTTTAGAGCTGGCTCTTCAGCAGATCTCTTTGCACCTTTAGTTAAGCAAGGGAGGAGAACGGTGCCATTACACAGCAACAATCCAGACAGAGATGGTGGTGAACAGCATTCCCCTTGCCTTCAGTGTACATGGTGCTGCTAACCGCAAGCCCACTTTTCCCCCTTTTTAAGGTGCAGTGGGTGGTGCGAAGGTTGCCATGCCAACAGGCCCTACCCCCCTGGATAAAAGCCAACCTGGGAGTAACCAGCACCCGCTGTCCACCAAAGAGGAGGCACGAGTGGGTGAGAAGGAGAAGCCGCAAACAGAGGACAGCGCCCTGGACGGTGTAGATTCTCAGACAGTGTCTGAGCATGTGCCAGTGAAGCAGGAGCCACTTGTGCACTCGGTGAGAACTCATGCCTGTCACTGGGGTTCCCGTTCCCCAGTCTCCTGGGCTCTGACATAGACAGGCAGACAAGCTATTGAAGAAGCAGGGAAAGTGAAATAAGGGAGGAACTACGGTACTTCAGTTCTGAGTCTACATCTTGCATGGATGGTGAAAATGGCAAGCCAGGGTAACGAATGAGGTCACACAGTAAAAGGTTGCTTGTGGGTGGGGAGGTGTTTCTGCTCTCTGGTGTCCTCCCCACCGATTATTTCTAAACTTGGAGCCTTTGAAAGTGTGGATCAATCTGCCTGTCAGTTGGCCTCATCCTTACCTTCAAAGCGCTCCCTTCTCAAGTGGGGAGACTGCCCCCAGGGCAAGGAGGGCTAGCCAGGAAGGGGTGTTGCTAGTAGCATGCCTTCCTGGCCAGCACTCTGTCTGAGCTGCCACTCTGCATGGAGGGGAGGCCTCATCTGTGTGGAGCAGCAGGAAGCTCATCTCTCTTTCTTCCTTGCAAGCCTAGGCTTGGCAGCAGCAAGGGAGCCAGGAGGAGTGTAGGGAATACCCAGGCTGGGGGAGGTAGGGCAGGCTGGCCAGGCAGGGGGCGGCTACAACCAAGCCTGTCGATGGCCTCACTGGGCTGTGTGTGTGTTCTCCCTCTGCTCCTTCCCCCTCCCTTTTCTTCTGTGCCTTGAGTTCTTTGAAAAACATTTTTCTACTTCTGCACTCATATGAAAATGAGTTCACTGTTAGCACCTAGGAACTACACTCAGTGCCGTAAGATTCACATTCCTGCCAAGGAAAGTCTCATCAGAATTAATGCAGGATATTAACACAAGAATTGCTAGGCTGGGTCCATCTAGCCCATCCTTCCTCTAGCCTGGTGCCCTCCAGATGCGTAACTCCCCTCATCCGTGGCCATCTTAGGATGAGGGGAGTTGTCAGCACCAGCACAAACTCTCCTGCTACCTTAGGCAGAAGAGCACACACCCACTGCTGCCGCCTGGTATTTCAGCCACCGTGCACCCCCATTGCTGCCACGTCCCTCCCTCCTATCCCCCTTCTTGTCCGTTACGTCTCCCTCCCTCGCCCTACCTACCCCATTGCTGCCGTTGCTCTTAGCAAGCAGTGGGCAGGTGAGCTGTTCAGAGAGTTGCATCAGCCAGAAAAGCAACTGACACAGCTTTTCTGAGAACCGGGCAGGCTCAAATGCCTGACTCTGAAGAAGGGCCCCTCACAGCCAGGCATTGCTTGACTCTGAGGGGTCCTTCCTCAGAGTCGGGCATTATAGGAGAAGGGGTGTCCCTAGGGATTGCCTGTAACATGATCTTCAGAGAGGTTGCCCGCCTTCCAGCCACTCGCGCTGAGAGGATCCTCAGAGTGGGCAGCATCAATGGGGTAGGGAAAGGGGTGGGAGACACGACAGGGGCAAAGGGGTGGCTGCGCTGATGGTATGTGGTGGTGGTGGTGGCGGCAGCAGCAGCAGGTCCTTCTAGCAGGTGGAGGGAACACACAATTTGCCACTCCACTGCCTCAGGCGGGGGATTCTCCCTGCCTCATGAGAGGGCTGACCTTGGGAATTGTAGGCCAGCATAAGGCACCAGGTTGGGAAAGGCTGATCTAACCCAAGAATTGGGTTCCGACAGTGGCCAGCTAGATGCTTCCGGGGTCATTTCTAAGTAAGGACAAGGTGGTTGATAGCCATCCTCTCTTTATCCTCAGCATCAGGCAATTGGAGACATGCAACTGATAAGACCCAGTCATCCATGTTTGGGTGCAATTTTTGCTGAGTGATCAAAACTACTTACCCAGCCTTACATTTGGTGTGAATTAGCTGTTTGTGGGCTAGGAGCAAGGACTGGGGTTGTGGGCAAGAGAGGGGATGGTATAGGGAAAAAGAGGGGTGATGACCAATAGGAGCAAGAGTACAGGGACAGGACAGGGAGCTTGGCAACCAATGGAAACTTACTCCTTGACTGCTAGAAGTTTCTTCCCCTCCAGCCCAAGCCGACATGCATGGTCCCCCCAATGACTCACAGCCCTGTCAGCAGTGAAAGTGTGGAGGAGGAGGAGGAAGAGGAGGACAAGAAGGTGTGCCTACCAGGCTTCACAGGGCTGGTGAACCTGGGCAACACCTGCTTCATGAACAGTGTTATCCAGTCCCTCTCCAACACCCGGGAGTTGCGGGACTACTTTCATGGTAAGCTGTGTCTTGGGCCAGGCAGGGGTTCTCTGTACCTACTCTGGTCTTTGCCTTCTACTTTCCAGGGCAGTGACCACAAGAGCCCTCACCCTTTCCCTTTTGTATGCCTCCTAGATCATTCCTTCGAGTCTGAAATAAACTACAATAACCCGCTGGGAACTGGGGGGCGCCTGGCTATTGGCTTTGCTGTGCTTTTGAGGACACTCTGGAAAGGCACACACCACTGCCTTCCAGCCTTCCAGACTGAAGGTAAGGCACCCTGTTGAAGTGTATGCAGGTTGAGAGGATGAGCTGCTTTTTAGCAGCGTGAGGCTATGCATGTCGCCACACACACATGTTACTTTGCTGCCCAATGTTCTGTCATACTCTAGAGCAGGCTTCCCCAGCTTGATGCCTTCCAGATGTGTTGAACCACAACTCCTTTGCTGGCTGGGGATGCTGGAAGTTGTAGGCCAACACATCTGCAGGGTGCCAAGATGGGGAAGGCTGCTCTAGTGTGACTGGGAAACAAAACTTAGGATGGGGCTACGCGGATTGGAGCAGGCTTGATACTTGGAGGCTGGGCATCACCAGGGGGGCAGGGAACAGGTTTAGACCCCATCCTGATTGTTTCCATGAGAACTTCCCTTTACTTTCTCTCATGTGTATGGATGGTTGCCATAAACGTCTTGCAGAGTGCTTCTGTTCAGGCCACTGCTGGCCGTAAAAGGAAAACATGCCCACTCTCCCTGGTACTGGGGGGGTCTGGCACTCACTGACGGATCCCTCAAGGGTTGCAGTGTGCATGTGAGTCCTGATCCCCCTGAGATAACACTGTGTGTGCACATGCCTGCGCACATGTACACACACGCGCGCACACACTATATGCAAGCTCTCCCTCCAGACACAACTGCCTGTTGGTAATGATGGGCATTTTATTAGTTAAGAATAAATTGGAATTAATACTGAGAAATTATGTTTTGTGTCCTCTGACTGGAAAGCAGTTTGGATGCCTAGACACCCACCCACAGCACCTGTTTAGTTTCTTGAGCAGCAAGCCTCTGGGATTTGTCCAGCCTTGATCTCTAGGCTGTGCTCATTCCTGAAGCCACTCATTCTTACCTTACTGTACAGCCCCAAAGTTCTTCCAAATACATTCCCATCTCACTCGGCTTTTCTGCTCTTTGGGAGGGAAGGTGGGGTTCCCACTGGCAATACCAAGCAGATCACTGGCTGCTGTAACACCCAACTATTCCTGCAGGCGATTGTGGCCAGCAAGGCCAGCCAGTTCACAGGCTATGCCCAACATGATGCCCAGGAATTCATGGCTTTCCTGCTGGATGGGCTCCACGAGGACCTGAACCGCATCCAGACCAAGTCATACGCAGAAACGGTGGACTTGGACGGACGGCCAGACGAGGTGAGCCTTCTAGTATTAAGGGGGCCAGATGGAAGCAGGGGAGGGCCTGGGCTGTCGAAACAGTTGCTCGCCTCTTCTTTTGCTCTTTCACTGCTAGGTTGTTGCAGAAGAGGCCTGGAAGCGGCACAAAACGAGGAACGATTCTTTCATTGTGGACCTGTTCCAGGGCCAGTACAAATCCAAGCTGGTGTGCCCTGTGTGCTCAAAGGTAGAGTGCCAACCCTCTGGGTTCCCTGGTTGCTGCCCAGCTCTGAGCATCCTGAGGGGCCACATGCCTGTATCCGTGGATGCGTTTCCACTGCTTGGTATGGCACAGGGGGCAAGGAGATGGTTTCTGCCCGTGGAGTTAGTGACAAGGCTCATTTTATTGCAGTTCTGCATTACCTTAGCTCGTTCTCCTTTGCTCCCCTGTCCCTGTGGCTGGCTGTCAATGGCTTTGGTGCTCCTTTCCTACTGACATTTTTGCCTGGCCACCTCCTTACTCTGGCCCGTATCCTCTAAGCCCAAAGCCCCTGTCTCTGTTTCTCCGGATTTTGTCAATGCTCCTGGCACATGCTGAGTACCAAGTCTTTTGTTTGCAGGTATCCATCACATTTGATCCCTTCCTGTATTTGCCGGTCCCCCTACCCCAGAGGCAGAAAGTGCTGACCGTCTATTACTTTGCAAAGGAACCCCACAATAAACCTGTCAAGGTAAGAGAAGCATCCTACCTACAAAATCCATTCTTCATCTTGTGCTGCAAACACCTTGGATCGGTCTCCGTGTCGTGAATGGTCTTGAGCGCCAGAGTTTCCTGAAATTTTTCAACAGGACATACCAGTGGAAATCAGTCTTTCAGGACCAAACCAGTTGTGACAGTGGCAGTTCCGTGTGTTTTAACCCAAGTATCCCTCAATCACATAGAAGCATAGGGGCTTGGGGATGCCTCTGACTACCAGTTGTTAGGGAACACAAGCAGGAAGGGTGTGTGCTATTTTGTGTTCATGCCCTGCTTGTGGGCTTCCCAAGGCATCTGATTGGCCACTGTGGGAACAGTGCTGGTCTGATCTAGTATGGCTCTCTTTATGTTCTCCTGGAGCACTGGGGGTGGGTGGGTCTGATTTTAAGGCACAAAAGGGACACGCTTGTTAGAAGAGCTAAACCCTCCTCCTTCCCCACGGCTTACCTCCCTGCAGTTGGTTGCCTGAGCCGCTCCTTTCCCCTGCTGAGCTCTGATACTGGAAGTGAGTCTAACAGAGAGAAATGTGCCATGGGGTGGGGGTAGAGGAGAGAAACTGTGGTGTGGGTTCAATAACTACCATCACACATGTACCTGTTTTGCTCTTAATAACCATTATTATACTCCCCCACTCCCTGTTTCCTTCGTAATTATGTCAGATCCCAGTTTAAGCATTCAGGCCCACCATTGCATCTAGTTTGGCCCTTATTCTGCTTAATTTGAGGCAGGGCTCAGCCTTTGATGTGCCTTTGACTGTATGTGGAGAATAGGTAAGGGCTCTCAGGGCACAGGGGAGATGGCACACACGTGGATTTAGGTTTGATACCTGATTTAGCTACTGGGACCTGCTGGCTCCAGTAACCCAGTGTGCAGCTGCTGTGAAAAAGGCAAACTCCATGTTATGCATGGTGTGGAGAAAGTGGATAGGGAGAGGTTTTTCTCCCTCATAATACTAGAAACCGGGGTCATTCCATGAAGCTGATTGGTGGGAGATTCAGGACAGATAAAAGGAAGTGTTCCTTCACACAGTGCTTGGTTAAAGTATGGAATTCACTTCCACAAGATGTAGAGATGGCCACCAATCTGAATGGCTTTAAAAGAGGGTTGGACAAATTCATGGAGGAGAAGGCTATCAATGGCTACTAGTCCTGATGGCTGTATGCTACCTCCAGTATCTAGAGGCAGTATGCCTATGTACCCCAGTTGCTGGGGAACATGGGCGGGTGGATGCTGTTGCACTCATGTCCTGCTTGTGGGTTTCCCGTGGGCAGGTGGTTGGCCACTGTGTGAACAGAATGCTGGACTAGATGGACCCTTAGTCTGATCCAGCAGGGCTCTTATGAACTAAACCAGAAATGAAAGTTTTATCTACCAGATCTGTTCAGAAGAGTGCTGTTGCTCTGTTATGAGTCCTTCGATTGCTGCTACTAGTATAAAGTGCTGTGATTTAACACTTATTTAGTGCCACATTCCCAGTGGTATACACAGAACCTAGAACTGGTGCAGTCCATTGGGATTTGAAAGTGGTGGGAAGAGATCAGGGATTGACTTGTAAGTGTTAGTGGGGTGGGGAACCCCTTGACGGGGAGGGGGTGGCACAGAGGCAGAGCTATGCAGTGCTTCAACTCTGTCTGCTGTTGGTTCTAGCTCCTGATTAACTTTCCCATGGGTTAAATCATAGAAAAAGGTTCTGCACCCCTGGACTAGTAGCTGGTAAGAAGAAGTAGGTGTTGATGGGGAGACTGGGGAAATCACTGGCATGGCTATGCACCCTGATATGCCCACCCCAATATGTGCTCTCTCTCAACAGTTCCTGGTGAGCATCAGCAAGGAGAACTCTACTGCCATGGAGGTATTAGACTCGGTGTCGCATAGCGTGCGGGTGAATCCTGAGAACCTGCGCCTGGCTGAGGTGGGTGATGAATGCCTTTATACAGGAATGATAGCTGAGTGTTGTCCGTCTAGTCTCTTGTGTCTGAAAACAGCAGGAATTGCTACCTGATCTATGTGTGTGCTGTCGTAGTCACAAAGTTGCAAGTAGGGCCTAGAGGAGTTGAGGTGTGTTGTCCTGTGGGTGGATAGGGGCTTCCTGCCATTCTGGTAGCTTCCAGTTTAGTTTATTAAATCTATATATCCCTTCACACAACCAAAAGGAATCCTGCACTAATTTACAAAAAAGAATTAAATGCCAAAAAAGGTATATAATAGCATATTCATTAAAACCATCCAAAAAACCACCTAACCTCTGCCCCCATTCAGCATAAGAATGAACAATAAAAATAGCCACCAAGGCCAGACCATTAAACTATCCAAATGCCCAGGAGAAGAGAAAACGTCTTCACCTAGTGCCAAAATGATGACAAAGTTGGCATCAGGCAAGCATTTCAAAATTGTGGAGGTCTTATCACAGAAAAGACCACTACAACCTCCAGAGCGTTTATTTGTTGTGGATGCATTGCCCTTTTTATAGTACAAGTTTTAGTTGATCTCATCTGGCCATGGCAGCCAAAGTTTTTGGCAGATAAAATTCCCCCAAGGTTTTTGTGCAAAATTTCACCTCTGCCCTTCCCTCCACTCTCATTCCTGACCACCTCATTGGTGCTCTAACCTGCAGCCTCCAAAATTCCCCTTGAGTGCCAACACAGAGAACTCCACCTGTTACTATTTTGTGTAGGATAATCCCCCTCCTCCTTACTGGGACTCACATGCAAATATATTTCTTACTTGCCCCCCAAAAAGGTCAAACCACAGAGCAACTGTTTCTCTGTTCAAGACTTAATTTGTGCTGGGGTAAACCTTGGCATCTGTTTATCAAGTCCAAGTGCTGGAATATATGAGGAAAACTGCCTCTGAGCATGTAGAGCTGTATTTTCCTAATTCCTGGGACACTTACAGCCTATCTACTCTTCTCATCTCTCCCACAAGCTTACAGTGAAGGATCCGGACTTAAATGGATCCTAATGGCATAAGACTGTCACATGGGCCTGAGTCCCACCACCTCTCCCTTCTTGGAAAATTGCCCCCAACTCCTTCCCTTTCTCCTCCCTCCCCAGCAAGTTTTCCATCCATTCCCCCCCCCCCCCCAAGTCTAGGGCTACATTGCTCTAGGAACCTTTTCTTACGATGAGGGCTGAATCCAGAGAGTCCCTCCTTTTCCCTTCACAAAGAAGACATCCCAAGTACCACCACCTTTCCAGCGGTCTGTCTCTCTTTCTCCTCCCAGTACCTCTTCCTGACGCGTTGCTTTGCCTGGTGAGGCTTCACTGCCACAAGCACAATCCTATTACTAATTTTGATCTCATTGTCTGAGTGTGGATCTTTATGTTGCCAAAAGTGACGGTTGCAGGGTGGGGGAATGAATGGAATGTCCTGAAAAAGAGTATAGCTGTCTGGCTGGGATTCTGAACAGGAGCACTCCACACGCCAAGATTTTGTTGCAGATCCCACTTGTTCAGTATAAGATTGCTTTATTGGATCAGGCTGGTGTTTTCTTTAGCTTCTGTCTTGGGCTGTGGCCATCTGGGGCACAGATCAAATTTTTGTCCTCTGATTAGCCCCCTAGCATCTGGTAGTTAGAGGTCCATTGGGTCTGAACCAGGAGCCTTCCTTTAGGGTGGCAAATATTAATATACCTGCTCTTCTGAGTGATTAGCTAATCGTTTTTAGAGCCATGTATGCAATTAGCCACTGCAGCATCTTGTCACAATACATTCCTCAAGTTAACCATACCTATTATGTGAAATTGGGGGGTGGCAGGGGGAGAGGGCTTCTATCAGGCAGGATCTGACTTCTCTCCTTCCTTTGGTAGGTAAACAAGAGCCGCTTCCACTGTATATTCCTGCCTTCCGACTCGTTGGACACGGTCTCCCCCGCTGACCTTCTGCTGTGCTTTGAGGTGCTTTCTCCAGACCTGGCCAAGGAGCGTGTGGTGGAGCTGCAAGTTCAACAGGTAGGTGTCTTCTGTAGAGATGTAAGAGAGACTAAGCCAGAAAGTGGGGGAGGTCACAGCCACTTAGCAGACAAGAGGGAGAGAGAGAGAGCCATCTTTTAGAATGTGTAGGTATGCTGGGTCACTGTGAAGCCTGTCGTGCCTCTTGGGTGAAGCCTACATTTGCCATCTAAGCTGACCATCAGTCATCTTACCAAGTGGGCACTCTCTCTCCTCTCAGCGTCCTCAGGTGCCCAGCGGGCCCATCACTAAATGTTCCGCCTGTCAGAAGCAGCAGTCAGAGGAGGAGAAGCTAAAGCGCTGTACTCGGTGCTACCGTGTTGGATATTGCAATGTGTAAGTTGTCCTCTTCCTTCCCCAGAGCCAAGGTCTATTTTGCACTCCTTGGCTGAGTGGGGGGTGGGAAAAGGTGCATGCAGCTTCTGCATGAGAGTGGTTTTCGTGTATGTGTTTTTCAGAATATGTCAGCGAACACATTGGTCCGACCACAAATCCTTGTGCCGCCCTGAGAACATTGGCTTCCCTTTCCTCATCAGCGTGCCCGAGTCACGCCTCACCTATGCACGGCTGGCCCAGCTTCTGGAAGGTTATGCAAGGTAAGGCGGCCTGAGTACTGCCCATACTGTTGGCCGGGTAGAGAGTGGTTGCTGTCTGGCTCACTTGTGGGCATTGGCTAGGCAGCGAGGGAGCTGCATTTTCTTCCTCAGTGCCAGCAACATATTCTCTGCCCAGATGTTGCAGGGCTGTATTCTGACTGGCTGCTTCCTCTCCCTGCTCAGGTACTCAGTCAGTGTGTTCCAGCCACCCTTCAAGGTTGGCAGGCTGTCACCTGAACAAGGCTTGCAGCCCCAGCCTCCTGAAAAACAAGAGCCACCAGCCAGGAATAGCAGTGCTACAGTGGTGTCTGCTGCTGCTGCTGCTTCTGCTGCTGACACTGCCATGGAGTCGGGAGATAGTGCCAGGGCCCCACACCTGTTGCAGGAACCCCAGGCACCTCTCTCGGTCCCTGAGCTACAGGCTGAATTAGGAGATACCAGCACTGTGAGAAGCAAGGTGCCCACTGTGAGAAGCTCGGGGCTAGGCTTGGATCCAGGCTGCCCTGAGCCTGCCTTGGACACACGGCCTGAGAGCTGCATGGAAAGGGAGCTGCCTTATGAGAGATCCCCCAGGCCTGAAGGTAAGTTGGTCACCCCTCACGGACCTGATCCAAAATCCCCGCCTCCCCCCTGTTGCTTTTGGGGTCTGCATTCCAAGGGGCTCCTCACCGTTTTCAGTGTGGCTAGTATCCCAGCATTCCTTGGCACTGCTTTCTGCAGAGGTATTGCACCAGGAGCTCAGACTGTAGGCAGAGAGTAAATATTTGTGGGAGGAAAGGGGGAGGCCCACTGCCGCCAGCACTTGGTGATCCTGATGCAGCCTTGGTGAAAACAGAGGTCATTGAGGAGGCTTCTTCTGGTATGTTTATGGACACTCCTGAAGATGAGCGAAACCTCTCCTCCCCAAAATACTATGCAGTTCCCACTCCAAATTCCCCAAGCAAAAAAAAGTCCAAAAGTAATATCCAGCAACTTTGAGTAGTTACACTTTGTTTTGCCCCCTCTTCCTCTCTCAAAGCCAAAGTAGGGGAACAGTTTGTTCCATATATACTTGCCTTGTATTGTGAGGGCAGGTACTGCGCCGAGAAGCAAATATTACCCTGAGGCAAGACCATTTAATAAATTTAACTCTTTTGTGTGTATGGTTCTCAAAGACCCAACGTCTCCATCGCTAAGGTGCATTGTAGAGTATAAGGTATCCTGCTGTAACTGTTACATTTTTGTCTACTTTTCTGCCTCTGGGTAAATGACAGGGAGGTTGAGCAGGGGAAAGAAGGACCTGCTGGCCATGTGACTATCTTTGACTGTCTATCTCTTGCCTGCATACAGCTGCCATCCCTGGTTACCAGCATTCAGCTGCGGGGCCAAGTTCCCACATCACCCAGTTTTACATCAACAAGATTGATTTGGCCAGCAAAGAGCTGAAGCTGGAGGATAAAGGTGAGGGTCAGAATGTAAGAGCTTGGTGTTCTGAAAGCAGCAGCATCTTGAGAATGTGGCTTGCTTTGGTGAGGGAGCTATACTGGCATAGGGAAAGGTTTCTTCCATGGTGATATGGGTTGGATCTAGTCTGTTAAGCCAACGCAAGGTGCTCATGAGCCCGTAGAGGGCATGCATCCATGCTGCTGACTTGCTCTGATTGGGGCTGTATGCAGCTTGTGCTGCAATCATGAAAACTCCACACCAAAGTTTGAAGTCTATGAACTGTGAATTATGCAAATCTGCATAGATTATTTTGCATTATGGGAAAGGAACAAGGAGCTACTCAAAACATTGAAAACCTGGCTACTGGAAATTCTGTTCGGGAATCTCCTTCTCTTCTGAGAATTCACAGGCACTCCCTGTTCAGGGGAGGAAAGCACAGTATGAAGAGCCAGAATTTCTAATGTCTCCGTCTCCTCCTCCTGCATAGTTGACATTGCCTTGTGCTACACAGTTGCACAAACAGACAATGGGATCTTGATGTGTCCCTTTTGCTGCATTCTACCTATCTGTGTCTCTCACTCCCCCGCTCTCTCACACACATACACGCTTTCATTGTCTGTGGCCTTGGTGGCTTTCCCATCCATTAACCTGGAGAAACAGTGTGTGTTCTAGTGGAATTTTGGTTGGAGCTCAGTTTGACTGGCTTTGGAGTGGAAAAATCTTCCTCTCTTGGTTCCAGTTCCCTATATGTAAAACTGTTGGGTTTAATAGTTACCTACCTGACAAAATCATTGTGAGTTACGAACAAGTTAAGGCTTGCAAATTGTCCCTGTCCACAGGTGTGATTGATACTAGAACTGGCAATCTGTGCTTTTGTTTTTGCCTCCCCCCATCCCTCATGCTTCCTATTCCATGCTCCCTTTATCTACCCTGCTTAATCAAGAGTAGGGGGACCGCCTCTAGTTCTTTTTTCTTGAATGTCAGTGCTGGCCCAGTGGGGAGGAATGGGCAGCACCACCTGTAAACATCTGTGTCTTACAGGAGATGTCCCTCTGGACCTGACGGATGACTGTTCTCTGGCCCTGGTTTGGAAGAATAATGAGAGGAAGAAGGAGTTTGTGCTGGTCGAGTCTAAAGAACTGGAGTGTGTGGAGGATCCAGGATCTGCAAGTGAGGCAGCCAGGGCAGGACACTTCACCCTTGAACAGTGCCTCAACCTCTTCACCAAGCCAGAGGTGTTAGCCCCAGAGGAGGCATGGTAAGGGAGAGTCTAGGGGAGGTTCCTCCATGAGCTGGGACATCCCATACATGGAACCTAGAATTGCGCACTCAAAAAAATAATCTAAATTCTGGAATTGGTAGAAGACGGACACTTTTCTGGAATTGGTAGAAGACGGACACCTTGGTTGTGCAAATATTTTTTAGATTCCAAAGTATACTCTGTTATTTATTTTAGGGATTCTGTTACACTTTTCAGAACTAAAGAGTTCTCCCAAAGTGGCTTACAAATAAGAAAAGTTATAACTAATATAACACAATAAAACATCCCACACTATAACCAAATTAAAACTCCATAAAATCTAATAACTAGGAGAGAGTATAATGCAACAAAATTGTAATCCATTGGTTAAACCAGTCACAAAATATACCAGGAATCAAACCTCACTCAACCCAAAAGAAGACCGAAACAATGTCTTCAGCACCGGTCTAAAAGACAACAAAGGGGGCCAAACACATCTCTCTAGGAGGTAAGTTCCATAAATGGGGAGCCACCACCATCGTTTGTCCTGTCTTTTGTCCCTGCCAACCTGATTGTACCTACCAGCATGTCCATGAACAGGTCTTCTGAAGCCAATCTTAGGGCTTGGGAAGGCTCATATTGGTGCAAGTGGTCCATCCAACAAGCCTGGTCCCAAATAAGACCAGCACTTGGAGTTGGGCTTGGAAACAAATAGGCAACTTTTGGAGTTGACACAATATTGCTCCAAATACCAAGCCTCCACAAGCAGACAGCTTTGCAGTAGCTGAAGCTCCTGACCTGTCATCAGAGGCAGGTCCATGTAGAGCATGTTAACAGTAGTCCAGCCAAGATGTGACCAGGGCATGAAACTGAGGCACGGTCCATCAATCCAAGCTAGTGAAAGACTCCTACCTACTGCTGCCACCTGCATCTTACTAGGGCTTGCAGTGTCCTTGTAAATCCAGGAGTACCCCCAAGCTGCGAACCTGGTCCTTCAGGGGGAATGCAACCCCATCCTTCCCTCACTCAGCCCCCTTCGCTCCTCCATCCCCTTCTGACAGAGCAGTGAAGGGGGGTCTAGCTGGCTTTGTTCCTCCCTGGCTGAGATGCCAGATGGAGGGGTGCTTTTCCACCTATTACCTTGGCTGGGGCTCCAGCTTTGTTGTGCACAGGCTTTCCCCAACCAAGGCACCAAGTGGAGTCCTTCCACCCTGCACCTCAGTGAAGACTGCTTTGCCTGCCCCACACCTTGCCCCACTGGGGAGGATGCAGGGCAGGCAAAGTACTTAGCACACCGCTCCCCCTCCCAGTTGGGAGGGGTTGGTGCGCTAATTAAGGGGAATCGCTACTATTATTTCCAACTAGTGATTGGAGATAACAGTGGGGCTGTCCCGACTAGCCTCCAGGTAACAGGGAATTGGGAAAGGGAGCCTAAGCCTCTGTGGGCCAGATGGGGAACTTCTGCTGGCCAGAGGTTCCCCATCCCTGCCATACAGCATGGAAACTTTTCAGGAAATTGTTTAAAAGCTCAGATTTTGTTACCAGCCACAAAATTTGGCATCCCACACTGCATGTTGCAGTCAAAGTCTATTTCTAAATCTTTTGGTTTCAGAAACCTAAATGACAGTCTTTTTCCTCCCTAGTATGTGCAGCAAAACAGAAGGTGGCAAAAAACAGTCACTTGGCATTAGCAGCAGGAGGTACTACTAACAGGCCCTCTCCATCTTCCCCCCCCCTTTTCCACAGGTACTGCCCAGAGTGTAAGCAGCACCGTGAAGCATCTAAGCAGCTCATGTTGTGGCGCCTGCCCAACGTCCTCATCATACAGCTCAAGCGCTTTTCCTTCCGCAACTTTATTTGGAGGGACAAGATTAATGATATGGTGGATTTTCCTGTCAGGTGAGCAATGCTTTGCCCCCGCCTGTCTTGCCACTTGGATATAGCAGAGCTTTTAGACTGGCATCTTCCTGAATAGTAACATCCTCCTAGCCTGGATCAGATGGGGTTGCAATGCTTGGCCCCTGTCCTAGCAGGAGGGCTGTCTAGCTTGGTATATGCTGAGGTTGTGCAGTCTTCTGGTAAACCAGAGGTGGGCAACTTTGGGAGATCCGGGGCCATTTTTGTTCCCCAGACCTCACTACCATGGATGCCAAAGGGGGGGGGGGGCGGGGCGGGGCGGGGGGGCGGCAAGATTAAAACAAAATGGTAACCGGACCTGCTGCAGAGTCCAAAAGGGTCAATTTTGACCCTTTGGGCACTCCATAGCAGCTTGAGATGCCATTTTGTTTGCAAAATATATATATATATGGGGGGTCCCCTGAATTTTGGGGTGTGGAGGCAGCTATATGTTGCCCACCCTTTCACCTTGGATCCTTACCTGTGATCTATTTGATATGGCAGATTATATGCTGGAGGAGAAAATTTGAGTGTCCCCTCTTCTCAGTTTGAAGGGAGCATGGCACTGAAGTTGGGTTAAAAGGAATTCTCTTTCAGAAGGAAAGAAAAAACAGGAGCCTTTGATACCTTAAAGGTGAATGTATTGCAGCAGCTGTATTCATAGGCAAGAGTCTACTTAATCAGATGCATGAGATAGCCAGGTGTAAATCTGTAGGTCCCCTCCATCACCTTCTGTAGACCATTCATCTGATGTAAAGTAGAGTCATGCTACTGTAAACTTAGCTAATCTTTCAGGCATCACACATTTATCTTCCTTTTTGCTGCAGCAAACTCTTAATGGCTACCCTTTTGAAATCTGCCTGTTTTGAACAGAATGACCTGGGTTCTGACAGCATCCCCTTAGTTTTCCCCCTTCAGCCAGTTAGATTGAGGGAACAGGTTCCACTTTTTAAAGCAAAATACTGCAAGAGTTCGTTTGCTTATTTAAAATGTTAGACTGCCTTTAAGGGTAAAACCCTCTCAAGGTGGTGTACAAGATAAAAACCATACAAAAACAGATAAATAAAATTCAATAAATGCATATTCATTAAAGCAGTGATGGGGAACCTCTGACCTGCATGCCTAATCTGACCTCCGGAGGTTCCCCATCCCACTCATGGGAGCTTGGGATCCCTCATGGGTCCCTCCTCAAGCCCTGACCCTGGAGGCTACCTGGGGACATGTGGAGGTGTTGGCGGGAAGGAGCCCCTGCTGTTATCTCTGATAACAGATCAGAGATAACAGCAGGGATTCCCCCTTAATTAGCACACCAGCTGCTCATCCATTTGGGAGGGCAAGTGGCGGCCATGCCCCCTGACATCATCCGGCCTGCAGAGAGCTGGTTGGGAGGGCATCCTGCCCCCCCTCCCCAAAGTAGTTCCCCACCCCTGCATTATTGGTTCAATAAAATCACAGGTTACCAATACAAATTCAATAAACGCAGAAGTTACCAATAAAACCAGCAGCCCAAGAACTGCTGGAAAGGCCAGCAAAAACAGGTGGGTCTTCAGAGCTTTCCTAAGACCTGCGAAGGAGGGGCCTGATGAAACCCCAGCGGAAGCTGATTCCAGAGCTAGAGGGCCACCACTGAGAAGGCATGTTGGGCACCACAGGCCTTGTGTGGCTTGGAGTACACAAACAGCCAAAAGATATAAATGGGATCCCTTGCATATATTTCTCTTTGTACCATAGAGGTATTCTCCTGAGGGATGAACATAGGAAGCTGCCTTATACTGAGTCAGGCCATTGGACCATCTACCCCAGTATTGTCTACCCTGACTGGCAGTGGCCTTTCTCATCACCTGCTACCAGATCCTTTTAACTGCTGATGTCAGGAACTGACCGTGGAGCCTTCTGCATGCAAAGCAGGTCGCTCTACCACTGAGCCACGGCCCCTCCCAATACTCCAGTTTGGATAAGAGTCTTGCCTCTCCTGAACCACTGAGATAGGGTGAGCTCTAAGTCTAAGTAAAGAAGCATGGAGTATTTCCAAGCAGGTGAATCTCAGATGGCAAGCTGGACCACCTCTGAGAAAGGGATGATGGGGATGGAACTAAGCTGGGCCCCCGTGCTCATTGGCTCAAGGATATGCAACTGCCTAACTTTCCCTCTCTGTCCTCAGGAGCTTGGACCTGAGCAAGTTCTGCATTGGCCAGAAGGATGAGCAGCAGGTGCCTATGTATGACCTGTATGCTGTTATCAATCACTATGGGGGCATGATTGGTGGGCACTATACAGCCTACGCCCGGCTTCCCAGTGACAAGAACAGCCAGCGTAGTGATGTGGGTGAGTAGGAGGAGGCACTAGGTGATCCATTGACCGTTGACAGGCTAGCCAGGTGCCTGTCATCCATGTGGGGGCTTCTGGGAGACACACAAGAAGAGAGAAGTCTTGACTGAGGCACCCAACAGTGCTATTTAGCAGCAGAAACATCAGGAAATCCATCTAGGAAGGAGGAATCTTCCCTCTTAGTCAGGGCTGAAGGTTTCATGTGCAAGGGAGACTAAGGCATACTTCTCATGACAGCAGACTCCCAGCATATCTGACAAAGGGGAGAGGGAAGAGGAGGAATATCCCTGCCTTTTACATCCCTAGCCCTGCAGGCCTCTTTTGGCTCTGTGAGAATCCCCACAGGGCATGGGGACAGAGACTGGACCTTCCTCCCTTCCCTACTCCAATGCACTCCATGCCTCTGGGATGCCCAACCCTTGGCCTGGATCTTTGCTCCAGTTCTTCACTGGGACATTGCAGATCCCTCTACAGAACTCAGAGTGGAGGGCCTTGCCATCTATGACTGGTGGCAGGGGGGACCCGCAACTGTGGCAGCACCAACTCCTGGGGCACTTGCACTTACCCAGAGTGTCACACATCCTGGGCCAGGGTTGGGATTAGCACCTGACACCCGTGTCAGCCCCACTCTGCTTGGATTCATTGCTGAGTGGATAAAGAAGGGCCTGGGTTGTGGCTTGGGCACCTGCGGAGGCCATTGCTACAGGTTGGCTTTGCTCCCAGGGGTGCTGGGCCTTCAGGTGGTGTCCCGTCTAGAATGACTCCAGCCCTGGCTGGAGAGGTTCGCCAACATATCCAACAACAGCTCTTGGCTGTTCTCCATCTTTTGGTTCCCGATGGGGGAACCTCCTTGCTCTTTTGTTAAAATTTATTTACTCTCTGTAGGCAGAGGATAGAAGGACAGAAAGGAATAGCTATTGGGAGCTAGGCAGGACAGGAACTGGGAGGCGACTCTCACACAGGAAACACTGCTATGCTATTTAGCATAGCATAGCCCTGCCTATTGGGCTAGTGAGGGGAATAACGCATGCAAGAATCCCTTCCTCCACTGTAGGAAAAATGCTTGCTCCTCATTGCAGCTTGGCCACCACCACTCACTCACTTTGAAGAAAGAAAGGCTGCCTTCCCTATCTTATGGTGGGAGTGAGCTTGGTGCAGTGATAGACCGCCTCCACCCCAACCAGGAACAGTTTGGCCCCAGGGTGATAGGGAGATGGTTCAAAATGGTGGCGGCTTCTTCCTCAGGCCCCCGAAGGTCAAGTTCACTGTCCTTGCACACTGAGGGGTTAGGAAAATGGCACGGAGCAGAACTAGTCAGCTTGGATATTTGGACACATAGATTTTTTTCTAGAGGAGGAATATTTGCTGGAAGAGGACCTTTTGTTCTCTGCTGTTCCGGATTTGAGGAATCTTGAACTTGTGGTTTGCAGAGGCAGTGTGGAGTAGGGCTGCTTGTTTGTGGTGCTGCTGTACCATGAACTACCTCAAACTCCACTTCTTCCAGTCATTTTCCTGGGTCAGTATTGCTTCGTCCATATTTTAAGAGTAAGGAGTTATTTGCCTGAAGCATTGGAGACTGTCTATATAAGTGGGGGGGACCCTTCACAGCTTCACACAGTGACAGGGATCCTGCCTTGCCAGCTTCATCACTCATAGTTAATTTTTTATTGGGTCTGTCTTAAGTAGCAACATGAAAAGTGAGGCTGGGATGTCCTCCTAGCAACCTTGCAGGCTCCTCACTGGCCTGTCAAGTCTGTTACCACTGCCGTGGTAACAGGGAGCCAGTGTGGCGCAGTGGTTAGAGTGTTAGACCGGGACTCGGGAGATCTAGGTTCTAGCCCCCACTCAGCGATGGAGCTCACTGGGTGACTTTGGGCCAGTCGTAGGACTCCATTTGTGCTGACTCCTTTCCTCTTCCTCCTTCCCTTACTCAGGTTGGCGGCTCTTTGATGATAGCACCGTCACCACAGTGGATGAAAACCAGGTGGTGACACGATATGCTTACTGTGCTCTTCTACCGCCGCCGAAACTCTCCGGTAGAGAGACCCCCACGAGAGCCACCTCATCCCTCAGACCCTCGGGCTGACTTGTCCCCATCTCCTGAGGCAGCAGCCAATCAGGTGAGAGCTTCTTAGGGGGGGTTGTTTTTTCACGGTCTACCTTGATACGTCTGTTACCTGGGAGCCTACTGGCCTTATTGCTGATAGCAGGGGAAGTGTCTGCTGGTTCCTGCTTGTCGGCGCTCTGGCTGGGGTAACGATGGGCGGTGGGTGCTGTTGGCTTGCTGATGGGACCAGTAGTTGTATCCTGGAAAGATGCAAGCCTTAAAGGCTGTTGGGAAAGCTCAGAGAGAGAGAGAGAGAGAGAGAGAGACCCCTCTCATGAGTAAGGAGGCTGCTCTGACTTAGAGGAGCCCTGGTGGGTCGGGGAGTTTCCTGGGACAGAAGGCCCTCTCAGAGTGGAGGACAACTGTGAGCTTCGGAGTCTTGGGTGACAACAGCAAATCCTATGCAAAGTGACGTGATAGGAAAAGGGTACCCTTGACTATACACAGATTAATGGCAAGTGGGGGCGGGGGCAAGCAGCCAGCCAGGATGGCCTGCATTAATGGGCCTGGCTGTAGGACTGGACTGCCTGTGCACTCAATGCTGCTGTTGGTTTAGGAGCCTCTCCTTTTTCTCCCGCCCCCAGCCATTATTAATAAAGCAAGGGCTTGGGCAGAAAGCATGCCCGCACTGTGCTCTTTGATGCGCTGCCAGCAGTCCTGGCATAATTGAGGACAAGAGCCTCCCAGGTGTGAGTGTGGCAGCAGGGACTGGCACATCCCAGGCCTCTGCTGTCATGTGCTGTAGTGGCCTCCTGCACAGGGTGGCTTCCTGGGAATAGGGTCAAGCGGTGCTGCATCCAAGGCTGTGCTGTGGGGCAGGCTGCATTGTTTTTGCCCTTTCTGTGCCTCCTGTAGTTCACTGAAGCTGGGCAGTCTGTTTTGCACTTGGCATCTGCAATGGTTTGCTAGGCCTCAATGCCCAGCAAGCCAAGACCAACGGGAGCCACATACCCTAGGGAGGAGGAGAAGGAGCAGACACAGACAGATCTGTTCAGAGAAGCTGCCAGAGAGAGAGAGAGAGAGAGAGAGAGAGGCTTAAGCCAAGATTCCCTTCATGCCTGTGGACACTGGCAGCTGGCCTCTGGTGAGACTGGCACCTCACACCAGCTCCATCATCGCCCTCCCCCGCCAGCTTTAGACTGTGGGAGCTCAGGAAGCAGCAGCCCCCCTATCCACAAATCCCAGGGGACGGAGTGGGGAAGATGCTATGGATTCCGCCTGCTTTTAAAACTCAGAGAAAACCACTGGCTGACTGGTCTGAATGATTCTGTACATGGAAAACTGGTCTGTGACTAGTAACTCCGTGACTAACTCCTCCTGTGCGTCTGTCTAATTTAAAAAGAAAGAAAGAAAAGCGCTATGATTGGCTGTCACCTCTGAATGTTCCTCATGATTTTTCACTTGCTAAAGCTGAGCTGTTGATTAGCTGTCGTCCTTACAAAAGATCCTCATGTTCTCACCTGCAAACGCTTGGATGTGACTGGCTGTCGTCAGATCCTCATGTTCTCACCAACAAAGGTTCAACTGCGATTGGCTGTTTATGAATGATCCTCGTGTTCTCACCTATTGTGACTGGTTGGTCAACTGAATGACCTTCGTGCATACAAGAAAGCATGGGCTGTGATTTACTTGGGGTCTGTTGAAAGGATTACACTGGCATTGATACTTGCAGACTGGGAAAACTCCCATCAAGCCAGCCAGCATGGATGCCTCACTCTGACAAGCTGGGCCTTGCCGTCCATCACCTCGTGGCTTGCCTTGCTCACTCTGTCCCTGGGAGACCCCTGTACCTGGACCTGGCCTACTGCTGGAGCCATAGCAAGGCGGGGGGAATCCATGGGGCTGTGGCAGAGAGATCGGCAGTGGAAAAAAGGCGTGCAGGGCAGGCAGTTCTGGGAAGGGGCAGAGCGTGGGTGATTGAGGGATTTGCCACTGTGTTCTCCTCAAGTGCTGACGCAGGTTTCCACATCGCAGGCTTCTCTGCTCTGGCAGGAACTGGAGGCCGAAGAGGAAGCTGCCATGCGGCTGATGAGGAGCCCTTGGAGGTATTGCAGCCGAAGAGCAAAGAACCTCACCTCAGAATGTCCTGACGAAGGCCGTGTCCGCTACTTTGTCCTGGGCACCATGGCAGCCATTGTGGCACTCTTCCTGAATGTCTTCTACCCACTCATCTATCAGACCCGCTGGAGGTAGCGGCCGCAGCAAGGGACGGGGGGGGGGGGCAGCAAGCCTACTGCAGCCTTGGCTCTCCTCGGTTGCCTCTTGGTGGTGAGGGGCTGGGATGCTCCTCGCCAGGTAGGTGCAAGAAGAAGCCCTAGTGCCAATGCCTCCCCGTGGAGAAGGTGCCATGTCCAGGGTCTGCGCTCTCCCACTTAGGTGGACACCTGGATTTGCAACTAGGAAAGATCCTTTATGACTCAGCAGCCCAGGGAGCCTCAATGGGACAAACCTTTCCTTAGATGACTTTTGTACACGTCAGCCCATGTGGATCGCGAGGGCTGGTAAATGTATGTACCTCCAGCAGAGGCTGCAGATCAACATATCTGTCTCTATGACTGGATGGCAATGTTTGTCTGGGCCACTCTCTGCCTTGGGATTGCTCCTCCCGATTGGGTTGACCCCCCCGGTTCCCCGGTGCCTAGTATTTGATGGTTGTGCCAACTTACCCCAGTTGAGCAAGAGTGCTGCACTTGGAACAAGTGGGGGAAAGGACATCTTTTTGAATGGGCATCTGTTCCCTTTTGTTTGGGGGAGGGAAAATTCATTGCTGACTCCTGCAGACATTAATGTTTTCTCACCATGATGCAGCCAGGTAGACCATCTTATTCCTTTTCTTTTTTAAAAAAACAGCATCTTCTTTAGATGTTTATCTATGCATGAGTCTACACTTGAGTGTAGCGTGCAAGGGAAAATCTTTCCTCATCCCTCTCCCTTAAGCCTGGTCTGCATCGAGCTCAACATTATTTAGCACAAGATCCCAGCTAAACAGAAGATAGGATTTTTTATTTGTATCTCTGTTCTTGTACATGCCTCTGTGAATGTGTACACACACATATGTATACGCCTATTTCTTTGCACACACCAGGTAACAGAACTGTGTTTCGTGGAGTCAAGGTTGTGCGGCCTTGTGTTCTTTTCATCTGGCCCTGCAGGCTGTGGTTCCTCGTGTGCGATGCAGGATCCCTCTTAAGCCTCTGGACCACAGGTTCAGTCCTAAATGCCCTGATCTATGATTATGATTATGAATTTTATTTCTGTATCGCCCAATAGCTGAAGCTCTCTGGGCGGTTTACAACAATTTAAAAAATACACAATTAAAAAATACAATAAACAATTAAAAAATACAATAAACAATTAAAAAATACAATAATCTGATCTAGGTCCTTGGTTGTGGCCAGACTAGTAAGAGTGATCCTGAGAGCTTGTGATCCTAGAGCCGAGTTTAATTCTTCACAACACCCTTCCATGAATTATGTATGATTATTGTTTGTTTGTTACTATTACTCATATGCATTATAAAATCTGACATCATACACATTCTTCCCAGCACCTCCAGAGAGGCTTTCTGCTTCGTGGGGGTGGGGGTGGGAGGATGGGATTTGGCCTTGCCACCAGTGCCAACAGTCAGGTTTACTGGTGCCTGTTGCTGGTATCCCTGCTGTGCCCCAGGAAATGGGCAGTCTCTAGCCACACCAGTGCCAAAGAGCACAGCCTGATCCATGCATCGTTCTGGTGGGGGCATCCCCACACTCAGGAGGAGTATCCCTAAGCTATCTTCTGCCAGCTTGGTGGATAAAGGCATTGCATTGTGCTGTGGAAAAGCTTTCACTGTATTTATTTATTGTATTTAATAAAGCTAAGCTGTTCTAAAGAGAGATAGCTGCCTCCTTTCTTTCCCTCCATCTGCCGCTGTACTGTTCAGCCTCTTTCTAAACTTAGCAGAAGGACTGTATTAGTCCCCACACACCCCACATATATCTTCCTGCTGGCCCTCAAGCCTGTCCAGTCAGAGCTGCTGTTGCTACTCATTAGAGAGGACCAAGGAATTGGTTGAGATGTTCATTGTGTTGTAACAAACAGTACTAGAGGAAAAGGCAATACTATAGGTGGGAGAGAGCCCCAAAGCTGGAGTAGAAAGGCTGGGACGGAGCTCTGCGTGTTCTTTGATTTTCTGCAAGCTCACAACTTGCTGTTCAATGCAGATTCAGTAATCTGAAAATTCCAGCATTCATTTCAAACAGGACTAGGCAATCTGAGTACCAAGGCCGCATGTAGCCTTCTGCGTAATTTCATGCAGGTGGGTGGAGCCGAGAAGGAGGGCAAGAAGGGGGATATGGGGTGGGGGCAAGCCAAAACAGATGTAGCAATAGAAAGGAGGGTAGCCTTCTGGAAGCAATCAGTTCAGACCTCTGGCAAAGGGGGGAAACTGGGTGGGGGGAGCCATAATGGGTAAGTGCAGAAGCCTTCTGCAAGTGATCAGTTCAGACCTCTTGGCAAGAGTGATCTGTCCCTTCCCCAGCAGCCTGCTTTGCGGCGGCTGGGAAAAAGAAGGGCTTGGGCAGAGGAGAGAAAAGTGGTGGTCCTGCCCAGTATTGTCTCTGTCCCTGTTCACTGCTGGCATGCCGCCCCTGACATCACCCTTGACAGAAAAATGTTCGCCAACCCTGATTTGAAATAAGAAATAGGTTTTTCACAATGATAGCTGCCACGAGAGTTTTAGAAGCATGTGGGCTGTTGTCTAGTGGAATCTATAGCCAAACAAGGGGCACAGAGGAGTTTCCAATCAGTAGGTAAAGTTTAGTACTTGGATAACTTTTTGCCCCTCACCATTATTGGCAGAAGCAGGATACAATATGCAGAATAAGTAGCCATTCAGTAATAAGTAGCTATAAGTAGGTATGAGCCAATTTGCATAATGTATAGAGGTTGTAAAATTCAATTTTCTGTAGTGCACAAATTAGGTTACTTTGGCATAGAATTCTGAAAAGCAAATTGTCTAGTGCAGCGTATACCCAGCTCTAGACTGATAGCTGTCTATTCAGGACAGGGCAGAAGAGAATTATGGGTAAGGCATGTATTACAATCTGAAATTAAAATGTATTTCACATACTGATTTGTCTTTTTTAAGTAGGCAGCCATACCATACCATCCAATAACATCAGTGTGTATCAGCTTATCAAAAGCCATAATTATTTATGCCACAGAATAATCCAAGGACAAGAGTGTTTATAGCTACCCAAACACATAAAAATACTTTATTTTACCGTAATCTGGTTCTATATCTTGAAACTGCCTTAAAGTATTCTAGACTGGATTCCTTCTAGGGTGGCAAAGAGGTGGATATATTTGCATATATGGAACCATGCGTCTCTTCTTTCTACAGCTGCTATCTAATGCTTTGTTCTGTTTGCAGGGAATTAGCTCACCACCCTTTGGAACCAGCCTGGCCCCTGAAGTTGCTCCTGCGCTGGCACCGGAGGGGGTTGCAGAGCACCCCACTCCATCCTACAGCAACATGGAGGAAGTTGACTAAGGCGTTCTGCACTGGGGGTGGGGTGGGGAGGTTGTACATAGGAAGGCTTTGTTTTGTGGCTTCCCCCCACCGCACCCTGGCGTACCCCTGCAGTGGGAAGGAGGAGGAGCTGCTGTGACCTTTTCTTGAGCACACAAGCACTTTCTGCTCCACCCCTTCCTCCTCCCCTGCAAGCTGGAAAGGTTCCTTTTGTGCCCCCTGCTAGAAGCTGCTCTGTGCCAGTATGCAGGGAGAGATCCATTGAGCCCCCAGTGTAATCCCTGAAGCTCCTGCCCCAAAGGTTCTGATTAGGCCACCTTGCAGAGAGGCAAGTGAACTGTGGCAAGCCCTGCACTCCTCTTACATACCCAGCCTGTCCTGTTGGGGGGGGGGGTGTCATTGGTGTCTGCCCCTAAGGGGCCTTCTCCCAGTTTGCCATACAATGGGTGCCTGCTTCACAATTTTCCACAGTTCCTCTTTGCCTACCTTTCCACTTTCCCAAGCCTGTTCCTTCTTGGTTTCCCAAGCTCAGGAAACCATCTTGGCTGTAAAATGGGCAGCCCTTGATGAGGGATGTGTACCTCTCCTTTGGGTTTTTTTGTCCCTTAACCAGCATTGCTTAGTCTGGCAGTTAGGGGAAAGGAGTTTGTGGTTGGCACCTGCTCTTACTCGTCCTACACAGAAGGCATGGAGCTGTGGTTTGCCCTACTACTTGGCTGTCTTTCCCTCATCATTTTGGATTTCTTGGCCCCTTGTCACTTCCTTGGGGTGGGAAGCCACTGCCATCACCATCTCTATTTAAATCTTTGACTCCCCATCCCTGTTACCCATGCTCGGAATCGCTGTAACCAAATGAGGCTGTTCTGGGCCCACTCCCAGGAAGCCTCAGTCTCGCTCTCTCTTTGTATAAAGTTGGTGTTTGTCTTGGGTCCTGAGTTATTAAATTCTACTCAGCACTGCTTCTTCCTGTGTCTGTGTGCTTTCTGTCTGCTGCCATGCCACCCTGGCATGGACTTCCAGCTTGGACATCACTGAGGAGATAAAATTGCAACCTGAATTAGTACCCGTGTTCCTGCTGTCCTCTTGGCAATGCATTCTGGGAGGGAAAGGACTGGTGGCACAGTTTTCTTTCTATATAAAATTACTGTGATGCTACCCTGAACTCTTGGCATAGAAAAGGGCTATAAAACAGGAGTTCTCAGAATTATGTCCTACCTTCTTCCTTGCTGTGTGTGCACTTGCTGATGTGTATTGAATCTATGCCCATTACTAAAGTTTTTCCTACACCTGTATAATGCTCAAACATTCTAGTAAATCAGAAGTTTACAATAGGTAGTCCAACACATTTTATTGTGGAATAAGCTTTTGTGGACTAGAGGCCAAAATGCAAGAATATTATATGGTGCTTTATCAGTGATTGGGAAACTTACCTTTTCCCTATGATTAGCAGGAGTATTAGCAATTCAAAATTCTTACATTCACTTGGTATATTACTTAGGTTACCTTATCACAGTGTATAATAGCCCCTTCTGTAACAGAGTTCTCTTTCCCACATTTGTTAATGAGATGATGTTCTGTATGTGATGATAAAGTCTTCATGTGCCAAACTCAGTAGTTACTATGTCAGATGAAATGTTTCAAAACAGGCATTTTCTCTGATGGTTGTAGCTACTGAGATTCATCCGATGAGATGTTTGTGGGAAACAACCACCTTATCTTAATAAGTAGAAGGGAATGGACACTAAATTGTGTACAGAAGTTTCCTCTTGAAAAACAAACCTGATTCAGATGGAACAAAAGGAGGTAACTTAGATAGCCATGTTCACGCTTCTTGCCCTGTGGTTAGAGTGTTGGACTGGGGAGATCCGGGTTCTAGTCCCCGCTCAGCCATGAAACTCACTGGGTGACTTTGGGCCGGTCACTGACTCAGCCTAACCTACCTCACAGGGTTGTTGTGAGGATAAAATGGAGGATTATTATGTAAGCTGCCTTGGGTTCCTTGCAGGAAAAATGGCAGGGTATAAATATAAATAAATAAAGAGCAGGGTCTCATGCACAGAGGAATCTAGAGCTGTGAAGATTTGGTAAACTGAAAAGTAACTATTTTCCCCCATTGAGTCCCTGACATTCTATACATCCTGCACTAATCGGGGAGCAAAGGCAGGGAGAGCACAGAGCGACCCTTGTGCAAAAACCTACGCCCTCTCCTGTTGCTTGTCCCTTCGCTAGCCTCACTTCATACTGTGAGAAGTAAGCTACTTAAACTGAGGTTTAATACTGGAAGTGGTTTTGTTTCAGAGTGAATGAGGAGAGGCACATGCACTCAGAAGGAAAAAAAACACCATCTAGTATAGGAAGGTAGACTAGCAATTGGGGGAATAGGGAACGGGCGGGAGCTAGGAGAGTGAGGACCTGGCTTGTTAACAAAGCTGTAAGTTAATGTAAAAATAATTGGGGGGGTATAAGAATTTGTTTATTATATTTATACCCCGCCTTTTTTCCTGCAAGGAACCCAAGGCAGCTTACGTAATCCTCCAAGAATAAACCAGTGATGTTCAAACCATACATGGGGCCTTTCAAAGATGGCTGACAGGCTTCCCTTGAAGACGGATTGCCTCCTATTACCAATCACTCCACAAGCAAGGAGCTGCAGGGGAGTGTTGGGTATGCCCTGGGTGCTTTCTCCGTTCACAGAAAAAGGAGGTGGGCCAGCAGTCCTGGCAAGCCCTGAGTGAGCTGAGGGCCAAAGGAGATGAAATGGTATGGTCTGGGTTTTAGAGCAAAAGGCATGTGGGTGAGGGGAGCTGAATCTTTGCCTGCTGTTTGCCTCCCTGAAGATTCTATCCACAAGTGTATTTCTACCTAACCTCCAGCTAATAGAGCTCAAGAGAAAAAAACGCTTTAGGGGATAGATGGCAAGGTAAGCCATGGAAGGGTGGGGGTAAAAATTGGACCCTCATGCTTTTATATATAATAGGACAAATGGGTCTGCCACCATCACAACTAATTGTTGCCACCATTATCCATGCACTAGTAACTTCCTGGTTAGGTTACAGCAACTTGCTCTGTGTGGGGCTACCCTTGAAGATGGTCTGGAGACTAGCTAGTGCAGAATGCAGCAGCCAGAGTGTTTAATGGATGTAAGGGACCATATTACACCATTCTTTAAAGACTGGTAGTTGTCGTATCAGTCACTCAGCCCAATTCAAGGTGATAGTACTAACGTATCTAAACAACTCCAGGCTCAGATACCTGAAGGAATGCCTTTCCCCATATAAGCTGGGGCATTCTGAAGATGCCATCTCTGGCAAAGGTTAAAAAAAAATCTATTACTCATCAGAGGGCCTTTTCAGTAGTAGCACCCCGGTTGTGGAATTCTCTCCCATCTGAGCTCTGGTTGTCTCCTATGTTATATATCGCTCCGGGGCAACTGAAGGCTTTTCTATTTCAGCAGGTCTTTGGGTGATTGTTGTCATCTGTTTCTGTTTTTAAATTGTATTTGTTGTTGTGACCCATCCCAAGTTCACATATGATGGGGGACATCAATTTCAATAAATAGATAGGCCCTGAATGTTTGCTCCAGAGCACTTCCCAGAATCCAGTGCAATGCAGGGGTTCCTCAGCTGACAAGTCAATGTAGAAAGCGATCCCTAAAGCTGGAGTGTTTGAAAACTGCTGAACTATGCTGTTTGTGAGTGTCAAGGCCTTTGCCTTGCCGTGGATTCTCACACATCTATCTGGCTGGGTGAAGATACAGTATGTTTCCTGTTGGGAAGCTGGCCCGAGAAGCAACCTTGGCCTCTTTTCGCATTACAAAGGGATCGGCCTGAGGCCCTGCCTCCCCTCATGTTCTGAGGTATTCACCCTCACTCCCCAGCCTAGAAAAGAGGCCCTGTGTTTGCCCTGTGAGTGTGGCTGCTGTCTGCTATATGGAGACTTAACTGTGGCATGGAATTGTTTGCTCCCTGGATGCCATGGCAACAGGGCAGGCAGTCCATGGGAATGTGTTCCCTGATCTCAATTCTCATGAGCCTAGGGCTGGGGGGAGGAAGTGTTACCCAGACTGACAAGAGGAGGAGGGAAGTAACTGGCTTTATCACATATGTACAGGAAGCTACAATAGTAATAGTATTTATATATCACTTCCCTCTTGGTGCTAAAGAAAAAGAAAAAAAGCTTTGCATACATTTTCTTAGTCTTTACAACTGCCTTGGTCAATATTATCTCTATATAGTTGGTGGGGGGACAAGGCTAGACATCCGTGTCTTTCCTAAGACCACCCAGTAAATAAATTAATGGCTGAGCTTGCTGAGACACACCAAAGGATTCTAGCTCATGAGTTTTAACGTTACAACAACAGCTCTCTGGGCCCATTTCAGAGGCGGTATTTTGGTTCTTACTACCAAGGATTCACTTGTTGCAGATACAAGCTGCCCCAACATCACTGTGCCCAGGAAGGCTGCCCTCACCCATCCTGGACTATACATGTTCCGTGTAGCATGAACAGAAAGAATTTAGCTTTTGAGAAACTCAACTTCCCATTACAAAAACACAGGCATGTAGACCTCATAATTGGATGCTTATGAAAAGTCCTTCCCAGCAGAGGAAAACTTTCAAGGAAAATTTAGGCAGGCATCTATTGAAGATTGCTTTGGTTGTATGGGATACCTTAACAGAAACAAAAAGAGGGGGGAAAGGCGGAGGAACAAAAACAGTTTCTGTTTATAACTGCATTTTTTTAAAAAATTAATGATATATGATATCCTGTCCCAGGAAAGGGTTGGTGTAGATGATTCACCAAGTCCCTGCTCAAAGTCTGTTTTCACTTTCTTTTCATTTCCTGATTGGCAGCCCGATCCTCGCTAGAAGATGAGGAACTCCCACTTTGCAAACTCTTGTTTTGCTCCTGCATATCGCGGGTATCGAGAGACCTTAGTCTCTCTGGCTGGTGAGAAGCTGCCAAGCCCGCCATGCACCTGCCTGTTTCCATCCTCCAGCATCTCCATGGTACCCAGCAGCAAAGTGGACTCCCATTCCCAGAATGCAGCTGGCAAGCCTGATGTCAGGAGCAGTGGCCAATGAGGCGCAAGCTGGGCGGGGAAACAGGAGCAGATGCCGTTGCCTTTCTCTGTCCCCGCTCCTCCGAGCCACAGAGCTCGGTGCTTGAGCTGAGCGATGGAGCATCTGCTCAGCCCGGTCCGTGCTGTCTGGTTTTGAGCTCAAGGCCCTGCCCAGGCTCTCGCCCACTGCCCATTTCCCTGGTGTAAATCCCCATCAATGAGGTTCTTTCGTCTCACCTTCAAGTGCTTTGTGGATTGCTTCTGAGGCTGCACCCCGATCCCCTCCCAGACCCGGAGCCAGCTTCCCGACCCAACACCTGTCTCAGTCTTCTGCCACGGAGCCCTGCCGCCAGCCCAGTGCCATGGCTCCAGTGCCCACCGAAGCATGCTCAGGTAAGGGGCTACCTTGGCATCTCCTAGAAGTAGTGCTGTGATGACTGGGGGGCGGGGGGGGGGAGGAAGGAGCAGGGTTCTGTCCTGCCCATTTTGTTCCTGCTGTGGTGGGTTCAGGTAAGCAGCAGTGCTGCGAACTGTGCAAGCAGAGACAGCATCTTACCTCCAGCAAGTCCTGAGATGTATGCAAAGTAGCACCTCTATCTTTCTGCGGGTGCCCACCCAAATGAATTCAGGTAAGTAGTAATGCCAGCTCTTAGCTTGGGTGAAAAGTTCATACAATAGCCTCTACTCCATCTAAATGCTGCTACTGTGATGCCTCCTGGGACTGACTGGTTCAAGCAGCTGGGCTATCAACCCTACCCACTTTCTTCTCCCTCAGTGTGCCAGGAGGTCGTCCTGTGTCTGTCTCTGGTTGCCAGTCTTCTGTTCATGGCTTTCCACTGCCAGGATGTCCGTTGTTTCATCTCTCTTTTTACTCAGCGCCAGGACCGGTGCAAGGCAGTTTGGTGCCCTAGGCAAGATCAGATATTTAGCACCCCCCTTCCCACTTGAGAGTGCTGTATTTTTTTTCAAGGCATTTCTGGTGCCCCCTTTAGCCCTGCGCCCTAGGCAGCTGCCTAGTTGGCCTAATGGTAGCACCGGCCCTGCTCAGCGCTTACTGTTTTGCTGGTTGCACATGCTTGCTTACCCCTTTGTGCACTTTCAAACTTCCTCAAATGCAGTTATAGCATGATTTTTTTTTTCTATGGACTTTCCAAGACAGGGGCGGCAGGCAGATCTAATCTGACTGTTGAATACGGAACTGAGGGCGGGCAGGTCGTTACTCCAGACGCATTCATCTAGAGCCACCAGGGTGTGAACTCGGCGTACGTGGCACCAGTGTGGCTCTCCTGGGCACTGCGTACTCAAATGCCTAAAGCTGCTGGCAGTGCCCAGATCGTACAGGCTAGTTCTTCCAAGATGCGTGGAACTGCGAGAGGCGAGAACTTGGAGGGTTCTGTGCATCAGTCCCTTATAAGGCAACAACTCAGCAGTAGCAGAAGGTGAGGGGAAGACTGGGGGAGCAGAATTGTCTTAAGTGTGCTACTGTCACGCTCCACCCACCTTCTCCTGCCTCCTCCGCCCCCCCCCCAGTTCTTTTCCTGAGGAACGCATGTGCTCCTACTGCTGTTGCCCAGCAGAATGTCCATTAGCAGTGCCAGCCAAATGACTGATCCAAACATTGGGGGCAGCGGGGCTTGTTTGTGTGTGTGTCCAGCAGCCTCAGCCCCACAAGTGTGGATTAGCTCAGTCACATGCCAGGGCCTTGGCCGCATGTTGGTTGTGGGGGGAGGGGAGCCAGACAAGGAAAAGGGGCTTTGTGTCTGGACTGTTGTGCAGCTTTGCTCTGGCCACAACTCTTGCCGTTTTTGTTCAAAGTGGGCCATTTCCCCGGGTTTCGCTGAAGCTGGTCAGCACAAAGGCAATTCGCAGGGCTCCTCTGGGGCGAGGTGTTCCTATTGATGGATTTGGAATGTAGATGAGGAGGAGTTTGGGGTGGGGTGGGGGCTCAGGTGATGGCAAGAGGCAATGTCCCTCAGGGGCCAGGGCTCGCTGTGGGCTAGGATGCTTTTTTTAAAAAAAAAAACACTACCTATTCCAGCATAGCGGCTGCATTTTGCAATTAGCTTTGTGTCTGGTGTGGCACTCTCTTTGCTGGGTAAAGAAGGGGAGGGGGCTTTGTTTGTCTTTATATGGAGGGGGGGGGTTTCTGAAAGAATAAAAGCTTGTACCAGGGAGAGCAGACTTCAGATCCCGCCCTCAGTCTTTGCAGTGTGGGGGGGAAATCACAAACCACCATGTGCGGGCGACAGTCGTGTGGCTGTGTGTGCAAGTCCATTGTGAGCGTGGCTACTGCTATATGAGTTCATGTGACTGTGTGTGTGTATATACATATATATGAGCGTGTGGATTCAGCATCGCTGTCTAGTGGGTGACTCACCACCCTGCATTGTGACGTCGAAACTAGGACTCCAGAATGAGAGAGTGTGGTGTGTGTGTTTTTTTAAGGGTACACTTATTATATAAAAGGTAGCCTGGAAAATGCCTGCATTTCGCGTGCAGTCAAAGTGTTTCAGAAGTACATGGTACTCGAAGAAATGGAAAAGCAGGGATAGGCCTGAAGAGTGGCCGCGATGCCAAGTAGATTCCCTGGCAGGGATTGAGGCACTGATTTTTGCCTGGGAGAGTGCCACTCCTGTCCCAGCAGGGGAACAAAAGAGCAAGCTCATAGCATCGAAGAGGAGTCCAATGTGATCTTTATTCTCTCTCTCTCTCTCTCTCTCTCACACACACACACACACACACACACACACACACACACACAGAGCTTCCTTCTCTGAAGACTGGGGAAGGGCAGAAATGAGTGACAACCTCCTAGCATCTCATACACACGAGGGAGGCAGGCTTCAGGTTTGCAGTATCTACTTTGTTTTTACTGTCCCCCGCCCCCATCCCGATATCCACTAGCCAGAGCCCATGTGCAAAATAGTGGCGCAGGTAGGCAGGCATTCATTAAGAAATAAGGAACAGGCTGTATCTGAGCATATGCGGAGCCCAGGAATTTGTGATCAGTACCAAACTCACAAGTCCTTTCACGCAAAAATCCACTCCTAGTTTTCCTTCAGGTGTTCTTTTTCAGTAGCCTTATTTGTGGGGGGCGGGCGGACCCTTTTGCTGTTGCTATTGTTAGAAAATTGAGAGTCAGAATCTAATGTCAATCTACTATAAATCACCCAAGGATCTACCAGCAGATCCCAACCCACCTTTTGCCCCACCCCTGCTCTCCATCTCCTGTAATTGTTATTGAAATGGGAGGGGGGGTCCACCCCTTTGCCATGCTTTAACCAGTCTGATTATAAGCACCACAGAGTACGTAATTGAAGAGTAGAGCCAGCCCAACTGCATAAACATTCCAAGTACTTGAGTCCCAGTATTGGGAAAAAGGTGGGTTATTTATTGTATTTCTAGGGTTATAAATAAATATAATAATAATAATCACCACCACCACCACCACACAGGGTTCTATATTTGTAGAGAAAGCCTAAGAGGACCTGTTCTAAGGTGCAGTGGACCTAGAGGTAGTGGATGCAGATCTGCCAATAAATTTTGGTCTGCAGACGGAAAATCCAAGTGACGCTCCTGTAAATTATAATAGCCAAACTGACAATTTGCTGCCCTTTTAATATTACCCAACATACTGCCCTGTAATAGGCCACGTCACCCTGTCTAGAGATGCCAGACCTGCCCAGAATCCCTTGCAACATCATAGAGGATGTTGTGGTTCATCTCTAAACACCCATGCAGCTGCCACCAATGAAGCAGTCTGAGAGGTGTGCCCCAGAGCCCTTTGCAACATTGTAGAGGATTCTGGGACATAAATCTCAGCTCTTGCACATCTGTGAAGGCTGCTGTTCCTAAGACAAGAGTTATGCTCCACCCATGAGATGCTGCCAGAGATCCTGGGGCACCCAGATCGTCCACTGCAGCGATTTGAGGCAACAAAATCTCATGGGCTGGGTCTGTTGAAGGGTGTTAAGGGGTAACTAATCCTTATTAAGTGATTTTTCACTTGGCTCTTGGGAAAGAGTGAATTTCTGTTGATCATTAGGTCCCCCCTCCTGCCTGAAGCATCTCTCCCCAGGAAAAACAACAACGCTATCTATCATTCATTTGTACAACTAAGAAAAAATAACTTATGGCATGTGGACCTACATGCTTGCAGGTGACTCTTCTCTTCAACACTGCAGCTTTTATTTATTTCTAAATTTAAGTTTCTCGTCCTGTTGACAGAAGCGGCAAATCTAGAAATGGGACAGCAAAAATGAGAAGATCATTATTAAAGAGATGGATCACAAGGAAATCCAAATGAATTGCCCTTTGCAGCTCCCCAGATATCTGCAGCCTGATTTGTTGATCAAGATTTTGTTGAGCAACTGACTTTACCCCCAGTCCCCCAATTCAGTTTTGGCTAATACCTTGTCATTGTCTCCACAGAGGGCAGTGGGTGCTCAGAGGTGGCCGAGGCAGAGAGTGCCGAGACGATCGGTGGCACAGGGGAATCCACCCTTGAGGAGAGAGCCATCACTGCCCCTCTGGTGGTACCCATGGGCCCCACGAAGCTGCCCTTTCCCGAGCGGGAGACCTGGACCCGGCAGATGGATTTCATCATGTCTTGCGTGGGCTTTGCTGTAGGGCTGGGCAACGTCTGGCGCTTTCCCTACCTCTGCTACAAAAATGGAGGAGGTGAGACGGTGGCCATGGGGAATGGGGCTTTGTGGCTGTGGGTGTGTCTTCTTGAAGAGATCCAACGCTGGGGCTGAGGAGCTGAGGACTGGGCCCCAGTGGGGTGGAAAGGATCCAACTCACCTTGAGGAAGACCCCTCCCTAAAACTGGACACCTTTGGAGGAGGCAAAGGATTCTAATCCAGAACTGATCCATGGTGGTTGTGTGTTTTGGGGGCACGGGCAGCTTCTGTTTACTTGTAAGGAGCAAGTCATGGCAGGACATCTTGGACCCCTGATCCTGATGCCTCTCTCCAATACCACCCTCCTCAGCCTGGTATCCTCCAGATGTTGTGGACTTCAACTCCCATCAGCCCCAGGCAGCATGGCGAATGGTCAGGAATCCTGGGAGATGTAGACCAAAACATCTGGAGGGCAACAGGTTGGGGAAGGCTGCTCTAATACCCATCCCTTTTAACCACTGTAGTAGTACCTAATCCTGTTTGTTATACCTTCAGCCACAATATCGACTTCCCTATTCTGTTCCCTGATGCATTGTGGGTAGATTCTGCTCTCCTCTGGTCAGGCTGGGTCAAATACAGTCAACTTTTTTCCCAAGTGGTAAGACTTTCCACAGTGAACTATGGAAATATGGGTGGAGCCAGCCAGTAGCATCTGTGTAGGGGTTGCCATGAATTTTACCACAAACTTAACGCTTGATTAGATGTCTATGGAAGCAGCTGCATGGCAACATTCTCTCCTCTTGTAAAGCTGCTACAGCCTATTATCATCTCTGCACATAGTTGTACAGTTAGTGCAGTAAATTACCACTTGGTAAATTATGATTTGCCTTCATCGCTGTGTCTGGCTATACCTTGGGGTATGCCTTTCGCAGCTACAAAATCTTACAACCATCACTCAGATGAGACACTTGACAGTGCATAATTTCAAAAAGGAAGCGCTGACGAAGCTCAGACAAGCATGGCTGAAGACAAACAATAGTTTCTGAGAGATGGAAGTGGCTTCATTTCCAACACATTCTTTTGTCCCACTCTCACCTCCACTTAAACACAGTTTGGAAACAATTTAAACAAAACAATAACTCTGCAGAGACGAAAACAGGACCAGCAGTGGTACTTTGAGCAATACTCCCTCTTTCAAATTGCCTTTAACTCTCCAAACGAAAACAATTCTCTGGCTCTAGCCTAGCATCCCTGTGTTCTGGAGAACCTTAGATCTCATCCCGAGTAGATAGGGGATTGGTTGCATCTACCCAACAGAGAGGGGCAAAACTCTGCACATTCACAGAGGCAGCATTCTGTATTGTTGCTCTGCTTCTTGCAGAGCTTAAGCCCTGGCGTTGACAGTCGGTTCCAGGCTGAGGCTTTCAAAATTGAAATCCTGGATTTTGAATAATAGCAACAACACTCCTACTCTTTTTAGCTCTCTCTTCCCTTCCTCCATGGGATTGTAATAGCTGCTGCTCTCCACCCTTACTCATCTCCTGCCACCACTGGGAAAAGCACAACCCACATACCGAGCTGAGCAAGAATACATGGCATCACGTGCTCAGAGAGGGAGAGAGGAGGAGCTGCGGCTGCTGCAGGCACTCATTGGCTCCTCAAACCCTAGGTGGGGTGGGAAGGTTTGCACTTCCCAGCAGAGCAAACCTGAACCCCTCTGACTAGCATCTGCAGGTTTTGCAATCAAATTCTGTGCATGGCTGAGAAATGGCTGCCGAGCAGATCTGGCATCCTTCTCCTTCAAAGGCTTTTAACGTACAGAGAAAAATGCTCAGTCCCTGGTGGTACCCGAACTACAGCAGCAGGCACTCCTCCACATCAGCACCACGCTGTTGTGGAAATCATCAAATGAATCATTCCATCTATCCTCATCGTTGCCCTGGGCTTAATGCATTCAAATGGGATGTATGCAGAACCTACATCTAAAATAGCAATGGGCAAAACACAGAGAGGATGAAATCAAAACTATGCTGCAACAGAACTGGCACAGTGAAATGAACCAAATTGGAGGCCTACTCAGTGGGGCTACTGGGTACATGGATGGTAGCCATGGAGAAAGTGCCTGAAAGTTCTGGCTGTGTATGCTGGCTCCCAGGTCTTGGCCACAGCTTGCAGGTTTTAGCTTCTGGGATGGTGCTAGCAAATGCTCAAAAGCCATTGTTTATGGTGGTCTGCACTCATCATCATCATCATCATCATCATCATCATCATCATCAGGTGATCACTCGTGACCGAGTAAGATTGTCTTCCAGGATAAAAATTTACAAAAAGGAAATTTTAAAAGGAGGAAATTCTAAAGAAAATTGTGTAGACTCTAGCGATGGGTCCGTAAGTGACTGTGGAGGCCAATTCTAGATCCACACAGCTTCCCACAGTGAGGACACAGGTTACCAGATAGAAGATGGTCCTGTAAAGGATTCGTTTGACGTGCTTTTCGCCTCGCACGTTTCTCCCTTTCACCTTGCACTCACTGTCGATGTTAGCTGTAACAGAAAGATAGCTGCCAAGATAGAGAAAATGATCGACATTTTCCAGTATTGTCCCGCCAAGCTGACTTCGCGGGACACTATATGTCAGTGAATGCACACAGCACTCACAACCAAAGAGACTCACAACCAAAGAACTGGAAAAGACGAATCAAGAATAATATATAAAGACACTTGGGTGTCCTTTGCAGATGTCTTGAAAAATGTTGAGATACTTCCTGACAGGCTATGTCCCTCACATTTGGTGTGCCTGAGACACGCTGATGAATATAAAAGTCTGACATTGGATCAGCGAAACCTTGGAGCGTGAAGCTGACCCCATAATAGAGGCCGGCATTCCAGTGCAAAGCCATAGCTGTGCATGTGGTGGATTGTTGGGGTGTGCTAGGTTCTGTTTTCTTTTTAGACTTGCACTTGGGGAACGGGGGGGGGGGGGCATGCCCACTAGCAGCCAGAAAGATTGGTCTAGATCAGTGTTCTCCAACCTTGGGTCATGCTGGGAGTTGTAGGCCAAAAACATCTGGGGACCCAAGGTTGGAGAACACTGGTCTAGATAATAATATATGTTAACATACAGAGAAATGGGTTGCAGGTGTGGGGGATGAAGCAGGAAAAAAATGGTGTAGTAGCATAATGCTGAAAGTGTTCAGTACTATTTAAGTAGGTACTAACTATTCCTGTTAATATTACTATAACCACAAGCAGAAGTGCACACAAAAATTTCAGGAGGTGCAGCTTGTCATGACATGCTTCAGAGACAATGAGAAAAATACTACACCTGCCAAAAATCCCTCTTCTGTGAAATGTACAACCCATTGCAGAAGGAAACGGGACCTGAAGATCAGATCCCCACTCCACCCCCCAGCCCAGTGAATCCTGAATAGAAGACACCTGTGCCCTACCTTCCACAGCCCAGAAGTGTCTGCCCTCTTCTCATGCTGGCTGCACAGGGGCTGCTTGGCCAGCTGAGACCCTCTCACTAAATACAGGGTTGTGTGAGAGGTGTGCTAAAATGTCCTGAGAGGCTGAATTGTATGTGGGCTCATGCTATGCAGGCCATTATTTCTACAACAACTAGAGAGCAAGAAAGGAGAATTCCCAGGATTTGTCCTCTTCAGGTTCCGCATGCCTCTTTGTATCCATATCAGACGGCTTCATTTATTTATTTATTTAATCGTTTTTGCGGCACTTTTCTATATAATATATACTCAAAGTGGCTAACAAAAAATTTAAAAACACAGTTAAAAATATCAAACAATATAACAATTTAAAACAGCAGAGAGTAAAAGACTGATTCAAGGCACAGCAGAAGACTTAGGCTTCAATCCTATACATAATTACCTGGGAGTAAGTTGTGAATACACAAGTATAGGATTGCATTGTAAGACATCAAAAGCCCACTTAAACACAGAAAGGGTGGGAGCCTAGCAGTTCTCTTCTGGGAAGGCATTCCCCAATTCCAGTGCCACCACTAAAAAGGCCCTGTCACTCATATCCAGTTGCAGCACTTCTAACGGTGATGGGGTGCTGACTCTCATTTTCTGTGCAGGTGTCTTCCTGATTCCTTATCTACTAATCGTCTTTGTCGGGGGGATCCCCGTCTTCTTCCTGGAGGTGGCCCTGGGGCAGTTTATGAAGCAAGGTGGGATCGCTGCTTGGAACATTGCTCCCCTCTTCAAAGGTAAAGGCTTCAGGAGGGCCCCTCTACAGCTCAGGGCCACTTGCATTACTTGGAATGTGAGCCTAATAAGCTGGCTAGTCTTAGGATTTGCAGGTGCCATTGCAAGGGGAAGGGTGTATTCTAAGAGAGTATTCTAGACCAGCAGAGGTTTTCAGCTGTGTTCTTGGTACCCTGGGGCTCTGTGGAGGGTTATTAGGGGTTCCTCAATGATAAAGTCAGTAATGGTAGACAAGCTTCCTTGGTCCATCATGACCAATCTTCCCGGGCAATGTGCAGATGCAGGAAAACGTCAACTGCGTTCTAGTTTCAGTTTCATGTCATGCGGGGTGGCTGAACAGCAGCAGCAGCAGCATTCGAATTACTTGGGGGTCAGAGGGAGCTGCCTCCCTTCCTTTTGTGATGACTCCCTCCGCTACTCTTTCGAAGGCTATGAGGAGTGGCAAAAATTAGGGGAATCAGGGGATGGGACTTAGGGATTTTATTAAGGCTCCTCCCAACCTCTTCCATAAATTGAGCCCTGCTGAGCAGCCTGATAGGTTTGGCCAATGCCACATATGAACCGGCCCCTACAATATGCCCCCAGAATCCTCAGCAGGGGCAGTGCTAGGTACCAAGAAGATTTGGGGCTCAGGTCCACAGGACAAAAAAAATGCACAAATGTAATAAAGTGTGTGTGTGTGTGTGTGTGTCTTTAAAGGACCCTGTCTCCTAAGGACACCCCTGTTTGTAAAAAGGGACGTAAGGACAGGGGAGAAGAGGGCATTTGATGTCAGAAAAAAAAACCCAGAGAAAGATTCCAGGGGGGGGGGGCAGCAAGAGCTGAAGCACATGTGGGGAACACCTAATCCAGGGTGATCAGATGCAACAGAGATCATCAAGGCCCCTGTACCTGTATTTCAGCAAGTGCCCCTGGACAGCAAGGTGGTGGGGCAGACAGCCTCCCAGAGATTCAGGGCTCCAAATGAAAGATTCAGGGCTCATGAGCCACCCCCTAACACCACCTCTGATCCTCGGCAGTGGCAATGCACTGATTCCTTGACAGACAACTCAGTGTGAAACTGTTCCTTGAAGGAACAAAGTTTGAATACCGTTGCAGTAGAAGGCCTTGTGTGGCCTGCCTGAGGCCTAGTATCCAGCCACCTGTCGGGAGGGAGGGAGAAAGCAGCGGACAGGACTTCCTGAGGGTTGAAGGCTGGGGAGGGATACGGAGCTTGGTAGGCCATGGCGACAGGCTGGGGCGAGTGGCTGGGGATTCTGGGGCCTTACTTTGGTAACTGTGTGGGATTCCATATGTGTGCCTGCAGGGTGGACTCCTTGAGGCAGTGGAGTCAGCTAGCTAGAAGCGCAGGAGGAGGTAGGCTGTGCATGGATACACGGGCCCAGGCCTCCCTACACAGACTCTGGCTCTTGGTGTATAGAGAATCCCAATCTGGCATCAGCCACCGTGCTTTTCCAAAAGCTGCACTACATATGTGCCGTCCAGACAAAGCTGATCTACATCAGCAAACGGGGGGGCTTCCCAGACATCCAGATGAGATGCAGAAGCATTGGGGGAAACCTGGCAGATGATGCTAAAGGACTGGCAGTAATTAATGGCAGCGCCATCAGCAAATGTGGTTTGGCGTAAGGCCTAAAACTTCTGTTCTCTTGACTCCACGTATATGGGTGGGGCTGACTTCTGACTATCAGCAGGGCTGTGAGTATGCTGCAAACGCACTGAATAATGTTTTGGGTACAGAATTCAGAGTTTTCAGCTTTTCAAAAGCAGGTTTCTAGTGCTTAAGGCTGTAGAGGGGGAAAGCTTATTGAAAGTGTGCGAGCGATGCCTTGTGAACTCTCAAAATTTAGATTGGGGGCTGAATTGGGTTTCCAACCAGTTGGGCCTGGGGGTTTCAATAGATCCTTGCCTCTCCCCATACCTAGCAGAAGCAGGATAAAGTATGCAAAATAAGCAAACATATGCTTAACATTATGCACGCTGTAGAGTTCATATTACTTGGGTGCAGAATCCGGGTTTCCCTGGTGCAGGTTTTTGTTTCTCTCAGCAGAGTATGCGCAGCCTGTTTAGCTCAGCTTTGAAGTTCTCATGGAAGAAAAAGAGGGGCCGGCACAGGACTCAGGCCTGGTCCACACACGCAGCGCAGTAAGGTTGCAGAATGTGAAGGTGCAAGAGTGGACTGTATCACTTCAGGCTGTCAGTGGAGGTGGCCTTTAAAAAATATTACCTCACATTAAAAAAATTACCTGGGGCAAAAACATATCAAGGAGAAAAGTTGAAGACAGCTTGTTCCCTTGCTGTGTTTATTTTCTACTTCTATGGAGGGTTTAACCTCGGGAAGCATTCAAAATATGATCTCTCTCCCGCTATAATGTAAGGTGGAACGGTCATTTCTAGCATCTCACAACTGTGCCGCTTCATTCTGCTGCCTGCGTGGGACCAGGCCTTAGTGTGAGTTCACAATGGGCTGCCCCTCCATCCGAGGTCTGCCGATGCCTCATCTTTTCCCCGAGCCAGGCTCTGACCAGGTCTTTCTCTCTAGGTCTGGGCCTGGCCTCGATGGTGATTGTCTTCTTCTGTAACTCCTACTACATCATGATCCTCGTCTGGGGTCTCTTCTACCTGGTACACTCACTGACGGAGACCCTGCCGTGGGCCACCTGCGGCCACTCGTGGAACACCCCCCAGTGCACCGAGCTCTTTGGCCTGGGAAGCTGCGGCAACAGCACCGGCAACGGCACCGTCGGCAACTGCAGCAGCCTGGCCGACAAGCGCTCTCCTGTCATCGAGTTCTGGGAGTGAGTGGGGCGGGTGTGGGTCTCTCTCTGTGGGGGATGGCCCCAGTGGAGAGGAATGAAGGCGGGCTGAAAAATGTGGGAGAGGAACGGATTTGGTCAGAGAGGTGCCCAAAACATTTTGGCACCTGAGGGGAAACATTCAAAGGGTGCCTCCACGGTAATAAAAATTATTGACCATTGGCTGCCTTTTAACTGTGCCCCTCAAAATCTGTTCCCTGAGGCACATTGCCTCATCTTGCCAAATGGTAGGGCCACTCCCCAGGTATGGACAAAGGCCAGAGAGTTCCCTTGAAGCAGGGGCGATGCTAGGTACCGAAAAGATCTGGGGCACTGGCCCACAGGACAAAAAAATGCACAAATTTTCATATGCTAACTTACATATGCTCTAAAATCTCTCTCTGTGTGTGTCTTTGTCTGTAAAGGACCCTGTCTCCTAAGGACACCCCTATTTGTAAAATGGAATGTATGGACGGGGGAAGAGGGCACTTGATTTCAGAAAAAAACCTCAGGCAGAAAGATTCAAGGCAGGGGCAGCAGAAGGTGAAGCACATGTGGGCAAAACACCAGCTAATCCAGGGGGATCAGATGCAACAAAGATCATCAGGGCCCCTGCACCTTTATTTCAGCAAGTGCCCATGGACAGCATGGTGGTGGGGCAGGTGGCCTCCCAGAGATTTGGGGCTCCAAATGAAAGATTCGGGGCTCCAGCCCTAGTGGGCCGCCCCTAACACTGCCTCTGCCTTGAAAGGGCTTCTCCTTCTCAGGCTGCACCATCTGCTAATTTCCCTCTCTGCTTCCTTACCCCTCAGGAATAAGGTGCTGCGAATTTCAGGGGATCTGGCGGAGCCAGGCGAGCTCAGCTGGCAGCTGATCCTCTGCCTCCTCACAACTTGGGTCATTGTTTATTTCTGCATCTGGAAGGGGGTCAAGTCAACCGGGAAGGTAACTGCTGGTGTTCCTTCAGACCGTGTGCGTGTTTTGCTACAGGGGAAGCTTATGAGGAAGTGTAAAAAGTGTATGATGGCAGTAATGACATAGATATGGTCCCTAACGAGGAAACCATCAGCACCTGAATGCTGAAATTAGCTTTCTTTATTTCAGAAACTGAGCAAGCTTCTCTTCTCATGGATTTTGAAATAAAATCTGATAACATGGTATTTCTGCTTCTGATGCAAGCCTCTTACACGCAACCATCTTCTGACAGTGGATGCACCACCAGTGTTTTTTGGGAGCTCCCCCACTCCACCACACATGACCCCAGTTAGAAGCAGTCATTATATAAGTGATTGGAAGCGTGTTACGTAATGCGTGGTAAGGAGACCACATTGTGTATACAAGCCAAGGCAGCTGGTGTCATATCACAACTGGTGCTGGCTCTTATGGCAGTTCTCACAACCAGTGCTCCTGTATATTATTGGCTGTGTATTGGGTGATGTCATAATTTCCCTGACTTACTCCTTTGGAAGCCTACATACAACCATTGAAAGAAAAAGAAACCAATCGCAGACACTGTTCCATTATAATAGGGCTGGGCAACTTGTGGCCTTCCAGATGTTTTGGACTACAACTGCCATCATCCCTCACCATTGGCTATACTGGCTAAGGCTGATGAGAGTTGTAGGCCAAAACATCTGGGAGGGCCACAAGTTGCCCAGCCCTGCATTATAACCAGTGGCATTTTATTGTACACGTGAAGGGTAGAAAAAAGAGCGGGTCCGAATGAGGCTTCTAGTGGCCATAAACTGGGATATTTTTACTTGGTGCCATTTCCAGTTTCTTCTCATTCAGAACCTTTAGTCCCTGTTTGCTTATGCGTTGACCTGAACTCCTCCCCTCCTCCAAACCTATATTTTGTGTGAGATTCACTGAGCCAAGCACAGCCCGTCACTCATATGTCGAGGGCAGCCCCATCATCATCATCATCATCATCTCTATACTGCCCAATAGCCGAAACTTTCTGGGCAGTTTACAACAATAAAAAACACAATAAGATACAATATAAAATATACACAGTAAAAGCATTATAAAAAATTTAAAACCAAATTTTAAAACAACTCAAATAACTAATCGTATCATTGCTTGGCAGGTGGTGTATTTCACGGCACTCTTCCCTTACGTGGTTCTTATCCTGCTGCTCTTGCATGGGGTGACATTGCCTGGTGCGCTTGACGGCATCATCTACTACCTGAAGCCTGACTGGTCCAAGCTCGCTGTGGCCCAGGTAAGAATTGGGATGGCACTGGCTGAGAGAGGGAGGAGGAAAGCTTCAACTGGGGAAGTGACTGGGAACCTACAAGGCGCTCTAGCCAATATCTGTGCAGGGAAGAAGGCCCTTGCATGTCACCACCACTGCCCTCTGGTGGCCCGGCCAGGCCATGCAAACAGAGCTTTGCCCCCACCTGGTGGGGTTTATACCTCGGCTGTTCCCCTCACCCCAGGTATGGATTGATGCTGGTACCCAGATCTTCTTCTCATATGCTATCGGGCTGGGCGCCCTGACCGCACTTGGCAGCTACAACCGCTTCCACAACAACTGCTACAGGTGAGGCCTCACCCCGCATGCGGGTGGTCTTGAGATCCACATGGATTTCAATACCCAAATGCGGAATCTTCTGGCTTTTTAAATATTGTTCTCGGACAGAGTTTGTTTCTAGCTCTTGTAATGGTAAAAATGCTATACGGACATTTTCAAATACAGTAATAGCTTGGATTGCAAGCATAATTCGTTCCGGAACCGTACTTGTAATCCGAAACACTCTTATATCAAAGCGAGTCTCTGGCGGGCGTGAGCGGGGCCAATCTCGGCCTGCTACGCCCGCTCGAGGCGAGCAGACGTCGCTTGTTTATCAAATCAAAATTTATTTTAAAAAATTGCTTGTCTTGCAAAATGCTCTCAGACCAAGTTACTTCCAATCCAAGGTATTACTGTAGTGGCCTCTTTGCTCCGCTCCCACCCATCAGCTCCTGTTCTCTCCCGTGCCTCCCCCAGCCCGCACGTCATCTTCCAGCACATTTATTTCTAGGCTTGTGTGTATTCTGCCATTCTGCACAAGTGCAGAACTTGATGCAACACACAGGATTTGGCATCCTGAGAAAACTCGGTGCAGAAAATTTGTGGGCAGTGCTTGGCGAACTCCCAGAAGCCAAAGGAGGCGGTGTGGGTGTGGGTGTACGCATGCAGTGTGCTGGGTAGGATAGATTTCCAGGAGCTCCATGTCTGGCTGAAGCTGAACAGATTAAGCAAAACAGAAATGTATGCAAATGTGCTTGATTTGCATATTTTTCCAGGGCACAGAATTCAGCTTTTCTTGATGCAGATTTTGGATTTTAATACAAACGTCTGTGTGTGTGTATGTGTGTGTGCGTGTGCGTGTGCGCAGAGTATACACGGACCTGTATATTGCCTCCAGTTAACCTCTCTTTTGACTACATCATCTCAATTCCCGCCTTCCCTACTCGCACAAACGTCCACATTCTGCAGTCTGGATAAAATAAGCAAATCGATAAGCAAATTTAATGTTTGTACAGTTTGTTTTGATGGCAACATCCGAGGAAGTTTGTGGGGTGGGGGTGGGGGAATCCATCCATCCATTTATTTATTTATTTATTAAGGAAGCTCCTACCCATATACCATCAAACCTCTGATAGACCACTGCCCTAAAACATCCTTCAACCCTGTGGAGTCAGCGAGAGGTTGGCACAGGAATGTTGGGCTTCATTACCTTCTAGCAGGAGGTCAGGTGGTGGCTGTATCGAAAGTGCCGCTTGATCCAGCTGCTTGCTGGCACCCTGAGCTCATCACTGTAACCACGCTGGAACGAATGCTTCCCCACACCCTCACAGCCCCCCACAGCCCTTACTAGCCAACGCTAGCCAGCTCTGGCTTAGTTTGAGCCCCAGAGGCCGTTTTTGTTGTGGAGACTCAGTCCCAGAACATGTGACAGAATCCATTTGAACACGTGCAGAGTGCACTTCAGCAATCGCAGCCAGCTCCCACACATCTGGGAAGAGAGGGAAGGACATCCATAACATAAGAACATAAGAAGAGCCCTGCTGGATCAGATCAAGGGTCCATCTAGTCCAGCATTCTGTTCACACAGTGGCCAACAAGCTGCCCACGGGAAACCCACAAGCAGGACATGAGTGCAAAAGCACCCGCCTGCCCTTGTTTCCCAGCAGCTAGCATACATAAGCATACAGTCTCTGTTACTGGAGGCAGCATATAGTCATCAGGACTAGTAGCCATTGGTAGCCTTCTCCTCCATGAATTTATCCAACTGCCTTCTAAAGACCTCCAAATTGGTGGCCAGCTCAAAAGAGGGGGAGGATGCCCAGGCAGGCTGGAGCCCTGGTCAGCTCTCCCTAGGGCACATAGCTGGCTGGGGCATGCTGGGAGTTGTAGGCCAAAAACATCTGGGGACCCAAGGTTGAGAAACACTGCCCTAGGGGTAAGGGAAGTGGGCTGAGGGCGCTGGGTGTCAGCTGGTCCTAGAGCGGGGGTTGTGGCTATTGACTTGCCTGCTCCACCCTACAGGGATGCCTACATCTTGGCTGTGATCAACAGTTCGACCAGCTTCTTTGCTGGCTTTGTGGTGTTTTCAGTACTGGGCTTCATGGCATCAGAGCAGGGTGTGGACATCTCCCAGGTGGCAGAGTCAGGTGAGTGCCAGCAATGTGGGGGGGGGAGGGGAGGGAGGGGAGGATTTCCTCTTGATTCCCTCACCCTATCGGTGTTTTCCCCTTCCCTATAAAAGGGATGTTTTGCACGGATGAAAATAGCTCAGTGGTGGAGCGTCTGCTTTGCATGCAGAAGGGCCCAGGTTCAACAGCATCTCCATTTAAAAAAGAAAAAAAAAGAAAAAGGATTTTAGGTAGCAGGGCAGGGAAAGAACCCGCCAAGACCTTGGAAAGCTGCTGTCAATCGGAACAAGACTGGCTGCTAGACCAGTGGCCTGTCCCTGTACGCAAAGGCAGCTTCTTAGATCCTTGAAGAATCCTCTGCAGCCACCATCCCTCTTAAGCCGCCTTGTCTCTTGCAGGTCCAGGCCTGGCCTTCATTGCTTACCCCAAAGCTGTGACTCTGATGCCACTCTCCCCACTCTGGGCTACACTGTTCTTCTTCATGCTTCTTGTCCTGGGACTGGACAGCCAGGTAGCCACTCCTGTGGGGTAGGAAAGGGTGGGGGATAGAGATGGTGCGAGGGCCGGGTTGCCGACTGACCCGGCATAGTTGCCCTAGCCTGCTCCTGTGTTCTTAACCGCATCTTTTATCTGCCAGGATCGGCAGGTGACCCTTTTTTTCACGACTTGAGGATAAGCATGATTCTTTGCTAACATGTATAGATTTAAAAAAAAAAGATGCTGTTAGAAGCATGGGAGCGGGAGGTGATTAAAAAAGCTGGCAGCCCTAAGTGTGCACCTGCCATCCAAGTCAAGGAGAGAAGGGAGCACTCCCCATGGCATGATAGGGAAGGGAAGGGGAATGCGGTGCCCACAGGACAACTGACGGGGAACTCAAGAGTGATTCCGCACTCAGCAGGGTCCCTCTTAATGGAAATTGCCGTCATGCGTTTGCTGGGACTTTGAGGGTACTCCTGAGCAGGAGCAAAGCACCCTACCCTTCTCTCTAAGAAGAGAGAGTTCACACTACCACACTGCTTCCGGCTGTCTGTCCTGGTTCCAGCTAAGAGCCAAACTTGGTGATATGTTAAAGGCATGAATGCATTTAATGGGGCTGGGGTTTGTTATTTTAAAATAACAGGGGAAGTGAGGCTGATCGGAACTCATGCATCTCACGTACCATCTACTTTGGCTCTCAGCACCGGGCCGCTGAGGGTTGCACTGATGAAATAAAAAGCATCTGAGCATGAGCAGAGGGCTCTGAATTCGCACCACCGAGCCCTGCATAGCTCAGGCAATATGGCTGCCTTGCTTGGGCGGTGCCTATGCCCAGAGACTCCAAGCCTTCCAGCCAGCAGGCGTAGGCATTGCCACGTCACTCCCCTCCCCCCCCCCATTGCATTAAGCCAGTGTTCTCCAACCTTGGGTCCCCAGATGTTTTTGGCCTACAACTCCCAGCATGCCCCAGCCAGTGTAGCTGGCTGGGGCATGCTGGGAGTTGTAGGCCAAAAACATCTGGGGACCCAAGGTTGGAGAACACTGCATTAAGCAGTCTGGGCCCAGCATCTGATGACAAATTCACCTCTCTCTCTCTCTCTCTCTCTCTCTTTCCTATCTTCTTTCTCCCTGTCAGTTTGTGGGAGTGGAGGGTTTCATCACAGGTATCCTAGACCTGTTCCCGCAGCCAGCAGCAGGCTCACCGCGCAGGGAGATCACGGCAGCCATCTGCTGCCTTGTCTGCTGCATCATCGACCTCTCCATGGTGACCCAGGTGAGCTGCTGACGCGGCGGAGAAACAGCATCCTTTCTGTAGAACGGACACTGCGGGGGGTTGCCTTTGAAAAGGGACAGCCTTTCGCAACGTAGGGCCGCGAGATGTTGTTGGACTACAAACCCCGTCATCCTTGACCGTTGGCCTTGCTGGCTGGGGGTTGTAGTCCAACATCGTCTGGAGACACTCCCCTAGGTTGGGAGAGGTGGAGTTGATTATTACGGTAATTAGTGCAGAATGCAGCAGCTCATCCCCTGAGCAGGGGTGGGCTGCCTTGGGACGTGTTATGCCGGCGCTCGAGGTTCTGCACTAGCTGCCTACACCTTCCTAGGCACAGTTCAAGTTCCTGGTTATTAAGAACATAAAATGTAGCCAATCAGAAATGCCTCACCCCACCATCGCTTGCCTTGATTAACCCATAGCCTCCTTGTGTCTGCCCAGACTGAAAAGTCTTAAAAGGGCATGTGAGGTATGCTCAGCCTAGGACTCTGGCGAACCTCCAGTAGAAGGCAGTTCCATGAGGTCACTACTGCGATCGCCTCCTTCCCTGTGTCCCAGCCTGTCCAAAAGTGTCACCTGTGCGTCAGGCAGCTCACAACAATTCACAAAATCCAGTTTTAACAGATTCAGGATCTGCTTTCCTCCCTTGCGCTGGGGGGACAAGCAGATTTGACGGGCTTGGTAGAACAGCCACATGTTTCTTTGTAAAGGCATCAAAGGATTGCCTGAGATGGGTAAGCTGGTTGTCAATTTTAATTAGATGGTCGAATATTGCTATGACTGTCTGTGCAGTCAGCAAACAGTGTTTAGCAGCAAATTCCGATGAAGACTCCCAGTGAAGCTGGGCTAGATTTTCTTTGCTAAGTGGCGGAGAGTTCACTGACAGAGACTCATTCAGCTCCAGGGCTGTATTGCCGTGGCAGTCTTCTATCTCAGGAAAAAGAGATGTTAGAATCTCTGGGTCCAGAGTGGAAAAGCCATTTGAGGTGGAGAAGGGGCTCAAGTTACCCACATTTCTTTTGGAAGTTAGCATTTCATCAATCCTTGGCTGTTTGGACGCCTTTGGCTGTTGGTGAGTAGCTGGGCTTGTCTTGGTTCTGGAGCGTTTTTTGCCCATCCCGATATTGCAGTTGTTATCAGAAAACAAACAACTAACGAGAAAACAAACAAACAAACAACTAACCAGGATACGGAAGGGGAGAAAAAGTTTTAAAAGAGAGCTGGTGAGAACTTTCCCACTACCCTGTTATCTCTACTGTCTTGGCGGCTGATAAAAGAAATTTTAAAAAGTATATAAAAAAATAAAAGCATAGAGATATAGTAAACGAGTATAGTAAAACAAAAATAAAAATGAGAAAATAGGCAGCCATCCAAGGGTGAGAAATTGACGCGGGCAGCGGAGCTAAAATAAAAGCTGACAGTTTTGCTTGACGGCATGAGGGAGCTGGCTGGGGGATGCATGGGCATGGGAGCTGTAGTCCCAACACTTCTGGAGGGCACCAGATTGGGAAAGGCTGAGCAATAGACAAGCATCTGGGGGTCTGGTAACTGCTTCTTTCCCTTTGTCATGTAACCCTAGGGTGGCATGTACGTCTTTCAGCTCTTTGACAACTATTCAGCCAGTGGGATCACGCTTCTGTGGCAGGCCTTCTGGGAGTGTGTGGTGATTGCCTGGGTCTATGGTGAGTCCAAGGGAGACTGGGGACAAGTGGATGAAAGGAAAGGGGATACTTCCCCTCCCTACCAAGTCCTCTGACTGAGTCCAGCTTTGGCCCCTGCCGCTGTGGGACAGCCTTCCCCAATCTGGCCCCTGTCCTGCCCCTGCATTCTTGGCTCCTGTTGTCATCACCCCCAATTTTGTCCTGCACCCCCACCTCCCCTGCCCAACAACCCCAGTCCTCGCTGGCAGCCACAAACAGCTAATCAACACCAATTATAACAGAGGCGAGGAACCTCTTCCAGCCCGAGGGCCGCATTCCATTACAGAGAAGTGCCTGAGGGCCGCGTTCCAGTGGTGGGCGGTGCCAAAGGCAAAGTGGCAGAGCTGGAGGCAAAGGGGGCAGGGCCAAAAATGCAAACAAACTAAGCATATTTTGGCTTCAAGCTCTTACTGCTAGTCACTAAGCTAGTGTTCTCCAACCTTGGGTCCCCAGATGTTTTTGGCCTACAACTCCCAGCATGCCCCAGCCATGAGGCTTAGAGAACACTGCACTAAGCCTTAGGAGAGGCATTTCAGCCTTTTAGAATGGGGGGGGGGGATTGCACAAAAGCCGGGAAACCACCAAACCATCAGTGGTCAGGAAGGAGGTGTGGCCAGGAGAAGGGGGCGTGGTCCTCATGGACCCGTGGAGGGCTGGATTGGGACTCCAGGCCTGAGGTTCCCCACCTCTGAATTGCAAGGTTGTGTAAATAGTTTTTGGTCACCAGGCAAGAATCGCACCCATGCGTGGATGACTGGGTCTTATCAGTTGCATGTCTCCAATTGCCTGGTGCCGGGGATAAAGAGAGGATGGCTATCAACCACCTTGTCCTTCCTTAGAAACATCCCGGGAAGCATCTAGCTGGCTACTGTTAGAACCCAACAGTTGGGCTAAATCAGCCTTCCCCAGCCTGGTGCCCTCTAGAAATGTTGGCCTACAACTCCCATCATCCTTAGCTGCCTGCGGATGTGGGAGTTGTAGGTCAAGACATCTGGAGGGCATCACATTGGGGAAGGCTGCTATGGGAGGTTTTGGCACTGTCCAGGTGTGCCTTTTTCGGGCCAGTGGGGGAAGGAGTGCCTGGCTTGTGGTTCAAGTCTGATTGGCTGTTCCTTGTAGGAGCTGACCGCTTCATGGATGATGTTCGCCCGTATGATTGGCTACCGGCCGCTGCCCTACATGAAGTGGTGCTGGTCATTTATTACGCCAGTGGTGTGTGTGGTGAGTCGAGGTGTTTTTTTTTGTGCAAAATTAGAAAGGTCCCTTCCTAAAGCCAGGACTTATTCAGGCTGGCTTCACACCCAGGTTTAACCAATGGCTGGTTTTTAGAAACTGGCTTGAGTGTACGAGGTTAAACCTGTGCCCCATTTCCAGCCAGTGGAGACTTGGAATTTTGCATATATTGGAGCAGCATAGCACATGTAAAGGAGCATTGGTGATTTTTGCCTTCCCCTGTCAAATTCAAAAGATTCCTGTCTAACCAACTCAAATGTGAGGATGCCAGATGCCAAAAGAAAATACCCACCTGATCTGACTTGGGAGTACTGTGGCACAGAGGCTTAGCCCTTTCTCCCTGCACTGTTTTCCTGATGAACCCCACCCCCCCCCCAAGCTGCCATGTGCCCCATTTGTAAGTAGTATATGTAATGTGTGCTCATATATTGATCCAGGGCAAGCAGTAGTTGGAGCTTACATCAGGACAGTGGTGCAGGAGAAAGAATTAAAACCCGTCTTTCCATGCCAGGGTCCCAGTCTAGATCAGCACACACACACACACACACACACACCTGCTATTTTTAAAAAAAATGGTTGAAAGAGATAGAAATGCAGTTGCACACTTCTTCTACCGTCTATTCTGATGCTAAGACCTCTCCAAATCAAGCATCTACATCACAGCTCTACCTTCCATTTTAATATCTGCCCTGGCAGCTCTTGCCACTGGCACTGAATCAGTATATGAGATGTCATCAGAGGGAGAAGGTCAGATTATTTCTGGAAACAGTGACTTCCCTTAACGCTCAAGAAATTGCATTCCGCTCCGCAGGAAATCCTCTCCTGCACTTTAGTTGAACTGACCATGCCCATGTGACATGGGGGTACTTCCAGACTGGCAGCTCCCAGCACTGATTGTTGCTCTTCCACTGTAAGCTGCACGTGGAATCACAACTGACTTTCCACATTTCAGGAGGGGATAGCACTTTTTGTGTGCAGTACATCCCGCTATGTTCTTTCCCAACTAGTGGGAAACAGCCATGTGGGCGGAGGAAGGGACAGTTCACCTGAGCACACCATTTTTAAAATCTTTTTTTTTCCTCCCAGTTTTTTTTTTTTTTAATATTTTCTTTCAATTTGCAGTATTGCCAAGCTGGTGTGCCTGATCTGAAATAAGAGATGGTCTTTATATTCTGTGAAGCTCTTGTGTTCCGAAGTAAAAGATCAATCCCTTCTAAAGTTAAGGGCACTGGATAACCTTACACAGCAGGTTGTCAGAGGGGATTGGTACAAGATGAGAGCGGCCTCCTCTCTTTTTGTACTACCTCAGCCAAAGGGGCAACTGATGTTTCTCTTTTTAGAAAGAGAGGCCTGCTATCTCAGGCCCTTCAGCTGCTGATCCTGAGATCTTTTATAAAAATAAGAATGTTCCCTACCCGGAACTATTGTCCTTCCCCACTTCTTTCAAAATAGCCGTTTTCTTGTGTGACACTTCAGTAGGGATGCTTGAGGAATCTGATCTTTGTGAATTCTGATGCCAGCTTACCTGATTTGTACCTCCTGAACTAGTTTGCAGATCTGAGCGTAGCTATCCATTGGATTTCGCACTTCTCTGGACTTTGTGATACAGTTCCTGGCTCACAAATTGTACCAAAATGCATTTTAAAAGGCGTATCATAGTATAAAATACATTTAATATTTCACATTGAGATAAAATGTGTTTAGAAATGCATATTTTGTGAGAAAATAGGCTCAAAAATACATATTAAAATACCTATTTATATACAAATTTCCATGTTGATTTTTTTTTAAAAAATTGCACGATAATGCTCAGACCAAAACTGACTCAGACCAGAAAGAGTCTGAATTTCCCTACACTGTTAGCAGGTTCATTTTCCCACTCTGTCGATTTTCCATGTGGCATTGCAGTGACTACGTTCTCCCACGTAGGCAGGCTACCCTAGCAATCTACTGCATGACTGTATGTTTGGCAGGAGTACATCACATATGCGCACAAAGGTATTTCGATGGACGTGTACATACAAATGCACAGAGATAATGTGTCACAACACACACGAGTACTTAACATCCTTCTCGCTTGCCACCATATTTGCTGATGCACCCAGACATAGGAATTGCTGGATCAGACAGAAACCGCTCTTTCCTCTATTCCTGTCCTAATCCCCAATAAAGACAACCTAAAATGCTAAACACTGAGAATTAAGTTTAAAATCTGAATTATAAAGTGCACAAATTAAGGAATGTTATACATTTCTACTGGTGGTGAAGAGAGAGAGAACGTGTAGAGCAGGGAGCTAATTTAGAAGCAACCTGAGAGCATCTTGCTGAAGGGCATCAATCTTTTAAAGAAAATAAATAATTTAGTTCAAAGTACCTATTCCTCTCTAGGGTCAAGTTTGCAGCAGACACCAGTTGTGGACAGGGCTGACTGACTGGTCACTGTGGTATCCTGAAACCCCTCTCTCCCTGCCCCAGTGCAATTTTTCAACTGTTTTTTTTTTTAAATTAAGATAAGGCATCAGTTTCAAGATAAATGAAGTTGCTAAAAAAAAGAAAGAAAAAGGCAGCCTGCCCAAAGCATGTGGGGAGGGGCAACACTGAAAGTTAGACCAGAGTCCAGTTCAGTGGGAGCTACATCAGGCATTCAAATGCAAAACTGGGGGGAAGCCAGATGAGGGGACCTACTTATATTACTTCTGTCTTCAACTGGTCTCTCCTTCCTGCCCCTCCCTTCCTAACCAGGGCATCTTCCTGTTCCATGTGGTGAACTACCAGCCTCTGACCTACAACAAGACCTACATCTACCCATGGTGGGGTGAGGCTATTGGCTGGGCGCTGGCCCTTGCCTCCATGCTTTGTATCCCCTGCACTGTCGTTTACAAGCTTCTGCGAAGCAAGGGCTCCTTGCAACAGGTGAGTGTGTGTCAGTCTCTCATCTCTGCAAGTTCACACCCAGCGTCCAACTTCACCCATGAGGATGGAATTGCCACTGGCACCCGGTCCTGCCGGCATGCCAGGCCTGCCAAAAATCCATCTGGGGCTGCTGGAGACCGTGCAGTTCATTATGGAGCGGGGCTGGTGTCAAGGGTAGGCATAGTTGGGCATCTGCCAGTGCCCACACCCTGGCAGGGGGCCCCCTGAGAAGAGCCCCCTGGAATTGCTCCTCCTCTTCATCGTTGCAACCTGCTTGTTCAAATGCCTCTCCCTCTGGCCCGGACAATGGTGGTGGTGAGAAGGAGGAGCAGTAGATGCTACTGCCTACTTGCTTACTGCTCTCTGCCTGTCAAGCAGACTGGAGAGGCAGATGCCAAGGATCTGGGGTGAGTCACGGACAGGGCTCCATCTCAGTAGCATTCGCCGCTATACGTAGAACCACAGCCGAAGGCTTGTGGGGTGGGGAGGGCTTCCCATGTGATACAGAAAGGGCTGCTGCCTGTATCTGCTCTTCCACAGCAGATGCAAAGTTACTCGCAGCCCCTCCAAAGAGACTGAATCTGGTGCCTATCCTATTGGCAATAAGAGATCCCTGGGATCATCTGGGTGCGTGTGGCAGCAAGGGTGGGAGGGCCTTTTTCTGCTTTGGCTCCCTAGGGATACCCACTTGGCTGATTCTCTGCCACCTTTTAGAAATGTTGTAAAGATCTTCCTGTTTAGGGAGGCCTTTGAATCTCTGGAGGAATAATTATGGATCATTTATTCATTTGTGCCTGTTAAGAGATTTCAAGGCCATCTTTCAGTAAAACTATCAGGGCAGTGTACAATGGCATGATAAAAACTTAGAAGTACATAAAAGTCATGTGAAATCATAAAAGTGTAGAACAAAATCACAACAGCAGCAGTAAAGCTCGACAAGGCAGATATAACCATTGTTAAAAACCAGTTCACCCTACATGCTGGAATACCTGGGCGAATAAAAGTGTATTTCATTGGTGCTGGTTAATTGTTATTGGTTGTTATTGGTTTTAGTGTACTGTTTGTTTGGCCTTGGTTGCTGTTTTTGTTTTTTGTTTTTTAAAGAGGGTTTTGAGACTCCCCCCCCCCCCCTAAATTTTGTTTGATTGTATTGACAGTTATTTGATGTAAGCCGCTTCACAAAACCTGACTGGGCTAGTTTAAGCACAAATTTTATGTAAATAAATACAAATGAACAAACGGAGGTACTGCCTTGAGTTGATCATTGACGCCACTGCCTCGTTTTTCCCCCAGCGCTGGCAATTGCTGACCACCCCTGTCTGGGGCCACCACCACCTGGAATACATGACACCTGAAGCGGAGGCAAAGCTGCTGCCACCACCAGACAGTCTCGCTGCAGCCCCTCCGGCGGAGAAGGCTACGCTTTTTGAGACTGTGATTTAATTTCTCGTGCCCTCTCCCCACAGCAATAACACGAGGACACCCAGATCAGTTGCGGGAAGGGGGAGCGGGGAGCGGTGATGGCAGGCTGAGGACGCCGTCCCTCGCAGAGTCAGGGTCACACAATGCCAGGGATCAAGAAGCCCCCCCCCCCCCGCTGCACCCTCGCTCTTCTCGCCCTCTGTTTGCGTTGCGCCACCCTCCGTACCTCACGAGACCATCTTCAGTGGGGTACATGTGATTAATGAAAAGCTCTGCATCAGACTCGGTTGGATGGAGGTGCCAATAGCAGCAGTGGGCAAGAACCACACACACATGCACACACAGGGGAGGGGCCGTGGCTCAGTGGTAGAGCGGCCTGCTTTGCACGCAGAAAGCTCCACGGTCAGTCCCTGCCATCAGCAGTCAAAAGGATCCGGTAGCAGGTGATGAGAACGGCCACTGCCAGTCAGGGTAGACAATACTGGGGTAGATGGTCCAGTGGCCTGACTCAGTATAAGGCAGCTTCCCTTGTTCCTATGTATCCCACACATGCGCACACACCGACACCAACCCCCACGTACATACATTCCGCCACGTACATACATTCCACCACGTACACAGTGTCCCCCCGTCCGTCCCCCAAACACACACACACACATTTCCAAAGTTCCCCTGGGCAAAGGCTAAGCCTCTCCCCCCCCCCCACGATCGCCTCATCCAATTGTTTCAGTATTAGCGCTCAAGCCTCAGGCAAGGGCATTAATACCCTCATGCCAGAAATGCTGGGCAGCCCATCCCCAGCCACAGGAGCAACTGGGGGACAGCTCCATGCCAGGTTTTTGGGGGTCCACAAATATTCTCCACCACAGCAAAAGCTCTGGGAGGACGGCATGCCCCAACCCACCCACCACTGCTTCTGAACTTGCTGGACTCTGACCTTGTGTGGGGAGCTTTTAGTTCTTCGGCTGTTCCTTCAGTCCGCTATTTAGCCCAATCCCCAATCTTAGCTTAGCTGGTTAAGGTGAACTAACGGCATCTTGTTCCTCAGGCCCTCACTCCTCCTCTCCTCCCCACCCCTAAAAGCAAAAGAGACCAACCTGTTTCCAGCACTCTGTGGCCTACTTTCCTCATACCTTATTCCCCATTCCTCTCCCAAAATCACATCTCTTCCACAATTTCAGTTACCGTTGCACTTATGATCTTGATCATGTAGCAGTTGCCTTTTTGGGGGTTTTGTTTCCTGGACACCACTTCTTGTCCCTGTCACCATCATCTTCTGTTGCCTTCCCCCCTTTCCTCCCTAGAAAAGGACTTCTGCTCTCCTTGTCGATTTCTGGCTCTTACCAGTGGTTTCCTACCAGGCTATGGTCAAGGGCACACCGACTGCATGTCGCCCTCCCAAATTCAGGATGAAGCTCCCAAACCTTCCTTTCACTGGAGAGCGAATGGGAATCTCCCCAAATGGATAATACCTAGTTCTCGTGTGGGCCCTGTCAAGAATATCAGAGAGGTGGGAGTGTCTTTTCCTGAACAAGCTGATTGTCAGCTGTCTCCGTCTCCCTTCACAAACAAGCCTGGAGGAAACTCTTTGGGAGAAGCACTGGACACGCACATCCCTTCATAGGATTGGCGTCTTTCTTTCTGGCTGGGCTTCTGTCGCTTTAACATCTGTCCGATAGGCAGCAATTCAAGAGATGTCACCTTCTCTGGCAGGGAGGTGCCACGCTGGGGCCCACCATCATGTGAGGAATTCCAGAGGGGTGGCCATGTCAGCCTGTTGCCGCAAAGCAACACCAATCTGATGGCACCTTGGAGCAGCCTTCTCGAACCTGGTGCCCTTCAGATGTGTTGGACTACAATTCCCAGCATCACCCAGCCAGCATGGATGGATAGGGGATGCTGAAAGTTGTAGTCCAACACATCTGGAGGGCACCAGGTTGGGGAGGGCTACCTTAGAGACTGACACATTTATTATGGCCATGAAAGAAAGAAAGAAAAGCTCATAGTCACAGTAGATGTGTAATTCGACTCTTCATTGCTTGTTCTTCCTGTAGCACAGATGCTAGAGTCCTAGGAGCCCTGTGAGAAAAGAGGTGGCGACCCTACTACTTCTTGGCCAGGTGTATTAAGCCCCCCCCTCCATCCCCACCACATTGTAGCTCCCAGTCATACGGTTGCATTTCCCCCAAAGTATGTATTTGTAATATATGAGTGTTTGTGCCAAATGGGGCTGAGCCCATCTTCCTCCACGCACCAAGCTCTAACCACCCCCTTCCTTCGCTCCTCCCTAGCCTACTTCTCAGCTCCCCATTTTTTGCAGTCACATACCTGATGTGGTACAGATCCGACCTCTGACAATAAATATGAGAGAGATTCTATCTGTGTCAATGGCATCTTTGTCTACGCTGGGCTCCTGTAACGGGCCTCACCTCTAATATCTTTTAGGCCAGTTTTACTAGCTTCTGTTTGCAGGGTGAATGAGCCACCCTTTGATCGGCATCCTGGGGAGTCAACACATCTGGAGAGCACCAGGGTTGGGGAAAGCTGCTGCAGGGCAATGTTTCTGAAACTTTTTTTTCCATCTCGGGGGGGTGGGGGGGCTCTGTGAAATGTACTGTGCCTTCTGGGACAGACACAAATACAATCCATTCCCATACGATCTGTTTGGCAGGTAAGAGGAGGTTCTTGAACAGTGTTCTCCAACCTTGGGTCCCCAGCTGGCTGGGGCATGCTGGGAGTTGTAGGCCAAAAACATCTGGGGACCCAAGCTTGGAGAACACTGTTCTTGAAGCTGCATGTGTCCCACCGCTGTGCACAAGAATGTGTGGACCGAGGTGAAAGAATATTAGGAACAGTTACAAGAAGCGCTACCCCTTCTCATCCTTGTTACCCCAGCACACCCTTGCCTCGTTCCCACTCTGGAGTGAATAAAAATGCAGTATCCAGTAGCCCACCGGTTCTAATCTGCTGGGGGATTCATACTGCCTCTGGCATGGATAGAGAGACTGGCAAAGAACTGAGCAATGCTCCTAATGAGCAGGTGGAAGAGAAGGATTAGCTGGCTGGGACATGCTGGGAGTTGTAGGCCAAAAACATCTGGGGACTCAAGGTTGGAGAACACTGACTTAGAGTGTGGGTTGCTGGAGAGACAGTGAAGAAACTACCTGGGACCAGCACTTACTTATTGTATATCCCACTGTTCTTCCAAGTTGCTCAGGGTAGCATACAAAGTTCCTCCTCCTCTCATCCTCACAACAGCAGTGTGAGGTAGGTGTGGCTGAGTGTGTGTGACTGGCACAATGTCCCCCCAGTGAGCCTCTTGGCTGACTGGTGGGATTTGAACCTGGCTCTCCCCAGTCTTGGTCCAAGCACTACACTACAGCAGCTAGCAGTAGGGTTACCACTGCTGTCTTAGGGAACCAAAAGTCTGGTGGATAAAAAAGCCAATGTATTTTGTCCATCTAGGCGCTTGGGCAGGCTTTGTGAGACTGGGTGGAGGTGAGAGGATGAGATGGGCTTGGCTGGGCCAGGGCCGGCCCAAGCAGAGACAAAGTGGGGAACCATTTTGGGGTGCCAAAATCCCAAGAGTACCTGCCTCATCTATGTAAATGCCATGGCCAGAGAACCACAGCCTACACCTGTGAAGTCGCTTTACTGCTCATCAGCTGGGCATTGCAGGGGACTTGATGAAAGACTCCTGATCACCATGAGCACAATTGTGAAGATGAAGAAGTCAAGAAGAGGCTGACATTAAAATGAACTGGGGGTGGGGGAGACACCTTGATCATTTAGTGTGCTAAATGAGTGTGCTACTCAGCATACAACACAACTGGGAGAGCATTAGAATTTTAATTCATCTAGGGCAGCTAAACACACTCCCACAGTCACAGTGATCTTGCCAGTTGATCACCCCCTTCCCAGCAAGAACCTCTAGTTTTTAAGGTTGAACTTGGCTGTTCTCAGTGTCCTGCACCTTTTCACCCTTCCCCGAGACTCTAGGTGCTCGGGAAAGTGGAAAAGTGTGATTCACCTCATTTATAGGAGCATAGAGTTTTGACAGCTAGCTAGCTGTCAAAACTCAGGCTTTCTTTTAAAACAAGGTTTTTGATAGGGCTACCCAGAGTTTTTTTTTTACGGGGACATATACATGTGTATATGCATAAGTCCCTGTAAAAAACAAACAAACCCCTGATTAGCCCCGTCAAAGGGAAAATTGGCCGAGTCTTGGAATAGAGCAGGAGACCTTCGGTAGAGTTGGAAGAATTGTGGTAACAAGCCACAGGGGCAAAACAAGAAACCAATTACCGGACAGTATGTGGTTTTATTAGCCCAGCCTCCCCCAACTTAGTGCCCATCAGATGTGTTGGACCTCAACTCCCATCATTCCCAGCCGGCATGGCCAATGGCAGTACAACACATCTAGAGGGTAACAGGTTGGAAAGGGCTGTGTTAGCTGGTTGGCGATTCTGTTGCCTGGACGGGCAACTGCCCCAGGTGTTGGAAAGCAGCGCAGGCCCATCCAGTCAAAAATTGACCAAGGGGAAACTGTTTTTTGTTTAAATTATTGGAGTGGGAAGTTGAGACAGGGGTGGGTGGGTGAGTGAGCCAGAGTTTTATGGGTATGAGTCAGAGAGCTGCGGTGACCTATTTGGGAAGGGAGTCTCCTCCCCCCCCCCACCTCCCCTGGCATCTTTTGATTTCTGATGTCATTAAAGAGAGAGAGTGAGAGATACGCAGTCTTTAAAAATACAGCTCTTATAGGCCATGAGCACAAGGTGGCAGCAAAAACACTGCTTTCAGGCCTGTAAAATTATTCTTCTGAATTCAAGCGTCTGCCTTCCCCAGCAGGCGAAGACAACGCTTGCAGAATCTTCCTAGCAGCATCTATGGGGAAACTAGTGGTAAATTGAGTGGCCTTGAAGAGATGCAATAATAGTACTGGGAGATTCAGGATAGATAAAAGGAAGTACTTCTTCACACAGCGCATAAACGATGGAATTCACTTCCACAAGATGTAGTGATGGCTACCAATTTGGATGACTTTAAAAGGGGATTGGACAAATTTCTGGAGGATAAGGCTGTCAATGGCTACTAGTCCGTATGGCTATATGCTACCTCCAGTATCGGAGGCAGTATGCCTATGTATTCCAGTTGCTGGGGAACATGGGCCGGAGGGTGCTGTTGCACTCATGTCCTGCTTGTGGGTTTCCCGTGGGCAGCTGGTTGGCCACTGTGTGAACAGAATGCTGGACTAGATGGACCCTTGGTCTGATCCAGCAGGGCTCTTCTTATGTTCTTAATATCTTCTGCTCCTGTCTCCCCACAGGCTTTAGCACCACAACCTTGCTCTCATCTTTATGAAAGGGCGAGACAGGATGTTGGCATAAGGCACCACACCTGTTTTCATGTTTTAAGTGCTTTGTGGTGCCCCCCCCCCCAATCCCCAGCTAGTTCTGTGCCCAGGTCCAATGTCATGGGTACATATGGTCGGGCATCTGCTGAGGGCCCGCACACCGGCAGGGGCCCACAGACAAGAGGCTCCTGGACTTGCTCCTCCTCTTCGCTGTTGCAAGCCGCTTACCCACCTGACTCTTCCTCTGGCCCAGACAATGACGGTGGTGAGGAGGAGGAGCAGGAGATGCCGCCGCCTACTCGCCCACTGGCTCCCTTCCTGTCAAGCAGGCAAGTGATGGCGAGGAGGAGGAGGAGGAGGAGCAACAGCAGCTGGTGATGATAATGGTGAGAAGGTAGACTCCCTGAGGGATGGAACCCACTGAAGGTGTCTTGCCCAAAGGCCCTCCAAAACCTGGAGCTGGCAATCTCTTTGCCACAGTGGACTGCAGTTACCCAGTAACTACATGCAGCTGCGTGAGCACACTTGTTTCCTTATTGGCCAAGCCAGTGCCCCAAGTCCATGCCTGATTACAGACCATACCTGGGGAAATTTTCTGGCCCTTGCTCCATTTCGGGCCAATTGGATGATCAACTTCTCAGTGGGATTCCTGTGCCATTAGCCATGGTGTCCTTATGACAGACTTCCATATTGCAGTATCGCCACCGGCTGCGCAGAACAAATAGACGTGCAAAGGACATCAGCGAGCCCGGCTTCTGTCTTACTCAGGTTTTATACACTTTCACCAAGGAGAGACGGCTGGACAAACGATGTGTTAGTTAGAACTAGAGGCCGTTTGAACGGCTGCTGCGCTGCAGTTCCATTAACCCGTACGCATATTCCACTGTGTCTCTCTCCATGTCCTGGTGTGTTCCCTCCATCCCGCCGCCCCATTTTTAATGCTCCAGAACTCTCAGCATTTTTCATGTGCTGAGGGCCAAACTAAATAGGATGTTCATCTGTAGTTGCAATTAACATGCTCATGTTTGTTGTGTAAATAGCAGTCGAGGAAGGGGTGTGTGTGAGGAGGGGGAATCGATTTCTTTGCCTTGCAACAAAACATCCCCCTCTGAAGCAGCTTTTTGCATTTCAAGGGAAGCCTCCATTGGCTTCAGTGGAGGTTTCCCTTGAAATGCCAAGAGCTGCTTCCGTGAGAGGGAGAGCCATTTGTCTAAATCCATCTCCCACCAGCCCAGCCCTGAAGAGGAGGTCACAGCCTTCAGCTTCCCATTTTTCGACATTCCTCTGCCTGGCTCCACTTCCTGTGCAGAATTCATATGCTGCCAACCCACACGCTCCCCAGTTCTCAGACTTAGTAGCAGGGCAGTGAGTGGGCTTTCCTTTCTGGCTTACAGCTTCTTCCTCTCAGGAAACAGCTAAGCAGTGTCAATCAGCTCAAGCTCTCTTGCGTGTGTGTGAATGTGTATGAATGGGTGTGTGTGGATGAGAGAGAGAGAGGATGCCCACTTTCAAATCCCCCATCCCATCAATAGTACAAGAGACTGGGTTCAGACAACACGATAACCCACACTCAAGGGTTGAGAATGGGTTGTCGTTGAACTGTGGGTTGTTGTCGAACTGTGGGTTGTTGTCGAACTGTGGGTTGTTGCTGAAATGTGGGTTATCATGTTGTCTGAACCCAGCCAAGATAACAAACCATGGTGAACAACCCACAGTTAACAGCCCAACAACAAACCATGGGTTCTCTTCATGGGTTGCTTGTGGTTAACCAACCATGGTTTGTTAGCACAGCTAGGTTCAAACAACACGATAACCCATGCTTCAACAACAACCTACGGTTCAACGACAACCCACACACAATCCATACTGAACCCTTGAATGTGGGTTATCATCTTGTCTGAACCCAGTCAGACTCTGAAGATTAGCCAGGAGGGAATGCAGTCCTGCAGTTGAAAAGGTCCCCCCTCCCTCTGCTCCTGTGCTATCTCGACCCTATGATCTTTCTCTCATCAATGGCAAGTGCCTCCATCTCCACTCTTTCGAATGGCAGTGGTCCAGTGAAGGGTTCAAGTCCCACCATTGCCACGGGCTCAGTGTGAATGCCATACCAGCCCTTGAAGAGGTGCTCTGCATAGCTCCAGTCAGAACTTACACAGACTGGTGTCCGTGCTCACTCGCTGGAGCAGGATTGGCAAGTTGAAAGGACAATTTCCATCCTCATCACTGCTTCATCGCAGAGGAGAACCTTGGGCAAGACCTTCTTGGTTCCTTGAAGGGCTCCTGTGAATTGTGACTGGGGATTGTGTGACTTCTAAAACACTTCTCGCTCTAACATATTGCCAAAAGACCAACAATGCTGTTTGATACCAGTGTAGCCCAGGAGATGGAGAATTAGACTTGCATCTTCAAGATTTGGGTTTGAGGCATGTGGTGTGACCTCTCCAGCCTCAGGTCCCTATCAGTAACATAGAAAGAATAGACCAAAAAAATCCACCTTTATTAAGCCAACCAAAAGATCACCAAAAAATGTGCAAGCTTTTGAAATCTCCAGATATTCAGGCAAAGAAGAGTAGTTTTTGAGTTCATCAGGCTAGATGTTAAGCAAAAAGGAAAAGGGGTTGGGAAATAAAAGACAGTCTTGCTGGAGGAAGAATTTTTAGGAATGCAGAAGCTTGCTTACTCCTTTGTGCCTTTTTCAGTTGGTCCTAATAAAGGTTTTATGCTACGGTTGCTTTGGGGGTTTTAACGGACAAACATGGCTGCCTATTTGCTATGGAATTAATAGTGACCTATTTCAGAGGCTCATTGGGAACACAATAAAGATGGTGTTATTATTTATTACATTTTAATCTCAGCCTTCCTCCAAAGGTCTCAGAACATGGTTCTTCTCCCCACTTTATCCACACAAGAACCCTGCAAGGTAGGTTAGGCTGAGAGATAATGATTGGCTGAAGGTCACCCAGGGAGCTTCATGGGATTTTGAACCCAGGTCTCTCTGGTCCAAGTCCGACATTCTACAGTGCACTGCACTGGCTATTGTAATGCTTTGCAAGTTAAAATAGAAATGGTAAACAGTGGTGTGAATTCCTACCAGGATAAACAGTAGATTACGTGCCATCACTGACTCTTGCAGGATGGCACATATCACCCACACAACCTTGCAAAAAACACTGCATTTGAAACCTGTGCTGGTCCCTGTGTTCTCTCTGCCACTTTACATCCCTGGCCGGGAAATCTGCATCCCACTTCTGTTTGCATCCCTGAACTCTTCCCTTTCTGATTCCAACAGAAAAAGAGTTAATAACAGGATGGGCCCAATAAACGTATCCTTCAATAAAGATGGCTTACATTTTAAGTGCCCTTACACAATATGCGTAATCTGAATATTTATATTCAATACATCATTTACCCATTATATTCTATTAACTATTGAATTGAATATTTATTAGGAGTAATTAGCATTTGTATAGTGCTTTCAAGTGTTCAAAGCACACCAGATGCATTATCTTGTAATCTTTATGACAGCCGTGTCAGGTAAGTCTTATTATCATCCTATTGCAGATGGGGTGGGTGGGTGGGGGCTTAGGCAACCTTCTAATCTGAAGGCCGCCAAGCCAGTTTGTAATGGCAGATATTAAATTTGAAACAAAGGCTTCCTGATTTTGTAGCTTAGTCTCTTAACTAGGGCCAGCCAAAGACATTTTGCTGCCTGAGGTGAAGAACAAGATGGTACCCCCCCTCCCATTCCAACTACAGAAACTGACTGGACTGGCAGTTTTTATTTATTTATTATATTTATACCCCACCTTTTTTCCCTGCAAGGAACCCAAGGCAGTTTACATAATCCTCACCCTCCTCTCCATTTTATCCTCACAACAACTCTGTGAGGTAGGTTAGGCTGAGAGTCAATGACTGGCCCAAAGTCACCCAGTGAGTTTCATGGCTGAACGGGGACTAGAACCTGGATCTCCCGAGCCCCGGTCCAACACTCTCACCACTACACCACACTGGCTCATAAGTTGAATTTACTTATTTTATTTATATGCCACCCGATAACAAAAAAGTTCTCAGGGTGGATCACAGAAGAAAATAAGTTTAAAACAATAATAAAAACCTAAAATATCTAAAATGCCTGGGAGAAGAGGAATGTCTTCATCTGATACCCCAATGGTAGCAGTGTGGGTGCCAGGCAAGCCTCCTTGAGGAGGGCATGCCATAGAAGGGGTGCCACAACTAAGAAGGCCCTCTCTCATGTATTTATTTATTTATTTATTATATTTATACCCCGCCTTTTTTCCTGCAAGGAACCCAAGGCGGCTTACATAATCCTCATCCTCCTCTTCATTTTATCCTCACAACAACCCTGTGAGGTAGGTTAGGCTGAGAGTCAGTGACTGGCCCAAAGTCACCCAGTGAGTTTCATGGCCGAGCGGGGACTAGAACCCGGATCTCCCGAGTCCCAGTCCAACACTCTCACCACTACGCAATCACCTGCCTAACTTCATTGGGGGGGGGGATCAGAGGAGGGCCTCCAAAGATGACCCAAGGGTCCAGGCATATACATATGAGAGGAGATGTCCTTCAAATACTCTGGCCCCAAACCCTTTAAGGCTTTAAAGGTCAACACCATCTCACTTCTCAACACTGATGATGGGACAGACTGGGTTCAGACAACACAATAACGCACACTCAAGGGTTGAGTGTGGATTGTTTTTGAAATGTGGATTGTTGTTGAAACATGGGTTTCTGAACCCAGCTGTGCTAAACAAGCCATGGCTTGTTAACTATGAGCAACCCATAAAGAGGACCTATGGTTTGTTGTTGGGTTCTGAACTGTGGGTTGTTATCTCAGGTGGGTTCAGACAACACGATAACCCATGGTTCGTTCAACAACAACTCACGGTTTAACGACAACCCACACTCAACCCATACTCAGCCCTTGAGTGTGGGCTGTCGTGTTGTCTGAACTCAGCCACAGCCTCTCTTACTTCACCTGAGGGCACCAGGCTAGCTTTGGAGGCTGCAGGGCAGGCTGCCTGGAACACAGAGCTGCGTCCTCCACAGAGGGGGAGGGTGGTGGGGCAGTGATGGCATCCTCTGTTGGAGGGCAGAGCTCTATATTCCAGTTCTGTGTGCCACCACTGCCCCTGCATGCACGCCCCCCAGCTGCTGCCGCCTGAGGCATAATGGTAAGACCGGCCTTGCTCTTAAACACTACAATCAGAGACATATTTTTAAAAAGACAAAAGGCACCCACTCCTCTCAGGCAGTAGGCCTGCTACTACCCCACATCAGGTCCATAGAGAGATTCCTGTACCTGGCGGTGATGCCTTCAGCCCTAGCTCTCTCTTCCCCATTCCTTTGTCTTGTTTCCAAAACTGTTGTTTCTTCACACACCATTCACTTTGAAGGTACGTCACCTTCAAAACTCCGATGGGGATGGGTTTTTCCTTTGACACAGATATTCCAGTCTCCATCTATCTCCAAATTATTAGCTCCCATTCGGGAAATAGGAAGCAGTCATTCCGGGCACCGTAAAGCATTCCTAGGAGTTCTGCAGCCGCATCCTATGCACCAAGTTCAAAGGGGTTGGGTGGGTTTACTTTCATTGGTTTGCAGTGGCCTTAGTAAGGTGTCGATTCCTGTGAATCCACACCATCCAAGCAGCCACATGTAGCTACGCCTAATTTTATTTATTGATCAAAGACATTTATAGCAGGCTTTTCCTCTCAGGAGCTCAAGGCAGCATACATAGTTCTCAACAACCCTGTGAGGTAGTTTAGGCTGGGAGACAGCAAGTGTCCCAAGGTCGCCCACAGAGTGTTATGGCTGAGCAGGGATTATAGAACACCTTCTCCAACCCGGTGCCTTCCAGATGTATTGGGGCTACAATTCCCAGCACGGCCTGGCTGGGGATAACGAGAGCTGTAGTCCAACACATTGGAGAGCTCCAGTCACTAGGTTGGTGACGCCTAGAGCAATTTTGTCTAGGGGACAGGGCACAGTGTGGAACTGTTTTGGTGGAAGGGGAGACACCTTTCTGCAGTCGCTCAGGTCCAGTGCCAGGGGGCTTAAGGACCCAAGAAGAGCCCTGCTGGATCAGACCAGAGGCCTGCCTAGTTAGTCCAGCATTGTATTCGCAGTGGCCAACCAGATGCCACAATGGGAAGCCCACTACCCTTCCACCCATGTTCCCTGGCAATTGGGGTACACAGGCATACTGCCTCTGACACTGGAGGTAGCATATAGCCATCAGGTGACCACTAGTGACCACTGATAGCCTCCTCCTCCATGAATTAGTCCAATCCCCTTTTAAAGCAGTCCAAATTGGTGGCCATCACTATCTCTTGGGGCAGCGATCCGGGGAAGTTAGGCATTTGGGTACTGCTCAGTAGTCTACCATCGCCTGGCGATGGGGTCGGGACTATAACTTCGACGCCGCTTCTCGAACGAAACGCCCAGCGACGGGTGTGACCCCGTCTGTTTACATCCGCGAGCGACCCCTACAGGCGGCAGGGGGCGGGGCGGAGGATCCTTTGGGCCTTGGGCCTCCCTCTGGGGCGTCCCCGCGCCGCCACGTGCCAAGTGACTCCCTCTCCTCCTCTCTCCAGCTGCTGCCCGGTTCGTGGTTCTGCTTCCAGCTGCTCGGGAGAGAGCGGCGCGCGAGGCGGTCTGCAGCGACGGCGCGCCCAGGCCGGTCCAGCCGCCAAGGGTCTTCTTGTGCTGCGCGCGCGGGCGCGCAGGTTCCAGATGTGCAAGCAGGCAGTGGCGCGCCGCGCGGCCACGAGCCCGTCGCTGGCTGCACAGTCTGGGCCAGGAGGGAGCCGAGCTGGAGGGTGGCGCTGGGAGGCGGCGGCGGCGGCGGCGGCGAGGCGGCCGTGATGGTGATGGCGAGGAGCGGGAGTCCCCGGGCAGCTGCGAGGAGATGCCGCAGCCGGGCTTGCACGGCCGCCGCCGCTGCTGAGACGCGAGCCGTCAGCCCCAGGTGAGTGGGTGCTCCCCCCCCATCCCCGCCGCCGCCGCCGCCTAGGCGCCCCCCTGCTCCGGGGATGGGCGCGGGCAGCAGAAACGGCTGCGAAGCTGGGCCAGGCCGGACAGGGCTGCTGATCCCCAAGAGTTCTAGACGGGGTGCGACGAGCCGAGGGGAAGACGCCGGAGAGACGCAGGGGCGGGGCAGGGCTGAGGCGCCAGGGGCATCCCTGGCCACGGGTCAAAAGAGTGCGGGGCTCACGCCCTGCAGATGCGGGCCGGAGGGGGGGGGAAGCTGCGCCTTCTGCACATGCTCCGAGGCGCTCTCGTCGTAGGGGGAGCTTCGACTCTGAAAGCCGGTGCCGGGGCTCAGAGGAAGGCTTCTCCTTCGGCTCCTAGCTTCTTGACTGCTGCCAGCCCAGGGACACCCCACCCAGCCACCCATGCTGCCCCCTTTCTGCGCCAGGCTGCTCACAGCGGCCGTGGCGGCGGGGCGTCTCGCGTTTCCCTTCCCAACCCGCCTCTGCCTTGCCCTGCCTGGCCTGCCCGGGAGGGTCGACGGAGCGGCCGGGTACGGCGAGAAGGAGCAGGCGACGGGAGACAGCCCTGCTGGCGGGGCGGCAGCTCTCGGCTTCTTTCGCTGACCTTGGAGAAGCGACCTGCGGCAGCGCCGGCTGCGGCTTTCTGCACGCGCAGGGAGAGCGGCCGGGCAGGCGGGAGGCGGCGCGCTGCCCTCTTCGGTCGAGGTAGCGCCGCAGCGGGGCTGGCAGTCGCGGGACTCACTCCGGAGTTAGTGGGGGGGGAGGGAAGGAGGAGAGGTGGGAAGCCCCGAGGTGGTTTGTTAGTTTGGGTGGAAAGAAGGAAGGAGAAGGGGGCGGCTTAGAAGTCAGGACCCAGGGCTGTTGATGATGGAGGTGTGGGTGGTCGTGACTAAAGGGTGGGTGGGTGGGAAGGGGGGAGTGGTCGACAGGGTGGGGATCCCTGCTGGGCACTTTGGGGAAAGGATGGTGTCTGCAGAGAGGGCGTAGGGAGGTTTGAAGTCTCCTGGGCACAGGAGGAAAGGCAGAGGAGCTGGAGCCAGGATTCTTGGCTCCTTGGACAGATGGGGGCGATTGTGAAGGAAGGAGCTCACAAGCCCTTAATTCTTGAGGTGGAGAGATTTCCAGTCATTTCAGGGGGAGAGGAGGCTGCTCGGTCCCCTGAACAGAGCAAATGAGAATTGGATGGGCATAACTAGGAGAACACCAGAGCCCCTTGGGAACTGCAGAGTCCAGCCAACTTGGGAAGAAGAGTGCCCCAGCGAACCATTCTCTCTTGACAACGTTGGCCTGCCATCCTATGACGCTAGCAACTATCTGCTCCACTATCTTTGCCACCCCGATGCCGCTCCATGTGGTGCCCAAAGTCTCACACTTTGCCCAGGGCTGTGTCAAATGGCAGATGGACCCGGTGTATGCATGTAGTGCAAATAAATTTACGAGTATAATCCAGCATGCTTCCTTTCCTTGATTGCAAATTAGGTCTGCTTTACAGATTACATGTTTATGTTCCACACCTGAGGCCCTTTTCTGTTCACCCTCCCCTCCACATGAGGTTAGATGGAAGGTGACAGGGGAGGGAAGGAAAGAGAATGCTGGTGCCAATCATGCTGTCCTTTTTGGCACCAGCCAAAAGATTTGTTTTTATTTGCCTGGACGTTTTAACATGTTGTATACAGTAATACCTTGGATTGCAAGTAACTTGGTTTGAGAGCGTTTTGCAAGACAAGCAAATTTTAAAATATATATATATATATTTACTTGATATACAAGCGATGTCTTGCAATACAAGTATTGTAGTATGGCTTAAATTAAAAAATCTCTGTACAAATTTTTTTGGGGGGATTTCGTTTTGATATAAGAGTGTTTTGGATTACAAGCACGTTTCTGGAACGAATTATGCTCTCAATCCAAGGCATGACTGTAACTGGTTTTAGTTTTATGGTATAGCTTTGCTGGCTTCTGTTGGTTTTATGGCTGCTGTTCTTGTGCGTTTATCTCTGAATTTAGTTTTTATTGCAATTTTATTATTGATTGTATGCCACCCTTGGAGTTTTATAATGAAAGACAGCCTGAAGATGTGTGTGCGTGCACTGAAACTGCTTGAAGTGTGCCATCAGGTACACTCAACAGGGAGACATGAGTGGACACCACTCCCTGTTACCAGCCTTCCAACTTGGTGTCCTGCAGATGTGTTGGACTACAGCTCCCAGCATGCCCCAGCCAGCTGGGAGTTGTAGTTCAGTATCTCTGGAGGGCACCGGATTGCCCCGGTGCCCTCCAGAGATATTGAAGAAGGAGGCTGTAGAGTGTGGATTGCCACTGAAGGATGTGTGAAATTACCCTTAGGCAAATAGGCATGGCTGTGCTGGTTTTTAACTCCAAAAGCTACTTGAATCCCAAATGTCTAGGATCCTCAGTTGTGAGATGACCTACATACAGATTTTTCCTACAAGGAATTGCTTTTCAGTGCAGGGAAATCCGCAATGTGTGAATTGGCCCTTTGAATCTCAGAACAGAAGTTTGTCTTTTTGTGTGTGTTTGTGTTTGGCATTTGCAATCTCTTGAATGTGAGTTTTCGGGCATAGCAGGGCAACGGATAGACGGGGAACAGAATTTTTGGCTTCTCTTTACCCCAATTTATCTTTCTGTTTGAAAGATTGAAGTCAGGGGGACTTGCGGGCGGGCTGGCGGGAGACTTAGGAACCAACTAATACCTTGTCTGGATAGAGAATTATTATTATTATTATTATTATTATTATTATTATTATTAGGGATATATGGAGGAAGTTAGGAGTCCAGATTTTTGTCTTCTGTGGCTGAAGAGTGTGTTCTGTGTCTGTTGATTGTGTGTGTGTGTGTCTGTGAATCTCTTCTCTTTGATTTATTATTGCTTGTAACTCTACAGGCCTGTGGCTCACGCTGGCTCAGCTTGTCTGAGCGTGGAAAGCTAAGCAGGGTCAAGCCTGGTTATTACTTGGATGGGAGACCCCTCCTCTAGTTTCCTGCATTGAGCAGTGGGTTGGACTCGATAGCCTTGTAGGCTCCTTCCAACTCTATGATCTATGAAATCTATAAAGCAAACTCATTTTTTTTTACCGTGGCCAAGTCTCTCTCTCTCTCTCTCTCTCTCTCTCTCTCTGTGTGCCTCACTTATAAAATGAAGATAATTGTATTTCTTTGCCAAGCTGCAGGGCTTGGGAGGATAATTGATTGGAGGTGAGGTGCCCAGATACTGTGTTAGCATTGACGTTGTGGTCTTGTGGTTGTGAGACCACTGGCTAGATTGCTCCTGCTCTTTGCCTGTAGCCTGCCATCCCTTGGATCTCACACATTAATGGCAAGGAGAGAAGGATAATATTAATTTGTCGGGGGTCCTGCCTTGAGCAGAAGGCTGGATTTTATTATTTCCTGGGCTCTTCCTAAGTTATTCTAAATGCTCAGGGTCAAGATTGTTGATCTTTAATGCCCTTTAATCGCCCTGCCAGGTGGTTAATATGGTTGGAAGTTCACCCACCTCCAATGCATGCTTATGGCTGAAGTGGGGATTATAGTCTGCATTAGTAACTGGGAGTATGGAACTGGGGTTAGAGCATCTGGGGCAGTGTAGTTGTGGGGCACCAGGTCTGGCATGCGCACGCGCACACCTGTCACAGGCTATCTACTCAACGATCTACTCAGCAGCTGAAAGAAATAGTACAAACCGTTCATCTTCACTTGTAAAGCGGTAGAACTGGGAAAGGGAACTGGAGCAACTCCCCTGCACGGAAAGATTACATTTGGGGCTTTTTAGTTTAGAACAAGGGTGAGTAAGGGGGACAGGATAGAGGCTTATAAAACTATGCATGGTCTGGAGAAGGTAGATAGAGAAAAGTTTTTCTCCCTCTCTTATAACACTAGAACCTGGGGCTATCCAGTGAAGCTCACGACAGACAAAAGGAAGTACTTTTTCACCACAGCACCTATTCTTTAAAGATGGCTTTAAAAGGGGATTAGACACATTTATGGAGGATGAGACTATCAATCACTGCTAGTCATGATGGCTCTATGCTTCCTCCAGGACCAGAAGCAGTATGCCTATGCACACCACTTGCTGGGGAACATCAGCAGAAAAGGGCTCTTGCCCTGCTTTGGGGCTTCCAATAAGCAACTGGCTGGTCATTCTGGGAGATGGGATGCTGGAGTTGCTAGGACAAGAATGTAAGAAGAGCCCCTGCTGGACCAGACTAAAGGTCCATCTAGTCCAGCATTCTGTTCCCCCAGTGGCCAACCAGATGCTCCAATGGGAAGCCCACAAGCAGGACAGGAAGGAAATAACACCCTCCCGCCCATGTTCCCATGCTGGATCAGATCTGATTCAGCACAGCTCATCTGATCTTCATGGCCAGCGTTGCGCTGACGTTCCTTTATTATTAAGGAAAATTTACAATATCATTGCCTATTCAACAAACTGTGTGAGAGAGTGATTGTGATCAGATTTTGCATGCAAATGTATCATTTTATATGGCGGGGATAAATCATGCATGCAAATTGTACATCAAAGTAATGAAGTAGGCCGCAAATGTAATAATAAAAAATTGAGGTATTCAGAAGCTGAAGACAATTTGGGGGTGGGGGTGGTACTGAAGACACTCGTCACCTGGGGCATCATTTGATCTAAGGCTGGCCCTGCTCGTGGAGATGCAGGGGTTGCTTAGCCCAGACCAATGCTGAATAAAAAGTTGTGATCTTGTGTATGTAGCATATGATTCAATATAAGATCACTTCTGTAGGGAAGGAGGTACAGTGGGTCAGAATGAGTAATCGTGGGTCAGACTGATGGGATTTGGAGTTCTCTGGCCAGAGTGGGTTATTGCTATTTGAAGGCATGGGAAGTCAGTTATACTTTCAAGTATAACCATGCAATCTTGTGTACATTTACTCAGAAATGTAAGTCCCATTGAGATCAATGGGAGTTGCTCCCAGGTAAGTTATGTATAGGGCTGTGGCCTAAGTTCTGTACCCACTTTCAGCTTTTGGGAATTAGTTACTTCGGGACATGGCAAGCTGAGAGGTGGAACTCCTGGCTTCTGTTCTGAGCTTTGGGAATTTAATATCTCAAAGGAAAGGTGCAGGGGCTCAAACTAGCTTGGAAATTGCACCTTCTGACCTGAAAGCCCTTACCCCTAATTCTAGATTTATTAATTTGCTAATGAAAAGAGGTAAATGCACTTGGTACAGGCCTAAAGTCACTCTTCTTTACTTATTGCATTTGTACCTCACCTGCTAAGGAGCTCAGGTTGGCATATGGAGCCAGAGTACTGAAGTGGATGGACTAGCTTAGGCAGTTTGATGACTGAGTGAAGATTTGACCCCAGATCTCCCTAGTTCAAGTCTAGTATTCTTCCTTCTACCTGCCACTGGCTCATTATTATTATTATTATTATTATTATTATTATTATTATTATTATTATTATTATTATTATTTCAGCCTGTTCCAGAGCTAAACTCTGTTGTTTAAGCTAGGTTCTGGGGCTGGTCAACCCTGTCTAAAATTAAGTCCTGGTTGCATAGGAAAGGGATCCCCTAGGTTAGGAATTGGGAAGCTGGGACTGTGAGGTACAGGTTGGACTTCTGGGTGCTGTTCATGGTTTTTTACAAAGAGATGTCTAAACTGGACATAGAGAGAACTAAGTGGTGGTGGTCTAAGACAGCCTTCCCCCACCTGCCTGCCTCCAGATCTGTTGGGCTACAACTCCCAGCATCCCCCAGCCAGCATGGCTGGCTGGGGAATGCTGGGAGTTGTAGTCCAACACATCTAGAGGGCGCCAAGTAGGGGAAGGCTGGTCTAAGACCACGTTCAGCAGACTTGAGCTTTGCTAGATCTACTCGTCTTTTTATTAGACCCCTGAAGTTACAAAATACTGGTGGCTCGGGGAGGGACATACACTTGGAATTAAGCCCAGGTATTAGTTTTAGATCGAGAACTGAACTTGTGCTCCTTTCACACAAAAATCCACTCCTGGTTTTCCCCTATGTTTTCCACTTCAGCAGCCTAATTTTTTTTGGAGGGGATCCTACCTTGTTGTTTTTGTTAAACAATAGGGCACAGCCTTCCCCCACTGGGTGCTCTCCCAGCATGACCCAGCTAGCATGGCCAGTGGTTAAGAATGCTGGGAGTTGTTGTCCAAACACATCTGGAGAATACCAGGTTGGGGAAGAAGGGTGCAGTAGGGAGTCGGAACCCCTTGCCAATCTACTGCAAAGGACCCAGAGATCTCCCAGTAGTAGATTTCCTTTCTGCCTGTCCTTGTTCTAAGGAGACAGATTTGACCACTTAAATTCCTCCGCAGCAGATCATCTTCTCTTGTGGCTCAGTTTATGAGCCTCTGCTGGCAACATGAGGGTTAATGTGCCGTGCAGAGCAGTGCTTGGCATCCTTTTTTTTTTCTTCCTTCACAAGTCTGTGTCTGTGCCCAGGGGTCCTTCAGCACATTGTCTGAGTGCCCATAAAGCATGCTTTTTCCCCACGAAGCAACTGGCTCACGCACCCTAATGTTATTTCTTGGTATAGGCAGAGGGATTTTCTGATGGCTTGACACATCTCTCCTTTGTGGGGTGGGGGAGAGACTGGGCAGTGCCAGCTCCAGGTTTTGGATGGTCCTTAGACAAGGCACCCTCAATGGGCCCCCTCCCTCAGTGAATCTGCTTTCACCATTACCATTCCAGCTGCTGTTGATCCTCATCCTCTTTCTCATCACTGCTACCATTTCCTTGCTTGACAGGCAAAGAGGCCGTGAGCAAGAAGGCAGCAGCATCTAGTGCTCCTTCTCACCACCATCGTTGTCTAGGCCAGAGCGAGACGCAGGTGAACAAGCAGGCTGCAATGGTGAAGAGGAGGAGCAACGCCAGGGGGCTCTTGTCAGTGGACCCCTGCTGGGGTGTGGGCCCCTGGCAGGTGCCCGGCCATACTTACCCTTGATGCCAGCCCTGAGGTTGGGGGTCAAACAATAGGGCATTTCATGGGTTCTGATGGACTGGGCATTGTGTGGGATGTGCTGTAGAACCTCAGCTGTGTCCCGTCCCCCCCCATAGGTTTCCTGTAACAAAGGTCTCAGACAGAACCCTGTGAAGTGGATTGAGTGCGGGTTTCTTGGCCTTTGTGCATCCACCATGTGAACACTTTCTAGAAGGGGTCATCCTCCATCAAAAACTAGAAGACGATGAAACACATCCGTGGCATTAAACATTCACTGCTCAAAACTCAGCTGTTTCTTAGTGGACATGGCATGGTCAATTCCCTAGCCTAAATAGATTTAAGCCAAATTTGTAGGTGGTCTTGTACCTTTTCAGTCACGTTCAGACTTTTTTTTTTTCAAAGGAGTGGGGGGTGGTATTGAACAGTGTGACCTTGGCTCTGCCAGAACAAGAAAGCGCTTAACACCTTGAGAAGAAATGTGAGGAGGAGCATGCCCCTCCCTCCGTCTCTCAGAGTGATGCCTGGTTTGAAGAATTATAAAAAATATTACAGATGAAATCTCTGTATGCGTAATTATTTTTGGTTAAATTAAAGTACTGCTTTTTTCCTCCACTTTATTGCATTGCGTTGTTTCTGTCATGCTCAGTTGGGCAGAGAACTCACAGATGTCCTGGAAGGCGAAAAAGTGAGCATGCAAGTGCAGCCACTGGCATTATTCATTTTAGGAACATGAATGTTCCTTTCGCCAAGAGAGCAGCAAAGCCATCCGTGACGACAGACAGCTCAGACCGCTCTCGAAGGGGCAACATACCTGCCATGCTTTTTGTATTACGAATGCCTGTTGGGCTCCAGGCCAGATCATTTTGGGGTCCATACAAATGATTCTACTCCCCACCCCCACCCCCTTTGGATTAATCTGGAATAACTGCCAGTGTCCTTATTCTGTGTTTGTGACAATGTCACAGTGAGACAATGGACTGCACACCCTCCTGCTGTCACCCTGGAACTTTTAAAGAGGCAGGAAGGATCTCTGGGTTACACACTGGCAACCCGACATTGCACAGTTTGTACTATCTCCCTATCACACCCGTATTGAATTAAAAGGGCTTGGGAAATGTCTGTGCTCAGGGTTTGGCAGGGCTCAGTCCCGGAACACGAAAGCGAACTGTAGCCCTTGAGTCTGTGCACAAAACATTTCTCTGTCATCACTGATATAACAAACTCCAACCCTCACACTTGTGAAATTAGGGTGGGCTGGATCCAAGATCCGCCTTCCACGAAAGGAAGGGACCTTCCACAAGGGGAATAGCTCTGCTTGTGGAAAGTCCCTCTGCCAGATTTTTGGGGATCCCTCCTCCCCACACACACCACAGCTCTGCTGACTCTCTGAGTGGGGTTGCACAACCTCTGAGGGAAAATAAGCCCCTGTGGCTTTTCCCTCCCTGTGCATGCCAGTCCTGAGCCACCTAATTAGCATAATTACCCTCTCCAGGTGTGGGTTGTCAGGACATCCGAACCCTGGGGTGGTTTACAAACTGCCCTGAAACCCTAGAACAAGCCATGGGTGTCACGGTGGCTTGTGAACCACTCAGCCAGCCTCCCTCACCAGGTTCGGATGTCAGGACAACCTGCGCCCAGCGAGGGTAATTATACTAATTAGGTGACTCATGACCTGACAGAACATAAGCCACCGCGGCTGATTTCCCCTCTGTGATTGTGCGGACTTGGTCAGTGCGTAGCTTTTTCAGAGGTCTGGAGGGGCGGCCGTGGGAAGGACAGGGCGGGGAAGTCCACATCTGCCAGCGCAGTTGATCCAGCTTAAATCTGGAGCCAATCCACAAAATGGATTTCAAATTGTGGGGTGCAGCTCCCAAGTAAACAACCTCCTGCACCTCATGCTAGAAACAAAACACGCCCTCTATGCTACGGCTCTCTGGCCCTGTTGCCACACTCACCCCTATATCTGCAGTCCTAAAGGAACACTGGAGTGATCTTCTTTCCCTTGTTCTGCTAATAATGTGAACACGGAGCAAACCAGCCATTCCGTTCCTCATAGCCACGGCTTCCTCGTGTGATGGGGCTCCCAAAGGAGGCCCGTCAAAGCACATCCCTCACTGGGGCTCATTTTGCTGCCTGGGACAGAGCAGGAAATGTCACCCCTCGCCCACCCATAGCATCCAGAGGCAAGTTATTTTGGCCCCTGAGGGAGAAAATCCCACAAGCACCCCAAATCTGCTGGCTGAGGCAGCTGCTTCACTCTGCCTAATGGTAAGACTGGCCTGGTCTCTCACAGCTTTTAGAAGTGGTTTCAGCAAGACTCACCTTCTCAGGAGGGTGTTTGGAAGTTGCAGTCCAAACATGTTGGTTTCAGTTTTGCTATGCTTCTGGAATGTTTCATTGCCTTTATTTATTTGCTTGCTTGCTTGCTTGCTTTTAATCAGTATTGTGGTTTTTAATCATTGTTGTAAAGTGCATCAAGCGTAGGATGAAGTCAGTCACAGGATGTAAATATTTTTAATGTATGTATGTTTGTATGTGATACAGGAATACACTTCAAGTATAAGCTGATGGGATCTGAGCTAGCAGTAACTGACCAAGAAAGAGATCTTGGGTTTGTTGTGGACAGCTCGATGAAAATGTTGACCCAGGGTGCAGCTGCTGTGAAAAAGGCAAACTCCATGTAAGACATAATTAGGATGTTTCCGTGTTTCCAAAAGGGGACGAGTCAGTGGAGCTCCCTTCTGCTAGTTCCCCTGATCTGCTCTGTCCTGGAAACGAGTGTTTCAGCTCATTTCCAGTTGCTCTGGCTTCCTGTCGCACTAGGAATGGGTCAGCAGGCAGCATGGGATACCGCCCATTGAATTTGGCTGGTGTGGATGGGCAAGCATTTATTTTTATAACGAAAACATACATGTGTCAAAATTTGCAAATTTCTTTGTACACAGAACGGAAAGAACTTGACATTTAAACAGTTCAAATGTGAGAGAAAGCAAAACCAACAGTTTCATCCCTCCCTAGTTCCAAATATTTCAGGCAGACATACACATGCCACCACGTTCAGAAAGTCTGTATACCTCATATATCTTTCACCCTTCATTTTTTTTCAGCATTCATTGTACACAAGATTCCTTGACCCATTCATGAGATACAAATAACAATTTGGGGGGGGGGGGATTACCTCAGATAATTAGCAGGGCTGTCACTCAATTAAAGAAAACTTAAGTTGATTAATTGCATGAGTTTAAGTTGATTAACCAATTAAATCTGCCTGCAGTTGCATATGAGGGGGAAAACTGGATGAAAGAAAAGAAATATATACTTCCTTTGTTTTTAGATGACGCATGTATGTGCCACACAGTGGTGCAGTGGGGCCAGGGACGCAGGGCTGGCCCTTCTTTTATTAGCAGGGACACTGATGTCATCTGCCACCACCACTCCCCAGACTTCCTTTTTCCCTCTGAGCTTACCTGCAGTTCTCACAGTAGCTAGGAGGAAATGAATTTTCCCAGCAACACTATAATTGTTATGAGCTACGCCTGTTGTAAGGCAAAGTATTTTGGATTGGACTGGCCTTAAATGGGCAATTAAGACCCGTTTGCTTTACAAAAGAGCTGTTCCTGCTGGTGGTTTCTTGATATGGATCCACACAGCTGCCTGAATGTTTGGAATCTTCATTGGGATGTAGCTATGGGGACTGTCATGAGTGCCTACTGTACTTCAAAATTAACCACTATGCCGCTGGTGCCACAGCACGCACCATTTTGGAAGAAGGATTGCTCCTCTCATACACAGGAGGAAATACCTCTAATGCAGTGTTCTCCAACCTTGGGTCCCCAGCATAGCTGGCTGGGGCATGCTGGGAGTTGTAGGCCAAAAACATCTGGGGACCCAAGGTTGGAGAACACTGCGCTAATGAGACGGTGTTTGCCACATGCAGTTTTCTATACCTTCTTGCATTAAGAATGAATGTTAAACATTGAAATCTGCTGCTGATTAATCGGGGGTGGGGTGCGGGCTCCTTAGTCAGTCAAAATGTAGCTGATTAATTGACTAAACATCGCACTCATAATAATTAGGTCTGACCTTATTGTAGAAATCCACCCACCCCCACAATTCACAGTTGTTTCTAACTTAGAGCAAGTTCTGCAGCCGCATGTTTTCTACTTGCATCTTAAAGGCACAGGCCGTGAATCTTCATAAACTATGAGTCTAGAGTGGGACTGGATGGAGGTGTGCAAGGGTTTTCCCCCATCTCACACAGGTATCTAACCACTCCTGTGTGACAAAACCTCATATTTCCCACCATTTGTTCATCCACGTCTCTATTGGAATTTTGAAGATGCAAGCAATAAAACATAACATTGAAACGGGCCTCAAGAGGGTAGGTTAACCTACTTCCATGTGTCCACGCCCCAGGGATATAATTGGGATTTTCATTCTCTCTCTCGACATTAATTCCCACGGTGTGCTAATTATAGGGTGGCCATGTGTGCTACTTTACAGAGGACAGTTCTCTATTGAAGGGCTGCCCTCTCTCTCTCTCTCTGCAGGGTGAACCTCTGTTTGATGGGTTGTCCAGTTTGTCTGGTTTTAAGATAAAACAATAATAAGAAGGCAGAGCAGGGCCGGGGCCTGAAGTTTCCCATCCAAAGTTAGCACCCGGACGGCACCCTGAGTAGGCCCACGGGTTCGCTGGTCGCAGTCTTCCTCACTATGGTGAGACACGTCGTATTTCTATTTGGATTATAGCAATTCCTTCTAAATCCGAATCTATGCACATAAGTTAGCACATGCACACTTTGTGTAAGTCTGGGTCCTCTTTTTGGTGAAGCATTTCCTCTTTTTTGGCAAGGTGTAAGTGGCCATCCCAGCTGATCACTAGGTGAGGACTGCAGATTTGTCTGGACTCAGTATCATGAGCAGCTGAGCTGCGCAGTGTAGGTCCTGGTTCTCACCTGCCCCCTTCGGGTCTTTTCCAGGGAAGTGAGGTGCATGCAGAAGAAGCAATGAGATAGCTCCCCCCCCCCCAGTGTCACATTTCCTAGTGTCCCCCATCCTGCTTTTTTGCCCTGTCCCTGAGGCATCCAGGTCACAGCAGATGGCCTTGCCTGAGGAGCTCCTGTTGAGCTTATCCTCAGAGCAGACATACTTGACATGTCTTCATTAGCAGGTTGCCGTGGTGCCGGGCTATTAAGAGACTATAAATTTACATGCAGACACACATGGGCGTGCCTGTGGTGCTGCTCTGAGCTGACACTGGGTTGTGGAGTAGCGAGGGGAAGCAGCTGGGACACCTGACGTCTTGGTTTGACCTTTCAGCAGAGGGGCTCTGTCAGTCTGTGCTAAGGGACTGTTTTTATTCATAGATCATAGAGTTGGAAGGGGCCTACAGGGCCATCGAGTCCAACCCCCTGCTCAATGCAGGAAACTAAAGGAAGGGTCTCCCATCCAAGTAATCACCAGGCCTGACCCTGCTTAGCTTTCCACACTCAGACAAGCTGAGCCAGCGTGAGCTACAGGAAGAAAGGAAGCAAACTGTTTTTATATGAATCAATTTATGTTCCATAGGTCTTCTTTAAAAAAAAATAATAAAATGTTGCATCCAAATTTAGTTAGTTATTGGACCGGACCATGGGCTAGGAAAGAAATGCTGGGACTTACCAAGAAATAAAAGAAAAGAAAGCGGGGGGGGGGAATGAGTGTGTAAGAGGAGGTAAGAACAGTGAGAGCCCTGATCAAGTCTTTCCACCTAAAGTAGCCTTCCCTAATCTGGTGCCTTCCAAATATGTTGGATTACAAACCCCCCACTTTGCCCACATGGCCAATGGCCATGCAGGCTGGAGTAATAGGAGTTGTAGTCCAGCACATGAGGGGGGGGCACCAGTTGGGGAAGGCTGCCTTAAAGCCTCTTAGTGCTTCTAGGGCTGCAGTCCTATGCACACTGACTTGGAAGTAAGCTCTGCTGGATGTTGTTGTGGCTCTTGCATTTGAATAAGCATGGTAGGCATGTTGTGAAAAGCTTCACCTGCACATTTCTGCTCTGCAAGCTGCTGCTAAAGATGCAAGCGGTCAGACAGTCCTGCCCTCACCCCAACAAGAAGATAGGTCGCATGAATTTATTTAAATCAATGGTGCAGAACCTTTCAGAGGTGGGGGGGGCGAATTGTCCCCTGGCCCATCAGTGGGTGTGTCCCCATTCCCAGATGGCACGTCACCACCCTGATGTCGTCATCCTGTCCCCTGCATTATTTTTCTGCATGCTGGTAGACGCAGTGTTCTCCAACCTTGGGTCCCCAGATGTTTTTGGCCTACAACTCCCAGCATGCCCCAGCCAGCATAGCTGGCTGGGGCATGCTGGGAGTTGTAGGCCAAAATCATCTGGGGACCCAAGGTTGGACAACACTGTGGTACGGTAGAAGGACTGAGTTCCATGCCTACTCCAAGCACAGGCAGAGGGACTTCAGCAGGAACCCTGGGAAGCTCCGCAGGCTGCCTTGGGAGCCCGGCAGGCTGGATTAGGCCCATGGGCTGGGAGGTCTGCACCCCTGATTTAAATATAGATGCATACGTACACAGAGGTATCTGTATAACCCCTTACTCCATGGGGAAAAGAGGGGAAATGATGAACGGTAAAAGGAATCCCCTCCCTGTCCCCAGAACTACAGGGCCAATCTGATTCCCCTTCGCCCAGCCACTATAAACTTGTAAAGGGTGGTGGTGGTGGATTCTGATTACAGCTTGTTCTGATTACAGTGCCCTTATTTGCACTGTTTCAGACAGGAAATGCAAGCTGAGACAGCGTGGTTCACTCAAGGGCATCTTGTAAATTCATGGCTGAGCAAGGATTTGAGTCCATTTCAGTCTCCAGCTCACTGGACCATGGGAGCGGAGTCTCCCGCTGGATTCTGCATAAATGGCTTGCAAGAAGCCGCATTCCATCTTTATTTTTGGACTTCCCTATCCCAAGTGTGGTGGCTCTGTGCTCTCAGATTCAGTGGCGTAGCGTGGGTTGTCAGCACCCGGGGCAAGGCAAGTAATTTGCGCCCCCTAACCCGTGGATTTTAGCACTCGAGTCTCTTCCACTAGATTAGTTAAAGAAACCCTTACCCCCTAAGCACATGTATTGTTTGTTATGAAAATACTGATGTAATTAAAGTAAAATGCATCTAAATACAAGTTTATTTTCAAACACTTTATTGAGTGCGAACATGCATTACACATTCTCCACATTTTCAGCAGGTCTATGAATACAAATCTACAAATGTAGTAACCTAGCATGGGCCATGCTATTATATGTCGTCTCACAACCATCGTAAATGACAAAAAATATCAAGAACAAAAACTAACCATCAAAATGGAACCATACCCTGGAGATGATCCAAGACTGGGCTAGATGGAGCCAACTTCCTCAATCCTGTACCTCTAATTGTAATTCTTTAATAGAAGTGCAAGATATCAATCTGTATATAATATACAGATTAATTTAAATTCGGGGAGGTCACACAGAGGTCTAGAAAGAGGGAGAAGCAATAAGGGAGACTCCCCAAGAGGAGGAGGAGGAGGAGGAGGAGAAGACACACCCCGCGCTGCTCTGCTCTGCTCGGGCCTCCTCCCGCTTTCCACCTGTCCCTTCAACAAGTTCAACTCAACTTCCTGAATCCTGCCTCCTCCATTTCTTCATTCATCCGTCCCCCGATCCCATTTCCCCACACGCCCCTTTCCCTTCTTTTTCTAGCCCATTTCCTTCTCCCCTCCTCCTTTCCTGGCTTTTTTAAAAAATGTACCTCTTCTTTCTTGCCCTCCTCTTTCCTTTCTCCCCACACCTTTCTCCCCCTCCTCATACCTTCCACCCTCTCCCATTTCTTCTCTCCCTCCTTTCTTCGATCTTTTCCCTTTCCTTTTTCTTCCCCCATTTCCACTCTTCATCTTTCTCCGCTTGCCCTTCTT